>CM077091.1:138526874-139126874 GCA_039513925.1 Platanthera zijinensis | reverse complement strand
GAGCGTTGAGGTGGCGATAGATTGTCGGGTCGATGGGGGATGATCCGCAGAAGCATTCAATGGTCCCATTGAGCGAAGGTGGGGCATACGACACTGACTGAGGTGGACAGAGCCCAAAAACCGAGCTTATCTGCAACACAAGAATGCAACAGGAAGCACATATGGAATCAAAGAAATTGGGATTCGACGGTGTTAGATTGTGTGGAGCTTGGCGGTCTGGCGGCTTGGTCCAGACGGTCTGGAGGCTTAGCGGTCTGGCAGCTTGAACCAGGCGGTTTGGAGGTTTGACAGTCTGACGGCTTGAACCAGGCGGTCTGAAGGTTTGGCGGCTTGGCAGATTGATAGTGGCGGTTAGCCTTGGTGGTTTAGTTCCGCTGTGTTGCGGACTGCCTCTGGCGGTCTAGTCAGAGTTCTAGCCAACCGGGGATCATTCAACCCTGTTGCGGGTTTGACGGACAAGACGTTGTAGTCGCTACAGATAGAGGCCGCGGTCTGAGCAGCTGAAGCTGTGGATAGAGGTAGAGCTGAAGCTGCGTGTAGAGGCGGTTGTTGCGGCCTGATGATCAAGGGAGCTGACCTGATGTTCGACGGTCTTATGCATCTATCCGCTTGTGTTAAGCGGACTACTGATCAGGACGACGACAGCGGACTGAGTAGAGACCGACTGTTACTTGTGTGGAGCGGACAGTCGGTCTAACCGCTCAGTTATAGCGGTTTGAAAATTTTAAACCGCCTATCCGCATGTTGTATTTTAGTCCCACATCGTCTACTGTATATTTATTCTCTCTCTTCTTCCTATAAATAGGGTGTCATACTCATGTAACTTAACTTTTATGGAATGCAAAAATTGTTATTTAGATTTTCTCACATGGTATCAGAGCTCACCCGATCCTTGCGGTTTCCGGTTTTCTAACCGCCTGCTTTGCTTTCTGTGATCCTTGCGGATTCCGGTTTTCTAACCGCTCGCCTTCTGCGGTTTCCGATTTTCTCTCTCTAACCGCCCGCTGTGCTTTCCTTCTAACCGCACCGACTCTTTTCCTAGCCACATTCTTCATGGCAGATACCGAGTATTCTTCCAGTCTATCCGCATCTTCTTCTCAAACCGCACCAAATGTTTCCACTCTGTTTGGCAATCTTGGAACTGCTTCCAAGTTGACAGGCCCGAATTATCCAGACTGGAGCGTTTTGTTTGTGTTCTTGCCGAGGTCTTAACGCAAACGCCATCATCTCACTGATGACCCTCCAGTTCGTGAATCTGTTGTCTTTGATGACTGGGATGCTAATGATGTTTTGGTCAGGACGTGACTTGCCAATAATCTCTCTGATGAGTGTCTACCTGTTATTCGACATAATTAGACTGTTAAAGCCGCTTGGACTCATCTTGCTACTCTGTATTCGAAAGACGCTCAGACCTCACGCTTATATACATTATATGCTGATCTGTTTTCCCGCCCTACTTTGATTCCTGCTGCTGCTTATCAGGAGGTGCAAGCTCTTGACGCTGAAATTCTACAACATCTTCCGTTCTCCGCTGATCTAGCTGAACAACACAAACACTTCCAGAAGCTTCTCGTTATATGTTATCTTCTTCGCCTTCCAGAATCTTATGACATGATAAGATAACAAATTCTTGGCAAAGCTGATTCTCCCACTCTTGATGCTACTACTGCCCGTATTGCAGCTGTTACCACTCTTCTTCAACACCCTCTGCTTGCCTCCCCACCCCCTCCTGACACATTTGCTCATCAGGTTTTCTCTGACAATTCTAGTGGTCATGGAGGTCATACTGGTGGGCGTGGTGTGTCTCGTCATGTCTGCTCTCATTGTGCCAAGACGGGCCATCTTGTTGATCGTTGCTGGGCTAAATATCCTCATCAGGTGACCCTGGTTCGCTAATGTAGTCATTCAGGGTAAGCGGTTGATTGATTCAGGGGCTACTAATCATACGACAAGTGACCCTGGTTTATTCTCTTGCTTGAACAAACATAAGCGGTCTTCTCCCGTTTTTGTTGCGGACGGTAATCCGTCTCCAGTATGCGGGACTGGTATAGTCTGTGTTAATTCGACTCTGTGGCTTGAGGACATACTTTACGTCCCGTCTTTTCTGTGCAATTTACTCTCTGTTCCGGTTCTCTGTAAACAACTGAATTGC
Organism: Platanthera zijinensis; assembly: GCA_039513925.1. Taxonomy (NCBI): domain Eukaryota; kingdom Viridiplantae; phylum Streptophyta; class Magnoliopsida; order Asparagales; family Orchidaceae; genus Platanthera; species Platanthera zijinensis. The sequence goes on along the minus strand of CM077091.1, from coordinate 139,124,722 downwards.
ACGGTTACCTTTACATACGCTACTTGTTTTTTCAGGATCCACACTCCAAGGAGAAGATTGCTACTGAGACTGAAAACAATGAGCTCTTCTTCCTCGACAATGTCACTGCTTTCTCCACTTCCCTTCTGCAATGACATCTTCGCCTTGGACATCCTCCTCCTCGTCTCATCTACTAACTCCTACCGGATTTGCCTAAGGAGGACTCCTTTTTGAACTGTGAGGCCTGCCAACTTGGCAAACATCATCGTTCTTCCTTTCCTGCAAGACAAGGATGTAGTTCTTCTCGTCCATTGAACTTGTTCATTCATATATTTGGGGTCCTGCTCCTGTTAGGACTGTTGGTAGGGAGAGTTTATATTTTGTTACATTTGTTGATAATTTTTCTCATTGTACCTGGCTGTATCTCTTAGGAGAATGTTCTGAACTTTATTCTTTGTTTACGGCCTTTTATAATGAGATAAAAACTCAATTTGATGTCTCTTAAAGTTCTTCGAACTGATAATGCTCGAGAATATCTTAGTCAACAATTTTTCGATTTTTACTTGCATCAGGGCATAGTTCATCAAACTAGTTGTCCTTACACATCTCAGCAAAATGGGATTGCTGAGCGCAAAAATCAACATCTCCTGGATGTTACTCGCACTCTTCTCACACAGATGAATGTTCCCTGATCGTACTGGGGACATGCCGTGCTTCATTCTTGCTATCTCATCAACCGTATTTCCTCATCGATTCTTCAGGGCAACTCCCCGTTCTCTATTTTACATTCAGGAGCTCAACCTTTTTCTTTACCTCTCCGCATTTTTGGCTGCACAACATTTGTGCATTCTCTTTCTCCTGGTCGTGACAAACTTTCACCTCGCTTGGTAAATTACGTCTTTCTAGGCTACTGTCCAACCCAAAAGGGGTATCATTGCTTTGATCTCTTGCTCAGGAAACAGTTTGTTTCTGCTGATGTTACATTCTTTTAAGATATGCCTTATTTTTCTCGAGCTTCTACTTCCTCACCATCTGATGTTTCACCATCCCTTTCTATTGTTTTTTCTCCTTCACCTGCTTCTAATCCTCTTTTTACGTCGTTGTCTCCTCTTCCCGTACCAGTTCCTCCATCTTTGCCTCTGTCTTCTTATTCTCCCTGGCCTTTGGAGCCATTGCTGACAGTTCTCGGGCCAGTAGTCTCTCCGACGGATGGATCTACTATAGAAGACAAGTCGGATCTTGACCTTCCTATTACTTTACAGAAGGGGGTTAGAACGTGCACTAAACATTCCATTCATGATGTTGTATCCTATGCACGTCTATTTTCAGCTGAAGGGAGATTTGCACTTTCTCTCTCGGCAAATGCTACCCGGTTAACTATCAGGAGGCTTTTTTTGTTCCACATTGGAAAGCGGCAATAAATGAAGAAATGAAGACTTTAACTGAAAGGGGTACTTAGAATCTTGTCCCTACTCCTCTAGGTGTGGATGTGGTTAGTTGCCAATGAGTCTTTGTCATCAAGTTTCACCCGGATGATACTATTGACCGCTATAAGGCTAGGCTTATTGCCAAAGGCTTTACTCAAACATATAGTGTGAACTTTTTTGATGCCTTCTCCCTGGTGGCTCGCATTAGCACTAACCGTGTTCTGTTCTCTATAACGGTTAACAAAGGTTGGAAGATGTATCAATTAGATGTGAAGAATGCCTTCCTGTATGGTGATATACAAGAGGCAGTTTATATGAAGCAAACTCCTGAGTATGTTGGTCAGGGGGAGTGCCAGGTATGCAAGTTACGAAAGGTAATTTATGGTCTAAAGCAAATCCCACGGGCCTGGTTCGACATGTTAAACAAAGTCTCTTTTGTTGGCTTCACTCGGAGCTCTGCTGATCACTCTCTTTTTGCGCGCAAGTCTATTAAATGGCTTGTGGTTCTTGCTGTCTATGTGGATGATATTCTTCTTACTGGTGATGATAAAAAAAGAGTCGATCTAGCAAAGAGACATCTTCAGGCAATATTTTTTTGCAAAGGATATGTGCTCTCTTAAGTACTTCCTTGGGATAAAAATATTGCGGAAACACAACTCTATGGCGCTTTCATAACGGAATTATGCGTTAAATCTTTTGAAAGAAACTGGCAAGACCTGTTCACTGTCCTATGACCGTTGGTGATGACAAGAGTTGGATGAAAGATTCACCTCTTCTTTCAGATAGTACTATGTACAAACGACTCGCAAGAAAACTCATCTATCTGAATGTTACGAAACCTAACATTTGTTATGTTGTAGGGAAGGTCAGTCAGTTTATGCATGCTCCCAGAGAATATCATCTTCGATCCGCCTTGAAATTCTGGAGTATGTGAAAGAGTCTCTAGAGAAGGGGTTAATATTTCGAAAATATAACCATTTGAAAGTAGAGGCATATTTTAATGCTAGCTATGCTGACAATAAAGAAAATAGAAAGTCAACTTTTGGTTTTTGCACCTTTGTGGGAGAAAATCTTGTCAGCTGGACAAGCAAGAAACAGTCTGTTGTATCACGATCAAGCACTGAAGCTGAGTATCGAAGCATGACATCAACTGCTTGCGAGTTGAAATAGTTGCGTGCTCTTATGCTTGACTTGAGAGAAATATATGACCATCCTTTACCCTTGTTTTGTGACAACCAGACAACTATACATATATCAAAGAATCCAGTTTTTCATGAAAGGACAAAACACATTGAAGTTGACTGCTAATTCGTCAGAGAAGAAATTCTGAAGAATCAAATCTGTACTCCATTCATCACTTCTAACAAGGAGCTTGCAGACGTCTTTACCAAACCAGTGTCCGCCTATCTTTCATATGTCTGTGATAAGCTGAGCATGGTTGATATATATGCTCCAGCTTGAGGGGAGTGTTAGATTTTGTGGAGCTTGCCGGTCTGGCAGTTTGGTCAGGCGGCTTGGTCCAGGCGGTCTGGAGGCTTAGCGGTCTGGCGACTTGAACCAGGCTGTCTGGAGGTTTGACGGTCTGGCGTCTTGAACCAGGCGGTCTGAAGGTTTGGCGACCTGGAGGATTGATAGTGGCGGTTAGCCTTGGCGGTCTGGTTCTGCTGTGTTGCGGACTGCCTTTGGCGGTCTAGTCAGAGTTCTAGCTAGCCGGGGATCATTCAACCTTGTTGCAGGTTTGACGGACAAGAAGTTGTAGTCGCTGCGGATAGAGGCTGCGATCTGAGCAACTGACCTGCGGATAGAGGCAGAGCTGAAGCTGCAGATAGAGGGGTTGTTGCGGCCTGATGATCAAGGGAGCTGACCTGAAGTTCGGCGGACTTATGCATCTATCCGCTTGTGTTGAGTGGACAACGGAGTGAGTAGAGACCGACGGTTACTTGTGTGGAGCGGATAGTCTGTCTAACCGCTCAGTTATAGCGGTCTGAAAATTTTAAACTGCCTATCCGCATGTTGTATCTTAGTCCCACATCGTCTGTTGTATATTCCTTCTCTCTCTCCTCCCTATAAATAGGGGGTCATACTCATGTAACTTAACCTTTTTGTGAAATGCAAAGCTTGTTATTTACATTTTCTCACAGACGGCATGCAAGATTGCGGATCCTGAAGGCACGTAGTACTGCGAGTGGCGGGTGCAAAAAACGAGAACAGCGGGCCTATCGATTGGGCACAACGGGCGCATCGAGCAGTAACAACGACAAGTCTCTATAATTAAATCGTTTGCCGCTACTAAGATTTGAAATAAGGTGGAGTCTACCTACTCCCATAGTGGCATTGTCGCTCAAATATTTCAATTTAAACGTAAGATATTTCTCTTTCTCCAAGGTAATCATCTCTCCTCAGTTTACTACTAAGAGTTTACTCAACTGTACTTGGAATACAACCATTTTGACTATCCCACTCTACTAAGTCGTGAGAATGTGTTATTGGTTTGGGCTCGTGAAGAACGTAACATGGTTTTTGAGTTCATTCATGAACTCTATTGTGTCTTTCATCAAATCAATGATTAGATACTTGGGCAACCCCATTTATTATCCCCACCCGAGGTATACAATTTTGTGCAACAAGAGTTTGATACACTTTGGTTCCGGTCTCCGCTCTTGAATAATCTCTTCTAGCTGCTAATAACATTATTTTTGGTGGTCGGATGACACAAGACTCTATAATTAAATCGTTTAGTAATGATCACTTGATTTCTAATTATTGTGGGAAGGGCCGCCGTATTAGGGGCACATGCTTTAGACTTCATGGTTTTCCACCACAAAGAAGAGGTATTGCACCAAAGGGTGGTCGTAGATATGAAAAATCTCAGGGCCAACAAGCTCCTCCTCGTTTGACCCACTTCATTGATGTTATTGATGACACACCTCCTAGCAATGTTGGATCTGAATCATCTTGCCTCTCTGTTGCGGTCTCCGCTGAAGAGATGCAGACACTTTGTCGCATGATGTATGGTCTCTCTATTGCTCCTACTGCCTTATCATTGTTCCCTTATGTTCACACATGGACTCAAGAGGCTCAGATGAGCTAATGCTCACATGATTGGCTCTTCCGCAGGTTTTCTATCCTATATACCTTGACAAAGATAAAGTGAGCATCGATAATGATTCTCTTTTCTCCATTGCTGGAAAGGGCTTCATCCCTTACTCCTCTCTCACCTTATCCTCGGTTCCTCATGCCCCAAACTTTATACATAATCTTCTTTTAATTTGCTACTTGACAAAATCTATGAACTTCCCTGTAAAGTTCTCTCCTTCTTCGTGTATATTTCATGATCTGAAGAAGGGGAATGTGGTTGGCTATGATATTACATGCAATGACCTCTATGTGTTCGAGTCCAGCTCGATGCAACCTCCGTAAGACTTTTATTCTAGTTCATCCCATATTTTGTATTCCCGACACAACACTGTCGCCCAAGACATCTTTCTATTCCTATTATAAAATTGTTCTTTCCTATCACGTCTGCAACTGTGTTTAATATATTTGTGTGATGTATGCGTGATGAGCGAATTTCATATGGTATTTTAGGTCATATTCTAGTTTGCTTTTCCATTGATATTGCTCATCTTTTTGTAGATTTCATCATAAAATCTATTATTTTCCAATTGCATAGCATGTGAGCACATTAAGACTTCATTTGACGCGACATTTTTGCCGGACGTTTGGAGCAAACGCCGCCGACTGCGGGAAATCAAATGGGCTCCGACGGCGTTTGCTCCGTCTGCCCCCGCCACACCCTGAAAAACAGAGCAAAAAGCTCTGTTTGGAGCGGCTCCTCCCCCCTCCAGTTCGAAAGCGCCGTCTCCACCCGTCGTCTCCACTCGCCACCGCCGCGCCAAATGAGGCCTAAGGCTAGATAGGATAGTATTTGAGTCATTTCATGCATGAAGGATACCTCTCCTTCTTATTTCTTTTGTGTGCTTTTATATCTTGTTTGTGACTGTGTTTATATGGATTTCTAGTGGTGCTGGATTTTTTATCTACATGTATCAGTGTTGTGGTATTTTTCCCGTGCGTCTCGGTGCGTCTCGGCTATGTTTCATTGAGAAGGTCAGTAATTGTGCGTTTTTCTTCTCGCACGATCACTGGCCCCCTCTGCGCACGACAACTGGTCGTTAGTTTTTGCACATCACATCGATATTTGAGTGAGGCCAGTCCTCGTACGGATTTCGTCTCGCACGATCACCGGCCCCCCTCTCTGCGGACGTTCACTGGTCGTGCGAGGCTTATTGTGAAATCCAACCCGAGGGACCCCTTGAAACACACGAGTATAAATTGCACGGCAAAACTATTTCCCCCCAAAATCTCATTTTTCCCGCCAATCTAAGTTCCCCTCTCCGCACGAGTAGTGGCCATACTTCTTGCACGACCACTGGTTGTGCGCCTACTCGTGCACCTGGCTAAAACCTGCTTCGTCTATAAATTGGACGCTCCGTCTTCTTTAGAAAGAGATCCGCATTTTCTTCATTCCAGTTTGTCGTTTTCACGATTTTTAGGGTTCTAAGGGCTAGGGATCATCCCCCAGGCTCTCCCTACCATCTAGAAGCTCAAGGAAGAAGAGTTCCTACGCTCGCCGCAAGCTAGGTATTTGAAGTGAAAGACGTGGAGGGTGCAAACCCCTTGAGAAGAGGGGCCCATTGTGAGTTTGTGATAGAGGTTCCTCTATCCCGAACGGTAGTCGATGAGCAAGGCTTTCACGGAGTCGCTATCTAGAGTCAACCTCTCCTCTACGAAAGAGTGCCAAGCACTGTTTGTATCTCTTTTCTTTTCTCCCGCACACTAGGTTGAGTTGTGATTTTTCTTCATGTCATTGATGGTGGTGGATTGAATGCGTATAGACTTATATTTTCTATTTATTAAAACATTTCTTGCATTGTTATTTCCTTTGGAGTAGCTTGGGAGGCCTAGCGCCTTGTGTGTGATTTCTTCCATATTTTGTTTTTGTTGTGCTGTGGTTAAGTTATGTGGCTCTGTCGTCTTAATTGACACGAGCGTTGCGCGAGGCGGAGGTTGGCGACCCGCGGAAGAGTGAAGCGGAGGTCGGCGACCCGCGACCCGGGGAGGTGCGAAGCGGTGCAGACGACTCGCATTGTTAGCTTTATTTTCTTGCAAGTAGCCGTTAGTCAAAATATGATAGAAGGATAGGGCAAAATGACGACAAATGATCCATATAGCAGATCCCACTATAGTGGGATAAAGGCTTGAGTGTTGTTGTTGTAGGCGTTAGTCAAAATCAAACCCCCTGAAAGCTCCGATTTTAATGACTTCAATCTCATGTCTCTCGTAAAAGTGAAATCTACCTTTCCATGCTCCGTGTGAGATCGATACTCGGGGATCACTCCCCGTTTTATTATTACATGACAACATTTGTGGGTGCACTTTCCCTTACTGTTGATAGCCAACACGTCAAGTTTTTGAATCCTTTATCGGGGAGCACGACACGTGTAATTTTTCTTCAAGAGACTCGTGAGAAAGAATCTCTCCTTTGTAAATTGCATCTTCTATTTTTCGCTTTTCTCTTATTTGATTTCTCGTTGTTTTCTTGCTTGTTTTTCTGTATGTTGCTCTGGATCGGAGAAAGGGTGCGTTAGTCCCGTTTGACCCTGAGATTAAGCGAACACTACGAACTCGGAGACAAGAACAGGCTCAGGTCATAGATCACCGCAACCCCAACCCCAACCAGCAAGCCGCTGGGAATATTAAGCGGACCTGAATCCTAATATTAATGTAGAGGAGGAAATGGTGCAGCCACGGGTTCGCACAATGTTTGAGTGCACGATACTTTGGGGAGTGTGTACTTTCCATTGAGCTCGGTCATCACCAACCTACCGTTAGAAATTCGACCGTCCATTATGAACATGCTTAGAAATTCTATCCAATTCGGCGGTCTTCCTCTCGAGGACCCGCATCGGCAGATTTTTCATTTCCTTGAGATCTGCGATACTTTCAGGATTCATGGGGTGACGAATGATACGATGCAACTAAAGCTTTTTCCCTTCACATTGAGGTATAAAGTCAAAGCTTGGATCTCTTTCATCCCTCTTGGAAGTATTACTTCTTGGAATGATCTAATTAAAACTTTTCTTACCAAGTTCTTCCCCGCCGCCAAGATTTCGGCAGAACTGAAATCCACACCTTCAAGCAGCGAGATCAAGAGTCCCTTGCCTAAACATGGGAAAGATTCAACTAGCTTCTGAGGCGATGCCCTTAGCATGGTGACCCTCTGGGCTCTCGTGGACATTTTTTATGGGGCTCTTGATTCCAGCATTCGTATGAATGCTGATTCCGCTGCGGGAGTCTCTATGATGGGGAAAATTCTGGATGAGATGTGGTCCAATTCATATAGTCCTGGGTGGAGGAATCACCCGAGCTTTAGTTGGAAAAATGATCCACAACAAACATAGGGAGGGCAAGCGAGTGGAAGCCGACCCCCACAGTCATTTACACCACTCCCGTTTAATCAGGGCAAGTCTGAGGAGAGGGCACCGTGGGAGGACAAATTAGATCAACACATTGACTACACTATGTCCTTCATTGTAAATCAAAATGCCACGGTAAAGAGCCTTCAGACCCAGATCTCCTAGCTTGCCAATCTTATAATTGAGAGAATGCCCGATACGCTCCCAAGCCAATTCGAAAATAACCCATGTGATCAAGGACGAGCTTCCTCGGACCTTGCTCCGAATTTTGGCGGAGGTATCGTTGTCGAGTGTAAGTTAAATAGCGTCCCAACGTAAGTGTTAGTTGACACGAGCTCTTTCCACAATATTATTGCTTTAAGGGACGTTGACAAGTTCAACATCCATACCGACGAAGAGGAGGCCGTGCCACCGGTATTGGCGAATGGTGAGAGTGTTATTACCGTTGGGGATGATCGTGATGTTGAAGTGATGGTAGAGGGAAACACTATAACTACTGAGTTTCAAGTCATGGGGCCACCCGAAAACAAGTCGCCACCTTTTTTTGACTTCCCATTGCTCACAACTCTTGGCGCAACCCTGCATTTTGCATAAGGATGCCTCTCCTTTCCTTCTAACGACACTTCCCCTGGTGATATTGCTGATTCAATGATTGACACTGTACTTCGGTGTAGTGATATTTTTGTTGAGTTTTTATATCTTGATACATGAAAGACTGGGAATGTGAACTGATAAGGGGATAGTATGTGATGGTGCGAAAATATAGATTGGGAATGATGATGAAGGAATGTTGATTAGTGAGGTAGCTAGAGCACGTCGTGGTGCCGAACCGAAAGCTTCAAAGAAAGTGCGTTGGGCAGACCTTGCCTCTACCAATCCGGTGGAGCAAGGTGCCGCCCATGTTGCTTCTAGTTTGAGTCCTTTAGGTGCGGAGGAAATCCCCCGATGGAGGTCATCGCGAGTGGAATTAAGAAAGAAAGTCCGTGATAAGCGTGCTGCCCGCAAGGCCGCAATGCAATTCGCTTCCTGTGCAAAGCCGGATGAGAAACTGTCATCTGCGCCAACGCATCGGCACCGCGCCATCCCTTTCCCTCCAGACTGAGATGTACCACAAATCAGCAGTCAGCTGATCTCTTCCAAGTTTGGACCTTTTGAGCTAGTTAGGAGTAGAAGTAACTCTCTTTTGGGAACTCGTTTTTTATTTCCTACTTAGACATCATAAATAACGCTTAATACAGGTATTCGGTCCAGCTCAAAGACGGTAAACAAAGCACTCTTGGGAGACACCCCATGTTATCCGTGTTTTTTCTGTTTTTATTATTACCCTGCATATTTTTGTTGTGTTGTTGTGTCTAACCCCTGCACGAAGCTGTCAACCACTTCTTTTGTTTAGGGACCAGGGGTAGTTTTTCAAAAGCAACATTCAAATTCAGAGGCTTTTGGCATGCCCCATTCTAGGGCATAGGTAATGAATTTCTATCCCAGTTTCTTTGTCATGCTCTCTTCTCATGTTTTTGCATATTTTTTGCGCATTGAAGACAATGCTAGATTTAAGTCTGGGGGGGGGGGGTAGTTTTCCGTTAGTCACGTCCGCACCGCACTTCTATTTCACATGTCGTTAGCTCTGTTATTCTTTATAAAAGTCTGCCCCAATTTTTTTCTTTGAAAACTGTTGTGTTTGTTCATATGCATATCATGCCACACCCACTATGCTATAACTTTATTTTTTGTTATTCCCGCATTTTTCAATATCTTTAGGATGGTAGAATAGTTTGATTTATAATAAAAAATATGAAATTGGTTGGTGAACTGTAGACTCATGCAGTGCCCCTAGTCGAGTGCACATGTTCTCAGATAGAAATATAGTTAGAGTTGATTTTTCTGCATATGTTAAATACAATGTATTTGTTTTAACTGTCGTTGGTGCATATCCACTGCTCGTTAGAACATGATCGAGTCCGAAGCTAGGGTAAGAGCTGTTTGTTGCTTCATTAGTGCTGTATTCTAGGTTAACGACGAGGGGGTGTCCTTTCTCGGTATCTAAAACTCGCCCCTAGCAATCTTCGAAGCATGTGCACTTAATATCAATTTACTCTATCTATAAGATTTAAGCTTTCACTTGGATAGTTTGAGCCTATGTGCCCTAACCTATCATTTTGTACACATTTTGAGCCTATCGCCAACTTTGTTGATTCACCTATCGCCAACTTTGTTGATTCACCTATCGCCAACTTTGTTGATTCACCTATCCCCAACTTTGTTGATTCACCTATCGCCAACTTTGTTGATTCACCTATCGCCAACTTTTTTGATTCACCTATTGCCAACTTTGTTGATTCACCTATCGCCAACTTTGTTGATTCATCTATCGCCAACTTTGTTGATTCATCCCCACCATTTTATCACCAAAGCTAAAATGCCAACCCAATTGCACTTAAAATTTTGAGCTTAAATTTTTAAAATTTTCATGACATTTGAAATTATGAATAGTTTGATATTGTAGTGGAATGTTAAAATTCTTTATATACTTGGATGTGTGCTTGTAAAAATATAAATAAAAAGAAAAAAATGGTAAAGAGAAAAGAAAGGAGAAAAAGAAAAAAGAAAAAAAAAGAGAAAAGAAAAGAAATGAAAATTTTGAAATATATTCATTTTGGTTTTAGGCAAGTGGTGAGTGACCCCACGCGCAAAAGTCCAAGTCTAGGGGTATCACTTACCCAATTTCTGCTTTTGGTAGTCATTCCTCTTTAAGCTCAATTTTTTGTTTAAGTGTGTTTAGCCTTCATGTTGATCTTTGATATACCTCCCTTAAACTTAAGCCTTAATGTTCATCCTAATTAAACCTTAATGACGGGTAGAGCTAGTTGGTGTAGAGTGTAGTGGAGAAGGTGCGACCAGGCGAGCCTATGATCATTGTCATTGATGGATTTCTTTGGAGGCCGCTTCTAGTAGTCTTGAGCTTATAATATTGCATTTAGCGTTGTTATTCTCACCTGCCTATGCCTAGGACGATCATTGATTGTTCTTTCGTTTAGGAGTGGGTATAGCTTTTTGACAGTTGATCTAAATACACTGTAATTAATTTTATGTTTAGAAATTTCTTTTAACCTATTTGTATTCTCCTTGGACATGAGACTTCTCGGTCCACTAGTTCATTTCGATTTTGATTTGTAATTAACCTTTCCCACTCCCGATAGATAGTTGGATTACTTGGGACAAGCAATAATTCAAGTCTGGGGCTTTTGATGTGCAAATTTCATATAGTGTTTTATGCCATATTCTAGTTTGCTTTTCCATTGATATCGCTCATCTTTGTGTAGATTTCATCGTAAAATCTGCTTATTTTTCTATTACATGGCTTGTGAGCACATTAAGGTTAGATAGGGTAGTATTTGAGTCACTTCATGTATGAAGGAGACCTCCTCTCCTTATTTCTTTTGTGTGCTTTTATATTTTGTTTGTGACTGTGTGGATATGGATTTCTGGTGGTGCCGGATGTTTTACCCGCAGGTACCAATGTTGTGTTATTTTTCTTGTGCGTCTCGACTATGTTTCATTGAGGAGGTCAGTAATCGTGCGTTTTTCTTCTCGCACGATCACTGACCCCCTCTGCGCATGAACACTAGTTGTGTGCGGTCTTTGCACATCACAAAAATATTTGAGTGAGGCCAGTCCTCATACGGATTTCGTCTCGTGCGATCACCGACCTGCGCATGACTACTGGTCGTGCGAGGCTTATTGGGAAATCCAACCCAAGGGACCCCTTGAAACGCACGAGTGTACGCACAAGTATAAATAGCACGACACTGGTCGTGCGAGGCAAAATTATTTCCCCCCAAAATCTCTTTTTTTCCCTCCAGTCTAGGTTCTCCTCTGCATGTGAGTAGTTGCCATCCTTCTCGCACGACCACTAGTCGCGTGTCTGGTAAAATCTGTCCCGTCTATAAATAGGCCGCTCCTTTTTTAGAAGGAGGTCCGCATTTTCTTCGTTCCAGTCAGCCATTTTCGCAATTTTTAGGGTTCTAAGGTCTTAGGATCATCCCCTAGGTTCTCCTTACCATCCAGAAGCTCAATGAAGAAGAAGAAGAAGAATTCTTATGCTTGCCATAAGCTAGGGATTTGAAGAGAAAGACGTGGACGGTGCAAACCCCTTGAGAAGACGAGTCCATTGGGAGCTTGCGACAGAGATTCTTCTACCCCGGACGGTAGCCGATGAGCGAGGCATTCACAGAGTCGTTATCTGGATTTAACCTCTCCTCTACAGAAGAGTCTCAAGCACTGTTTGTATCTTTTTTCTTTTCTCCCGCACACTAGGTTGATTTGTTGTGATTTTTCTTCTCTGTCATCGATGGTGGTGGATTGAATGTGTGTAGACTTATATTTTCTTGTTATTAAAGCATGTTTTGCATTATTCTTTCCTTTGGAGTAGCTTGGGAGGCCTAGCGCATTGGATATAGTGTGTACAGTTAGTTATACACGAATGCATCTGGGAGACTAAAAAGTTAATTAGTTAATTACTATGCCGACTTATTAGTAACATGCTTCATCCTACAAATTTGGTTACACAAATGCACAACTTCATGCTTATTAAGTTATTAGTAAAAATTACAACACAACAACAACACTCAAGCCTTTATCCCACTATACTGGGATCGGCTATATGGATCCTTTGTCGCCATTGGGCCATATCTTTTGTCATAATCTCACTAATGCCTAACAACCTAAGTACATCATGTCTTTCCTTATAGTTTCATTCCAAGTCTTTATTGGTCTACCCCTCCATCGTTTAACATGCCTAATGACTAGACTCTCGCAACGCCTAACAAGTGCCTCTAATGGTCTCCTTTGTACGTGTCCAAACCATCTTAGTAAAGCTTCTCGCATCTTCTCTGCAGTTGGTGCTACTCCTGTCTTATCCCTGATATATTCATTCTAAATTTTATCTAGTCTCTTGTGTCCACACATCTACCTAAGCATTCTCATCTCCGCAACTCCTATTTTTTACTCATGTACACAATTCACTGCCCAACACTTAGAACCATAGAGCATCGCTGGTCTAATTGCAGTATGGCAAAACTTCCCTTTAAGTTTTAATGGTACTTTACGATCACATAAGATCCCTGACACGCCTCTCCACTTCAACCAACCCGCATTGATTTTGTATCACATTTTTATCAATACCTTCATCGTTTGGAACTATCGATCCAAGATATTTAAAACACTCACTACGAGAAATATCTTGATCACCTAGCTTAATAAAACAAAGTCATCCGTCCTTGTTGCACTGCTTAATTTAAGCTCCATATACCCCGTCTTTGCCCCGCTCAACCTAAAACCTTTCTTTTCTATAGTGTTTTGCCAAGATTCAAGTTTTGCGTTTACAGCCTCGCGCGTCTCATCGAACAAAACAATATCATCCGCAAACAATAAACACCAAGGTATTGCTTGTTGGATGTGTCTGGTGAGCTCATCTAAGATAAGGGTAAAGAGATAAGGGCTTAAAGCTGAACCTTGATGTAAGTCAACAATGATAGAGTTTCTTTGTTAATCCTCAAGATGTCCTCACCCTTGTCACTGAATTTGTATACATATCTTTGATTATGTCAGTGTAAGATACATTTACATCTTTCTTTTCTAAAACTCTCCATAAGATCTCTCTTTGAACTCTATCATAAGCCTTCTCAAGATCGATGAACAACATATGCATATCTTGTTTGATTTCTCGGTAGTTGTCAATGAGTCTCCTCAAGAGATGTATAGCTTACATGGTCTACCGCCCTGGCATGAATCCAAATTGATGTAAAAACTAAAAACTAAAAAAAAATCACCTTCTCTTAAACAATAAGAAGAATTAAGATGTAAAATTAAAAAGTAAAAACCCATTACCTTCCAGGTAGGCTTGCAAGTGGTTTGGTTCAGTTTTAGGTAAAACCGAAACCGAACTGAATAGTCTCGGTTTTTACACACCAAAACCGAAATCAAACCAAAACTGATCGGTTCAATTCGGTTTTTTAATATCAGCCCGATATTCCGGTAAACCTAAAACATACTAGCCAAAGATGTTGATTTTTACCATTCTCATGATTCAAAAAGAATTTTTAATGTCTACCAGTACTTTTCTAATTGTAATTCTAGAAATAAGTTCATCAACATTGAAGAGGAACTCATGAAATATAATGCCATTTAGATGTAGCATTTAGCTCACGACCTCACAAAGTCACGGGAAGGAGTAAGTAGGAGTGGGAGTTTGAATTCGACCAAGCACGACTGTTTTAATTTTATCCTTAGTCTTTAGGTGATTCGTGAAATTAGAATTATGTGAATGAGCCAATGAACAAGATTTATGATTGGCTTAATTATGCAATTTATGTTACCACTTACTAGTTATCAGACGCGACAAACTCCATACCCATAATTGGTTCGGTTTTCTCGGTTAACCAACTCTATAAACCGAACCAAATTGGCTCGATTTTTTGCCCCTCTAAACCGTAACCGAACCGAACAGATCGGTTCAGATTCGGTTTGGTTGGCTCGGATCGGGTCGCTTTGGTCGGTTTCGATTTTTCTGTGCACACCCCCTACTTCCAAGAACAAGAACAGTTGCCGACTCCAAATTGAGGAAGGACAGTTGCTATGCTGACACCAAATCAAGGAAGAAGAACAATTGCAGTCCCCAATTCGAGGAAGAAGAACAGTTGTTGTGTTGCGGTATCCAAATCGAGGAAGAAAAATAACTCCTATGCCGACTCCAAATCGAGGAAGAAGAACAGTTGCTGAGTTGCTTGCTCCAAATCCAGGAAGAAAAACAGTTGCAGTCTCTAAAATCAAAATCGAGGAAGACGTAAAGAGCAGTTCTGGTCTCACGGCATGTGCTCGCCGAGGAAGAAGAAAGGTCGCGGTCTTTGCTCCACCCACGCTAGGACGAAAGGTTGCGGACTAGATTCATTAAACCTAAAGGATTCTAAACTTCTAACCTTAAAGCTGCCCAAAGGACAAATATATACCGTTGAATCACTAATCAACGGTGATTTAATGAACCAGATGGTTGGAAGAAAACCACCCCGGTTCTCGGTTTCCGGGTCAAACCGTCCGGTTTCCCGGTTCTTGACCTGTTCTGGGAAGGGGCGGTTTTCTAACTATGACCTGACCGCCCGGTGGACCGGTCAGGAGTCCGGTCGGCCGGCCCTGTCTGATTTTCAAAATGCTGATTATAAGTATAGTTATATATTCTAAAAAATTTTCATAATATGTTAACGAACAATGAGTCATGTATATTCCAAAATAAATTTGAAAAGTACCAAAAGAAATATGCAAAATACCAAAATAAATTTGAGAAGTATCCATAATAAAATACTACTAATAAATACAAATGGATAAATTTTAAAATATATTAAATATTATACAATAACTGTATTTTGATAACACTAAATTTTATAGCAAATAAAGAAAAATTAAAAGCTAAATATCCTTGATTGATTACGAGACTTTCTAAGCTTAATAATTTATGTTAATAGCATGAAAACAATCTCCTAATAAATGGCTGATCCTTTTAGTATTTTTTGTAATATTAAATTAGAAAATAAAGTGTGAAATAATTCTACAAAATTGATTGTTAGAATAACACATTAAAAAGATCAAAATAATAAATTGCATTGATTTATGCATATGTATTAAGGTGATTTCAATAAGTGTTGTCTGTCTTCTAACATAACATAATATAAAATAACACATGATATATTCAAAAATCGTATCGATCTATAAATAAAAAAGTTGACATATATTTTACAAAAAACATAATTTATTTTTTTAAATGTCATTTTCCCTCAAAAACGCGTCGTCAGAGATGTCGGATATGTCGAGGATATTTCAAACAGTGCTTGTAGGTTTATACCTCAAGAAATAAGGGGAAAAATATGCAAGGCCATTCCATGATACTAGACTGCCACTAGATCCTACTTCAGGGTATACTGATTTATGCATTGCACTTAGGAAATGTATTAGATCAGGTACTTAGCAATTAGCAGCCTATATCTTATTATATTTCTTACGACTCTTTCACTTCTTCACATAAGGACTTTATGTCTTGACTTTCATTTCCATGCCTTCATTTTGGCAAGTTTCACTTGGAATTGCTAAGTGGCAAGAAGTGATGTTTGAGGAGATGCAAGCTTTGGATTAGAACTGCACACGGGATCAGATGCTTCTTTCTCAAGGGAAGAAATCTGTTGGGTGTAAGTGAGTATTCTCTGTCAAGTAAAACTCTTAGGGGGTTGTTGAAAGGTGCAAAGCGAGATTAATGACAAGAGGTTGTACTCAAACCCTCGGGATAGATTATCAAGAAACTTGTGCCCATGTGGCAAAGATGAACTCCATAAGGGTATTACTATCTTGTGTTACTTGCAACTTGCAAGGACTAGAATGCATTCTTTCATGAGAGCTTAGAATAGGAGGTCTACATGCCTTTATCGCGGGGCCTTGATCCTAAGGCGTTTGAAGGAAAAATCTACAAGTTGAAGAAAAACTATATGGATTGAAACGGTCTCTTACTTGGTTTGGGAGATTCCCCAAGGCTATGACGTCCTTTGCATACAACCAGAGTAATGCAAATTAACTTTGTTTATTAAGCATAAGGCAAATTAACTAACTGCTCTCATTGTTTATGTTGATAACATTGTTATAACAATGGATGGTATTGAAGAGATCAAAATACATAAACAAAAATTGGCAAATGTGTTTGAAGATCTTGGAAAACTCAGGTACTTTTTGGGCATTGAAGCTACAAGGACAAAGTCTGGTATCTTTATTTCCAAATAAAGTACATTATGAACTTTTTTGAGAAGGCAAGGATAAATGGGTGCACACATGTTGACACCTTGATTGAAGTGAACCACAAATTGAGGAGAAATGATGGGGAGAGATATTACTGGATTTCAAAGATTGGTCGGAAGATTGATTTATTTGTCTCATACATACCCTGACATCTCTTATGCGGTGAGAGTAAACAGTTAGTACATGCACTCTCCAAAGATCCTCCATGTTGATTTTGCCTGATAGAATTCTATGATATCTCAAGTTCTCACTATGAAGTGGCATCGTATTTTCTCCCAATATTGGATTGAAGATTGTAGTTTATAAAGATGTTAGACTGAGTTGGGTCTACTAAAGATCGAAGATCCACTTAAGGATATTGTTCTCTTGTGTAGAAAAATCTTGTAACCTGGAGGAGCAAAAACATGTTATTTCAAGATCAAGCGCAAAAAACAGAGTTCAAATTCATGGCCCATGGGTCTGTGAAGGCTTATAATTACCCTCCTTGATGAGTGACTTATGCCTTAATGCCTTATTGAAGAGAACTCATTAGACTGTATTGTGACAATAAAATTTCTATTAGCATTGCACACAACCCCATCTAGCATGGCCGCACCAAACACATTGGTGTGGGCATACACTTTATCAAAGAGAACATCAAGGGAAGGGTCGTTTGTGCACCATTTGTTCCATTTTACGGACAATTTGCTGACATTCTCACAAAATTATTAAGTGAGTCTTTTTGGAAAGACTGGTGGCAAGTTGGGCATGATAAATTTTTCATGCTCAACTTGAGGACTAGTGTTATAATTTACGGGTATTATGTATATTTTTGGTCCTCTCTAATGTATGTTTACTTCCCCTATTAAAGGAGAGAGTGTTACAGGTTAATGAATTAAGTCATTTTATTTCTTAAGCAAAAATAAAACTTTGGAGTGGCAGTTGAAGATTCTAAGATAATTCCAATCAATAATAATTAGATCATTACAAGGCTTTATATCGAAGCCGGAAAGGAAATTCAAGACAACTTGAAAGTAAATACAAAATAGAGACTAATAGAGGCTAAATTCAACTCCCTCACTCAAGTCGAATGATAGATGTCGGTCATCCTAAGTTTTTGAATATCATCAAAAAACACGTCACTTTCCCAAGCTTTTAGTGAACACATCCGTCAGTTGATCTTTGTATTGGACAAATGGTGTGGCCAATGTCTTCTTATCCACGTGGTCTTTGATAAAGTGTCAATCAACCTCCACATGCTTTGTTCTGTCGTGCTGGACTGGATTATGAACTATACTAATAGCTGCTTTATTATTACAGAATAAGGAGAACGGACTACTCCCGGAGAAGCCTAGATCCTGTAAAATAGTACGCAACCATAGGCCCTCACAAAGACCTTGTGACATAGCATGATACTCTACCTCAACACTGGATCTTGTCATCACATTCTGCTTCTTACTTCGCTAGGTCACCAGATTTCCCCCCACAAAGGAACAATATCCAGTAGTGGACTTGCGGTCATCCCGACATCCAGCCCAGTCAGCATCTGTTAATACTTCGATCTTCAAGTGATTATTTTTAGAGAATAGGAGGCCACGACCCTGGGACTTTTTTAAGTAACGTAACACTCGATATGTTGCCTCTTGATGTCTGGTCCTGGGCGCGTGCATATATCTACTCAAAATACCAACATCAAAGGTGATATCTGGACGTGTGCGGGATAGGTATATGCGTTTCCCAACCAATCTCTAATAGCGCAAAACATCGATTTGGTCACCATCACCATCTTCTCCAATCCTATGATTTTCTTTCATAGGGGTGTTCGCAGGAAAACAGACAAGCATTTCAATTTCCTTCAAGAGATCTAGAATATACTTGCGTTGAGATATGAATATTCCTTGAGTTTATCTGGCGGCCTCAATCTCAAGTAAGTAACGTAACTTTTCCAAATATTTCACCTCGAATTTAGCGGATAAGAGAGACTTGAGCTTTGCAATCTCGTCAGTGTCGTTTCCGATAATCACAATATCATCTACATAGACAATGATAACAACAACCCTCCGGTGACAACGACGAACAAACATGGTGTGATCAGATTGAGCCTTCTTGTAGCCAAAATTGAGCATAGCCGCGAGGAACCTTCCAAACCATGCCCTAAGAGATTGTTTTAGGCCGTAAAAGGATCTCCTTAGGCGACAGACAAGACCTTCATCCCCCTTTTTTACAAATTCAGGAGGCAATGTCATATACACTTCCTCATCAAGTTCACCATGGAGAAACACATTCTTCACATCGAGTTGGTGGTGGTCCCAATCCATGTAAGCAGTGCACGAAAGCAACACCTGAATGGAGTCTATCTTTGACACAAGAGCAAATGTCTCCTGTTAGTCAACTCCTTGGGTTTGAGTGTAACCCTGAGCAACCAGACGAGCCTTGTGATGTTCAACCTTACCGTCCTGGTTCTGCTTAACAGAGAAAACCCGCTGTGAACCAATAGCTTTCTTACCAGGGGGAAGGGAAGAAATATCCCATGTGTGATTTTTATCCAACACAGACATTTCCTCTTTCATCGCCTGAGTCCATACAGGTATGCTCAAAGCTTCCTGCCACATTTTAGGGATAACCACCAAGGAGAAAGAAGAGACAAAGGCCTGATGACCCGGAGAGAGATGACAGTAAGCCACATGATTAGAGATAGGTTGTTGAGTACAAAAGATTTTACCTTTCAGCATCATAAGTGGGATATGTCCGCATCATCAGAATCTGAGACTGAAGTGGGCACTTGTAGAGGTGGAACTCTGGTAGCCTGTGTAGATGAAGAACGACGGTGGTATACATAAGGAAAAGGGGAGATCAGAAGAGAGAACAAAGGACCGGGTAAGAGAATCGAGGACGGAGGTGAAGTGGAATCGGTAGCACATGGAGGAGCAGGAGGAATAATAGGAAGATGGACAACATTGGACTCAATATCGCCAGTAATCTCCCCCTAACGAAGAGAGTGAGTCGAAGGATGAAAAAAGGATTCATCCTCCCTGAATGTAACATCCATAGTACAAAAGTACACCTGGAGGGCGGATGATAACATCGATACCCTTTCGTGGTGGAGTAGCCAAGGAAGACACACCGGAGGGTCCGAGGATCAAGTTTGTCTCGGTGTGGTTGATCAACGTGAACAAAACAAACACATCCGAAGATGCGGGGGCCAGATGAGTGGTATGGAAAACGGTCATGGTGGAGAGAAGGGCGATAAGAGTGACATAGTTAAGGATACGAGAGGGTAGACGATTGATCAGTTGAGCGACAGTAAGAACCGCATCACCCCAATAGGACTTAGGGAGATGCATAGATGGCAAGGAGGCATCGATCAACATCAAGCAAGTGACGATTTTTTCGTTCAGCAACCCCGTTCTGTGTGGAGGTGTGAACACATGTTGTCTGATGGATAATACCATGAATAGTAAGGTAGGAACCAAAAACGCCACGATCGTCATACTCCCCCCATTATCACTCCGAAGAATCCGAATAGATCTATCGAATTGGGGCTGCACCATTTTATGAAAACTTTAAAACAGGAGAAGACATCGCTTTTTTTCTTCAACAGATACACCTATATGGTGCGAAAAAACAATCGATAAAGGTAACAAAATTATGAAAACCAGATAATGATAACACAGGGGAAGGTACCCAAGCATCTGAATGTATTACATCAAAAGGAATGCTACTAGGAACTGAAAGATGCGATGACGTATGTCGCACATGTTTTGACGTGTCACAAACAACAGAATTTTTAAGAAAAGGAATAAAAGCAGGAAACAATTTTTGAAGATAAGCAGGCGACAGATGCCCAAGACGTAAGTACCAGCGGTGAACATCATCGGTAGTAACAGCAGAGCCGGAGAGAGCCGGAGAGGGTGGACGGGAGTCTAGGTAGTACATGCCCCCACAGTTCTTACCACTGCTGTTAGACTCATTAATCCCATCTCGCGTATATTGTTTGTATGTTGTTCTCTACTTAATATATATATCCCCCTTGGACCTCTATTGGAGGGACCAATCATTTCAATACCGTGTAACATGGTATCAGAGGCAGTTTAGGGCATCCTCGCTCGATTCCGCTTTGCCGCTTCGTCGATCCCGCTCGCGCTTCGTCGATCCTGCTCACGCTTCGTCGATTTCGCCCGCGTCTCGCCGATTCCGCTTCATCACCCTTGTCGACCACTCGCCTGCCTGCGACATCGCCTTTGCGCGCCTCTGGGCGCATCGTCGATCGGGACAGAGGTGTGCCTCAGAGACGATGCCGCCTGCCGTCGACTTCTGATGCATCCTGCTCTCTCTTGCAGCCTCTCACCAGTGACCCTTGTACCAATTGGACATCAAGAATGCATTTCTTCATGGGTCCTTAGATGAAGAGGTGTATATGGAACAACCACCTGGGTTCGTTGCTAAGGGGGAGCGTAACAAGGTGTGTCATCTCCGGAAGTCGTTATACAGATTAAAGCAATCCCCTCGAGCATGGTTTGCTCGTTTTCGTTCTGTGGTCACTCAATTTAGGCTTACCAAAAGTACAAAGGACTCGTCTCTCTTTTATCAGAAATCTTCGGCTGGTACTGTTTTTCTAGTAGTTTATGTCGATGATATTGTCATCACAGACAGCAATTCTGAAGGAATAACAAATCTCAAGGCATTCTTACACTCCAACTTCCAGACAAAAGATTTGGGCTCATTACGGTACTTCCTAGGGATTGAAGTTGCCAATTATGATGATTCCCTCTTTATTTGTCAACGCAAATATGCTCTCGATCTTCTATCCGACCTTGGAATTCTAACTGTGGCCCTATGGATTCTCCACTTAAACCAGGGGAAAAAGGTCTTCATGTTGAAAGCAAACCGTTTGATTCACCAGAAAAGTATCGTAGAATAGTTGGAAAACTGAATTTTCTTACCATGACTCGTCTTGACATTGCTTTGTACTGTAAGTAAGGTCAGTCAGTTCATAACTGCTCCAACTATCTCTCAATGGGAATCTGTTCTCCGAATCGTCAGACACATAAAGAAAGATCCGGGTCTCGGGATATCATACAAGAATCGAGGTCATTCTAATATTGAGGCATACCGTGACTCTGACTGGGTAGGCTGCTTAGCCACCCGAAAGTCAACCACGAGATTTACTATCTTTCTGGGTGGGAATCTCGTCTTCTGGAAGAGCAAAAAACAGATCACAATTTCTAGATCTAGTGCTGAGGCGGAATATCGGGCTATGTCCCACTCTGTTGCAGAGATCATGTGGGTTAGACAAATTCTTGGTGAAATCGGGTACCCTGTTCAAGATCCCACTCCTCTATGGTGTGATAATCAGGCTGCGATACAGATATCTACTAATCCTGTGTTTCATGAACACACAAAATACATAGAGGTTGACTGCCACTTTGTAAGGGAGAAGTATGAAGGACTTATTTCTCTATGTCATGTGAAGACCGGAGATCTAGGTTGCAGATATTTTTACCAAGGGAGTTACGGGGGTCAGAATGAACTTTATAAGTAACAAGTTAGGTCTTGGAAGTTCCCACGACCCAACTTGAGGGGGAGTGTTAGACTCATTAATCGCATCTCGTGTATACTGTTTGTATGTTGTTCTCTACTTAATATATATCCCCCTTGGACCTCTATTGGTGGGACCAATCATTCAAATACCGTGTAACAACTGCCAATGTTCTGATTCGTACTCAGTTTCTGAAAAACACAAGTATCAGGAAAAAATATTACAGAATAGTCAAGGGATCTAGTAATATTGCTAATAGAAAGTAAATTCCGAGGAAAGGAGGGAACATGAAGAACCGTATAAAGTGAAATAGTCGGAGAACAAGAGATGTATCCTTTGCCTGCAATGGGAGACAAGCTCCCATTAACAGATTTGAATTTATCCTTACCAGACAATGGAGTATAGGAAAGAAAACCCGAGGAAGAGCCCACCATGTGGTGGGTGACACCCGAATCTATCACCGGCTCAGAAGTGGAAGCTTGGGCAGCATGAGCACTTGACATAGCTACAATGACAAGAGAAGTAGGATCACCAGATTGCTGATCTGACTGAGTGAAGTAGGCGAAAAAAGACATCCAAATCTTGTGCAGTGAGCTAGCCAAGGTAGGAATGCAATGTCTCATCATAGACATCAGTTGAGTACGCAACATCATGAGGTCGAGGACTTCCATGTCCAGGTCCACGACCACGACCACGTCCACAAGGGGCATGGTGAGGGTGAAGTCTGAAGCACACCTCCCGAGTATGTCCCCGTCGACTGCAATAATCACAAGTAGGAACCGAGGAGCCGGAACTGGGAACATAGCTGCGACCAACACTAGTCAGGGCGGAATGATCTGAAGGAGCACTAACACTGAGCGACTTCCGATGATCTTCATCCCCAAGAACCATATTGAATGCCTCCCAAAGTGACGGGGGAGGGAAGCAGTGAAGAATATGCGACCGCACCATATCAAACTCCATGTTCAGGCCCATAAGGAATACATGAAGAAGAAAGCGGTCTTCCCGTTGTTTCAGCTGAACAACATCCGCAGTACAAGCAGGGGTAAAATGAACAAAGTAGTCCAGTTCCTGATGAAGGAGTTCGAACTCTGAGAAGAACGAAGACGCGGTCAGTGAGCCTTGTCGCAACTCCAAAATGCGACGAGTGCTCATAAACCTGAGTGGAGCTACCAATATGGGAGTATGTTTCTCGTGCCCGGGTCCAAATCGTGTGAGCTGAGTCTATTAACATATAACTCCGATAAACCTTGGAGGACATCGAATGTAGAAGCCAAGACACCACGAAGGAGTTGTCAGTGTCCCGACACTTCCATGAGGGGTCGGTCTTGTGGGGTTCCGTAATGGTTCCATCGATGTAACCAAACACCTGGTGCCTGCGAATGACGTGTTGAGCAGCGCGACCACTCAAGATGTTCGTGCCCTCTAAAGGAACCGTGGTAATCTTCAGAGAACTGGAGTGACCATGAGGTTGCTGAGGATCACCCATTTGTGGCTAGGTCACGTCGGAAGAGGATGCAGGAGAATCTGGATCACCCATAACTGCAAAGGGAAACTACAGGAGGTCACACCGCCACAACAGAAAAACAGGAAGAAGAATGGCCAGAGGATGCAGATCTGGGAGGCATCCGACAGATCTAGGACCAGGAGGCGTAGCAGAACCAGGAGGCGCAGAAGAACCAGGAGGCGCGAAAGAAGATCTGGCCCAACAACAACAACAGACGGCACAACACGACAGACCTGGCATCCCAGCAACAGCAGCAGACTAGGGGTGCAAGTTGAGTTGAGCTGACTCGTGAGCTCGATGAGACGACACGAAAAAATCTCGACTCGAGCTCGAGCTCGATTGTGAGCTTGAGCTCGCCTGCTCTTGTTCATGAGCTCGCTAGCCGGTTCGCGAGCTTTTTTTTACCTTTTTTTAAAAAGTAAATAATTATAAATAAAAAATGGTTAATGAGCTGAAAATCTCGTGACCAGCTTGTGAGCTCGAAAGCTCGAGCTCATTATATTAGTCTCGAGCTTGAGTCATGCAAAATGAGCTCGTCGAGCTCGAGCTCGAAATATTTAGCTCGAGCTCGAGCTTGGGAAATTTGCCAAGCTCGACTCGAGCTCGACTCATTTACACCCCTACAACAGACGGAGCAGAAGAAGATCAGGCAGCAACCGCACTAGACGACGCGGGAGGCACAACAGCAGCAGACGGGCACGACAGACGGCGTAGGAGGAGGTGCCGGCGGAGGCGCATCAGATCAGGCGAAAGAAGAAGCGCTGGAGGAGGCCCTAGAGGAGGTGCCATAGCATATTTTTTGGATCAGATTGGATCGGTCTATGCAGAAGAAGAGCGGACCGACTGCTTCATGGAAGGACGGCGACAACGTCCTTCTCAGCAACCGGCGGTGACTATGAGGCCACCCGTCATCCCCATAGGGCGAGCAGGAGGAGACGGCGGCGGACGATCCCGAGCAGAAAAGAGCAGACGATGGTGGATGAGAGTTGGAGCGGGAGGTATAGGAAACGGGATGGTGAGAGGTAGCGAAAATGGGAGGGCTAGGTTTATTTTTAATCTCCCCTCTGACACCAAGTTGAAGATTCTAAGATAATTCCAATCAATAATAATCAGGTGATTACAAGGCTTTATATAGAAGCCGGAAAGGAAATACCAGAGTACTTGAATGTAAATACAAAATAGAGACTAATAGAGGGTAAGTTCAACTGTGCCAGGGTCCTAAGTAGAACCATCAAATGAATCTAAGCCTTTCAATTTTGATTACCCTCATCTATCAAAACAAGTGATTTATTTAATATATATGGCTAGCTTAAAAATATAAAAAAACTGTATATGTTGTTTACAGATGCTAGTGGCAGTGCAATGGTCCCACCAAACTTAATGTTCTGCAGAAATAGTACTCTATTGTCACTTTAATGGCGATCAGGTACTGCGTCATTGCACACAATGCATGGTGGATCTCATGCACGACTGCTAGTGTTATTATTGTACTATTCAGTTGTATGTTTTTGGTACAATATTTTTACCTTTTGCAATTAACCTTTAGTAAAAACTTAGGTTGGGATTCTTCTAGGTTGTGACTTGTTAGTGATTTCCTTTACAGGTTAACAGTGGTGGAAATGCTCTACATTCTAGGAACTCTTATGCGTATGAGAGAATAGAAGATACCCTTGAGGAAAGGCAGAAGTACATGGAATTGGCAAAAATGGGCGTGAGAATTCGTCGTTCTCGACGTATGCAGGTAAGCCAATTGATTGTCTATCGTTTCTATCCAATATTGTTTTTGATTTATTTCACCTGGTTTTAATCAACATCTCAAGTACATTCTAATCAATGAAATGTTTTCTTGCATTTCAGCTACTGTTTTTATCCAACATTCTTTTCCATTCAGCTACTTTTTTTTGAATATACAAGATATGATTCCTCCGAAAATGCTAAACATTGATAACAGAAAGAACACATTTCACATCGGAGTTCAACTACAACGGAAACTGAAAGTAAAAGTACACAATAAGTACAAGACGGTCTAACCTTAAGGCAGCGACAACAGGGATAACATCAATGGGTACTGCAACAACAGGCATCGGGGTCACTTCAGGAGTGGAAAATATGACGGGTGCAACATTTGGTAGCAATCTGCCCTGTCTTGCATCCAAATCGACAAGCACTACCTCCGTGATTATTCTAATCGTCTCAGCAGACGGCGGACTATTAGCAGTAGACCCAAAAGTACTGTTGTCAGCGGCTTTTCAGGAAGGGCCCGCACGACTTCTAATTGTCTAAACATGCAAAAATATACAATTTAGCGGTCTAAAGTAGGCAAATGAACTTTGGAAAATTCAGGTTTTCTCCAAAAAAGCGTAAAAACATGCTTTCTGTCATTCCTAAGTGGACATAACAACAGTCGTTTAGGTTCATGCACTGGATGTGCTCACCACCCGTGAAAAAGGGTTCGTCCCGAAACCGAAAGACAACGGATCACAAAACCTATAGCTCTGATACCAATTATAACATTCCTGACCTGCAAATAGTATATAGCATGGGTACGGCCGTTCAAAGTTAGAAGCTTCCTCAATAATTGCACGAATTCGAATCGATTAATTCAAACTCGTTTTACTTTAACTTGCGGATTGCCTGCTAGAAATAGTTTGATTAAACTCGAAGACCTGGGCTTCGTTTGGCAGGACTATTTTTCTCCGGTGAGTTTGGTCAAAAATGCCTTTATCATAGAATGTATGTTTGACAAGACAAAGGTTATGCCGCTATCAAGAAATAAACTAGTTTTGAGCATAAAATGCATGCATTTTTTAGGTGAGGTCGGGCATTCACGAACGGTTCATGACCACCGCATTCACGACCATTGCCACCGCGCCAAACAAAGCCTCGATATGTATATAACAAATGATATATGTATATGCATGTGACTATACATATGCACAGTTATACTAAATGCATTGTCACACTTACATATGCAACATTTAGATAATGTTATGGACCCCCATTGGGGGATAACTTACAAGCACCGCACGACGGCGCACAAGGAGTCCAACGTTTAGTCATGATTTGTTTTATTCTATGTTTCGCTGTTTTCACTTGTATTAAGTTGTATGTGAACTTGGACTTGATTGACCCAACCAATTATAGTGTTGGTGTGGGAGCAGCCTGTCCGACCCGTTCGGGTCTACTCATGATGATTTCGGGCACAATGTCGGTCAGGACCGCTCATCTTGAGCTGGTCACCAATCGTAGAATTAGTTGTTCTTTATGTTTTTTAATTTTAAGTTTTATTTTTGTTTATTTTGGGATCGCAACGATTGACCAATCTTGGCCATTCGTTGTCCCCTCTAGTGTCTATATATTGAGGGTGCGGGATCTCATTTAGGGCATTAAGTATTGAAGTATATAAGTCTAATATTTGGTAATTTCTGTGCCAAAGCAGAGCCGTTCGTGAAGCTTTGGCCCCCCCTCCCATCCATCGTTGTCTTGAGCTCCAATTCCCAATCCAGCTCCAATCCCAATCCCCATCCCACTGCACTCCTTCCTCCCTTCCAACACCTCCCCCATAGCAGCCAACCACCTTTCCTCCCCTCCATTCCAATGCTGACCCATCCCTCCTTCCTTATTCCCTCCCCACAACAACGGGACTCGCATTTCCTTCTCCCACCTCACTGTCGAACTCACATACCCAATCCCTACACGTCCCCTAGCTGTCGGCCCCTACATCCTCACTTCCCCTCATCAAATTCCCCAAATTAGCCCCAATTTCCCCTCATATCCACCCTTGCGATCACCGGAGAATGCCTCCGGCCATCTCTGGTGATCCACCATAATTTACCTTATTGTTTTCCATAATTTTTGTTTTCCGGCGATCGTCGGAAAAAATTCTCCAGCCACTACCACCACCGGTCATCTTCCGGTCAGTCAACCCCACCCCCACCACCACCCATAACCACCCATAACAGCCCACTACTTCCTCTACCCGACTTCCTCAATTTAGGATATATTCTTAAATTTTAGCCACCAACTCTAACCCCACTTCCTAAAATTTATAATCCATTCCTAAATTCTAGCTACTAACTCTCCCCATTCCCCCATTACAGCCGACCCACCCCCATTCCCCTCCTACTCACATGGAGCCCACTTCATCTCTCCCAAACCACCTCTCATTCCTTCCAATTCCAACATCCTTCAGCCCAACCGAATCTCATTCCTCATGTGGAGCCACCCCCATCTCCTTCCAAAACCAACCCCTCCACCCACTAATCTTGCATCCCCCTTTGATTTCTCCTCCCAACCGGCCACTTATAGCTCTAGAAAAACCACTGGAAAGCAACTTACAACCCCCTAAATTCATTGCCGCTGCTGTCCAGCCCCCGTATTCGATTACCAACAAGCCTCCTTGCGCCCAGGAAGCCTCTCTCAGCCCCAACACTCTTCCTTTGCCACATTGTTGGGACCTGAAGTCCAGCCCCAGGTAACTCTGTTGGCTACTCCACAGTCCTTCAAAACATTTCCTGCCCTTCCTTTTCTATATTGTGCAAGTCCAAAGTGTGTTTGTTATTTCTTTGCAGTTGAGTTTTGTGTTTAATCGTTACTTAAGGAGATATTAGTTTATAAGTCTTGATTTCATTATTTAAGTATTTGTATTTCTTCATTTAATTAGTCATTTAATTTCGCGCGCTCTCACGTTTGTACTCCTCTCTTGTTATCTTCATTTAAAGCTTTTATTTTCTGGGAAAAAAATCAAATCATCTTGTTTTATAAGATATCTTATTGCAAGTTTGGCTTCGTCAGAAATTATGTTTGCATTTAAATCTCTCCCCTCTTCCACGCTCTCCTCCCACAACCACCTTTCAACTAAGGTCATTCTCAATTGTTCGATCTTGTTTGGTGAATTGCAAGTCTCCGCCGACCTCATAGTTCTGGAAATGACAGAATTCGATGTAATCTTGTGCATGAATTGACTGGTTGCATATAGAGCAAAGCTGGACTATGTGGCAAAGAAGATCAATCTTAGTATTGATGGCAAAGGCTCCGTTTGGGGGGGCTTATTTTCATCAGTCAAGCGGTTACGACCGCATGAATCGGATCATAATTAAGGCCCAATTCATGCGGTCATAACCGCTTGACCGGTGAAAATAAGTCCCCACAAACGGAGCCAAAGACTACAACGTTCATGTTCAGACCTGCAGCCACCTAAAGGTAATCTCTGCTGCGCGCGCCACTCGTCTTCTTGGTCAAGGATGTTCCACTTGTTTTGTTTATGCTTCGCTTTCGGATGCTGCATCTCCTCAACTTGAATCCATCCCGATTGTTTCTGAGTTTCCTGACGTTTTCCTGCAGAATTGCCTGGAATGCCTCCTGATCGAGAGGTGGAGTTCTCCGTTGATGTAGAGCCCAGAATGCGCCCCATATCTAAAGCTCCGTATCGTATGACCCCTTGCGAGTTGGAAGAGCTTAGATTGCAGTTGGATGAATTGCTCGAGCGTAGATACATTCGTCTTAGCTCTTCACATTGGGGAGCCCCCGTACTCTTCGTGAAAAAGAAAGATGGTTACATGAGGCTGTGCATCGATTATCGGGATCTGAACAAGGTAACAATCAAGAATAAGTATCCTCTTCCGTACGTGGATGATCTCTTTGATCAGCTCAAGGGTAGTACCATCTTTTCCAAGATGGATCTCAGATCGGGTTACCATCAACTGAAGATCAAGGAATCCGACATTCCCAGGACTTCCTTCTGGACTCGGTATGAATATTTTGAATTTTTGGTGATGTCCTTTGGTTTGACTAACACTCCTTCCACCTTTATGGATATGGTGTACCGCGTCTTCCGCGAATATCTAGATAAGTTCATCATTGTATTCATTGACGATATTCTGGTCTTTTCCAAGACCCATGAGGAGCATGTTGCACATCTTAGACTCACTCTCTCCACTCTTCGTCAGCATCAGCTCTATGCCAAGCTGGCGAAATGTGAGTTCTGGCTGGATCGTGTCGCTTTCTTGGGGCATGTCATTTCATGGGATGGACTTTCCGTTGATTCTGCCAAGATTTCCGCAATTATGGACTGGAAGCGACCTTCTACCCCTACTAAAATTCGCAGTTTTCTAGGTTTAGCTGGCTACTGCCGACGTTTCGTCAAGGGTTTTTCCTCTCTTGCTGCTCCTCTGACAAAGCTAACTCAAAAGCATGCTAAATTTAAGTGGTCAGATCAGTGTGAGCAGACCTTCTTGGAATTGAAGCATCGTCTGTGTTCGACGCCAGTTCTAGCTCCTCCTTCAGAGGGGGTAGATTTTTCAGTTTACACTGACGCTTCCAGAGTTGGTTTGGGATGTGTCTTGATGCAGAATGATCGTGTTATCGCTTATGGGTCGAGGCAGTTGAAAGTTCATGAACGCAACTACCCCACTTATGATTTGAAATTCGCTGCGGTTGTGTTTGCGTTGAAGCTTTGACGACATTATCTTTATGGCAGTTGATTGACGACATTATCTTTATGGCAGTTGATTGACGACATTATTTTTATGGCAGTTGAAACTTCATGAACGCAACTACCCCACTCATGATTTTGAAGTATATTTTTGTTCAAAAGGATCTCAATCTTTGTCAAAGGCGTTGACTCGAATTCATAGCAGATTATGACTTGCAGCTCATGTATGTTCCTGTTAAAGCCAATTCAGGGGCAGATGCATTGAGCCGATAGACTTCTGTGGCCGCTTGTGTACCTATGTCAGGTACTCTTGTATCCTTGATTGATGAACTCGAGCGGATGGACATATCCATCTCACCTGAGGGTCATGAAGAAGTTTCTAGTCTGTTATGGGTGGAGCAGGTGAAGGATTTGCAGTCATCTGATCCCGCACTCCAGCGCATCCGCCAAAGGGCTGAACTTGGGATCTTTTCAGATTTCTCTATCTTTGATGATCTTCTGCGTTTTTGAGGTCACCTCTGCATCCCTGATGTCCCTGAATTGCTTGCTAGTATTTGTCAAGAAGCTTATGAATCTCGTACATCTGGACATCCAGGCAACAATAAAATGAATCATGACTTGAAGCTGATTGTATGGTGGCCTGGTATGAAGAACTATATTGCTCGCTTTATTTCTCGATGTCTGACGTGTCAGAAGGTGAAAACTTAGCGTCAGCGTCCTGGTGGTCTTTTGCAGCCTCTTCCTATCTCAGAATGGAAGTGGGAAGACATCTTTATGGACTTCATCACTGGTCTGCCCCGTACTCCGAGAGGGCATGATGCGATTTGGGTCATAGTAGATCACATGACTAAAGTGACTCACTTCATCTTATATAAAGAAGGTCATTCCACCGAAAAAATGACTCCGATCTATGTTTTAGAGATTGTTAGACTCCATGAGATTTCTTTGCGGATTATATCTGATCGTGACTCGAGATTTGTATCTCATTTTTGGAAGGGCTTCCAGCAAGCTTTGGGCACTGATCTCAACCTGAGCACCGCTTATCACCCAACAACCGATGACCAGACCAAAAGAGTTAATCAGATTCTTGAAGACATGCTTCAGTGTTATATTTTAGACTACAAGGTAGCTTGAGATGAGCACCTACCTTTGGTCGAGTTTGCCTATAACATTTGCTATCAAGAGAGCCTCAAGATGACCCCCTTCGAAGCACTGTTTGGGCGTCGTTGTAGGACCCCTCTCTATTGGTCAGAAGTTGGTCAAAAGGTTGTTTTGGGACCTGAGTTACTTCAGGAAATGGAAGAAGCCACAAGGAAGATTCAACTTCAACTCAGTCGTGCCATCAAAAGATAGAGGAAGTATGCCAATCAGCGCCGCCGTCCCTTAGAATTTGCTATTGGTGATCAAGTGTTCTTGAAGTTTTTCCCTACTCCCGGGGTGAAACAGTTTGGTCGCCATCATAAGCTCAGTCCGAGGTTCGTGGGACCATTTTCCATCTCAGAGCGCATCTGAGGATCTTTTTATTGCCTTGAGCTACCTGCTTCTTTGGCCGGAGTTCACAATGACTTCCATGTTAGCCAGCTTCGGAAGTACATTCGTGATCCTACCCGCGTCATTGAAGAAATTTTAGTGATTCATGAAGCTAATCTTTCTTATCCGATCGAGCCCACTAAGATCGTTGAGTATCAAGAACGCCAGCTTCAAAAGAGAACCATCCCTATGATCAGAGTGTTTTGGATGCATGGCAAGTCTGAAGAGTACACTTGAGAACTTGAATCTGACATGTGTAGCAAGTATCCGCAACTCTTCTTTTAACCTTGGTATGTATTCACTCTTGTTCCTCGTTCTATTCCAGTATATTCATAGTTATCTTTCATGTCTTAGCTTACCAATCTTTTTGGAATTGATGATGTTTGATTCTTCGCCTCAGAAGCCATTTTCGGGGAATCCTCCAAAGTTTCGGGACGAAACTTCCTAAGTAGGGGAGAATGTAACAACTCATGTAAAAAAAAGAAGGAAATGAAATCAAAACAATCAATGACATTTTTTGTAATTTTGTCTAATTAGGTTTTTCTATTAAACCTAAAACCCGAGCCACCCCCCACTCCCTATTATCTCAACCAGTCAGCCCAGTTCATTCTTCGTCTCTCGCAAAGTCGCACGTGCCGACTCTCGATTCCGCCTCTCGTGCGCCTCGTCGGCCCCTCCGACGCCACTTCCTCCTCTTGCCGCTGCCTCCGCTTGATTCCCCGCTTCCTCCTGCTCCTCTTCTTCCTCCTTCCTCTCCGGACCACCAACATCTTCTGTTTCCTTCAAGGACCGGCCGGTGGCTCTTCATCCGCAGGCCGGTAGCATCCTTTCTCCCCTCCAAGGAGTCGAATGCTCAAGTCCTCGGAGTAGCAGTCCCTTCGTCCCCCTTCCTCTTTGTTTTGGCTGGTGGATTTGAAGGAGGACTCCTAGGGTTTTGCTCGAAACCCCCTTGGAATTTTGAACCCAGATTTGGTCTTCTTGGGTAAGGAACTCCTCCAATCTCATTTATTCAGATTTGTCCTAAATTTTTATGATAATTTTCGCGCTCCAATCGATGTGATTATGTCGATCCATCTTGTGTTCGTTGTATAATCGTCTAATCATCTTGTAATTTTGGCCCCCGACGTCGTCTATAGGTGCAATTGGTGAGATCTCTCCAAGGCTCTCTCTGATTTAGGGTTTCTATCAGCTAAGCGTCGCCAATCACCCGTTTTTCTCATGGTAGCCTCCTCTCCCCTCATTTGTGAGGGAGGTAAATTCTTAACTCGTTCTTGTTATAGTTATGCGATGAAAAAATGCATGTGTTAGCGTAAGATTCTCGTTCTATCAAATATCATGCATGCTTGCCTTCTAACAGATTAAAAATAAGGTTGCTAATTTTGTTTGCGCTGTTTAGCCGCCGCCATCCGTTTCAGCTTCACCTTAAGACAAGTAGAGAAATCTCTCTCGCTTGCAAACATTGAATTTCTATTTCATGCATTCTTTTCATGTAATGAAATGTACACTTAAATATCTGAACTGTTAAATTAACATCAAGTCTTTATACATTAGGAATCTCTAAATCTTGAGTCCTTCATTTTAATAATGTCACAAGAAATCCTTGGAGGATAATGTTGAATTGATGTGACGCTTTGAATCGAGTTTCCGCTTAATTTGTAACGGAAACCAATAGAATGGTCATAGCAAGCACAAATTTTTTGATAAACTTTGGAGTTTAACTAATATTAGAATTATGTGCATCAAATTAAAACACGTGCACCTTTCACCGATTATCGCTTATGACATTTCGTGTTCGAATCTAGACTACTCTGGAGTAGGCTAATAGTTAAAATTTATGTCTGTAGACTCTCTTACTTGTCTGTCCTGCCAGCATAATCTCATATAATTGATTGACACGTAGATATTTCTATTTCCCTGCTTGCACTTTACTTTTCCTTGTTTACATACTATTTCATTATTCTGAGGCTTTTTTCTTCTTATTTGGAATTTGCCTTAGCTTCCATGACTGCGCCACCTGCTACCTGTGGTCGAACTGCTTCAAGATCCTGATTCCTGGAGGTTTATTTTTGTTGTTGTTTCATCATGTTCTATGTTTTTTGTTTCCTTTACTGTCGGATTTATTTATCATATACTGGTTATTATCAGTCATTTTCTTTTGTATCATGGACAACTGCTAAACTTTTATTGATAAATCGGAATATTATATTAATGCATGTTCACTGCTGTGGTTTATTGCATTTACATTTATACCAGTACTGTGTGACATGATATTTTATTAAAATTCATGTGCATCTCGTTTTTCACTGACTAACTCTAAAACTTCCACAAATACTAACAAACTAGTTTTTCTCAAAGTAATTAATTTAAATCTAAAGTTACAACTTTAGCTCCCGCCTAACAGACATGGAATTTCTTTCGCCCATGTCTGTGACATCACGACCCGCCTGCAACACACTCTGATGATTGTTATTAGACAGGTCGTGATAGTTTCCCTCCTCACGGACAACACATGCCTCTTGCCCACACTCTCTAGCGCGTCTCCCTGTGCTTGAGCGATACCGATGGATGAAGATAACCCCGATGACCTCACCTTGGCTACGATTTATGAGTCCATCCAGAATATGATGGTTGTGACCAATAGGACTTGGACTTGGATTGAGCCAACCAGTTATAGGGTTGGGGTGGGTTTTATGTGATGCGCTGAAAAGTTGTATTCTAATTTTTCTCTCCCTAATTCTCCATGTCTCTCTTTAACTTCACATTTCCGCTCAGTTCGCTCTAGCGGATTGCCCGTCTCGTCGATCGCTCACCTCTTCCGCGCTCCCCTGCCTCAAACGTTCCTCCTTCCAGCGAGATAGGTTATAGAGGATCCAAGAAGGGCCACGCCGAATTCTTCCAAGACTTCCCCCTCGATCACCCGCGAACACAATCCCAAACAACGGCTCATACCAGATAAATACATAGATTTTATCTTTTTAATTTTTATGTTATTTACTATTCATATTTGTGTATGTATTTGTTATGTGCGGTTATATATGCTATATATTAATTATATCTTTATACCCTATAACTACTCTTATGATATCAATATGCATAAATATTGACAACATAACCTAATTCTCAAAATAGAATTTTGTGTTGGATAATAAAAAAGAAATAAAAGAGATATATTATTCATCCTCATATGGGGCTTTATATAGGAAATACAACAAGACACAAAACACTGATAGGCGGTGTGAGACTAAACCTCCAACGCATAAAGACACTACAAAACTGATATTGACTCGATAATTCAAACACGCCCCTTCAAGCTGAAGGAGGGATCCTTCAGCTTGGACACAACAAATTACGATAATAGAGGTAGATGATGCGGGAAAAACATCAGATGAGCCACTGGGGGAAGTTCCAACCTGGGGAATCAAGCCCGAGACATGGCCACACACGACGATGACCCACACATGACGTAGGACCCACACACAACATGGAATCACTGGAAACTGATCAACCAACATCACCTACACACAACATGCGAAAGAGAACGAAAGATGTGGAACAAATCATCAAATGAGTGATCAGAGATAATTCGTCGCGGATAATCTGTCGGGGATAATCCGCACAACGGGTGGTCTCTCACGACAAAGTCCCGCACGGTCCCACACGACACAACTCGATGAGACTAGAACACCAACATCAGTCGCGTCCCCAACACACGACCAAATAGAAAGACATATGGGCAGACACAAATGACATGACATACGCCTAGAAGCTGTGTTGAACGAAGGCGAAAGTCGGGAAAGATCATCCAAGTCGCCTTTGTCCCAAGCACTTCTCACGTGGAACGCGCGCGCAAATATGCATTAAGACTCAAACGAAAGACATAAACCTGACACATGAATAAAACTTCAAACAAACAAACTCCATTATCCCATAATCGACGAGAGAAGCAAGCACAAGGATACACAACACTGGCGGGATCAACAAAGGAATCCATCAGTAGCTGCAAGAAGAGGCCCGGAAAGAAAGAGAAGCATCGACCAAGGGGGCAGCAACACCGGAAGCCATCCTCCATAGAAGCAAGTGACTGGAAGCACAGTAACAAAGGAAACCATCATCGTTGATGTCAGCCAGAGTTGGTCTCCGCAAGAAGCTGTGGGGATGAAGAGACGCAGAAGCCACAAGCACAAAAGAAGCCTTCCGAGGAGAGGCGTAGCCAAGCAACAGCAGGCAAGAAGCCATCCGGTGCAGAAGAACCAGCCCCAGATGGAGGCGTCGACAATAGCACCAGTCGCAGAAGGCATCGACGGAGGATGCGGTTGACGAGATCGACGCAGGAAGCAGTAGACGAGATCGATGCAAGAAGCCTACCGGGTGGAGAAGGGGACAGGCCGTCGATGATGATGGAGGAAGCAGACGGGCCGACTAGAATAGAGCCAGCGATGAGATTGACGAAGAAGATGAGATAGAACGTATAGCACAAACGGAGTGGGGAAAAAGGGGCCACTCCTGTCGATGGAGTCAATCGGCCATTCCGTCGATGGGAGCAAGCGGGTTGCAACTCATCAGGAGCCCTAGCAGCAGCGCAGGACGGGGACGGGGAGTCGAGGCGTAAGCAGCAGCGAGAAGCGGACCGACCCGCAGGAATAGATTTTTAGGGTTTGAGATCTTTTCCCTCTGATACCATGTTGGATAATGAAAACGAAATAGAAGAGATATATTATTCATCCTCATTTGAGGCTTTATATAAGAAATACAACAAGACAGAAAACACTGATAGACGGTGTGATACTAAACCTCAAGTACATAAAGACACTACAGGACCGACATTGACTCGATAATTCCAACACTTTGAAAAAACAAAAAAAAATGAAAATATACATAAAATAAGTTCATCACTTTGAAACTATCATGTTCCTAGTGTAGGCTAGACAAAAATGGAAGTAGCTCCATGGACTGTGACAAAGTCTGTTACAATCGGTGATGGATAGAGATGTCATGGATGACTGGAGGTTATCGCGGGGGACTTGCCGAAGGCTGAAGGGGCGGTGGGAGAAGAC
Source organism: Platanthera zijinensis (assembly GCA_039513925.1). Classification (NCBI taxonomy): domain Eukaryota; kingdom Viridiplantae; phylum Streptophyta; class Magnoliopsida; order Asparagales; family Orchidaceae; genus Platanthera; species Platanthera zijinensis. Next base: position 139,087,966 of record CM077091.1, on the reverse strand, counting down.
GACATGTCCTAGAGTTGGTACTAGGGTGATCGAGGTCATGGTATGCAAACTCCACACGAGATGGACCGACAATTTTTTGTTTAGAATCAAGCCATTGATAGACGACCTAAAATTTTAATTATATATATATATATATTTGGGGATTTAAGTTAGCTAACAACTTAACCTAATTCTCAAAATAGAACTTTGAAAAAACAAAAATAAACGAAAATATACATAAGATAAGTTGATCGCATCGACAAGATCTGATTCATTCATATGATGATCCTAAAATGTCGCACTTATAAATCAATTAAATAATTCACGATCGATCTCCATCTTTATCCTTAGCTTAGAGCATTCATTTTCTATGTGTTGAGTGAGCTCAAAACTTGTATGTATTGCTTGTGTATCAAAATACAAGGAGAGAATACAAATATATATGAGAGAAAAGGAGAGAAGAAATCCTATACAATGATGTGAGACTAATAGGAGAAGAAAGAAAAATAAACTAGTACATGGGCCCAATAATGAGCCATTTATATGGGCTTTTCTAACACTGCCCCGCAAGCTGGAGCGTACAAATCGTATGCGCCAAGCTTGGACAATCACTGATAGAAGAGAGTACTGGGAAGAGCCTTAGTGAGCACATCCGCAACTTGTTCTGTCCCGGGAACATGCTTCAGGTCGATCTTCTTCATTTGAACCTTTTCTCTAATGAAGTGACAATCAACTTCAATATGTTTAGTTCTTTCATGGAATACCAGGTTCTTGGCAATATGTATAGCTGCTTGGCTATCACAAAGGAGAAAGGCTGGGGAAGGAAGTATTATACCCAGATCGGTAAGAAGACTTTCCAGCCACGTTAGTTCAGACACTACAGACGTCATTGCCCAGTATTCAGCCTCAGCAGATTATCGAGCCATAACAACTTGTTTCTTGCTCCGCCACATGATCAAATGTCCTCCAAAATATGTGCAAAACCCACTGGTTGACCGTCGATCATCAAGAGAACCGGCGAAATCAGCATCTGAGTAAACTATCAATGTAGGAGCTGAAGATGAGGTCTTGTAGACCAATCCTTTACCAGAGGCCGTTTTGAGGTATCTGAGAATGCGTTCAACGGCGTGAAGGTGAGATCTTCGCGGGGAATGCATATACCGACTGACAATACCCACTGCGAAAGAGATATCCGTTTTAGTTACCGCGAGGTAGATCAATTTTCCAACTAGACGGCGATAGTATTCAGGATTCTCGAGTAATAGATGTGAGTCGGAAGCCTGAGCACATAACTTGTGATTCACATCCATTGGGGTATTGATCGGCTTACAACCAGAGTAACCTGCATCATGAAGAAGGTCGAGACAATACTTCCGCTGAGAAAGGACTAGACCATCTGGCCGTCTAGCAACTTCAAGGCCCAAAAAATACCGGAGGGGTCCCAGATCCTTTGTTTGAAAAACTGTACCGAGATGTTGTTTTACCTCCTGTATTCCCTTTGCGTCATCTCCCGTAATGATGATGTCGTCAACATATACTAACAGAAGAACCGTCCCTGTTGTTCGGTGACGAGTGAACATCGAGAAGTCTGTCGTGCTGCGAGAAAAACCAACCTCCCGAAGAGCCTTATTGAACCTGTCGAACCATGTCCGTGGTGATTGTTTGAGGCCATACAAAGCTTTCTTAAGGCGACAAACTTGAGACTCCCCTGTGGTCTCAAACCCGGGAGGTTGCTGCATATAGACAGTTTCCTGCAAGTCGTCATTCAAAAAGGCATTCTTAATATCCAGTTGCAGTAAGGGCCACCGACGATGGACAGCTACCGAGATAAGAACCCGAACGGTGTTGAGTTTGGCCACCGGAGAGAAGGTTTCCTCATAGTCCATCGCTTGTTGTTGGGTGAAGTCCCGAGCGACCAGCCGAGCTTTCAATTGGTCAATCGTCCCATTAGCGGCATGTTTGACGACGAAGACCCACTTACACCCAACCGGTTTCTGACCCGGGGGAAGTGGTGTGAGAGTCCAGGTCTGGTTGGCCCAGAGAGCAGTCATTTCCTCCTCCATGACAGCCTTCCAACCAGGATGTTGTAGCGCCTCCTGCACAGTGTTAGGAACCGAAATGGAGGAAATAGAAGTTGCAAATGTGTGCAGTTGGGGAGAGAGGCGATGCAGGGAGACATAATTTGCCAGAGGATGAGCGGTGGAGGGAGATACCTAATCAGCAGGGCACGGGGTAGCCGAGGATGAGGCCGACTGTAGAGGGGTAGCGAAACATGGAGGAAGGCGGCGAGTGTAAACCTGGATAACTGGTGGCTTGGAGGGCGTAGGAGCAGTATGAGCAAGAGCAGAAGCAGGAGCAGGATTTGAAGGACGTAGGAAAACAGGCGCAGTAGTAGGGAGGACGGGTCGAGGTATAAGCATTGGTGGAGATGTCGTCGGGGAGGAAGGAGCGAGAGATGGGGAAAAGAAAGGTTGATCTTCCCAAAAAGTAACATCGGCGGAGACGATGACTTTACGGCTTACCGTAGAGTAACATAGGTAGCCCTTCTGAGTGCGAGAATAACCGACGAAAATAGTTTTAGCTGCACGGGGATCCAACTTATCCGAGAAAGGACCCAAGAGGTGAACAAAGAAAGTGCAGCCAAAGACCCTTGGTGTAATAGGGAAGGCCGGAGTAGAGGGGAATAAGAGGCTGAAAGGAGTGGCAGAGTTGAGAACCGAGGAGGGGAGGCGGTTGATGAGAAAACACGCAGTGGAGACCGCAAAGTTCCAGTAAAATTTCGGAACATGCATTTGAAGCATGAGAGAGCGGGCAACGTCGAGGAGGTGGCGGTTCTTTCGTTTGGCAACACCATTTTGTTGGGGGATGTAGGCACAGGAGGTTTGATGAATAATACCAATTCTGCACATATAGTGGCAAAAGCATGACCGATGTATTCACGAGCGTTATCGGTGCGCACTGTTTTGATTATTGTGGAGAATTGCGTTCGAGTTTCTTGTATAAAATCGCGAAATATGCGAGGGAGCTCAGAGCGATCACAAAGTAGGTAAAGTCATGTTGTGCGAGAATAATCATCAATGAAAGTTATAAAATAACGATAGCCAGAGATACTTGTAACTTTGAAAGGACCCCAAACATCGGAGTGTAGTAAATCAAACGGAGCAGAGCTCCTAGTACAATGAGCAGGAAAATAAGTGCGAGACTGTTTGCCGTAAATACAAGAATCACACTTGAAAGCAGGAAAAGATACATCAGGCAGCGCCTTTTGGAGAATTGGTAGAGGGGCATGCCCAAGACGGCGATGCCAATCAACAACGGAGACGAAGGAGAGGATAGGAGGAGAGGCATCAAGAAGGTAGAGCCCGTTCTGCAGTCGACCCCTACCAATGGTAGTCCGCGTCCGCCGATCCTGTATCAAAAAATTAGATGGAGTAAATGTGACAGAGCAATCCATATCATGAGTGAGGCGACCAACAGAAAGCAAATTAAATGGAGAGTCGGGAACATAAAGAGCCGAGCGAAGAGAGAGGGAGGGGGCAAGAGAGATGTCGGCGCAACCGGAGACCGGAACAATCACCCCATTAGCAATAGTGATAGATTTCGGATGAGGAACATTCGAGTACTTGACTGGCCGCATCGAGGTGATGTGATGAGTAGCACCTGAGTCCAAGATCCAACACGGACTGGAGGAAAGACAAGTAATACCTGCGGTAGAGATGAAGGTAACAGTAGTAGAGGGAGGGCTAAGAAGCCCCTGGAGTTGCTGTAGCTGGAGGCGAACGGCCTTAAGGTCGGTACCAGTGGAGGAGGAGCCATCAGTGGTAGCAGCCGCAGTTGGGCGAGGAGGATAGCCATGTTTCTTGTAGCAGACAACATCAGTGTTGCCATCCCGGCCGCAATAGGAACACTTGGGGCGGCCCCGACCCCCACGCCCCTGCCGCGAGAGCCGGAACGTCCACCGCAAGCAGAGGTCGGGGGGGGGGGGGAAGCAAGGGGGGAAGGGTCTGTTGAAGAAGAATCAGAGAAGAGGGTGCCGGAGAATCCAGGGGTGGTGATACTCGGAGGAGCATAGAGCAGACATCAGAGAGGGAGGGAGTAGAGGACGAGGCCAACACCTGAGCCCGGATGCTCTGAAGGTGAGGCAGAACACGAGCCATCATCATGACAATGCAGACAGCCTCCTTTTGCGCGCATTGAGCAGCAAGGTCGGTGGTAGAAGGCTGATGCTGGATCCAGGCCTCGGCAAGAGTCTTGGCACGAGCGACAAACGAGGTCATGTCAGCAGCCCCGCCAGCATCAAGAGTGTGAAGGTCAGTAATAATATCGTAGAGGTGCTGAAGACTATCCTTTCCAGAGTATAAGGAGTGAAGCTCCTCCCACATAGCTTTGGCGGTTTCATGGTACATGATCATTTGGTATGTCTCACCCTCCAGCGAATTAAGGAGCCATGTTTGGACGCGGCCGTCATTGCGTAGCCAGTCATCAGTAGTATGGGAAGGAGGCTCGTTAGTAAGGTGAAGCACAAGGCCCTTGGCCTGAAGAACACGCCGAACCGAGTGGACCCATGGAACAAAATTCTTCTTCCCAGATAATGAGATAGTTGTGATCCGCAGCTCATCTCGGAGGTCTGGAAGAGAAGCCGGGCGGTCAGCAGGAGGAGTAGCCGCCTGTCCGGCAGAGTCAAGGGAGGAGCCCATGGAGCCTGGGGAGGCCGCAGCGACTAGAAGAGCGCGCGGTTAGACACAGCGCCTGCTGCGGGAAGAGGAGGATGCCACCGGAGAAGAGACGCACGACAAGCCCACGCGGTTAGAAAAGAGGTCGCAGCGGGTAGACACGACGACAAGCCCAGGGGAGAGAGACAGGAGGCCGCGACCAGGTGCGGATAGAGAGTAAGGACAATCCGCACGGTCACTGTGAGAACACCAGCGGCCAAAAGAGATAAAGAGAGGTCGCAGCGGCTAGTAATAGAGACCGCACGACTAGAAGAGGGAAGCAGCGAGAGGAAGCAAAGGGCAGAGGCCGCGAGTAGGGACTCGAGCGGCAAGAGAGAGAAACCGCAAGCGGCAAGAAAGGCCGCAAGAGGAGGCCGCGAATAGGAGTACTTGAGCGGCAAGGCGAAGAGGGATGAGCGAGATGGAGACCGCGCGACCCGGCACGCCAAAGGAAGAGGCCGCGAGAAGGACTACTCGAGCGGCAAGAAGGAGCGGCAAGGGGAGGGACCAGGCAAGAAGGAGCCCGCGCGGTAAGAGGAAGATAGCGGGAAGTGGGGCCACGAGTTGAGAAGAGAAGCTATAAAAGAGGACTGAGGGGTGGATCCACCAGAGGGAGGGAGGGAAAGGGGAGCAGGCAGCAACTAGTAAGGGAGAAGCCGCGGAGAGAAAGGGGCGGCAAGAAGAGGCTGCTACCCGGAGCGAGAAGAAGAGCAGGCCACAGAGGAGTTGCGGACAGGAGAGGAAGACGGGCAGGGCGGATAGATGAAGTGAAACCGCAAGTATCGAACCGTGTGCTCTGATACCATGTTGAGTGAGCTCAAAACTTGTATGTATTGCTTGTGTATCAAAATACAAGGAGAGAATACAAATGTATAGGAGAGAAAAGGAGAGAAGAAATCCTATACAATGATGTGGGACTAATAGGAGAAGAAGGAAAAATAAACTAGTACATGGGCCCAATAATGGGCCATTTATATGGGTTTTTCTAACACTATGAATGGTAATTATCATGCTCCTAGTGTAGGCCAGACAAAAATGGAAGTAGCTCCATGGAACACCATGCCAATCTCATAGCTCCTGGTGGATGTTGTGTCCACTGATGATCGTCGTTTGCTAAAGCTGCTGAAGTTCCCACAAGTGATGAAAGCCATTGTAGAAGTGGTGGGTAAAGCTGCGGTGAGGTGAAGGTTGAAGCTGGAGTGAAGGTGTTTGAGGTTTTAGTGGTGTGTTAGGCTGAAGGCATAATAAGGTGGCTCATCATTTAGAGTCAAATCATCCACATCAAATACTTGAATATCTATATTCTGAGTGACATCAAGTTCTTAAGAATTTGACTCAATTTCTCCCAGGAGAATATACGAACCTATTTGCCAACACTCAAATTCATATAAATTCCAAAGGGAACCCCTCAGATCGCGTACGAGTACTCACATGATCACCTTATTTGAACAACTGCTTACTCCTATGATTATCTGTACAAGTTTAAAAATATTATTATTTAATATAATCTTCTGTCAGAATATGACATTAGAATGATGCAAATGAATGACAACAAACACAACATACTCTCTAGGATGTAACACTATAGTGCACTGAATCTCTTTAAAAAGTACTGGTTTATTAGGAGGTTTTTTGTGCGGCGTGTATAAATATTCATTGAGTGTGAAACAAGCACCCAATGACAACATGAGGCGTTAACACTAAGGCACACGTCCATGCAGTCCAATAATTCATAGCCCGATCCTAAATATTCATCTTAGGAAGTATAATACGCCGCTCTTCACATATCCTAAATATTCATCATTGTTGAAGATCCAATCCATAAACCCTTTTGGCGTAGCTAACCAGCAAACTATGATGCATGTAACCTAAATCTACTCTTGATGTCATCCTCCTAAAGCATCCTCTCTGAGATATATGATAATCATTATAGTAATCCTCACTAGTAGAATCAAATCATGATGGGGGTCGAGATGATCTCTACAAATGAAGGACTTGGATGAGGTTGATTAATGTTGTGGTACAAAGTTCTCTCTGACTAAGCTCTATGGTGTCGAGAATGGAAGTACTATGGATCCTCAAGTAGAGGAGAGGGATCACGATGATGCCATGCCATATATGAACCTGTAAACTCTACTTCTGTGTATCACAAACTAAGCCATAGCCCGGGGCTCTGATATCTATTGAGCTCAGGACAAATCTATAGGAGACATGCATGATCCCTTATTTTATATGAACGCAAGCAAGAGTGCAACAAATGCAAATGAAACCACAAACAACACTAAATGAAGATGCAAAAGAATGCAAGCGCGAACCGATGAACATGATGCGATGATTTTGTTGCACAATTAATTAAATAATCTTATTCATAATTGAATGCACAATTAATTAAATAATCTTATTCATAATTGAATGCACAATTAATTAAATAATAAAAATTAAAATAGTGTGAGCACTCATAGTTGATTACAATTGATTCTAATATGACTAATCAAATAGTTATATGAAGACGACTTCCCAGATTGGCCACATGCTCCCTTATTAATCTATGTAGCCCTAGTGAAATTTGTGTCTTCTAATGTATTATGTCTTGTAGCGGATTTTTATTTATATAAGGAGTATGTATTTAGAGTGGGGTATCTTGATTCATTGTCTACATTAGGCTTTCATAGGAGAGTTGACTCTTAGAGGGATCTTGCCCTCAAAAATTGGTACCAAGCACGCCTCGATAAGTTGCAGCATCTTCTTGCTTAAAATTGTTGTTCGACGATAGTAAGAGTTGGAAACTGTTCCGACCTACCACTCATTTAGGTTTCCACTTGAACCCTAAGCGGATCTCCTTCATGTTCCCAGTAGCAACCACCTGACCGATTCCCTCCCTCCGCCGGTCCCCCCGCCATCATGCCCGTGCTAGTCCCACATCCACTTGAACTTCAACACAACAACCTCGCCCGTCCCGCACCCGCCCTCGTCTTGCTTCAATCGCCCACATGATGACAACGCCTAGAGCATTTGCTATCTCCTGCACGCTCGACTCTTGCTCGCAAACACCAATGACCAGCAACGACTTCTCCTTGCGTCTGCTTCGCATCCAACGATTCCTCCAGTCCTCCAATCGGCCCTAATTGCTTCCCTGACAACAACACCCTCCGCCTCATTCCAGCAATCAGCGCACCCCTTCACCACATTTCTCGGCGTCGTCTAGTGCTTGTGTATCTTCTTTGCCCAGTCGCCACCCTCCTCCATGCGGCAATCGCAGTCCACTCCCTTCTGCATTTTAGTTGCTCCATTCTCTTTTTCGGCTCATCCGTTACATGCCTCGATCCTGTTCAATGGCCCGCCGCACCAACAAGGATGCCTACGTCTCTGCCTTCACTGATTCCACTTGCTTCGATCTCTTTCGCCAGCTCACTGCCACGGTGGTCAAGCACCCGCCGACACTACCTCTGTTCCTCGGCCTGCCACGAACGACATTGGATTCCTCCTCCCCATTGCGGACAACCGGAAATCCACCCAACCAATCTCCGTCGGATTGAGATTCCTATGTTCGACGAAACCAACCCCCTTGATTGGATCGTCTGCTCCAAACAATTCTTTAACCTCCAATCCTCCCTCGACCAAAAGGTTCCTCTTGCGAACAATTGTTGTCATGTTTAATTATTTTTTAGATTATAATTACTGTACTGTTCGTATTTGCCGAGGGCAATCGGCGCCTACCCAAAAATCAATATAACATGATGTTAGAAGAATGACCAAAGATTGCCCTACAGACACGCAATACAACTCACCAGGAACTTGCATCCAGTTCGCAACGACCACCTCTAATAGCTCGCCTGGACAAAACTCAACTCGCATCAACACACTGAGGATTGACTCAGGGCCATATGTGGGAGGGGGGGTTTGACCATTGACACTTGACCCCCTCCCTCCATGTAGTTTCAATTGCCTGTACATATGACCCATCATTGAGGGAAGAAGGCAGTGCCATCATCCCACAAGAGATTTCGCCTTCAGCCTGCGAGCTCCCCTGAGCGTCTCACGAGCCTGCCTCTCCCCCTCAATATAGCACAACATTTTTGGCTTGGGATGGGAAGTTCCTATACACTTCTGGGTGTGAGGAGGGACCTCCAAATTGTCCCCAATCTTTTTTCTAGTCCATCTTTCTTTGCATGTGATCCCTACTTTGGTGGGCCAATAACCTCTTCCTATATCTCAAGTATGAATTTTGAAGCCGAGTTCTCAGCCTCAACATTTTGGTGCGTTGTGTGTGGACTTTGGGGAGTGGAAGAAAAACTCTGAAGTAGTCATCCATGACACTTGACAGTAGTCCAGGGGGGCCGCGTCGCCTTATGGAGGTGCGGGCGAACTTCAAGTCAAGCAGGAGAAAGTAAAATGCGTCAGTAGAAACGACTGACACACCGACAATTTGCATGCGTTATTATACTTGTGTAGTATGTTATGAAAGGTGCGCCTCAGGCTCCAGGCTCACCAGGCTCAGAGGTTTACGCCTTATTTGCGTCTTTAGAATATAAAAAGCGCGCCTGAGTGAGATTTTTGTTGTAAAATTCTTTCTTCAAAAATTAAGAAAAAAATAATTTAAGAACTCAATAATTTTTTCTTGATGTACTGTTCATGAAAGATAATTGTGCGTTGAGGCTTGGATATGACGCAAGTGACCACATTAATTCTATTTTTTTTAAAATACAAACGATAATAATGAATGATTAATTAGTAGACTAAATGAAAAATTTAATCGAGAAGCTCAAATGATGTTTGATGCTGATTATTTAAAATGGATGTGGTTGCGCCTTGCCTTTGTCAGGCGCGCGCCTACGCCTTGAGCCTTACGCCTAGGCTTCAAGACTCCTTTGCGCTTTAGTGTGCCTTGCACCTTTAATAACTAAGGGCCGGTGCTCCCTGGAGGGGCAGTATTCTGCACCCGCTATTACTCCATTGAAGCAGGTTGCCTTGGTAGCTGCGATGAGGCGAGATGAACTCGCGTGAGCTCAACCTCGCATGGTGTTCGAAAGCTTTGTCGATCTCGACACCTTAAGGGTTGACCCCCAGCCCGCGATGAGAGAACTTTCATTTGAGAGGCGGATCTGGCCTTATCAGAACACCCTCTCTCCAAAACTAAGCGCGAATCAGTATTGATGAGAGAACACGTCAACAACCTCAAGACACATCTCACGAGAGAGAATTTTTTCCCGCGTGCGCTCGGAGCAACGTCGTGGTCTAGGCATACTAGTGATTCTAATGAGCAACTTGTATACCAAGATATGCATCCGATGTATTTCGTCTGTATTTATATACAAAGAAAAGCTTTTCTTATTGTTAGAAGAAAGAGTTGTAATGGCTCAATACAATGCCCATCTTAGGCTCCCTTCTTCCTTATGTTTTAGTTCCACATCTTAGATTGAGATGTTTCCTTTTTTTCTCTCCCTATATTAATGTACAAATAAATCTATGTATGGACAATTTTGAGAAACCAATAAAAATCAAATTGTATCTCTCCTTTTTTCGTGAACTTTTGCACGGTATCAGAGCCTACTGATTCTCTCTAATTGCAACTTATTTCCGTTGAGGTGACCCCTGAGCGGTTTGCCATTTTTTAACCGCCTCCTGGACCTTCGTCTCCCCCCATCTTCCTTCTTTTATAGCCTTTTCCTCTGGTTTCTCTGGGCCCCACGCCTGAATCATCCGATCCCGACTTGTCGCCTACTCGCCCGACATCTCACTCCCTTACCGCGAGCCCGCAATTGCCACATCGATGAAGCTATCCCCAGGTTGTCTGACCTCCTTCTCTGCTGCTAGTCGCGCGATCGCGTGATCGCCCTGCTTTTGCCTAATTCAGCTTGCCAGCTGACCTTCTCCCTTGGTCGCTTCTGCTTCCTTCTTGTCGCCGCTGTTTGCCATCGTCTGCCTTCTTTGACCGCAGAGGCCGACAGATTCATCTTACTGTCGGAGCCAAACAACGATTTCTTGTCTCAGCCGCTTGGTCGCAGCCTTTGCCCGTTTGCTCGCTCAACTGCTCTTCTGCTAAGTCCTCTAGCTTCTTGGTCACAGCCTTGGACGCGAGTCCTCTGCCAGGTCTTCTAGCCGCAGCAACTAGCCACCAGTTTTCTAAGAGGCCGCTTCTCCTGGTCGTCTAGCCGCAGTCTCTGCCCGCTTGACCGATCAACTTCCCTTTTGCCCCTGGCCGCAAGTCCTCTCTGCCAATTCTTCTAGCCGTTGGTTCTTTCGCTCTACTTAGCAACCTGTGTTTGCCCCATGGAGTCAACTGCGGCTTCGTCCGTTCCTGCTTGTGCTGCGACCCCTCCTGAAGTTTGTTATGAGCTTCAGATCACCACCATTTCTCTAAGTAGGAAGTAAAATTTCGTTGAGTGGGTGCACTCCGTCCGCCGGGTTCTTCAGATAAAAGAACTTTTACATCACCTAACTAAGGACGCCCCTTCTGTACCCACTGATGACTTGCTTCGTGATGATGATTGTGTCCAAATGTGGATCCTCAACTCCATGGTAAGTGAGCCTTATCATATGACAATGTATCAGGAAACGACCAAGGCTATGTGGGATGACCTACATTCCCTTTATTCTGGCAAGGAAAACCTTTAACATCTGTTTGGCATCATCTCAGACTTTCAATCTCTCGACTCAGGAGGTGCTGACGACTTAACCTCCTTTGTTGTGCGGTCTAAAACTTCAGTCGAGGCATGGGCGACATGGATTCAACATCTACCCCCAACTATTGATCTTGCCGCGCAACGTGCTCAAAAAGAGGCAGTTGGTATTGCCATGATGATGGCTCGCATTTTTCCTTATCTCTATAGTATCCGGGCTCAGATTCTCTCCTCTTCTACGATTCCCTCTCTCTCAGATGTTTGCTCAATGTTGTTAAAGCTCACTGTCATGACCCATTTAAAAGAAAAGATCAGACTGTGCTTATGACGGGTCGTGATGCCACAAATAGGGGGGGGGGGAAGAAAATTCATGTCTGTTAGGCGGGAGCTAATTTAATGTTATTAGTTTTGAAAATAATTACTTAAAAGAAAATACACTATTTTATTGCGGAAGCTTTAGAGTTTATCAGTGCAAAACTAAATGCACATATATTTTAATAAAACTCATGTATTTTAATAAAGTTTTAGGATTTCCCGCAAGTTGTGCTTCGGGCGGGTCGTGATGTCACAGACACGGGGAAAGAAATTCCATGTCTGTTAGGTGGGAGCTAATTTAATGTTATTAGATTTAAAATAATTTACTTTGGAGAAAAATAGATTGTTTTAATGCAGAAACTTTAGAGTTTATCAGTGAAAAATTTTAGATGCACATGTATTTTAATAAAGCTCATGACACACAGTGTAATACAAATTTTTATGTAATGACAATCCCAAAGAAATAAACATGCAAATTGTAGAGAATGACCCAAAAGTTTGTATGTATTACTTCCGTATCAAAATACAAGGGGAGAATACAAATATATAGGAAAGAGGAGAGAATAATAAATCATATACATGATGTAGGACTAAAGGAGGAGAGAGAAATAAAGAAAGAGGGCCCAATAATGGGCCCTTTACATGGGCTTTTCCAATACTCCCCCGCAAGTTGGAGCGTACAAGTCGTATGAGCCAAGCTTGGATAGGCACTGATAGAAGAGGGTACTTAATAGAGCTTTTGTGAGGACGTCCGCGACCTGTTCAGTACCCGGAACATGCTTGAGCTCGATCTTCTTCATGTGGACTTTCTCTCGGATGAAAAGACAATCTACCTCAATATGCTTCGTTCTTTCGTGAAAGATCGGGTTCTTGGCAATATGTATAGTAGCTTGACTATCACATAGGAGGAGAGCTGGTGAAGATAGCCTTTACCAAGGTCGGCAAGGAGACTCTCAATCCATGTGAGTTCCGAGACCACAGAAGCCATTGCCCGATATTCTGCTTCTGCTGAGGATCGAGCAACCACTGCTTGTTTCTTGCTCCGCCAAGTTATCAGATGTCCTCCAAAATATGTGCAGAACCCGCTAGTGGATCGTCGATCATCAAGAGAGCCAGCGTAGTCGGCATCAGAGTATGCCACCAATGTTGGGATTGAAGATGAGGTTTTGTATACAAGTCCTTAGCCAGGAGCTGTCTTGAGGTATCTGAGAATTCGTTCCACTGCCTGAAGATGAGAGGTTCGAGGAGAGTGCATATACCGACTAACGAGCTCCATAGCGAAGGATATATCAGGTCTTGTTACCGTTAGGTAGATTAGTTTCCCAACTAGACGACGGTAATATTCTGGATTTTGTAAAAGAGTATCAGAATCTGAGGCCTGAGCACACAGTTTGTGATTGACATCCATGAGAGTGTTCACAGGTTTGCAGCCGGAGTAGCCTGCATCATGAAGAAGATATAGACAGTATTTTCGCTGAGAGAGAACCAGACCATCTGATTGTCTAGCAATCTCCAGACCTAGGAAGTACCGAAGGTGTCCCAGATCTTTAGTTTGGAAGACGGAGCTCAGATGTTGCTTAACGGCCTGTATGCCATTCGATTCGTCTCCAGTAATGATTATGTCGTCGACATAGACCAATAGGAGAACCGTACTCGTTGCCTGATGGAGAGTAAACAATGAGAAGTCAGCCGAGCTCCGAGTGAAGCCAATTTCCCTGAGAGCTTTGCTGAACTTGTCGAACCATGCTCGAGGTGATTGTTTGAGACCATAGAGCGATTTGAGAAGATGACACACCCGAGACTCCCCCGTGGTCTCAAACCCGGGAGGTTGCTGCATGTAAACCGTTTCGTGGAGGTCGCCATTTAGAAAAGCATTCTTGATGTCTAGTTGAAGTAAGAGCCATTGGCGATGGACAACCACCGAGATGAGAACGCGGACCGTGTTGAGCTTTGCCACTGGAGAGAAAGTCTCGTCATAGTCGAGACTTTGTTGCTGGGTGAAGCCACGAGCTACCAAGCGAGCTTTGAGTCTGTCGATGGTCCCATCAGGAGCATGTTTGATGACAAATACCCATTTGCACCCAACTGATTTCTGTCCCGGAGGAAGGGGCACCAGGGTCCAAGTCTAGTTTGCCCAAAGAGTAGTCATTTCCTCTTCCATGGCAGCGTGCCACCCAGGATGTTGAAAAGCCTCCTGTACGGAGTTAGGAATAGAGACCGAAGATAGTGAAGTAGCCAATGTCTGAAGAGGTGGAGAGAGGCGATGTAGAGAAACATAGTTGGCCATCAGATGAGCTGTAGAGGCGGGCACCGGAGCTGCAGAACACGGAGAAGCCGAGGTCGAGGCTGACTGCATAGGGGAAACGGAAGTAGGAGGGCGACGAGTGTAGACCCGAATGACGGGCGGCTTAGGGGGAGCAAGAGTGGGAGTGGGTAGAGGGAGGGGGAGAGGCGGGTTGATGGGGATAACCGGCCGTGGAATGGAAGATGGTAGAGTGGTTGGGTGTAGAAGAGGCGGTAAAGGAGGAGGGTAGAAGGGTTGATCCTCTCAGAAGGTAACATCAGCGGACACAGAGACCTTCCGGGTATCCGGAGAATAACACACATAGCCCTTTTCGGTGCGGGAGTAGCCGACGAAAATGTGTTTCGCTGCTCGGGGATCCAGTTTGCCTGTAGTGGGACCCAGGGTATGGACGAAACAAGTACAGCCAAAGACCCTGGGTGTGAGAGGAAAGGCTGGAGCGGAGGGAAAGAGAAGGCTAAATGGGGTAGCATTTTGGAGAACCGAAGAGGGGATACGGTTGATGAGAAAGCACGCAGTGGAGACCGCAAAGTTCCAGTATACTTTGGGAACATGCATGTGAAGCATGAGGGATCGAGCAACATCAAGAAGGTGGCGGTTCTTTCGTTCTGCGACCCCGTTTTGTTGAGGGGTGTAGGGACAAGTTGTCTGATGAACAATACCGAAGTCTGCGCATAGATTGGCAAACTCGTGGCTAGAGTACTCGCGGGCATTATTAGAGCGGAATGTTTTGATAGTAGTAGAGAATTGCGTACGAGTCACTAACACAAAAGCCTGAAAGACGCGAGGAAGCTCTGAGCGATCATGAAGTAAATACAACCATGTTGTGCGAGAGTAATCGTCAATAAACGTTATAAAGTAACGATAACCGGAGATACTTGTAACCTTGTACGGACCCCAAATATCAGAATGTATTAAATCAAAGGGAGCAGAGCTCCGAGTACAATGTGCGGGAAAAGAAGAACGTGACTGTTTGCCAAAAATACAGGAATCACATTTAAATGCAGGGAGGGATACGTCAGGAAGTGCTTTTTGTAGGATAGGTAGAGGAGCATGCCCAAGACGACACTGCCAATTACTGGATGATACAGAGGAAAGTGCGGTAAAAGAGACATCAAGGAGGTAGAGCCCGTTCTGCAGTCGACCCCTACCAATGGTAATCTGCGTCTGCCGATCCTGTATCAAAAAACCAGAAGAGGTGAAGGTGATATAGCAGTTCATATCAGTAGTAAGATGACCAACAGATAGTAAATTAAATGGGGATGCCGACACATAAAGAGCGGAGCGAAGAGAGATGGAGGGTGGATCAAGAGATCAGCACATCCGGAGACCGGAACAATCGCACCGTTGGCCGCGGTAATAGACGTGGGATGAGGAGCATCTAAGAACCTTGGCGGTAGCAGTGAGGTGATGTGGTGGGTGGCTCCTGAGTCCAGGATCCAACGGGAACTGGAGGAAAGACAGGAAGTACATGTAGTGGAGGTTGATGCAATACCTGCAGTAGAGGTGGAGGCAACCGAAGCAGACGGAGGGTTCAGTAGCCCCTGGAGTTGTTGCAGCTGAAGACGAATAGCCTCAAGGTCCGTACCGGTGGGTAGAGAGCTATCAGCAGTAGCAGCAGTAGGCGGGCGAGGAGGGTATCCATGTTTCTTGTGACAGACTGCTTCAGTGTGTCCATCCCGGCCGCAGTATGAGCACTTTGGGCGACCTCGACCACCACGGCCCCTTCCGCCGGAGCCTGTACAACCACCCAGAGTATAGGATGGTGGGGGAAGTAAGGGAGGAAGGGTCTGCTGAAGAAGGGCCGACGATGGTGGTGCAGACGTCTCCAGGGGAGGTGGTACTCGAAGTAACATAGAGCAAACATCTGAGAAGGAGGGGGTAGCAGGTGAAGCCAGAACCTGGGCCTGGATACTGTGAAGGTGTGGCGGGACTCGAGCCATAATCATAGCAATACAAACAACCTCCTTCTGGGCACGCTGAGCAGCGAGAACAGTGGTAGATGGCTGGTGCTGAATCCAGGCCTCCGTGAGAGTCTTAGCACGAGCCACAAAGGAGATCATGTCCATAGCTTTGCCAACATCCAAAGCTTGAAGATCGGTGATGATGACAAAGAGGTGCTGGAGGATGCCCTTGCCCGAGTACAATGAGTAGAGTTCATCCCACATTGCTTTGGCGGTCTCATGATACATGATCATCTGATAGGGCTCACCCTCAAGAGAGTTGCGGATCCAGGTCTGTACGCGACCGTCATTCCGTAGCTAGTCATCAGTAGTAGGAGAAGGAGATCCCTGGGTAAGGTGACGCGCAAGGCCCTTGGCTTGCAGGACCCTCCGAACGGAGTGAACCCACGGGATGAAGTTCGACTTCCCAGAGAGGGAAAGAGTAGTAATCTGAAGCTCATCGCGGAGTTTAGGAGCAGGAGCCACGCGGTCTGCCGTGGGGGTAGCTGTAGTGGAGTCGCTAGAAGACATGGTGACCTGGAGAAGAGGAAGAGAGCAGAAACAGCGGACAGGAGCAGAGCAGAAGGCAGGCCGCGGCGAGTGCAGACTCGCTAGGCGAGGCGCGAGCTATTGGAGGCTGTGGCGGACTGGAGCAGGTCGCAAGAAGGGGCGACGACTGCTGAGCCGACGACGAGTAGAGAGGGCAGGTCGTGGCAGGTCGTGGCAGGCCGCGGCGAGTACAGAAGCACGTGGCAAGGCGCGAGCTGAGGGAGGCCGCGCCGGACTGGAGCAGTCCGCGGCGAGTAGAGCACAACAGCTCGCTGAGAAGAGAGGATAGGCCGCGATGAGATGGAGAAGGAGAAGACAAGCGGGGAGAGCTCGGCAAGTCGCGGCGATGTGCGGCGACTAGAGGGCGACCTCAGCGGGCTGGACCAATCCTCTAGACGGAAATCGCTGAGAGGAGCGAGTCCGCGGCGAGCAGGGAAAAGAACTTGCCCGCCAGAAGAGGGAGGAGAATAGCAACAGACAGAGAAAGCAGCGCGGACAGAAAGGAGCTCGCAATAGCAACAGGCAAAGGACAGAAGGAGACCGCCGAGCTTGCAGCGGACCAAAGAGAGCAAGAAGAGGAAGCGAGTTCGCGGAGCTCGCAGCGGACAGACGTAGACCGCAGAGCTAGGGAGCGAGTTTGCCGACCTCGCAGCGGACAAAAAGAGGCCGCAACGGACTATGAGAAGCAGTGGACCCCACAGATCAGAGAGAGAGGGCTATAAAAGGACCAGAAGAGGAGTGGTTCCACGGAAGAAGGAGAGGGAGCGGAGAGGAGAAGGGCAGGCCGCAGAAGCTATGCGACTAGGAGGTGCGGACACAAAACGTCAGGCCGCGGAGACCGCAGGCCGCCGGGCAGATAGACGTCTGAATCCGCAGGAGGCACCGAGTCCCTCTGATACCATGTAGAGAATGACCCAAAAGCTTGTATGTATTACTTCTGTATCAAAATACAAGGGGAGAATACAAATATATAGGAAAGATGAGAGAAGAATAAATCCTACACATGATGTGGGACTAAAGAAGGAGGAGAGAGAAATAAAGAAAGAGGGCCCAATAATGGGCCCTTTACGTGGGCTTTTCCAATACAAATAATATCAAATTCCAGTATATAATTTATTTAGCTTAGCAGTTGTCCATGATACAAAAGAAAATAACTGATCATAACTTTTACCTAATAAGCAAATCTGACAGTAAAGAAAATAAAATACATAGAACCTGACATAACATCAAATAAGATAAATCTCCAGAAACATGGGCTTGATGCAAATCGGGCTCAGGTATGAGGCTGCGCAGTCACGGACGCTAAGACAAATTCCAAAACAAGAAGGAAGAAATCTTAGAACATTGAAACAAAAAGTGAGCAAAGTAAAACATAATACGAGCAAGAGAATCAGAAATATACGTGTACCAATTTTTATGAGGCAGAGCTAGTAAGACAAACAAGTAAATGAGTCAAGTAGAAACATCTAGAATTATTAGCGTACTCCGAAGTATAAGATATATTCGTTCATGTAATGACATAAGCCGTAATCAATGAAATGCGTAAGTGTTTTTATTTGATACACATGAGTCTTCAAGTTCAGATGCAAGAGTTATTAGAGAATTCATGCTCGATATGACCATTCAATTGTTCCTGCTACGGAGTCGAGATGGAATTCAAGTCAAGAAGTTGCATTAATTAAACACTACCTTTCAATAATTGCTTATGATATTAATGAATTAATTGGTTCATAGTTTGGAGACTTCTAACATATTATGACATGCTATTAATTTGACAATTTAGGTGTTTCATGATAAAATTTATAGACATGAGAAAAAGGTGCAAGGAACTAAATTCAAAGTTTCCAAGCGAGAGAAATTTCTTTTCTTGTCTTAAGTACGGCAGAAAATGGTGGTGACGGCTATGTGGCGCAATCAAAATTTAGAAATCCCATTGAAACCTATTCAAGAACAACATAACTGATATTTGACATAACGGAAATCCATACGCTAACAATTGCAATTTATTTTACAAATTCTAAAACATGAGAGGATTTAGCGATTTATCTCGCTCAAGAGTGAGGGGAGAGGAGACTACCTCGAGGAATCAGAGATTTGGCGGCGCTTAGGTTACGGAAACCCTAAATCAGAGAGGGCTTTTTAGAGATCCCACCAAATAGGTCGATGAGCGGTGCCGGAAATCACAAGCACGGCGTGGTTAGTCGATTATAAGAGTGGCACAAGCTTGGATCACACAATATATATAATTTAAGGCCCAAGATTTGCAAATTAATTTCCCGAAAATCTGAATAAAGGAGATTGAAAGGAGAATCTTACCAAAAAGGAGTCAAATCTTAGACCAAGGAGGAGAGGGGAGGAAACCCTAGTTATCCCTCGCAAATCTCCGCCAAAATGAAGAGGAAGAGGGCTGCTAGCGGAAAAGGGGGTTGCTGCCGGCCTTGAGGGGGGGGGGGGAAGAGATTGCCATAGCCGACCCTTTTGGAGGTGAAGGAAGTTGCAATCAGCCTGTCGGCCTGAGTAGGAGGAGGGGGAGAGACGTCGGCCATGTTAGGAGGAGAAGAGACGCCAACAGAAGCAAGAGGCGGAATCGGGAGCGGCGGGATTGGGCCTTGCGGCTGTGCGTGCGGGAGACAGGTCGCGGGAGTCGTCGGATGTGTGCGACGCTAGCGGGAGACGAGGGAAATAAAGGGGGCTGCTCAGTTTAGGTATTAAAGAAACCTAATCCTATTTACAAAAATGTCATCAATATACTTATTAAAATTCTTTTATTTTTTTTGTTATTTCTTTTCATTTTATACGGAATGTTACATCTTGAGGCCATTTGTTATCGGAAGCATGGTTTGCTTCCTTCTCCCCATGTCTCCGTTGCTACTGATACATCGTCTGCCACTCGGGCCGACATATATGGCGTACGCTTCCAGCTTCAGCATCTTCAAGGGTTACTCAATCATCCGTCTGGCTTCGTTTCCTCTATCTCAAATGTAGGTATCTCCTGTCTCTCCCATAGTCCACAATAGATTCTGGACTCAGGTGTCACCCACCATATCACTCCGCTGAAACCTCCTCAATACTTGGACTCTCCGCATCCAAAGTTTATCACAGTAGTCAATGGTGACACCGCTCCTGTTTCTGGCTCTGTTAATATGTCTCTCAGTCCCTCTATCTCTTTTAGCTCGGTCCTTCATATTCCGGGCTCTCATTTCATTCTACTTTCTGTTAGTCGTCTTACTGAAGACCTTGACTTTTTTGTAACCTTCATGTCCTCCTTTTCTTGTGTAGGATCGACGGACATAGAGTATCAATGGTAGAGGACGACTGTGTAATGAGCTCTATCTTCTGGACGTTCCTCCCATCATTCTCTCATTAGTTACCTTTGTGTATTGACATCAACATCTTGGGCATGCTGCTCTTCCAATTCTCAAGAAGGCTCTTCTGAATCTTCTTCTTACTGACTTTACCTACGAGTCATGTATCTTTGGAAAATAGTATTGTTCTTCTTTTCCTCATTGTACTCGGAGCGATGCACCTTTTGATTTAGTGCATTTTTATGTTTGGGGACCATATAGGATTGTTGGTTTTTTCTGGATATCGTTATTTCATTACTTTTAATGATGATTATACTCGCATGACATGGTTATACTTACTCCATGATCGAGCAGATCTAGCTCGTGTGTTTTGCGCGTTTATTACTGAGATTCATGCTCACTACAATTAAAACTATACGTATGGATAGGTCGTGAATATTAGTCATGCGTTCGACGATCTCTGTACTGAGTTTGGGATAATCCATCATACCTCATGTACTTATACCCTCCAACAAAATGGTGTGGCAGAACGCAAGAATCGTCATCTTCTTGATGTTGCTCGCTCGCTTATGTTTCAATTGCAGGTTCCCAAGTCTTATTGACATTTTGCAGTATCTACGATGTGCTATCACATCAATCGCCTGCCCTCCTCCATTCTTCACTATGCTACTCCATTTAGTTTTCTCTTTCCTTCTACACAACCCTTTTTCATAACACCTCAGGTATTTGGTTGTACCTATTATGTCCATATTCTTGGTCCTACTACTGACAAGCTCGCTCATCGGGCTACCAAATATATGCTCGTTTGTTATTCACGTACTCAAAAAGGGTATGTGTGCTACTCCCCCACTGATCACAAGACTGTCATGTCGGCCGATGTCACTTTTCGCAAAGATCAACCTTTTCACCCTCCTCATGCATCTCCTCTCCCATCCCCGTTATTTCCACGACCTACCATCCCTGTTACTTCTTCTCTCCCACCTCTCCTTCCAACCCCGGTTCCCGTACTGACCAAGCCACCTCTTCTACGTATATACACTCGTCGTCCTCCTCGCTCTGGCGCCCCACAACAGTTTCCCTCTACCCTTGGCACCTCGCGGCCCGACGATCGGGCTCCTATATCCACGAATCATCCCCTAGGCCCTAGCAAATTATGTATCCTTGCATTGTCTCTCCCCGACACTTCTCAAGTTTGCATTTTTTTTATCTTCCATTTTTATACCTAACTCTGTGCAAGAGCCTCTCCAACATCCAGGGTGATGTGGAAATGACTACTCTCTGGGCTAATCAAACATGAAATCTAGTCTCATTTCCTCCTGGACAGACTTGTATTGGATGCAAGTGGGTCTTTACGATCAAACATGCTCTAGATGGGACAGTTGATCGCCTCAAAACTCGTATTGTGGCTCACGGGTTTACTCAGTAACAAAGTCTCGATTATGATGAGATATTATCTGCCATTGGCAAGTTGAACACCGTTCGTGTCATAATCTCCTTGGTTATTCATCGCCAGTGGCCATTACACCAATTAGATATCAAGAATGCTTTTCTTAATGACTACCTTCAAGAAACTGTTTACATGCACCAACCTCTTGGGTTTGAGATCATGGGGGAGTCCCTTGTTTGTCACCTCAAGAAATTTATTTATAGTGTCAAACAGTCTCCTCACGCATGGTTTGACAAGTTTAGTAAGGTTGTCCGTGATGTTGGATTCACTCGGAGCTCGACGGACTTTTCTCTCTTTACTTGTCATCAATCAATAGACATAGTGATTCTCTTTTATGTCGATGACATTCTAATTACAGAAGATGATTCCAGAGGAATACAAATGATCAAACAACACTTGAATTCAGTTTTTCAAACTAAGGATTTAGGAAATCTTCGATACTTCATTGACCTAGAGATTACAAGACGTCCTGACAGTCTCGTCCTATCTTAACGGAAGTACTGTTTTGATCTTCTTCATGACACTGGTTATTCTGGATGCAAGCCTGTTGATACTCCAATGGATGTCAACCACTAGCTCAGTGCGCATGCCTCCGACACCAATCTACTTCTTCCAAACCCAGAGTATTATCGACGTCTTGTAGGAAAATTGATTTATGTTGTAGTTACAAGACCAGATATCTCATTTGTTGTTGGAGTGATCAACCGATTCATGCATTCTCCACGGACATCTCACCTTCAGCTTGTCGAACGCATCCTCAGATATTTGAAGACTTGCCCCTGGACAAGGGCTAGTATATAAACCATCTTCATCTTCTACTTTGTCGTTGATTGCTTATTCTGATGCTGATTATGCTGGCTTCTTGGACGATCGACGTTCCATAAGTGGATTCTGTACTTACTTCGGTGTACACCTTATTACCTGTCATAGCAAGAAACACTCTATGGTTGCTCGCTCTTCGGCCAAAGTCGAGTATCATTCGATGACATCTGTTGTCTATGAGCTTACATGGTTAGAAAGTGATGTAGGGGTAGGCTAGTGGTGCTCGGGCGCTAGGACTCTACGTGTAGGTGCGGGGGATATGTGAATGCAATGCTACATGCAATGAAACAGTCGGATAGCAACGACAATTAATTTAAGCAATGAGAATTAACAACACCGCGCAGTTAAACAAAATAAAGAAGCAATTAAATAATTTTACCAATTTGGCAACGGCTTCCTCCGCGCGGAGGGCCTAAGCAAGCGGCGGCGAATACTTCCACAGGCAATTATTAGCATAGAGAGAACAACTACTACATAACCATAATCGCAACACAGTATAGATAAACAACCAAATGAAAATGTTAAGTTACAGAACACGATACCACAAATACTCACGACGTAGTGGGCTGATCCGAGGCGATGGAGGATTTGAAGAGCCGGATGCAAAACGAGCGATCGGAGGTGGAACCGGAGGCGAAGCGGTGATGACGGTGGCTGCCTTCGGCGAAGAGTGGCGGTAACGGATGGTAAAACGGCGGATCTGGCCACAAATGAGTAGATCCGTACCGGGGGTTAGTAGATCCGCAATTTGGGAGCGGATCCGGGCAAAAATGGAAGGTTTGTGCGGTGGAAATAATGGATCGGAGGGTGGTAGCACTAGATCAAAATAGATCTAGGGTTCTCGGGGCGGTGGGAAGTGGATCCACGAAGGGAAAGGTAAAGGAGTGGCCGGCTAGGGTTGGGAAACCACTTGGGTGGCCGGTTTTGGGGAAGGGGGGAGGCGTTGAGGGGCTGGGGTCACAGCAGCAGGCCGGCGGCCTGTACAAGGAGGGGAGTTGGGCGGCTGAAAGGGGGGAAGGAGGGCTGGCGGTGGTGGTTGGCTGCAGGAATACAGCGGGGGGCTGTTAAATTTGTGAACAGTAATTTGTATAAATGAATAGTAAAGCAAAGTGAATAGTGGCTGAAACTGGGCAGCAAGCGGCTGTTTTTCGGGGGCTGGAATGGAGGGCTGTAGCGGGTGGGAACGGAGGTTTGAGGCGTGGAAAATGAAGGTGGGAGTAGGGGTTACCTTGGGGAGGAGTTTGACGGCCTAGGAGTCGTCACCTAGGGTTCCACGACGTCGGCACCGGGGAGGGATCGCTGGAATCCGGGAATACTGCTTCTCCAAATTCTGCAATCGTCTCAAATCAGCTCCCTAGCATCCTATTTATAAGAAAACACAAACTAGGGCATCCCCATCAACGGCTATGATTGGCCGGTGGGTTAGCCCTTAAAATACATCAAAATAAACTCAAAAAATATAAAGTAATATAGCGTTTTGACTCGCGGCGATGCTCCGGACGCAATCGCGGAGCCCTATCGTCGATCCGGGCACGCCATATATGGAAAGTATCCAAATCAGCCCCGAACGGGCCCAAAACGCGTTCTCGTCTCTGCTCCGCATCAATCTTCCCGGCTTGAAAGAATTCTTCTCCCGATGAATAGGGATCAAAATTCTCTCGCTGCATGCCGGGTAAAACTCGAAGAAGTCCACCAGAGGTCACCCAAGTGTCGTCGCTGGAAAGTGTTCTCGCCGATCAACTCCCCCTGACTGAAAAGATGTCATCTCCGGTGAATGGAGACGGACGTGCTGAAGTCGAAGTCCAGGGGCAAATCGATCAAGCTCTGCTGCAAGTACCCAAGAGACACCAACGTCTGTAGTGGAAATGCACTGGTGGAGTCTGGTCTCCATGAAGCTCTCAACGCTTAACTCACAAGTGGTGGATCCCGGTGCGATCGGTGGTGCCTGTGGTGAAATCAAAGAAGACGAGTCCCCAGGTGGGTGGAGGTCAACAATGGGTGAGGACGTATGAGGGTGATATGGTAACGACAGTGAGGATGGGGGTGGCTAGGTATCTCCACTGCTCGGGTCCACATACTCATGAGGTTCATAGTACGGAGTCAGATTTTCAACATTAAACACAGGGCGAATTCCCATACTGGCCGGGATGTCAAGTCAGTAGGCGTTGGTCCCAATACGACTAATAATTGAGTACTGACCCATTTGCCTCGCGCTTAACTTCTTGGCAGGCCCCGAAGGGAGCCTCTTAGGGCGGACTCGCACCATTACCTTCTCGCCTACATTAAGTATTTGCTCTCGCCTTCGCTTATCTGCATGGGCTTTGTAATTTTCATTGCTTGCTATTATTCGTCGGCGGACCGACTCATGCAAATCATGCAAATGCTGTGCAAATGACTCAGCAGACTCATGCAGGTAATACAAATGATGCAAAGACAACATGACAGACACGGTACACTCCTTATAAGAAAATCTAATAATTCCTGAGATGTCTCTCAAATATGGTGGCCTATTAGGAGGTTCTTTCGGTGGAGTGTAGACAAACTCATCCCGTGTGTGACGAGTGCTCAGATGACCGTGAGAGATAACTATACTCAAATACGAGCTCGTAAAGAGCCAAATGTCTCTCGGGGAACGTGGCGCATCAGGGGAGTCCCCAGGAGGTGTGTAAGAAAAGTCATCACGAAGGAGACGACCACCTGAGTGAAAATCGTGTGCATTGACTAGAAGTCGTGACTCTAAAATGTGGTGAGCGTCCCAGACAAGGAAGAACTCATCGGGTGGCTCAGCGGGTGGCGTGTCCCAAAACTCATCCAGTGTGTGAGGTGTCATAAGGTAGGTCCTCACAATATGAGTATACTCAAATGGACTCAAGGTAGGCCCTACATATGTCATGCTCCACTCAAGGTCCCTTCTCTAGGGCAAGGCCAGAGATGATGGTGAAAGAGGCGTCATACCTGAGTGGCTCACCCGAGTCTCAACCTCACCAAGATGTCGCGGATCATCAGGAGGCTCAACAGGGGGCTCGTCACTAAGGTCAAGGTCCTCCCGATCAGTACCATCGAAAGGGGTAGTGTCCCTGTGCATGGGTGACATAACCACTACGAGATCAACACCAAGCTCTGAGCTCTCGATCGTAACGTGGCTCGGGGTAATGCCAAGGGAAAAGTGACATAGACCTACGCTCAAGAATGGGTCTGCGGGTGTGATGTCAAGACATGAGTCTAGGGTATGAGTGTCAATCAATCCCGGACATGCCAAAAGTGGAGGTGTGGATGAGGGGCACAACACTACAGACTTAATAGGTCGCTCAGGCTCATCCTCCGTCGGAGTCACAAGAGACGGGTCGGAAACAAGCGATAGATCACTCACGGGGCTAAGCATCTCGCTGGGGTGAGAGCAATCCGTATCAGGTATCACTTCCGTCGTGGGTAACAGGACAGTGGTAGACATCGTGGTGATCTCAGTATGAGAAGGACTCGTACTGCGGAGGTCAAGATGAGGGTCCAACCGACCAGCTCTGGAGGATCTCAAAGACTGTTCGTAATAAAGGGCAAGCTGATACGTCTGCTCGAGGGACTTCGAGCTATGATAAACCACCTTGTACGGATGTCAGATCGAAGCCCAGATCGAAATCTGCAAGTGGTCATGGCTGAGTCCTCTCGGATATTGCTCCTCACAACTAACTCATCAAAGCAATCCCTGTACTCAGCGACAAACATGGATTCTTGTTGAAGGGAAAATAATTGGTCGAGCAAGCGACTCCGATATGAAAGTAGGTACCTCTGACACAATATACGCTTCATGTCCACCCAACTAGTGATGCGACAAAGACAGTCTCGCTCGCGGGTCCTCTCAACGCTAGCCCAATATGCCCTCGCCTGATCTAAAAGTCTAAGTCTCGCAAACTTAATGCGACGCTCACCGAATAACTCAAAATGATCAAGATAATACTCAATATCCACGAGCCAATAACTGAAAGACTCGGGACTCGATGAGCCGTCAAAGGAAGGGGAAACTGTACGAAACCGACTCTCAAGATCTCTCTCAAAGTGACGATCCTCATAATAGTCATCCCTAAGGTAATCGTGTCGAGTCGAAGGTTCAACACGATCTGCTTGCGTGCAAGGATAAGAACGACAACAATCATCATGCTGATCATCTCTAGCATAGTGAGGTTGTGTCGGTGGGTCAACACGATCTCGGGAAGTGGTGTGTCGCAGACGATAATAATCATTATGATAACGTGAGGATTTCTCTAACGTTGCTCTATGAGATCGGGTATATGCAGACTTAGAATACTCAGATGGAGGAGACGAACGACGACAATAACTAGACATGGATGAACCTAAAGACTCTATATGACCTACCACTACAAAGCATGCAAATGGCCTAACCTCCCTCTGATACCAATTTGATGTAGGAGTAGGCTAGTGGTGCTCGGGCGCTAGGACTCTACGTGTCGGTGCGGGGGAAATGCGAATGCAATGCTACATGCAATGAAACAGTCGGATAGCAACGACAATTAATTTAAGCAATGAGAATTAACAACACCTCGCAGTTAATCAAAATAAAGAAGCAATTAAATAATTTTAGCAATTTGGCAACGGCTTCCTCCGCGCGGATGGCCTAAGCAAGCGGCGGCGAATACTTCCACAGACAATTATTAGCATAAAGAGAACAACTACTACATAACCATAATCGCAACACAATATAGATAAACAAGCAAATGAAAATGTTAAGTTACAGAACACGATACCACAATTACTCACGACGTAGTGGGCTGATCCGAGGCGATGGAGGATTTGAAGAGCCGGATGCAAAACGAGCGATCGGAGGTGGAACCGGAGGCGAAGCGGTGATGACGGTGGCTGCCTTCGGCGAAGAGTGGCGGTAACGGATGGTAAAACGGCGGATCCGGCCACAAATGAGTAGATCCGGACGGGGGTGAGTAGATCCGCAATTTGGGAGCGGATCCGGGCAAAAATGGAAGGTTTGTGCGATGGAAATAATGGATCGGAGGGTGGTAGCACTAGATCAAAATAGATCTAGGGTTTTTGGGGCGGTGGGAAGTGGATCCACGAAGGGAAAGGTAAAGGAGTGGCCGGCTAGGGTTGGGAAACCACTTGGGTGGCCGGTTTTGGGGAAGGGGGGAGGCGTTGAGGGGCTGGGGTCACAGCAGCAGGCCGGCGGCCTGTACAAGGAGGGGAGTTGGGCGGCTGAAAGGGGGGAAGGAGGGCTGGCGGTGGTGGTTGGCTGCAGGAATACAGCAGGCGGGCTGTTAAATTTGTGAACAGTAACTTGTATAAATGAATAGTAAAGCAAAGTGAATAGTGGCTGAAACTGGGCAGCAAGTGGCTGTTTTTCGGGGGCTGGAATGGAGGGCTGTAGCGGGTGGGAACGGAGGTTTGAGGCGTGGAAAATGAAGGTGGGAGTAGGGGTTACCTTGGGGAGGAGTTTGGCGGCCTAGGAGTCGTCACCTAGGGTTCCACGACGTCGGCACCGGGGAGGGATCGCTGGAATCCGGGAATACTGCTTCTCTAAATTCTGCAATCGTCTCAAATCAGCCCCCTAGCATCCTATTTATAAGAAAACATAAACTAGGGCATCCTCATCAACGGTTATGATTGGCCAGTGGGTTAGCCCTTAAAATACATCAAAATAAACTCAAAAAATATGAAGTAATATAGCGTTTTTACTCGCGGCGATGCTCCGGACGCAATCGCGGAGCCCGATCGTCGATCCGGGCACGCCATATATGGAAAGTTGCCAAATCAGCCCCGAACGGGCCCAAAACGCATTCTCGTCTCTACTCCGCATCAGAAAGCCTCCTAGATGATTTGAGAGTCAAGGTTTTCTCACCAGCTACTCTATTTTGCGACATTCAAGTTGTTATACACATTGCTAAGAATCCTGTTTTTCATGAATAGACCAAACATATTGAAGTAGACTGTCACTTCATTCGGGAGAAAGTTCAATTGAAGAAGCTGGAATTGAAACATGTTTCAGCTGCTGATCAAGTTGCGAATATTCTCACTAAGGACTTACCACATATGTTATACTATCAGTTCTTATCCAAGCTGGGTTCCTACGATTTGTATGCTCTAGCTTGCGTGGGAGTGTTAGAAGAAAGAGTTGTAATGGCCCAATACAAATCCATCTTAGGCCCCCTTTCTCATGTTTTAGCCTCACATCTTAGATTAGGATGTTTTCTCCTTTCTCTCTTCCTATATTAATGTACAAGTACATGTATATATGGACGCTTTATAGAAATTAATAAAAATCAAATTAGATTTCTCTCCCTTTTTCATGAACTTGTGCACTTATGTTATCGATGGTAAGTCTGTGTTGTCCTGCGAACGATAATCCTAGCCACGCGCAGGAACACCCCAAACTGTGTTGCATAAGTAATTGCAATTTTCTTTTAAGTTAATCCCCTATGATAAAAAATAAAAAGTCAATGTCGTTTGCCATGATGGAATTTACGTATTTTTTTTTTTGACGACATTCTTATGAATAAGTTTTTAGGATTTTATGCAACTTTTCTTAGATTTTTAATATGAGCGTGGCTGGTTATTTTGGCTTAAAAAATATAAATGTGGTTCAATTTATTAGAAAGGAGTCTGAATTAATTGGCAGACCCCTCACACCCCATACCGTTGAGGGGGTGTGATTTCGGGTCATCAAGTAGTGTCTTCCTTTCTCTTACGAGCACACTCCTTATGCCGCCTCTTCTCAGCGGGATGCCATTGAATAGAAACTTCTGGGAGGCCTCAGAATGCTTGCTTCTGCCTTTGTCATAACTCAACCCGACCTTGTACGGAATCGGCGCTAGGACCGACAATCTCCGATGAGATTGGGTCGATTTCCCGATCTTTAACTGGAAGATTGGCGGCAAGGGCCCGCATCTCTGTAATATGGCGTGTCAACGAAGTTCTAGAGTCAGTTGTGACAAAAATTGTGTTTTGGAGCAACGATCATACCTTCTGTCACGACCCGTTCAAAAGCAAAGATCAGAGTGTGCTTCGCTATCGCCCTTGCTCACAGTCCGCCATCAGGTATGATGCTCTTCGTGAAGCAGCCCGAGAAGGAGTTTGTTTCAGAAGAGTTTTAAGAGAGGATAGTAGGAGGGCCAGAAATAAGTACCAAAATTAAAATAGACAGAAGGTATTAAAATCAGAGTACTAAAATTAACATGTCCTTCAATTTATGAGTAATAAAATCACAGAGGATAGCACCTATAAATACAAAAAAACTCTACTTATGAGGGAGTTCCTTCAATTTTAGGGAGTTCCTGTAATAAAATCAGAGAGGATAGCTCTTATAAAATCACAGAGGTCCTCTGATGAATCAGTAAACTCTAGTTCGTCTTCTTCAGCAAGACAATCTAATTTTGTTTTTCTTTATTCTTTGACGATTTAGCATTCATAGTCGTAGAAGATTGATGAGATGTTTTTCTTGGCTCTGTGCCAATATCCATGCACTCCGCTACTTGCTGCCAAATCAACCCATCTCTGGGAAAGACCTCATCCTCTTCATCATCAATTGATTTTTTTGTAGAGCTAGAGTCCACCAACCACTTTATCACTTTTCCATCATCAAAGATTTTTGCTGTAATTGGATCTCATTTAGCTTCTATTGACCTTGTCTTTATAGTAAGATTGAATTTTACAAAGACTTAAGATCATTCAATTTATTATGATCCAACCTATTAAAATCAGAGAGGATAGCTCTGATGGGATTGGGTCGATTTCCCAATCCCCAATTGGAAGATTGGCGGCAAGAGCCCGCATCCCTGCAATATGACTTGTCAATGAAGTTCTAGAGTTAATTGTGACTCAAATTGAGTTTTGGAGTTTTATCACAACCAGTCTAAAAGCAAAGATCAGAGTGTGCTACGGGCGGGTCGTGATGTCACAAACATGAGGGAAATAAACTTCATGTCTGTTAGGCGGGAGCTGAATTAATATAATTAGATTAAAAATAAATAATTTGGATAAAAATACATTATTTTTATCTGAAAGCTTCAAAGTATAACAGTGAAGAATTAAATACACTTGCATTTTAACAATACTCATGATACAAAGTTCTGATACAAATTTTATGCAATGAAAATCACAAAGAAATGAACATGCAATAATATCAAATTCCAGAACATAATTTATTTAACCTAGTAGTTGTCCATGATACAAGAGAAAATGCCTAATCATAATTATTATAAAAAAATATATTATTCCGATAGTACAAGAATTAAAACATAGAACCTGACACAACAATAAGATAAACGCCCAGGAACAGGAACTTGTGACGGATCGGGCTCAGGTAGCAGGCGACACAGTCGCGGACGCTAAGACAAATTTCAAACCAAGAAAGAAAAGTCTCAGAACATTGATAAAAGTTAGTAAATTTCGTAACTAATAAATAAGTACAAAAATTAAAATAGACAATACATTTGCCATCATCGTTGCTCATAGTACCATGTTCCACAACAAAACCAAACATCTTGCCCTAAAATGACACTT
Source organism: Platanthera zijinensis (assembly GCA_039513925.1). Classification (NCBI taxonomy): domain Eukaryota; kingdom Viridiplantae; phylum Streptophyta; class Magnoliopsida; order Asparagales; family Orchidaceae; genus Platanthera; species Platanthera zijinensis. The sequence goes on along the minus strand of CM077091.1, from coordinate 139,057,452 downwards.
TACTCAGGAACTTGTAAGCGAAGGAGAAATTACCTTTGAGCACTGCATTACCTAAGTATTGTCATGTTGTGGATGAATACAGTGCCATCCTCGTGCTTATGAGCACACTCCTTACACCGCCTCTTCTCACGGGATGCCATTGAATAAAAGACGTCTAGGAGGCCTCAGGATGCTTGCTTCTGGCTTTGTCGGAACTTAGCCCGACCTTGCCCAGAATCGGCGCTAGGACCGACAAACTCCGATGGGATTGGGTTGATTTCCCGATCCCCAACTAGAAGATTGGCGGCAAGAGCCCGCATCCCTATAATATGATGTGTCAACGAAGTTCTAGAACCAGTTGTGACAAAAATTGAGTTTTGGAGTAGCGATCATACCTTTTATCACGACCCGTCTAATAACAAAGATCAGAGTGCGCTTTGGGCGGGTCGTGATGCAATAGACATGGGGGAAAGAAACTCCTTGTTTGTTAGGCGGGAGGTGAACTAATATTATTAGATTTAAAATGAATGATTTGGAGAAAAATACGTTATTTTTATGCAGAAGTTTCAAAGTATAGCAGTGGAGAGTTAAATACACATGCATTTTAACAATGCTCATGATACAAAGTTCTAATACAAATTTTATGCAATGAAAATCTCAAAGAAGTGAACTTGCAATAATATCAAATTTCATAACATGATTTATTTAGCCTAGAAGTTGTCCATGATACAAGAGAAAATGTCTGACACAACAATAAATAAGATAAATCTTCAGGAACAGGAACTTGTGACGGATCGGTCTCAGATAGCAGACGACACAGTCGCGGGCACTAAGAAAAATTCCAAACCAAAAAAGAAAAACCCTCACATTAATTTAAGTAAATTTCATAACTAGCAAGAGCGTCAGAAATGTATGTGTAGCAATTTTCAGAAAACGAAGTTAGCAAAATAGACAAGTAAATGTGTCAAGCAGAAACAACCAGAATTATTAGCCCACTCCAGAGTATATCATATATTCATTCATGTAATGACATAAGCCGAAACAAATGAATGTAGGTGTTTTTATTTGATGCAGAAGATTCATGTTTCAGACGGATTCAAGCTCAGATTCAGGACTTGTCAGGGATTCATAATTTATGCCCGTGATCTCTACGGGGAGGCTCTTGCGAACCCTCACCCTTGAGCCAGGGAGTTCATGCTTGCAATGACCGGTCATTTGTTCCCGTTACGAATTCAAGAGTGAACCCAAGTCAAACAGTTGCATCAATTAAACACTACATTTCAATGTTGCTTATGATGTTAATTGTTAGAAAAGCCTACTTTAGGGCCCATCTAGGGATCCATTCTTCTCTCTTCTCTCTCTATTTGTATTAGTCCCACATCTTGGTTTGGAATTTCTCTCTTTCTTCTTCTCCTATATAAATGTATTCATACTTGTAATTATCAATTCAAGAAGTATATACAAGGTTTGGAGCTTTCTCTACTTGGTATCAGAGCCAGGTTCGACGCCTGCGGTTTCCCCTTTTCTGACCGCCCAGCCCGCCCTCCCTCCTGTCTGTCCGCAGCTTGCTCTGCGGTCTCCCTCCTACCCGCCTACCCGCCTGTCTCCGCGGGCTCCTCTTGTGCGGACTGCGGGTCTGTTCGCTCTTCCCTTTTCCGCGCGGCTTTTGCGGCCTGCACTTTCTGCATCCGCTTCTCCTCTCCCTCTCCGTGGTTCCACCCTCCTCCGACTTCTTATAGCCATCTTCTGCTCTGACCCGTGGGGCCCACCTCTCTTATCCGTCGTGGACTCTACTCCTCATCCACTGCGGACTCTCCTTTTGACCGCGCAGTCTCTTCTTTTGTCCGCTCAAGCTTCTCTACTCGCAGACTTCTCCTTCCCCACAGCGGGCTCTTCTCTTGTCCGCCGCGAGTTCCTCTCCTCTCACCTGCTCGCGTGGTTGTTTCTGGTCTCTAGTCGCGACCTGCCTCCTCTTCTCGCGGCCTCGACTCGTCGCTTGCTCTACCCGCGCGGACCACCTTTCTGTCTACCCGCTGCGGTCTCTCTTCCTGTCCGCTGCGGGCCCTTCCTCTTAATGCTTTGAGTTGTTTTACTCGCGGTCTCGTCTCCTGACCGCTCGAGTTCCTAGCTCGCCGTTTCTTGCTTCCCGCTGTGACCTTTCCTTAACGGTGCGAGTTCTCCTCTCTATATCTATCCGTGGCTGTCCACCTGACCGTGCGAACTTCCCTTTCCGCATTTTGGTCGCGATCTGCCTAATCGCTGGTGTGACCGCGCGGACTGCTCCTCTTCTCGCTGCGGCCTCCCGCTCTGCCTCTTCTTGGTGCGACCTGCTTCTCGCTAGCGACTGCTCCTTCTCGCTGCGTTCTGGTCCTTCCCGCTGTGGCCTGGTTCTCGCTGTCGCCGACTTCTTACTGCGGCCTGGTCTTTCTCGCGGCGACTTCCTGGATTTTGTATTTCGGGGCCTCTCACCACATTACATCACGGAAACCACCACAATATTTGAACTACGTGCATCCCCAGTTCATTACTGTTGCTAGCGGGGACACACTTCCTGTCTCTGGTGCGACAAATATTAACCTCACACCCTCCATTACTCTTCGCTCTGCTCTTCATGTTCCGGGCTCTCCGTTCAACCTTCTCTCTATTGGTCGACTCACTGCTGACCTCGATTGTGCTATTATTTTTTATTCTAACTCGTGTGTTGTGCAGGATCACAAGACGCAAACCATCATTGGAAAAGGGCATTTGTCGAATGGTCTCTATATCCTTAACCCGTCTCCCCCAACGGTGCTGTCGTCTATTAGCTCCGTTAACTGGCATCGACGTCTGGGTCATGCTCCTCTAAACATCCTCAAAAAATCTCTCCCAGACGTGTCCTTCCACGAGTTCACGTGTGATTCCTGTATCTATGGGAAACATCATCGCTCTACATTCTCACCACATCCTTCTCGGTGTCCTGCTCCCTTTGATCTTATTCACTCCGATATTTGGGGTCCTTACAAAATTACAAGTGTTTTTGGATACCGTTACTTTGTCACATTTGTCGATGACTACTCTCGGGTGACCTGGCTGTATCTCTTTCGTGACCGCTCTGAATTGCCCGGTGTATTCCGTACCTTTTTCATTGAAACTCGCAACCAGTTATCCACAAGCATTAAAACCCTCCACACCGATAATGCCCATGAATACACTAGTCATACCTTCTCTCACCTATGTGCGGAGTTTGGGATCATTCATCAGACCTCCTGTGTCTATACCCCCCAACAAAATGGCGTTGCTGAACGCAAGAATCGACACCTGCTCGAGGTCACCCGCTCCCTTATGATTCAGATGAATGTTCCAAAACAATATTGTAATTTTACGGTTTCAACCTCTTGCACTCTTATTTACCGCATGCCTTCATTTATCCTCAATTTTGCGATTCCCTTCAATCTCCTTTTTCCCTCCCAGCCTCCATTCTCCATCACCCCATGCGTGTTTGGTTTCGTATGTTTTGTTCATCATCTTGGCCCATCCACTGACAAACTTGCCCCCCGTGCCACTAAATATATGTTTGTGGGCTATTCTCGAACTCAGAAGGGCTACGTTTGTTTTTCTCCCATAGATCGCAAGGTGGTTACTTCTGCTGATGTCACCTTCCTCGAAGATCAGCCGTATTACTCTCAACCTATTGACCCTCCTCTTCCGTCACCTCTCCCGCGACCTGTTATCCCCGTAAATTCCACCATTCCACCTCTACTTCCCTCACCCATCCCACCTAAACCACCTACACCACCAGTCATTCGTGTGTACACTCGACGTCCTCCCTCGTCTACTACCCTACGAGAGCTTCCTCGCTCTAATGATGCTTTGCAACCTGCGGATCCGACAACTGCTTCCACTGCCCACTCAATGGCCAACTTTGTCTCTCTTCACCGCCTCTCTCCGGAACTCCGTCAGAGTGCTCTCTCTTTATCCTCTATCTCCACCCCTAATTCTGTACAGGAGGCTCTTCACCACCCCGGATGACGGTCGGCCATGGAAGATGAAATGCGGGCTCTCTGGGCTAACCGAACTTGGGATCTGGTTCCTCTTCCTGCAGGTCAATCCTGTGTTAGCTGCAAGTGGATCTTTGTTATTAAACATGCGGCGGATGACACCGTTGAGCGTCTAAAGGCCCGCCTCGTGGCCCGGGGTTTTACTCAACAACATGGCATTGATTATGAGGAAACCTTTTCTCTGGTGGAAAAATTGAACACGGTCCGCGTTCTTCTCTCCCTGGCTGTTTATTGTCATTGACCACTTTATCAGCTGGATATTAAGAACGCGTTTCTCAACGGAGATCTGCAGGAGACTATTTACATGCACCAACCTCCCGGATTTGAGACCACGGGGGAGTCTCGGGTCTGTCATCTTCGGAAATCTATTTATGGTCTCAAACAGTCCCCGCGCACTTGGTTTGAAAAATACAGCAAGGTTGTCTGTGATATTGGCTTTATTCGGAGCTCGGCTGATTTTTCTCTCTTCACCCGACACCGGTCAACCGGAACTGTGATCCTACTTGTCTATGTTGACGATATTCTCATTACTGGCGACGATATTACAGGGATACAACATATCAAGAAGCAGTTAAACTCCACTTTTTAAACCAAAGATCTTGGCAACCTTCGGTATTTCCTCGGGCTTGAGGTTGCACGACGCCTTGATGGTCTTGTGTTGACCCAACAGAAGTATTGTATGGACCTCCTTCATGATACCAGTTATTCTGGATGCAAACCTGCGGATACTCCTATGGATGCAAATCACAAACTCTCAGTCCATAGCTCTGACTCCGACAAGCTCCTTACAAATCCAGAATACTATAGACGCTTGGTTGGGAAGCTGATCTACCTTACGGTCACTCGACCAGATATCTCTTTTGCTGTGGGAGTCGTAAGTCGTTTTATGCATGCTCCTCGGACATCTCACCTTCAAGCTGTCGAGCGCATTCTTCGATATCTCAAGATCGCTCCAGGACAAGGGCTTGTGTACAAGCCATCTACATCTCTATCCCTTGTCGCGTACTCTGACGCTGACTATGTCGGGTCCTTTGATGACAGGCGTTCCACAACAGGTTTTTGTACCTACTTCGGTGGACATCTCATAACCTGGCGTAGCAAGAAACAGAATGTGGTTGCTCGCTCTTCTGCTGAAGCTGAGTACCGCGCTATGGCTGCTGTTGTTTCCGAGTTAACTTGGCTTGAGAGCCTTCTGAGAGACTTGGGTGTTCGTCTCTCATCACCAGCGACTCTATTTTGTGACAGTCAAGCGGCAATCCATATTGCCAAGAATCCAGTCCTTCACGAATGCACAAAGCATATTGAAGTTGACTGTCACTTTATCCGGGAAAAGGTACATGCAAAGAAGATAGATTTGGAGCATGTTCCTGCTGCAAGCCAAATTGCTGACATCCTGACTAAAGCTCTCTCTCGGCCACTATACTACCAGTTTTTATCCAAGCTTGGTGCCTACGACTTGTACGCTCCAGCTTGCGGGGGAGTGTTAGAAAAGCCTACTTTAGGGCCCATCTAGGGGCCCATTCTTCTCTCTTCTCTCTCTATTTGTATTAGTCTCACATCTTGGTTTGGAATTTCTCTCTTTCTTCTTCTCCTATATAAATGTATTCATACTTGTAATTATCAATTCAAGAAATATATACAAGGTTTGGAGCTTTCTCTACATTAATGAATTAAGTGATTTATAGTTTAGAGACTCCTAACGTATTGTGACATGCTATTAATTTGACGATTCAGGTGTTCAAAAGTAAAGTTTATAAACATAAGAAAGGTGCAAGAAACAAAGTTCAATGTTTACAAGTGAGAAGGATTTCTCTACTTGTCTTAAGGTTGAATCTGACGGTGGCAGCTAAGTGACACAAGCTAATTTAGAAGCCCTAGTTAAACCTGTTCACAAACGACGAAAGTGATATTCAATTAAGCAAAATTCATTACGCTGACAAGCATTCTACATCACGGAACTTAAACAAAAGAGGGTTTAATAAAATTACCTTCCGCAAAGGTGAGGGGAGAGGATGTTATCACACAAAACTCAGAAATTTTGCGACACTTCTGGTATGGAAACCTTAGATCGGAAGGGGATTTGGAGAGATCCCACCAATTGGTTCAATGAACGGCGCCGAAGAACACAATTAAATAGGGGTTAAATGATTATGGGATGTGTGAAATCTTAAATCACAAAATATATGCAATTTGGGGCACAAAGATTTGCAAAATAAGTCCAGAAAAAACTTTGAATTAAGTGGAAAAGAGTAGAACCTTACTAAAAGGAGTCAATTCTGGGCTCAGTGAGCTAAATCCGAATCCAAAAATCCTAGCAGAGGGGGATTTGAGCAAACCCTAGATGGGCAATAGGAGCCCAAGGAGGAGAGGTGGTTGTCCTGCCTTCAATTTGCCGGCCAAAATCGAGAGGAAGGAGGGAAAATGGATGTCAACTTGAGGAAGAGAAGAAGTTGTGTCGAACCTTTTGGGAGAGGAAGAAACTATTGCCGGCTTGGGGAGGAAGAAAAACTGCGGCCAGGGAAGGAGGAGGAGAAGCCGGCCTTTAGGAGATGCTGGAAGGTCACCGGTCACGAGAGAAGAGGGGCAGGAGGCGAAGGAATCAGGAGTGGCTAGCGGAAAGTTGCGGTGTATGGAGTCAGCGCGGGAGGCGGGTGCATGCGGTAAAAAAAAACTAGTGCCAAATATGGAGATGTGTGGGATCGGGGGGCTGTGGCTAGGTATTAGAGGGGAGACTTATCCCCATTTGCAAATATGCCATCATGTTATTTTATTTTTGTTTTCATTTTTTTAACTATAGATTATTACACCTTCGCCTGACGCGATGTGAGGAAGTTCACCGACTTGTGGTTGGTGGTGAATCACGCTGAGCTCCCTCCCCCGCAGGACGTCGCACAGCTCGTGTTTGCCCACCTTAACTTACGGGGAACAGAAGGTTGTCGCTTTTCTCATTTCCAGAACCTAAGGAATTGGCCCAAACTCGCCCCGAACAAAGATCACCCTCTCAGTCCAATGATGGATTTTGTTCGAAAGACCCCTTTGCTTCATAAATATGCTCAATAAATAAGCGACCTCGTTCTGGGTTGCCTTCATGACAAATATTTTTCGCTATGCGAGAAAGTTTCATTTGATATTCTCCCAACGGAGGTAGCAGGAAAAAGCCACCTTCGACACTACGCCATTAGGGTTGATTTGTGCGGGTACAAGGCCATAGTGGTGTAGGATCTGGTGAACCTCAAGCCACAATGTGAGTGGTAGACCATAGTTAAAGTGGGATAGTGAGAAGGTAAGCTCGCCTGGCCACTGCGAATTGATTTTCTCATTAGTGGTCTCCATCCTCGCAGGGTATCTAGTAGGAAGGTAGCGAGCCCTAAAGTTCTCAAAATCGGCCCAAGAGGTGCGCGAATCTTGGAAGGTGGTGTAATCGCGAAAGCGAGGTCTACATAGGAGGCGCGACTTCTCATCATCTCCCATGAATGATGCCGCTAGTGCTATTATTAACTCGCGATGTTATTCCCGCCGAGGAAGAAGTCACCCGTAAAGAGAGCATGTATGTTTATAACGAGGAAGGAACTAGTTATAGCCTTGGGCTCTCTCTATTACTCACCAACGAGTTGCCTTGCTAAAGCAGCGACACTAGCAAGCTCCCATCCACGGTCTCGTAAGCGGCCTACTAAACGATTGCAACTTGCTAACATGCAATTTATTTATATTAATAAAAACTATAGAAAGGAAAGAGAGATAATTATCAATCATCGTGCGAGTGAAATTATCCAAGCAGGGAATAGTTCGTACACATCCAAGAAAACAAATGTTCTGTGATCACAACCTAAAGCATTACATAAAAACAAAGTTGGGGACTCAACGTGATGGGAGTAGTGTGGCAAGCTTTCCACCCTAAGTCGCTTACTGTCTTGAACTACTCTTAGGCATCCATCATATGAACTTCGCCCCGACGGATATGCTTTGCACTTCACACCAAGTTGCCATGGCTCCCCGAAGAACGAACGAATCTTTACATGTCATCCTCCCAAAGATTTTAGCGACGCTCTAACTATGCAACCATATGCTTCAGGTTCAAAAGATCAAAATAATGGGTCTTTGCTCCTTCAAGGTGCTCTTCGAAGGCCTCCATATGCGTCATCTGAAACTCAAGCGAGGTTGCGTGGCGATGCAGATCACAGCTTTCCCAGCGACTTCATTCAAGGCTCCATGGAGTCCGCATAGGTGTGCAAGAGGCGATGCAGATCACAACCTTCCAACCATGGTTATCGGGATCGCGATCCGGATCATAGGATCTTGCGATCCTACGATCCATATTTTGTAAATCGATCCTGATTTTGTAAAGCGATCCTCGATCCAATCCTACCATCTGATTCGATCCAACCTCGAAAATGATCTCATCTAGGATCTCGATCATGACAACCTTGCTTCCAACGACTTCATTCGAGACTCCATGGAGGCCGTATATGTGTGTAAGTGAGACTGATACACGCATGAAGGCATTCTTAAGTCGGTCAAGCAGTCCAACGTTGAGGCCAATGACAGATGATGTGTGGGGATTGGAAGAGGCGTGTACCTGCACTTGCTGCGCAACCATGCACATTATTTAACATGGCTCACATGCGGAATGAAAGCTTTGCGTGAAAACGGCGCACCAGACGAGCTTGAGTTTCTACTCTGCTTCTTATGGTGTAAAGTGCCTCGATGTCTTAGGGATCTTTGGCGAGGCGGGAAGTGCTGGCATGCTCACACAATGTAAGCTAAAATAGAATGGTGAAGCAGAGAGAATGAACAACAACAAACTCACCATATTCTTCATTGTTACGAAGATCAAGCGGTCAATGACAATCTGCTGGAGAAGACCACTCCAATGATTTGACTACTTCCATATGCAAAGCCGAGCGCGCGGAAGCCTTCCCAAGAGAAGAAGTTGTGTGGGGTGCCTCCTTTGTAGGGGGCCCTCTCCCGACAACGCGACCTGAATGGAGATTCGAGGAGTGCCCGAGAGAGGAGGCGGAAAATCCCACTCCCCGTGTGATGTGACTACTGTACTTGCATCAACAGTAGCAACAGGTGGAGGTTCGATCCCCGATCCAGCAAGACCACCTATGAGCGATCGTGATTCATCCCCAGTTGGCATTGTCATCTTCGCATGGTATTTCTGCTAGGACACTATCATCAGTGCTTCCACAACTGTCTCGACAGCTGAACTATAGAATAAAAATAAGGCCCTCTCAGTCGTATCAACATCAGAATATTCGTCCTACGAAAAAGAAATTGCCCACCAAAATCAATGAGAACTCACTCTTCATTCTCTCTCTCCCCTGAACGGGATGAACGCCGTTAGGAGCGACCCTAGGAAGGGGACCCTCTTCACTCATTGAGTCAACAACCGCTTCAAAACCGATTCGCTGCAATGTCTGCAAGGTGCAAGATCGTCTATAAACTCTTTAATTTAGGTAGAAAACTCACAAGCCCGGAACATACCTCATTGACGCAGTGAATGGAAATTACTGATGGGTTGTCTTCCAACGGAATGGGCTTCTCCCAAGTGGAGACCTTCTTCGGTGGACTCTCTTTCCTCTCCGAATTTTCCTCGGCCTCGCCTCCAACAGTCTCCTCGCCTGGTGGTGTCTAGTCCCTCTCCCTCTTCCTTTTCTTCTCCTTCTTCTCGCATCTTTTCTTGCCACGGTGCGAGATGGACATAGAGTCAAAGAGCAGCAGTCGCAACGTCTTCAACAGCTAAACCAACAATGGAAGAATTCATCTCAACAGTAGCGCAATTTGAGCTGCGGGAGTCAATGGAAGCAACACATTTATTAGAAAACACCAACCTTTCCTACATCAGCTCGGCGAACCTGTATTCTCCGAGGGCAGTCGATGCATGATCAATATAACATGACATCGGAAAAAACGAACGATTGACCAATGATAGTCGTACAGGCACCCTACCCAATTTACCAGTTGTGTCCAGCTCGCATCTACCACCTCTAGTAGCTCGCTTGTCCGAAACTCAACTTGCATCAACTCGCCAAGGCGGGCCACACGTGGGCTGGGGTTTGATCATTAACACTCGATCACCCTCCTTAATTTCATTTGCCTATAAATACGACTCATCGTTGAGGGGACAAGACCATGTCATCATCCCACAAGCTCCCGGTTCCTCAGAGCATCTCGCGAGCCTGCCTCTCTCCCCAACCTAGCACAACTTTGGCTCGGGAGAGTTCTTATTCACTCCTGAGTGTGAGGCGGGACCTCCAAGTTGTGCCTAATCATTTTCTTAGTCCATCTTTCTCTACGTGAGATCTCTTTACATTGGTGGGCCAATAATCTCTCCCTATATCTCTTGCCCGAACTTTGAAGCTGAGATCTCGGCCTCAACAATTATGATACAGTTTAATTGACATCTCAATTGCTTAAAGTTTTGCAATAATAAATGGCGCAAGATAAAAACATAGCAAGCAATAAAGCACTCTCTTATTACTAAAATTGTTAATGAACATGATATTGCCTATTGCATCCTTCAAATTGTTTTGGTTAAATTCTTCTCAAGGAATGATATTGATCGCTAAAAGTGGTGTTTCTGATAACTTCATGAAAAGACTACAACAACACTCAAGCCTTTATCCTACTATAGTGGGGTCGGGTATATGGATCTTTTGTCGCCATTGTGCCATATCTTGTGTCATAATCTCACTAATGCCTAAGTACATTTTGTCTTTCCTTATAGTTTCATGAAAAGACTACCTAAATTTACAATGTATAGAGAATTTTTTATATTTGTATAGATTTTTTTCTACTTCCGCAAAGTTATGGTAACTGTTGACTTGTTTTTGTTCAAATGATACAAGTCATGTCAGATGCCACTCCATCCTATTACTCCCAGCAGCCTTCTTGATTCACTGTGCTGGTCAGTCTCAGAACCAACTTCTTCGGCTTGCATCTTTACAGAATCCTCAGAGGTTGAGGATGCTAACTCAGTCTTTTATGATGCAAAAACTGATGGACGGGATTCTGAAGCTCCGATTGAATCCTTCTCTCGTTTGTTAAGAGAAAGGTACTCAAACACTCACATAATTTACCTTGTGCAATATCTCTGGTGCAGGCGCACAAGGGCTTTTTCCCATTGATTTGGGCTTTATCGCTTGATAACTAGCCACTTCACCGGTTCCCCCAATGCAAGCCTGGTGCGCTTCCATGGGTTTATGTGGTCATCTGTGCTACTAAGAGACGGGGGTACCACATGTGCAAGAGTACATGTGAATCAAATCTGCCTAAATTATAGTGCTGGATCAAATCTAAAGATGATTTTTATGAGTTTGTCTGTTTAGCCAACTGCAGCAGCTGAGGAATTTAGAAGTTGTCGACTGCTGTAATTGAAGTTATTTTGTTATTTGAAAATTTTAGTCACGTGCAATTGGAATTTAGTTATAGTGAATGTCCAAAACAACTATTTGGATATTATTAATGATGAAATTGTAATGATGCTAATAATAACGCAGAATATCTAAAATATCTATAGTATAATATATATGTATGTATATACAAATGAATGTAGACACACACACACACACACACATATATATATATATATATATATATATATATATATATATATATATATATATATATATATATATATTTGTGTGTATCTAAACTACATTAAAGAAGTTCTTTAGAAGTCTTCATATAAGACCATACAAGGCATTTGGGTCTCCTCATCTTTACATGTGAGAGAGAGAGAGAGGGAAGAGAGAGAGGCTGAGAGAAGAATTTTTTTCTCAGGCCTCTTAAACCTACTCAAATAGCTAAGTCCTAGGGGAGAAAGGGGGACCGGGTGTGAGTATTTTTTTAGGCTTTTTTCATTCTTCATTTTTTAGCTCTAAAATAATGTTGCAAAGTGTTTTTTGCTACCTTTTCATCTTAGTTGCATGTGTGGAGCCCATGGGCCGCTACTTTGTGTGCACATGGGCTGAGCCCGTGCGCATCCAAAGCTCCCATGGATAGAACCCGCTTGCAACCAAGTGCAGTTGTGCACATGCATAGCCCTGTGCATAATTACTAGTATATATAATGCAAATGATTTTGTTGTTTTTTCATGAAGAAAATATTGATTGTCATTTTATTATTTTAGGGTAACGAGTTATTTTTATAATTATTTGATTATGAAAGTAAGAACAAGTACAAATGATTTTATTTATTATAGTCTTGACAAATTAATTGGTGGGATAAAGCTTTGAGTATTGTTGTTAGTTTTGGTAAATTAATTACACTATCCGTCTTCTTTAAAATTAATATTTTAAGATAATTTTGCATAGAAGATGTGGATATTCAGATATTTTTTTCTTCAATAATATACCAACACTAGTTTCATTACAGTGCACTACACTCATTTTTGTTGTGAAAAACTGCAAATTTACTTTAAACTACAGTTTTCCGAATACACGCTTTGTTTTGATTGATTTGTAGCTTTCAAGGAGTAACAACACAATTTAATTATGCACATGTAGTAACCACTATTTTCTTAACGTTTCTCTACTCTTCTTTCTGCAGTGAGAGGAGTGAACTGATATTTAAGAATCATTTTCTTACAATACTCTTTCCAATTGATCGATTTGGTGAGCTTGGGCCTTCTTCGAGAACCTTCTTTAGTGACAATGGATTTACTTGCTCACAAGTACTGGATCACATTTACAACTTCTATCAGGTATGTGCCCCCCTACATGTGCAAGTGATTTGCATTATACTTCGTGGGTCTGCTTTACCACTATGAGAATAAGATTTTGCAAATAACAAAAGCCTGGTTTACAGTTCACAATTTTGCTTGAAACTAAAACTTGCTTGAGTTTAGGATCAATTCAATATATCTTTGGATAGATTTTTGTAATGTGTGTTATTTATTATGTATAGGGATTTGTTTTTCTGATACTTAAGGGTCTATTGACCCTTAAAGTTAAAAAGGGCAGCTTGGTGCACAAGGCATCCCCACGGAGCGAGGCTCTTGGGAAGGGTTCCACCACAAGGGTGAAATGTAGGCAAACCTTACCTTGTATTTTTGCAAGAGATTGCTTCCAAGACTTGAACCCGTGACCTTAAGCTCTCACGACAAGACCTCAACCGCTGTGCCAAGGCAAAGACAAAAATTTCCTCTCAATTTCTACATGGTATAGAAAGAGTTCTGTAACCTAGTCATTGTTGTCCGCCATTTTCTCACCTCACACCCTTCTCTTCCATCTAGTGCTTGCTCTACTTGATTGGTTCTTGCGCCGATAGAGCCTTTTCTCTAGTGCAGCCATCATCTTCGTCGAGTCATCATCTACGCCAATCCTTCAACTGATTGAAGCTCTTACTTTTATTCCTTTGAGTTTTTGTTGTCACACAATCTCTCCCATCGAGCACATACTTTATTTGATTGTTTTGCTCCCACTGAGCTCTAGGCCGGTTGAGCCTTTAATTTCATCGAACGCCTTCATTTAGCCACAAAACCTTCGTATCTGTTGGTGATAGGGTCTCCAATAGCTTGATGGGGCATTCGATACAGAGAGATCACCCTTGAGAGTGATTGCATAACTTGTTTAACAAAGTTTGTGTTCGATTCAACACAAAGGGAGATTACAATGATTACAATGAATCTCACAGAATTCAAATGTATGGACTTAGGATCCGTTAGATTGGGATTGTTTGGAGCTGCACACCGCTACTATTTGAATAGTCGCGCCAAACAACAACTATGTAGCCTGCTACTCCCACTGCCGACTGCAATATTTGTACTGCCACAGTCTGCTGCGGGCGTGCTACTGGTCTGCAGACCAGTGACCCCAACCCCTCTCCACCGATCTGATTTGCCGCAACCACTAATTTTAATGGCGGGTTGTCGAGGCTGGGGCTTGAACCCCAGACCTCCTAGATATGAACCAGTTTAAAGTTCCCTTATCTAGGAGGTTTGGGGTTCAAACCGTAGCCTCGACAACCCGCCATTGGAATTAGTGGTTGCGGCCAATCAGATCCGTGGAGAGGGATTGGGGTCATTGGTCTGCAGACATGTACCACGCCCGCAGCAGACTGGGGCGTTACATTATTTTGGCTTTTTGACCTCTTTTTGCAAAACTCGCTGGGGGCCACGGTGTACCAGTACCACTAGAAATCGCTTTTTTCTTCCCCTTGGGTTTTACCTCCTTCCGCTGGTAGTTCTTCTGCAGCTACCCTAAACCCAGGCTTTGCGTCAAGGGGAACATTTCTTCCATCACCATTCCAGATTCAGCGGGCTCATAGGTAGACATTTCACCATTTTGATCACCATTCCAGATCTGCTAGGTTTTTTCTATTTTCTTCCCCTTGGGTTTTTTTATTTTTGATCACCATTTCGATTTTTGATTTCCAGATTTGCTAGGATTTTCAATCACCATTTTAGATTTTTGAATTTAGATCTGCTAGGGGTCATCTATCGTGTGCTCATAGGAATTATTATTTTAGATTTCTGTTATATGTTTGGAGCAGATTTTAGATTTCTTCTAGTGTTACTTTCCATTTTCAATCACCATTTTAGATTTTGATCGTTTACCTGCAAATTACTGGAGAAATTTGTTCTACATTTATAGAAATATTGGGAAACAAACAATAGTTGAAATTATCTTTCTTGTACATTTGATTGTATATTTTCACTGTTCCATGTTAGATGGGTAAACAAAAAACAGTTGGAATTTCAACTATATGGGAGAACTCCCAAGTTCATTGGAAATCGGCCAACCATTCACTTCAACAAGGAGGGTTGGAAAAACAATTAAATTTATGGTATATATAAGCATGGAGATACTACATGTACTTCACTTACGTTTACAATAATTATAATTTCCAATCAACCACCACACAACTATTCTGTCAAATAATATAATCTGCTTCTCTATTCAAATAACACTGATAAAGCAGATTTTTCAAACAGTTTCACTGCTTTTCTCACACTCTACAAAATAATTGATTCTCTCACCACTGCATCACACAACTGATTCTACAGTCGCTACAGCTGAGTCAAATAGAGCCATAATGAATCATGAAAGATCTGCTATGTTATCTAACAAGGAGATGAAATAATTATGCAAGAGGTGGTACTGTTATGAGTCGGCCTAGATGTCTATTGCTTAGAAGTGTAAATAAATTTACTCGTGCTAGGAAGCATGCGAAAGAGGATTGTTGAAATTTGCATCATCACTGTTAGAAAAGCCCATGTAAAGAGCCCTTTATTGGGCCCATTTTTGTTTTTCCTCTTCTTTCTTCTTTAGTCCCACATCATGTATAGGATTGTTCTCTCTCTTTCTTCCTCCTATATATTTGTATTCTCTCTTTGTATTTAGACACACAAGAAATACATACAAGATTCGAGCTCTTTCTACATGGTATCAGAGGGACTCGTTGCCTCCCGCGGACTCCACCCTCTATCCGCCTTCATCTGATCTCCTGCGGCCTGCGACCTCCTGCGGCCTGCGACCTCCTGCGGCCTGCAAAGTCTATCCGCTCTTCTCCCTTAGCTGCTTGGCTAACTGCGACTTGCAATCTTCTGCGGCCTGTATTTCTGCATCCGCTTCCTCTTCCTCTCTGTGGTTACACCCTCCTCCTCAGGCTTCTTATAGCCTCCTCTCTCTGTCCCGTGGGGTCCACTTCTCCCTGCTGTTCTATTCAGTCCGCTGCGAGCTCCTCTAGTCCGCTACGGGCTTTCCTCCCCTGCTCTACTTCTCTCCTACCTTGCAAGCTTCTACCCCAGTCCAGACCGAGCTCTCTTATCGCTCGTGGTCTCTTGGTATATCCCGCTGCGGCCTACTCCTAACCGCTGCGGGCTCTCTTCTCGCGAGCTGTTCAAGGTCTGCTGCGATTTCCTTTCTTGCGGACTGCTCCTCGCTTTTTGTCGCGGACCCGCTGCCTACTCTTGTCGCTTGAGTTCTGATACTCGTGACCTCTTCTCGCGGCTTCTCCTACCCACTGCCTTCTCTGTTCGCTCGAGTTTTTCCAACTCGCGGCCTCTTCGTCAATCCGCTCGAGTTCTTCTACTCGCGGTTTCCTCTCCCTGTTCGCTCGAGTTCTTCTCGCGGCCTCCTTCTTTGCTCCGACTGCTGGTGTACTCACCGAAACCGTGCAGACTATCTTCTTTCCGCATTTTGGTCGTGGTCTGTCTGATCGCTGGTGCGCATATTGTGACCGTGCGGTTTGTTGTTTTCCCGCATTGAGGTCGCGGTCTTCTCCTTCTCTACCTGTCATGCGGTCTCCGGTTCTTCCCGCCGCGGTCTTCGTCCCCGCCACAGTCTCTAGGCGCTGCGGCTTACTAACCGCCCGACCTATACCGGCCTCTCTCCTGGTGCTTCTATGGGCTCTTCTGTCAACTCCACCGGACCGGCAGCTAGTTCGCCTGCAGACCGCCCGGCTTATCCTGCAGACCGCCCGGCTTGTCCTGCAGACCGTCCGGCTTGTTCTGCTGAAATCCGCGATGAGCTGCGGATAACTACTATTTATCTCTCTAGAAAGAAAAAATTTATCCCTTGGGTGCATTCTGTTTGACGGGTTCTTCAGGCCAAGGGCCTCTTGCCTCACCTCACTCAGGCACCTCCTCCTCCTACCGACGACTGGCTCCGCAATGATGGTCGCGTTCAGATTTGGCTCCTTAATTCCTTGGATGGTGAACCTTATCAGATGGCCATGTACCACGACACCGCCAAGGATATGTGGGATGAGCTGCATTCCTTGTACTCAGGCCGAGACAGCCTTCAGCATCTCTACAACATACTCACTGATCTTCTCGCTCTCGACACTGGCGGGGCTTCGGACATGACCACCTTTGTCGCCCGAGCCAAGACCCTTACTGAGGCATGGATCCATCATCAGCCGTCTACCAATGATCATGCTGCTCAATGCGCTCAGAAGGAAACCTTCTGTATTGCCATCATGATGACTCGTGTTCCGCCTCACCTTCAGAGCATTCAGACTCAGTTCCTGGCTTCTCCCACAACACCGTCTTTCTTTTATGTTTGCTCCATGCTTCTCCGCGTGTCACCTCCTCCGGATACTTCTGCTCCTCCCCCGACCCTTCTTCAGCAAGCTCCATCCCTCATACCGTCCCTTCCTATCTCTGCTCGAGACAGACGTTCGGGATCTCGAGGCCGTGGGCGCGGTGACCGGGGTCGGCCGAAGTGTTCCTACTGCGGGAAAGACGACCACCTTGAGGCGACCTGCTACCAGAAGATTGGTTATCCTCCTCGTCCGACGGCGTCTGTTGTTGCTGACGCCCCCTCTGCCGCCCCTCCTGACCTTGAGGTCGTTCGTCTCTAGCTTCAGCAACTCCAGGGGCTACTCAACCCGCCTTCTGCCTCCATTGCCTCCGTCTCCACCACAGGTACTGCTTGTTTATCCACCAGTCCGTGCTGGATCGTGGACTCAGGTGCCACTCATCACATTACCTTGCGACGACCTGCCCAGTACTCGGATTCTCCTTATCCGAAGTCTATCACTGTGGCCAATGGGGCGACGGTTCCCGTTTCCGGCTCGGCGGATCTTTCTCTCAACCCGTCGATCTCCCTTCGCTCGGCTCTTCATGTTCCGAGCTTCCCGTTCAATTTACTTTCTGTCGGACGCCTTACTAGTGATCTTGATTACTCTGTCATATTCACCTCCTCTTCTTTTGTTATACAGGATCGGCGGACGCAGACTACTATTGGTAAAGGCACACTGCGGAACGGGCTCTACCTTCTCGATGACTCTCCCACCGTTCTCTCTTCTATCTCTTCCACTGAGTGACATCGACGTCTTGGGCATGCCCCTCTGCCGGTCCTCCAGCGGGCTCTTCCTGATCTCTCTCTTCATTCGTTTCAGTGTGAGTCATGTATCTTCGGCAAGCAGCCGCGTTTTTCTTTTCCTGCGCATTGTACCCGGAGCACTGCCCCGTTTGATTTAGTTCATTTCGATGTATGAAGTCCTTTTAAGATTACAAGTATTTCTGGTTTTTGGTACTTTATCACATTTATTGATGATTAGTCTCGCACTACGTGGCTATACTTACTTCGTGATCGCTCCGATCTTCCCCGTGTTTTTCGGGCCTATGTCCTTGAGACCCGTACACAATTCCACACCACCCTAAAAACATTGCGCATTGATAATGCTCGCGAATTCACCGGTCACGGATTTACAGATTTGTGCTCTGAATTCAGGATTATTCATCAAACATATTGTGCCTACACACCCCAGCAAAACGGCATTGCCGAAAGGAAGAACCGTCACTGACTCGATGTAGCCCGCTCCCTCATGCTTCAAATGCATGTTCCCAAACCTTACTGGAACTTTGCGGTCTCCACTGCTTGCTTTCTCATCAACTGTCTCCCATCCTCCGTCCTCCACCATGCTACTCCGTTCAACCTACTCTTTCCCTCCACTCCGGCCTTTCCTCTCTCGCCTCGTGTCTTTGGTAGCACCTGCTACGTCCACCGTCTGGGGACGTCCTCGGATAAGTTGGATCCCCGGGTGGCCAAACACATCTTTGTAGGCTATTCGCGCACCCAGAAGGGTTATGTCTGTTATTCTCTAGCTTCTCGAAAGATCTCGGTCTCTGCTGATGTTACCTTCCGAGAAGATCAGTCGTTTTTCCCTGCTCCTTTACCCGCTCATCTACCACCAGCTCCTCTCCCGCCATCCATCCCACGACCGGTTATCCCCATTACTGCACCACCTTCACCGGTTCCACCTACACCGGCTCCTGCTCCTTACAAACCACCCGTTATCCGTGTTTACACTCGTCGCCCTCTCCGTTCCGTTGCCCCTCCGCAGTCGGCCTCAACCACGGATACTCCGCGTCCTGCTGATCAGTTACCGCCCTCCACTGCTCATCCACTGGAAAACTGTCTCCCTCCATCGCCTCTCTCCCCAACTTCACACATTTGCTACTTCTCTTTCCTCGGTCTCTGTTCCTAACTCTGTGTAGGAGGCGCTCCAACATCCGGGCTGGCGGGCCTCCATGGAGGAGGAAATGACTGCTCTCTGGGCTAACCAGACATGGACTCTAGTACCCCTTCCTCCGGGTCAGAAACTGGTTGGGTGTAAGTGGGTCTTTGTCATCAAACATGCTGCTGATGGGACGATAAACCGTCTGAAGGCTCGTCTAGTGGCTCGTGGATTCACCCAACAAGGGCTCGACTATGAGGAAACTTTCTCTCCAGTGGTCAAGCTCAATACCGTCCGTGTCCTCATCTCCGTAGCTGTCCATCGCCAGTGGCCCTTACTCCAACTGGATATCAAGATTATCTTTCTGAATGGTGATCTCCAGGAGACAGTATATATGCAGCAACCACCCGGGTTTGAGGTCACGGGGGAGTCTCAAGTCTGTCGCCTTTTAAAGGCTCTGTATGGTCTCAAACAATCCCCGCAGGCATGGTTTGACAAGTTCAGATAAGCCTGTCGGGATATTGGTTTTACTTGGAGCTCGGCCGACTTCTCACTGTTTACTCATCACCGAACAACAGGAACGGTTCTTCTGTTAGTATACGTTGACGATATCATCATTACAGGAGATGACTCACAAGGGATACGGGCGGTCAAACTACATCTGAGTTCCGTCTTTCAGACAGGATTTGGGGCCCCTACGGTACTTCTTGGGTCTTTAGGTGGACAGACAGCTAGATGGGCTTGTCCTATCTCAACGGAAGTATTGCCTCGACCTCCTTCATGATGCGGGTTATTCAGACTGTAGGCCTCTGACACCTCAATGGATGTAAATCACAAGTTGTGCGCCCAGGCATCTGACTCGGATCTCCTACTCCAGAATCCAGAATATTATCGTCGCCTCGTTAGAAAATTGATTTATCTCACGTTAACCAGACCAGATATTTCCTTCGTTGTTGGTATTGTCAGTCGGTATATGCACTCCCCTCGAAGATCTCATCTTCAGGTTGTTGAACGCATTCTCAGATACCTTAAAATAGCTCCCGGCCAAGGACTTGTCTACAGAACCTCCTCTTCAACTCCAACATTGGTGGCATACTCAGATGCTGATTATGCTGATTCCCTTGATGACCGGCGATCAACCAGTGGTTTTTGCACTTATTTTGGAGTACATTTGATTACATGACGAAGCAAGAAACAAGCGGTCGTTGCTCGATCATCAGCTGAGGCAGAATACCGGGCAATGACATCTGTTGTGTCTGAACTGACGTGGCTTGAGAGTCTTCTCGCTGATATGGGTATAAAGCTACCTTCACCAGCTCTCCTCCTCTGTGACAGCCAAGCTGCTATACATATTGCCAAGAACCCGGTCTTCCACGAAAGAACAAAGCATATCGAAGTCGATTGTCACTTCATCCGGGAAAAAGTTCAAATGAAGAAGCTCGATCTAAAGCATGTTCCAGGGACTGAACAAGTTGCGGATGTCCTCACAAAGGCTCTTTCCAGTACCCTCTTCTATCAGTGCTTGGCCAAGCTTGACGCATACGATTTGTACGCTCCAGCTTGCGGGGGAGTTTTAGAAAAGCCCATGTAAAGAGCCCTTTATTGGGCCCATTTTTGTTTTTCCTCTTCTCTCTTCTTTAGTCCCACATCATGTATAGGATTGTTCTCTCTCTTTCTTCCTCCTATATATTTGTATTCTCTCTTTGTATTTAGACACACAAGAAATACGTACAAGATTCGAGCTCTTTCTACAATCACTTTGGTTCCTTAACATTTTACCATGAATGCAGCAGGAAAGTTTATGGTTAATTCATAGTATGCATATTCTAGGATATCTAATTATCTATTATATGAATCAATGTTTTCAATATTCGTCAAGATCTTCGTCTATTTATGGAATGAGCCACTATCAAAGCGTCCTTAGGGATACATGAGTCCACCCAGTTGTTTGGTATGGTTGTTCGTGTTAATGTTATGTCTATTTATGAATATGATACCCCGTGGATTAGTGGTTCAAGTGTATTTGACCATTTGACCAATAAATCTTTTGCATTATGTCCATAACCCTTTTGACTGGGAGCGTCAACATTTTTGGCATGTCCTATGTTCTTGTTGGTGGTAAAGTGATCATCTTTAGTTAGATATTTCTCTTGACTCTACTAATTACATGACTTCATTTCCTATCAATCTTTTATCTGAAAGCGTCACTGGAAAGGAAGTTTTGTATACTAATTAAGGGTGGTTTGACATTTCTGACTACTATGATGTAGATTGGTTTGGATCTTTGCATTATAGAAGATTTGTGAGTGGGTACTGCATATTTTTGGGTGACAAGTTTTTTTCATGGAAAAACAAGAAACAAATAGTAGTAGCACAATCATTAGCCGATTATTATGACTATTGCCATACGTGAGCTAGTATGGCTTCTGCCCACCAAGGAACTTGCATTTGAAGTCTAGGGTGTTATGCTTTTACACTGTGGTAATCAAGCAACTTTTCATATTGCTTTCAACCCAGTTTTTTGTGCGAGTGCTAAACATATTGAGCTTTATTGTCATTTTTCGAGAGAGTGCGTGCTTAAGATCATGTCTACTCCGATTAGTACTTTTTGGGAATCAACTTGTTGATATACTTACTAAAACTCTATTAGCAAAATACTCTGGGATAATGAGACCAAATTGTACCTTATTGATATATGCAATTTTTGTTTTGTTGGGGTTTAAAAAAACATAGTTCAAGCTAAGTGGGATCCAATTATTACTTTGGTGCTTGATGCTTGCTAGGATTTATTTCATATTTGCTAGTGTGTGTTTTTGTGTGTCTTCACACACACACACACACGAGTGAAACGACACATGCCTCCGGCCGTGAGTGCAACGACACGTGCCTCCGGCCCTACGTGAGTGGCGCTCCTGCTACTCATAAAAAAACCTATATACAAAAATTTATATAAATTTGATTGAATTCATCGGAATGTTTTTATTTTGCGGAAATAATAAGAAAGAAAAAATCTCGGCGATTGATACACCTGCAAAAATTATATATTTATTTTTAAATAAAGGTGATGGTGATTATGAAGATATGCAGCAGGCCACCATGTGTATGTGTCGACACCTTTTGAGTACTATAAGGGTAAAACGCTCTATGGTGCAAGGGTATTTTGGGAAACAAATGTTGCACCAAAGGATGTTTTTCCTTTATTGTATAATGCGCACACACACACACACCAATATATATATACACACACCTATATGTACATATATATGTGCGTACATGCACACACACATATATATAAAAGCTCCTTATCTCCGTTCGCCAGTCTAACATTGCTTCCATTTATATTATGAATCTCATTGATGTCGCCGTGCGGGTCAATGAACTATCTCCTAACCATTATCCGGGGTTGTACAACCTTTATTCGCTGAGAGAAGACCGAGCCTAATTATAGGCACATGTCGACAGAAAATTGACCACTGACCAAGAAGAATAATGTTGAAGATATATATAGAGCAGCCACTACCAATGCAGGTCAACCATCTCGCGAGTGAGCCCGTCCCGATGTCGCTTAAGCGAGACCCTTAGGTGAGATCCCTCTGAAGTCTTTAATGGGCTCACATAGACAGGGCCGAGTTCATGAGATCATTCTTGGCGACCTCAATCAGCTCGCCCAAAGTCTTACTGCATAGCAGATCCAATATTTTGCGGGGATGGATATTCACAGAATCACAGTATAGATTACCTATAAATAGGACCACAGGGCACACACGAAATGCACTTTGTACCCCTCCCCCAAGGTTCCTTATTTTGCCAAGATCGTACTTTTCTTGTGCTGAGCAGTCTTGATTTTAGGAGGGAAAGTTCATATAAACATCCGGGTGTGTGAAAGGACCTCCTCGTTGCAACACGTGGGTCTTGTTTATAGGCAACCATGTCTTAAGATTTTATGAATCGACTTTCTTGTCCTCGGGTTCGTGGTGTTCGACCCCATGATCAGTAACCTCGGGCTATCCTTTTGGTCCAAACTCTGTTGAATCGGTTTCCTGATTCCAACATTTTTGGTGTGATGTGCGCGGGCCATAGCCGGAGGAAGAAATTCTTGCAAGAAGACACTATGACTCATGATGGCAAGTAGGAGATGGATACCAACAACTCGCGTATGGGTGGCTAGTTCGTTACGCGAGGCGACCTCGCGGATTTTCGTCGAACGATGGAAGATACTTTGCGAGCGGAGCTCGCATGTCGTGTTGAGGTCGCACCGACCTCGCCTCAGATCGTCATGTCCTCAGACGAGTCGTAGCCTTCTCGGTGACACGACAAGGAGGTTACCGTGGAATACCGGAGCGACTATTGCAGGCGCGAGCTCCCCCAGCGAGCTCACAGGGTATTCTCTTCCGCGAGTTTGCATGGTATTCTCTTCTGTGAGTTAGAGCATGTTCGTGTTCCGCCAAATCACTCGTATGGACCGGTGAGTCCATTTTGTGAGTAGATTTTGACTACTCCAGTCCATGAGGTGTTTACAGAGCCAGTTCCGAGCTACTATACTAGGAAGGACGACCCCTACAACACTTGCAGTGTTTCAAGGACGTTGTGTCCATTCAAATCTCGGCAGACACTTTTAAGTGCAAGTTTTTTGCAATCTCCTTCACGGGGAAAGCGAGGGATTGCTTCCACCAATTACCTTCAAGTTCAATAAATTATTTAAAGGATCTGCATCATGAGATGATGTTGCACTTTGCAATATCTAACAAAAGGAAGAAGGGGCCCCATACTCTCTTCATACTTAAGTAGGGACCCCAGGAGACGCTAGTGAGCTACACTGACCACTTCCAGGAGGAAGTGCTTGACATCCAGGAGGTTGGATAGTTTTACCTTGCAACTAGCACAGACGTGCGGCTTGCAGGAGGGTCTATTCAAAGTTGAGGTGGACAAAGGTTTATTGATGTCCTTTGAATACTTGATCGTCCGAGCGGGGCGATTTATCGAAGAAGAAACCACGAATAATAGTTGTTTAGCCTCTATTACGAGGCTGACAAGAGCCGAGGAGGTGCGGGCCCTAGAGGTGGAGCAGAGGAGACAGGAGATGAGGAAGTCAGTCTTGGCTCTAGAATCCTGGGGACTTGACAGGAGGTTTTGGGTCCCTATAAATAGGTCGTCGTAGTGACCAGTAGTAAGACCTCACTTAATGGGATCAAGAAAACACTTATCTCTCGAGTAACAAGCTCGTTTCAACTCGCCAAAAAGTCTGCATGGCGGTAGGAGCCATAACCACTCTCGTCCTCGGGATGTCATGACGATTGCGTGTCAAGGTGATTGTCATCAGTGAAGAGTCCCGCGACCATGACTCTAGAGGGAGAATGTTGTCCTTTATTGAGATTTCCACTAGGTGCAAGGGCATATCACTACTACATTCCCGGAGTTCTTGGAAGTATGGTGGAGAGCGGGAGAACAAGGAAGAGCCTATGGAGGAGGGTAGGAGAATCAACGGTAAGGAGCCCCGGTTGAAAGTGAGTTGGTTCCATCTCCTGTTCAGAGGAGGTGCGAAGACAGTGGATATAAGGACACGCAGGGGAATCAGTGTAATCCACAGAGGAGTTGGAGTGGAGGCTTCTCGAAAGGTAGTCTCTGTGCAATATATCGTCGGAGTGTTGCTTCAACCTCTCAAGTGCCTCCATCGACGAGGGAGATAACCTTCTCTGCGGAGGATATGCTAGAAAATGAGAACTCCTTTCATAACGTTGTCGTTATCCAGGCAGCGATTGATAACTTTACAGTTTCTCGGATCCTAGTGGATAACAAAAGTTCTGTCAACGTTGTTTTCAAGGTGTTCGGCGAGGTGAAAGTGGAGGAGAAAAGGGTCACGACATCAGATGACCCACTCTTCTGCTTTTCTGGAGGGAGGAATGAGTTCGAGGGAAAATGGAGCTCCTCATAACTCTTGGAGGGATCTCGAAGGACTGTCGGCTCGTCATTGTAGACGCACCAAGCAATCACAATGCAATTTTTAGAAGTCTCCTAATCAGTTCTTTCCAATCAATACCCTCCTCGTACCATCGATGCTTGGAATGTGAATTAGGAGGGGGTATAAATTTGGATCCATAGTGATCCCAAGATGGCTCGCGAGTGATATTTGAACGTCGTTAATATCATTGGATGGAACAAAAAGGCAGAGGAAGTAGACACGATACTGAAATGAATGACATGCTTGGAAATGACAAAAGAGGTGGAAGTGATAGCTGTGAACGAGAGGTCTGGGAGCGTCAAAATCAGTGGTGAGCTGACGAAGGAGGATAAACAAAACATTGTGGCATGCGTCCATAAGAATGTCGATATCTTTGCATGGAGCACCACATACATGCCTGACATTGAGGCAAATATGGCATATCTTCATCTCAATCTTGATCCTGGGGTTCGTTCCATAAGGCAAAAGTAGAGGGTTGTGGCCCCTGCATTGGCCGAGCCAGTCCGAGAAAAGGTGAAGAAGCTACTGAAGGAAGGTTTTATGTCGGAGATCCAGTATCCGGGCTGGGTCTCTAACGTTGTAATATTTAAAAAAGCCGGTGAGAAGTGGAGAATGTGTATCGATTTTTCTCTTCTTAATAAAGCACTCCAAAGGATTATTATCCTTTGCCTTGGATCGACGTGTTGGTTGACTCAACCGTCAATTTTCCTGTGATGAGTTTTTGGATGTCTTTTCGAGATACCATCAGATCGGATGCATCCTCCCAACTTCCACGATATATCCTTCATCACCAACGAGGGGTGTTATAACTGTGAGATGATGCCCTTCCGACTGAAAAATGTAGGAGCAACCTACCAAAAGATAATGGACCGCTTCTTCAAAGAGCAGAAAATGCAGAACTTAGAGGTCTATGTCGATGGACTCATGGTCAAAAGCAAGAGCATCTCAGAACATCTTGAAGACCAGGCGGAGACCTACAACACATTATAGAAATATAAGATGCGGCTCAACCCATCAAAATGTATTTTTGGGGATAGGAAATGAATGTTCTTTAAACATTTCCTAACTCCCGCAGGAGTAGAGCCCAATCCCGACAAAGTGAAGACTAATGGAGATGACAACGCCAAGAAACACGAAATAGGAGCAACACTTGATTGGCAGGTTGACGAGATTAAATAAATTTCTATCCAAGGCAGAGGAAAATTGCTCTTCGTTCTTCAAAATTCTTCAGAATAACCAACATTTTGAATGGACGGCAGGGTATGAGGATGCCTTCCAAAACTTGAAGTGTCAGTTGACGCAGACATCATTATTGCTCAAGAGGCAGAGGATTTCTTCCTGTATTTGGGGGTGGGAGCAGAGTCGGTGGGATCAAAGCTTGTATGGGAAAAGGGGAGAAAACAACTCCTGATTTATTATGTAAGCAGAGTCCTGCGGAAGGCTGAGCTATGCTATCCAGTCATGGAGAAGATGGCTTTTGCCTTGATCATCTCGGCTCGGAAGCTCTGTTCATACTTTCCAGCACACACTATCAGGGTAATGATCGACCATCCCCTACACAGCATCATAGAAGGGGTGGAGCATTCAGGTCGGCTGACTAAGTAGTCTGTGAAGCTTAGCAAGTTAGATATCGTTTATGTGTCTCAGATGATCATGAAGGTGCAAGCGGTGGATGACTTCCTGACAAACTTCTCCGCAGAAGTCGTGGAAGAAGAAAGTACTTCAGAACTTGTGTCGTGGAAGATGTTTGTTGATGTAGCGTCAGGAAAGAATTACCTCGGCGTGGACATCATCTTGGTGAACCGACAAGGAACAAGGATTGAACAATCAGTAAATATCCTCTTTCCCGTTACGAACAAACTGACTGAGTATGAGGTTATAATTGCAGGCCTTCGCTTGGCCAGGGAGTTGGGAGTGCACGATATCGTAGCTCATACAGATTCATTGATAATTGCATCCCAAATCCGAGGGGTGATCGGTAAGGGAGTCCATCCTGCAACTATATCTTTTTAAGGTCATCCAATCTTTCTTCATCCAGTATGCACCAAGAGAAGAGAA
The DNA here is from genome assembly GCA_039513925.1 of Platanthera zijinensis. Classification (NCBI taxonomy): domain Eukaryota; kingdom Viridiplantae; phylum Streptophyta; class Magnoliopsida; order Asparagales; family Orchidaceae; genus Platanthera; species Platanthera zijinensis. Next base: position 139,030,506 of record CM077091.1, on the reverse strand, counting down.
CATTGAGGCCGACTAGATGACGAAGTATGATCTGAAGGCTGGAGGAACCTCGTTCGAGTTGTTCTGGTCATCCATCAAAGCGGGGGGGGGGGGTTGATGGAGATCGATCAGCTGGCTTCTTGGATAAATCCATTTTTCATTTTTCTTACCAAGAGTTAAGCTCTGGCTGAGATAAAGGACATAAGAAAATTTCGGTACAAGGAGGCCTATTATATACTCCATGATGGAGACTTGTATTGGAAGACCCTTTCTATTCTGCTATCCAGATGCATCACCAAGGCCGAGGTTCCTCGGATCCTAGAAGAAATTCAGTACGGAAAATGTGGGAGTCATTCCGGGAGCCGTACTTTGGAATAGTGAGGTGCTGAGATAGGGTTGTTTATGGCCTAACATTAGGAAGAATGCAGTGAGCTTCTCCAAAAGTGTCAGAAATGTCAGTTTTACGCTCCACTCCAACTATATCCGGCCTAGCAACTTCACTCAATCACAATGGACTTGCTATGACTGTTCTCTTAAGTGAGTGGTCAGAGGAAGTTCATTTTAGTCATGCAAAGTGGATCGAGGCTAAATCGCTAGCCTTTATCACGTCTAGGGTGGTGAAGATCTTCATGAGGAGAGATCACATGTAGGTTTGGGATACCCATCATGATCATTATAGATAATGGTCCGCACTTCACTAGTCTGGATTTGACCAATTTTTGTAGTCAATTGATAGGCCTTCGCTTCGGATCAATCCATCATCCCTGAAGCATGGGTTAGGTGGTGACAGCTAACAAGCTCATCCTTGACTTCATGAAGAAGAAATAAAGAACCTTAAGGGGAATTGGGGGGACAACTCCCCTCGATTCTCTAGGCTCTAAAGAACACTCCGAACTCAGCAACAGGGGAGTCTTCTTTTAAGTTGCCACATGGTTCAGAGACTCTCATCCCCCATGGAGTTCGATGTCAAAAGCCTGAGGATTCATTTGTTTGGACATCACCCCCTCTGTTGCGTTCCAGCAGAAACAGTAAATTTTTTTTCCGGTTTGTGGCGACATTCCATCGCCAACGGAGGCTTAATATTTCGTTGTCATCACTGCTTTCCAGCAGCAGCTCGAACCTCCTTTCCAACGCCGAGCATTCCCAACGCAAAAGACCGCATCTCCTCCACCATCATGGATGCCGGCAAGGAGTTTTGTCATAGTCGCCGACGAGGTGGTGGTGAGATTTGATGATGGCGGCGTGCAGGGCCTGGCCGAGTAGGAGGTCATGTTGGTAGCGGTGGTCACTGCCGGTAGAGTTTGGACGGCGATGGAGGAATGAATGCGGCGGTGGTTTCCTCCGCCGGTGGACGGAGTGCGGGAGTGAGAGGGGAGGTGGCGTTGTTTTTCTTCCGCCGAAGAGACGATGAATAGTCATTAAAGAATATATATAATAAAAAAACTATAATAATAGTAGCAGAACTACTTTTTTTTACTATTATTATTATATAAATTAATTAATAATAATACATATTAATTATAATCAAATTAAATTATAATAAAAATGTCATCGTTGTTTTCCAAGTTGTTTCTCCATTCTGAACAGCTCCATTCCTACAATTCCATTCTCACAACTCCATTTTCCACCGCCACCGCTGAAACAAACGGAACCTAAGAGTGGTGGCAGCGGGGGATGGCGAGGAAGAATGACATCTTGAGAACTAAGAAGCACATAGGCTTTCTCTCGATTTCATTGAAGAGCTTTGAAACCTCTCCACAGTTCGTTAAGAAGAAATAAAGCGAAGGATTGCGAGATATTTCAACAAACACCTCAGAATCAAATAGTTATAGAATAGAGATCTTGAGCTGAAGAAGATTGATGTTGTAGGAATATCCGCCGACATCAACAAGCTTAACCCAAATTGGGAATGACCATTCGTGATTCTTGAAGACCTAAGGACTGGAGGGTATCACTTGCAAAATTCATAAGGAGAATCCATTGGGAACATTTGGAACCGAGATGACTTGAAGTGGTTCTACCCATGAACTCCTAATTCTAGAAGGGGTAATAAATACTTGTTAGGTTATGTTAATCATATATGCGTACTCTTTTCTCACTAAATACTAACTTGAGAACGTTGTGAAGGAACTGACTTGTTGTCGCATAAAGGAGAAACTCATCTCCGCAAGTGTTCTAGAACATGAACATCCATTTCAATCCTTAAAACCCTAAGTTGAGTGATGAAACACACGCATTCCTATGTCCAAGTCTCTGTATTGACGGTTGAAATCAGCTCTCCCTCCTTGCATATTGGCTGATGGTTCTTGAATGCTCTTCTCACCCGTATATTGAGTTACCAAAAGCGGGTCTGGAGCCGTATTCTAAAATACCTTATAAGAGATGAATCATCTATCGACTATGGAAAAATATTACATAACTTGCAATCTACAAGCTATGTATCTTCGACAGGTAGATCGACTTCAAAAGTTGTCAAAATTAATGAAGTCTGAAGTTGGATTTCGTTAATTTGTTTACATATTATATGCCCTTTAATCATGGAGAACTATTTTACTTGACCTTCTAGCGTCAAGGCAACGCTCTCGGGTACTGGATGAGAACTCGCCTCAGGTTATAGTGTACGGTCCTAAGACCAAGCATCTGCATTGATGTCCGAGATCAGCTCCCCCTTGCATGTTGACGATCTGCCCCTCGAGTGCTCATCCTTCTCACTTGCCTCGGGTTATAGTGCGCAGTCTTAAGACCAAGCCTCTGCATTGACGACGATCATTAACATACAACCCGTTCGACCTCTGAGGCAAGAACCTATTAAGTCGCTATCCATTTTAAAATATTCTAAGTTATGAGCTTAAGCGAGTTCTCAGCCCGCATGAACCTATGATCATAGCAAACTCTCAGCCCACATAGATCTTTGAGTCTAGCAAGCTCTCAACTCGCGTGGACCTATGAGCCTAGCGAGCTCTCAATTCGCGTGGACCTATGAGCCTAGCGAACTTTCAATTCATGTGGACCTTTGAGCTTATGCGAGTTTCATTACTATGAGATACAAAAGGAAAGTGGACAGATAATTCAACCAAAATAATCTTTTTATTCCTCTCACAAAATTATGATTGTGAAATTCGTATGTGTATACCTGAGTCAAAAAGGCAAAAGAACAAAAGAACGGTCTCGACCTAGACGGACTTAACGAGCAAATTCTCCTTGGAATCGCCGGTCCTAAGCTATTCTTGCTCCAAGAAGTGTTTGATGTAACACCCCAATCCAATTTATCAACAAATCAGTAGTCCGGTCGGGCCCCTGTCACGACCCGTCTAGACTAAAGTCAGAGTGCGCTTCGGGCGGGCCGTGATGCCACAGGCATAGGCGGAAGGAAATCCATGCCTGCTAAGGCGGATGCAGAAAATGCTGAAAATAATTTTAAAAATAGTTACTGTTTAGTAAAATGCTTGATTTATATGCGGAAGCTTTTAAATTCATCAGTGAAAAGAGATTTGATGCACATGTACTTTGTAAAATTCATGTTTTACATGCTACTACTATAGTTCTCATGTAGTTATGATCCAACAGAGGGTGCACATGCGTATAATACTAAATTCTAGTACATAGCATTTAATAACTTAGCAGTTGTCCATGATACCAGAGAAAATAGCTGATTGTAATTATTACATAAAAGAATTAACTGACAGTAAAAGAAATATAAACATATAACCTGAAACTTGAAGCAGATCGGGCTCGAGTACCTGACGGTGCTGCACGAACACTAAGGCAAATCCAAAACAGAAAGAAAAAACCTCAGAACATTGAAATAAATAGGGTGAGCAGAGTAAAGTATAGGACAGTAACAGAAGCAGAAAAAAAAACATGAGAGTACCAGCTTCTCATGAAGTGATGCTACCAAAACAGACGAACAAACAGAACAAGATAATGTATTATACTACTCTGAATCATAGTCTAACATTATTCAAATAATATGTTGTAAGCTGTGATCGATGAAGTGTGTAGGTACTATAGCGGGCGCACATGGCTCACGATCAGATCTGAGTGCTAGTCTTATCGGAAAAGTAATCCTGCTTGCCGTGACCATGCCAGCAGACAGATGCCCTGTTAGACGCTACCATTCAAGGATTCGCTTACAATTACGAATTTGTTTTCAAGTTTCATACTAGATTATTTATCATATTATTTTACGACAATATTATGAGAGAAACTTCGGATCGTGAAACAGATTTACATCAACGAGAAAGATCAGATTGGAAATAAGTTTTACTCGGGTTTTATAATTAGACAGACATCAGAAATCATACAGACATCACAATCAGATATACATCAAAAACCAGACATACATCAAAAACCGGACAGACAACACAGAAGAGAATCAGAGATATCAAGTACATATTTAGGTTAAATCATTCTTGAACTCAAGTATTTTCCACGTAAGAAGGTGTGTTACGAGCATGATACATTAAAACTCCAATCATATACTTGCTAACCAGAATCCACTATAGTTATTATCGCGATAATGATGCTCGTGATTAACGTTCTACTACTCTTCAAATTATTCCTCAAAATAGGCAGAATGCATCAATTTGCATATCCAATTAACTATCGCTCATTAACACGCCTCCAAATTGTTCAAATATCATCATTTACATTCACCACTCGTGTTATTCCTATCGCGTGAATCTCAAACTGAAACAAGTTTAATTAGGGATTCGAGGTCTAAATTATTTGACGAAACAAGCAAACAAGAGCGAATTACAAACATAAGATCAGACAAGGCAATTGAAATTCAATGATTGCAAGAGAGAGAGAGATCTCCACTTGCCTGAAGGAGGCTGAATCTGATGGCGGCGGCTAAGCGACGCGAGCAGGATTTAGAAACCTTAATCAGATCTGTTCTGGTACAACCACAGACAATATCTGATTATTTGACAAGACAGAAAACTGAACGTTAGCACAACAATTTATATAACGCAAGGAACAACTGAGAGCGGAGTTAGAGATTTACCTCCCTCAAGGGTGAGGGGCGAAGTGACTCCCACGCGAAAACAAAGACATTGCGGCGCTTAGGCTTGGGAAAAACCCTAAATCGGAGAGAGATTCCATCACTTGAGTCACGGAGCGGCGCCGTAAAAACACGCATAGAAGAGTTAGACTAAATCAAAGGGGGCAGAATCAGAAAAACAAGTTTTACAAAATTATTTGGAGGCAAATAATTCCCAAGAAAATTAGGGAAACGAAAAAAAGATGAACAAGAGGAGATTCTTACCAATAGGAATCAAAACCGGGCCCAAAGGAGAGTGGGGAGAGAACCCTAGGCGCTCTCCTTGTAAAAACGGCCCAATCGGAGAAGGAAGAAGAGGCGACTGCCCTCACTAATCGACGTAGAGGAGGCCTTGCCGGCCCTTGGAGAAGGAGGGAAGGGAGTAGTCGGCCTCTGGAGGAGCAGGAGTCTGCCAACCCTAGCATCGGAGGTGGGGGAAGTTGCATACCAGAGCAAGAGGAGGAGAAGACATCGCCGGCCAAGGCAAGAGGAGAAGCCGGAGGAGTCGGCGCCTGGAGCAGGAGGAGGCGATGTCGATACCAGGCGACGGGATCGAGAGAGCCGCAGGGAGCAGGAGTTGGCGCTGAGCGGGTCGCGCCTTGCGGAATGCGGGAGACGGGCTGCGGTTTGCGGGATTAAAAGAAGGGGGGGCTGCTCGGGTTAGGTAGGAGAGGAGGGGTTAGGTTAGGTTTTGTATTCTTATTCTTATTCTTATTATTATTATTATTATTATCCTAACAAACAAACAAAAAAAAGGGTTGTTACAGCCCCCGTGATAATAAGTAAACTAAGTAACAATATTTAAATTGGTTCATAGCAGGTAAATATGAAAGTACTAAAAAAAACTTACAGCAAAAGTAGTAAATGAAACTAAGGGTAAAAGTATAGTGATACAAAGGATCCATATAGCCGACTCCACTATAGTGGGATAAAAAAGGCTCGAGTGTTGTTGTTGTTATAAAAAACAAATAAACTAATGAAAATGAAAATTTTCAAATAAATAGGAATAAAATAGGAGTTGAATGTTTAACCAGATGATGTTTTTTCTTTTAATATGGTATATATATATATCTTATATACAAGGGAATATAGATATTTGGAGGCACACCAAAAATTGAATATTGGTCATTGGATCATGAGAGAGAGAGCATAAGGGGGGAGAGTTGGGAGAGAGAGAGAGGAGGGAGAGGGAGAGAGAGGGGGGAGGGAAGGGGGAGAGAGAGGGAGTAATTTTAATGAAGAAAGAGAGAGAGATAAATTAATTTTTATAGATTAAAAATTGCAAAATTTTATAAAATAGGAATTGTACTTCATATTTTTTTGCGGTCATTTTAAGTACTCATATGTATATGTTTTGAAAAAAAAAGATTTCGGGTGCGTGCGCAGCCCGCTCATAGGCGGGCGCAACCTGCAGCGACGCATCGAGCACAGACAAAGCCCGTGCGAAAGCGGGCGAAACCCGCCTACATGCGGCCGAAGGCCGCCCAAGAGCATCGAGCACGGGCGTAGCCCGAACGAAGATGTTTGTGTGTGTGTATATATATATATATAGTTGATAATTAATTTTTTACATGGAAAACTAGAAAGGAAAAAGCCATGGGGCTAGGCTTAGCTTACAAAAATTCACTACTGGTGTTTTGCGTGCAAAGTTGTAGTTCCAATGAGGGTGATAAGTCTACCGCTCATTTTACAATGCTTGCATCAAAATACATTCTGGAGAGCGGAGAGTGGAGGCGCGTTCTGGAGAGCAGAGTGCGGAGGAGCGTTCTGGAGAGCGGAGCGCGGAGGAGCGTTCTGGAGAGCGGAGTGCAGAGGAGCGTTATAGCGAGCAGAGCAGGGAGGAGCGTTATGGAGTGCAGAGCGCGGGGGAGCATTATGGAGAGCGGAGCACAAAGGAGCGTTATGGATAGTGGAGCGCAGAGAAATGTTTTGGAGAGCGGAGCGCGGGGGAGCGAAACTCGACGCAAATTTCAAGGAAGCTCTATCTCACCATCCTAAAATGATCACCTCCACAAAACATAATGGAATCCATCAATTGATATATGCATCTGGTGTGTTTTTTGAGCGTCCAATGCGCTTTCATATTTGAATTTTGACGAGCGGTCGAGAATATGAGCCCCCAAAATTTTCAAATGTCAAACTCCATTAATAATTCTTTTGACATTTTTAGAGGAATGGCAACAGTTGGTTGTCGCCCCTTGTAATGGCCTCCCCAGCCCATAGCTCGAAAGGACGACCACCAGCACCCCCAACACACAGCTCGAAAGGGTTCAGCCTCAACAGGTATGCATACCATGCACCTCAACCTCTCTCCATGCCCACAGACGGGTTGTTGGAGGCCGCAACTTCCTTTTGATGAGAAGTGATCCAGTTAAGCGCTCCTACGTGGACTTTCCAGGAGATCACCCATCTCGGAACTACTCTCATCCGAGCACGCTTAACTATAAAATTCTTTTACTCTCATCACCAATTGAGCTGCAATTGGTCACCCATCCGAGCAGCTCAATTGGTGATGAGAAGTTAAAGAACTTTATAGTTAAGCGTGCATGGTTTGCATACTTATTCAGGCTGAATCCTTTCGAGCTGGATGCTAGGGATTCCGGCGGTCATCCATTTGAGCCATGTGCTGGGGAGGCCGTTACACCCCTACCCTCTTCAAGCTTGCGGTCCTCCTTCAAGTTTACTTTTAACAATATTGCGTAGCTCGGTGTCAACACAATTTCTGTTTACCATGTATCATTCACATGAAAACAAATTTAGCATAAGTTTGATTTTTGTGTGGTTAACCATAATTTGAGCTTATCATTTAAACTTAAAATAATTGCATCAAAATATATTTTCCCCGATTTAAATTACATTCTCTTATCTATTCGGGAAAATAAATCGCCCATTAAATCAGTATATCCCCATAACTCTCCGTTCCCCTTTGCATTTTTTTGTAGGACAACATATCTGCAGATGAGGCTGAAGTAGCCATTCACACTGACTCGGGACACGCGGACAAGCTTCGATCCCTTTACGCCGGCAAAGAAGCTCTAGAGCAAGGCTTTGTGCGATGCCGAAGGATCGAGTTTTTAGGCAGCAGGCGGTATTTCGAGGCACTCAAGCGAATCAGCGGTCAAAACAACAGCAATTGCTACCAGCTCGTCCTGCGAGCTTGATTTCATCATCATCATTGTGAATATAAAGAAGAAAAATAAAATGTATACAACTACAAGGAACGTAAGAAAAAAAAAACATTAAAATTTGTTGTTTAACCGAACAGCTGAATTGAAATTGATCTTAATTCCTTTTGTGATGTGCAGCAACATATGATGGCGTGCCACCAGCACAATGTGCCCAATCCTGCAAAATATTTTTTAGGCAAAAAATGTTAAATCTGCCCCTAAAATATGACATCTTTTTGAAATCAACACCCTGAACTTTCAAAAGGTTCAAATCCGACCTTAAACTTTTAAAATCAAGGCAATTTGATCATAAAACTGTTTTGTTACTGACTTTCTTTTTTCCCCTTGCCCTCCATTTACTATTTCCGTTGTTAAACATTTTATATTTCTAATGCCAACTTGTAATGATATATCTTTTGGTTCTTTTGTATTCATAACATGCCTTCAAAAATCATCTTTTAATGCTTAGAAATCAACATTTATTTATGTATCAATTTAAAACTTCTGAACTCTAATATACATATATTTAACAAAAATTAGACATACAACCTTTTAACAAGCATTTTAATCTTTTCAAGTTGAGTTGTTTTAAATTGAAACATAAAAATGCTGATTTTTAAACATTAAAAAGGTTTTTTTTAAGATATGTTACGAATAAAAAAGAACCAAAAGATATATTATTACAATCTGACATTGGAAATATAAAAGATTTAACAAAAATAGTAAATGAGGGTAACAGGAAACCAAGAAGTGAGTAACGAAACAGCTTTATGATTAAATTGTCTTGGTTTTAAAAGTTTAAGAACTGATTTTAATCTTTTGAAAGTTCAGAAATTGATTTCAAAAAGATGTCATAATTTAGGGACTGATTTAACATTTTTACTTACTTTTTTTTGATCGGGTATGCATGATTCTCACGTGCAATGTGTCTGGTGTGGTCTGGTGAGGGACAAACTACACCGCATTCTGGGCCCCAGCCCTCTTGGTCTCAGCTTCCTCCTTATAAAAAGGTATTTTGTCTGCTTATCAATCTTCTGATTTCTCTTCAGCTGTTTCTGTTTGGTATGACTGATTGCTGAAACCTCTTTTCTTCACAAATGCTGTTAAATCTAGGGTTTTCAACCTTTCATTTATATGTTGATTGTTTAAAGCATTGATAATTAATTCCTTTTATCATTTTTGATTCCATAGTATTCATTTGTTGATTTGAATATATATATAAATAGGCAGATGGGTCGGCTCCGTTTGGCGCAGTGGTCGTGGTAGTGAAAGCGGTTATGAATTGTCGTTCGCGAACGCACGACCTCACCTAATGAATTTTTTTTGTTCAAATCTAGTTTTCTTTTCTTGGTGACGATCATAAATGTTGTCATGTCAAACGTATATTTTATGATGGTGATAGTTTTGTTCAAATTGTCCGGAGCAAAAAAATCACGTCAAACGGAGTCGGCATCGAGAGTTACAAAAGAGAAGTGCACTCACATGCAGGAGAATATAGGTTCAATAGTGATGCTACTTAAATCCTAAAAAACAGATGTAGTTTGACCCTAACAATAGCTAAGTTGAATCTATAGTATGGGAATAGTTCACTAATTTTAAAGGCCTTTGATAAAGCTAAATGTAAATATTGTTCAAAGATACATGTTGATAAAGCTAAATGTAAATATTGTTCAAAAATACATGTTCAAAGATACATGTGGTATTCTGTCTTTTGTTTATTTTTGGTCTAAAGATTAAATTCTTCACGATAATTGGTTGTACTTACTGATTTTTGCACTAATTGCTTGGTTCACAATAGATTCATCGTGTTTTATATGTTTCGGATGTACTTGCTGATCTTTGAAAAGTAGATCGTTTTATTCAATCTCTCTATGGAGAAAGGGTACACCGAAGGAAGTAAATAGGAATTTACTTTAAAAAAAAATAAATAATAGGTTTTTTTTTCAAAAGACCTCTAGAACGGACAAAAATGTAAGAAATACAAGATTTTAGTACTTAGTAGGATCATTGAAAGAATCTAAATTTGATGACGAGCAATGTATGATTGCTAGGGGTGCAACTCGGATCGATTTGGTTCGGTTCCGCTCAGAATCATGAATCGACATGTATAGGATTGGTTCTCAATTTTTGAAACCGGAACCGACCCACAGTTCTAAATTGTAGAACCGGAACTGAACCGAAAATGTCGGTTCGGTTCTCACTTGAATGACGATCAAAGAAACTGAGACCTAGAGCAAAAGGCATCATCATCTATAACAACGAGCCAGCGAGATGGTGATGGGGGTGGATAGGGTTCGGAAGGGCTTTTCACGGGATTGGAAGAGGTGAGTCATTCAAGATTTCATGGAATTTAAAATAAATAAACGGGAGAGGAGAGTCAATTCACATTTCTTTGGATTTAATATAAATAGGAGAGTCTTCTACTACAACAAATTAGGTTTACAACGATTTTTTTTTTGCGATGCTTTTTAAAACGGCACTGCAGTGTTTTGATTTTACGATATTTTTTTGAAAATAATGTGGTCAATACTCTATGGCTCCGTTCGTTTCGCAGGAATTGAAATGCAGGAATTGGAATTGACTTCAATTCCAATTCCCACGGGAATTGGAATTGAAGTCAATTTCAATTCTGTCGTTCGGCTAAATGCAGGAATTCCGTCACGGGAATTGAAATTATTAATTCCACTGTTCCGCTCCATATTAGAATTTTTCAGTCCGAGCGCACGTTTTTCACCCGGGCGCGCGTTTTTCACCCGAGTGCATATTTTTTCGCCCGGACGCGCATTTTTTGCCCGGGAGCGCATTTTTTACAGGGCGCGCTGTTTTCTCCTGACCGCGCATTTTTTTGCCCGGACGTGCATTTTTCGCCGGCCGAAAAATGCGCACCCGGGTGAAAAATGCGCGCCCTGGCGAAAAATTCGGGACAGGGTGAAAAATTCGTGCCCGGGCGAAAAATTCGTGCCCAGGCAAAAAATTCGTGCACGGACGAAAAATTCGCGCCCGGAAATATTCGCACCCGTGGAAAAAAATACGCGCCCGGGAGAAAATTGCGCGCCCGGGTGAAAATGCACGCCAAAGCAAAAAATGCGCGCCCGACTGAAAATGCGCGTCAGGGCGAAAATGTGCGCTCAGGCAAAAAATTGGCGCCCGGGCGAATAAAATCGCATCCAAATGAAAAATTCGCGTCTGAGCGAAAAAATTGAGTCTGGGCGAAAAATTCGCGGCTAGGCGAAAAATTCGCGGCCGAGCAAAAAAATCGCGTTCGGGCGAAAAGTACGGGCACGGGCCGAAAAATGCGCGTCGGGTCAAAAAATTCACGTCCGGGCGAAAAATGCGCGTCCGGGCGAAAAATGCGCGCTCGGGCGAAAAATTCGCGTCTGGCTGAAAAATACGCTCCCGAGCAAAAAATACAACCCGACCGAAAAATACGCCCCCGACCGAAAAATGCGATCCCGGGTGAAAAATGCGCGCCCGGGCAAAAAATATGCGACCGAGAAAAAAATTCGCGCCCGGGCGAAAAATTCGCACCCGGACGAAAAAATAGCGCCCGGGAGAAAAAATTGCGCCCGGGCAAAAAAATCGCGCCCGGGCGAATAATATCGCATCCCGACGAAAAATTCGCGCCCGGGCAAAAAATTCGCGTCTGGGCGAAAAATCTCCGTCCGGGTGAAAAAAACACGCCCAGTCGAAAAATTCGTGCTCGGGCGAAAAATTCATTCCCAAGCGAAAAAATCGTGTGCAGGAGAAAAATGCGCACCTGGGCGCGCATTTTTGCCCTGGAGAAAAATGCGCGGCCAGGCGAAAAATGTGCGTCAGGGCGAAAAGTTGTCGCTCGGGCGAAAAAATGCGCGTCCGGTCGAAAAATGCGGGCTCGGGCGAAAAATGTGCGCCCGGGCTAAAAATGCGATCCCGGGCAGAAAAATGTGCGCCCCGTCTAAAATTTCTTTCTTTGGCAAAAAATGCGGTGCTGGGCGAACCACAGAATTTGCGTTGATATATTTTTGAGAGGGTCGGGGACGCATTGGTAGGGGTGGGAATCACGAATGAAGACCTCGTGAGGTAAGAATTGAGGGAGACATGTTTCTTCTATAATCAATTCGCATGAGAATTGAAATGAATTCCAATTCCAATGTAATATTATGGTCGCCGAACACTCACAATTGGAATTGACAATTGAATGTCAATTCCAAAGCTCCAATTCCATCGAAACGAACGGAGCCTATAAGAACATTGTCAGTGTATTTTATATAAAAGTGTCGTGAATATATATATTTTGACAGCGTTTTTTTTCAGGAAAATTGATATTAAATTATATATTATAAATTAAACTTTTTTAAAAATCGGTTCGGGTCGGTTCTCGGGTCCCAACCATAAGACCAGAGAACCAAACCGCCGGTTCTATGTTTAAAGAACCGTACCTGACCCGAACCATTATAGAATTGACCCGAACCGTGTAGTTCGGGTCGGTTTCAGTTCAGTTCTCGATTCTTTGGTTATTTTTGCACACTCATTGATTGTTTTATGTAAAATGATTATTATTCAAATTTATTGACAATGAAAGTTTGGAAATTAATCAATTAGAGATGAGGTTAATTGTGGGACAGGGATTCTATTCACACCTGTGTATAGAAAAAGATATGCACATGGACGCGAATGCTGACACCCGGCATAATGGACGCGGATTCTAGCTGCTTAGATGTAATAAATATTACGCTTCTTAAATAATTCTCCTCATGCACTGTGCATATAATAAATAATACTCTCTCTCTCAACATTATATAATAAATTGTGCATATCTCTCTCTCTCAACATTATATAATAAGGTGTTCATATCTTTTTCTATACACATATGTGTATAGAATCCGCGTCCTTAATTGTGCCATCTTGAACAACAGCTACCTGATATTACATTAATTAGAGGCGAGGTTAATTAGAGACGAGCTTAATTCCAGAAGAGGTTTAGGTTTTGAGTCATTGATCATACCTATGAGGGAATTAGATGGGGAACTAAATTATTCCCATGCATGTGAGATTAAGGGCCTGTTTGGGAGGGCTTTTTAGCTCCTTCTCGTTTTCTGGATAACGCTATCACACTTAGGGCCTGTTTGGGAGGGCTTTTTAGCTCCTTTTCGTTTTCTGGATAACGCTACCACACTTAATAGGCCGTTTGAATTGTCTATCGGTGGGAAAAGCTACCGCAAAAAACTCCATTTGCTCATCTTTTGGAAAAGTCACATGTCACCTACTTTTCAACCTTTTCGAAAAGCACTTTCTCATCCAAAAACATTTATCTCTTAAAAAAATCTACAACTTGATTTTTTTGTCCTGGCGCGATTTTTTTGCCGAACGTAATTTTTTTGCCCGGGTGTTTTTTTTTTCCCGGCACGAATTTTTCGCCCGGGCGCGAATTTTTCGCCCGTGGACGAATTTTTCGCCCGGGCGCGGATTTTTCGCCCGAGCTAGCATTTTTCGCACTGGTTGGCATTTTTCGCCCGGGCTAGAATTTTTTGCTCGGGCGCGCGGTTTTTTACCCGGGTGAGTTTTTTTCGCCCGAGTGCGTTTTTTTGCCCGTGCATGATTTTTTTCCCCCGAGCGTGTATTTTTCGCCCGAGCCGGTTTTTCGTCCGGCGTGATTTTTTCGCTCGGGTGTGTTTTTTTCATCCGGGTGCCATTTTTTGTCGTTGCACAATTTTTTTCTCCGAAGCCGATTTTTTTGCACCGGCGCGATTTTTTTTCCCCGGGCGCGATTTTTTTACACCGGCGCGATTTTTTTTACATCGCGTGATTTTTCTCCCGCGGGCGTTTTTTTCTCCCGCGGGCGTTTTTTTCGCCCGGTCGCGATTTTTTCGCTCGGTCGCGATTTTTTCGCCCGGTCGCGATTTTTTCCCCCGGGCGCGATTTTTTCGCCCGGGCGCGATTTTTTCGCCTGGGCGCGATTTTTTCGCCCGGACGCGAATTTTTAGCCCGGACGCGAATTTTTCTCCCGGGCGCGTTTTTTTTCTCCCGGGCGCGATTTTTTTGATCGGGAGCAGTTTTTCCCCCGGGCACTATTTCTTTCGCCCGGTAGAGAATTTTTCGCCTCGACGTGATTTTTTTTCCGTTCGTGATTTTTTTTCCAGTCGTGTATTTTTTTCGCTTTCGAGCAGAAATATCGCGTCCGTGCGAAAAATTCTCTTCCGTGCAAAAAATTCGCGTCCGGGCAAAATTTTCTCGCCTAATCGAAAAATTGGTGCCCGTCCGAAAAAATCGCGCCCGTCCGAAAAATTTGCCGTCATCCGAAAAAATTCGTGCTCATCCGGAAAATTCGCGTCCGTTCAAAAAATTTGTGTTCGTCCGAAAAATTGGCACCCAACCGAAAATATAGGGTTTGGCCGAAAAATCGGCGCCCAGGCAAAAATATCGTCCCCGGGCGAAAATATCGCGCCCGGGCGAAAAATTCACGCCAGGACGAGAAAAACCGCCACCCGGCGAAAAATTCGCTCCCGTGCGAAAAAAACCTGCCCCGACGAAATAATTGTGTTTTTTCCCCCGAACGCACATTTTTAATAAAAAAAATTACCGCAACGGAGATTTGTCAAACGATTTGTCATAAACGTAAGAATTAAATAGTCATTCGTTAAGGAACACCTAACAAACTTCATTCGTTTAAACATAAAAATGGATGAAATTCCTTAGATGGACGTTAACGAATGATAGTTTAACCCTCGTGATGTTCATGACCAACAGAGCCTCAATCACCATATAGCAGTTGTATATTATCAACATATCACATTCCTTAGGTAAGATCGGACTTTCACAAACAATAATTAGGTGAGGTTGAACTTTCACAAGCGATAATTCATAACTATTTCGCTCACCACCACCGCCGCCGTGCCAAATGGACTCCTAAAGTAATTTGACATTTTCATTTATTTATTTTGTTTTATTGTTACCACTATTAGTGGGACTCCTATAGGCATCTTTAGATTAGTAACATCAAAGGCTAGCCTATTATGTTACCTCAAGTATATCTCACTTTTCGCGAATCTTTGTAAAAGAAAGTGAGGTCTAGATCATCTCCGAAGAATTTAGTTGAGTAAGTGCGGTCTGGATCATTTCGAAAAAATCTAGTTGAGCATGTTGGGTATGCTGAAAAATTGTTAATTTTGCACAGATTTTGATGCTCCACTCATACCACCGTCAGACCATAGAGATCACAAATGCGACATGAATCGCTTCCCATTATCACGCGGTGAGTCCAACTAGCTCTCGGGACCGTTTGACGCAGGTGTGTCGATTGTGAACGCGGTGATCATGAACTGTGGGCCGGTAACATCCGGCCTTTGTGGAACCATGTTTGTGTGTAAGTTCAAAATTAAGTTTTTTTTTGCAAACATTGCAACGGTTGTTGAACACATGGAAATGTGACTTGTTAAGTTTTTTTTTGCAAACATTGCAACGGTTGTTGAACACATGGAAATGTGACTTGTTCCAACTCACCACAACAAAAACACAACGGTAAACAGATTAGTAGGCTCTGTTTGTTTCGACATTTTTCTCTAGACGGCCAACACTAAAAAAAATGTATGATAAAATTCCTTTCTCTGTTTCCAACACTTTAAAATGACATTTTTGACCTTCAACATCAAAACTACGCCCTCTCCATTCTCACCACTCTCTTTCCTCACTTTCCGAAACATCACCGCCAAAACAAACAGAGCCTAATAATCTAATATACAGGACGTAAAATATAAGAATGCTATGAAGATACCCAGATCGGTTAACTGAATCGGAGCCTTTAATCGGAATTACAGTAAAAAGATAGTTATTAAAGTAGGAAAAAGATTTGAAGTTCTGTTCTTTCAACCCTAAAAGCACTGGTAATAAAACAAAAACTATATGCATTTAAAAAGTAATTCAGGAATTTAGCTCTCAACCGGCGATAGTGGGGAAGCAGCTGTCGGACCGTGTGAGAGACGGCTTGCCCACACCGTCGCCTCCTTCATCCTTCCTCCGCCGGGGACTCGCCGGCGTTGACAGCGAGCGGGTGGATTCCAGGCCGCGGCGCAGCAGCTGACGCATGGCGGCGATTAGATGCTCCGCGGATTTGGCCTGATGCTGGCACAAATCGCGGAATCGGAAATCGCTAGAAAATCTCAAGTGACGGGCAAGGGCTTCCTCGCCGGTGATTCTCCCGCCAGCACGGACGATTTCGTCTTTGACGGCCTCGGCGCAGAGGCCGCAGATCCACCGACCGTAGTACCGATCCCGCACGCGGACGATGTACGCCGGCGTGCACTCCTCCAGCAGGCCGCAGCACTCGCAGCTGGCGAAGTTTGGCTCCCCCGGCAGCGCCGGCGACGCTTTCATCTCCGCCGCAGGGCCGGCCATCTTTGGTCAACAAGAAACGTCTCTTCTCGGTTATGAGGGGGTTATATGGAAACTGAAACGGCGATTAGATTGCAATCTACGGATCTACCGCTCCTTCTCCCATATAACGGATGTGTCGCCGGCTTTCGCCTCTTTTTCCGGAACAGATTCCTTGCAGATCCCGGAGAATATGGTATCTCCGGCAAGAGACATTTCAGGATGAAATCACGGCGGATCGATCGCCGCAATAAAAGAGGATCCGAGTGAATTAGTTGGGGCGGGAAGATCTCATCGCCGAATCACGAATGAATCAAACTCTCTCTCTCTTCTCTCTCTCTCTCTCTCTCTCTCTCTCTCTCTCTCTGGATTCTAATGGAGAAGCGAGTTCAAGCAAGCCTTCTTCTTCGGTTAAAGAAAACAGAAAATGATGCATTTATTAACGCCGTCTATTTCGCGCTTCGTAACGTTGAGTGGGACCCACGCTAATGATTGATTGGCTGCGGTGGGGCCCGGGATACATGAGGGAGGTTGTGAGACACGTCAGTGGCGTGAGCTGGCACGCATCTGTCCTTCGCGCGGTGCCAGCTGTCGAGTTAATTCAAGCCCGCAAGTTACGGCACCAATCATCGATTCTGTGGCGTGCGCTTACCGGGCGGTCAGTAGATGGATATTCCACGTGGCGTAATTATGTGGCGTGATTGGCATACACTCCAATCCGCGAGAGAGTTCCCATTTTTTTCAAAAAATTTCAATATTTTCACTGGAAGCTTATCCCGCTAGATGAATCGTTCTTGTGCGTTGGATCGAACTCCACCTTACAGTTCTCCGTACGAACTCCAGGAAATTCGGGTTCTAACAAAAAATTTTGATTTTAATTAAAAATAGTTTTATTTTTTATAAAATAAATTTAAAAATATTAATATCTTTGATGGGATCCCCCTCTCTAAATTTCCGAGTCAGGCCGAGAGACCCAAGCAGCCGTTTAGAAAGGACCATCCCAAAGAAAGGGAAGTAGTTAGACGCAGACACACAAGCGCAGCGCGGGATAGCAGATCGGATGGACCAAAAATTCCTAGGACCTTAAGCATGATATGCATCACGCACCAATAAATTTTCCGTGAGGAAAGAAGGCCAGCAAATTTTTTTTTTTGCGTAGCAAGGAGAGCAAGATTTTTCTTTTTTTGGGCATAGGAAGGCCAACAAGATTTTTTGCGGCTATCAGCGGAACACAAAAATGATTTCCGGTACGCCAAAATATGCGACATTCGGTCCAATTCAAGAGAAGTTTTTTGGTACCCTCCATACACTATTCTCGCTTGTGGGCATTTACTATATATATTTTCGTTGTATGCAAATTTCATCAAGCGACGAGATTCCGGTATCAGTGCCCCATACGACTTGCCTTTCGCTAAACAGAGTTGTATTTTGGTGTGTGTTACACACCTATTAATTTGTGCGAGTAATGTTACCCGCACGATGAGTAATTTTAAATACAGTTGTAATTTTGATGCATTTACGTCGAAAATTCACCCTCACCGTATGTTATACGCACCAAAATATTAAGTTCGCTAAACACCAGTCTACTACTCATAGCAATGAATTTGAACAAGCTGGGGTGTAGATATTGGCGTGTCGTTAGTAAATCCTAGGGCAAGTTCCTTGGCCAATTACAACCCAAATAATTCGTAGGACCTGAATTCAATCAAAAAAATATGCTGAAATTTGAGGGTATATTTTGTAATTTTCCTTGATCTCATTTATTTTCAAATTATTTTAATACGCCTGATCTGCTTTGGATCGCGTGCGATTCTCTATGAAGGAATATATCCGCGTAGGTTTAGCTTTTTTTTTTTCATAGTGAGACTATTAGATAAGTGCGGGATCCGGTCGGTCGTCCGATCGGCTAATCGAAGCCGATCGAACGGCTAAGATCTTACCCGCACTGATTAAATATGCGTTCAGTCTACATAAAATAAATCAAAGGAATAGATGCGCCAACATTTGGGAGCCCTCATTTATGCACACAGTATTCTGCAGTTACGTAATATAATTTTTATCTTGGTGGATGCAACCTAATATTTCTCAACTATAATAATTAATAAAATTTGGACTTTGGAGAGATTTTTAAATTACAAAAAAATAAAACTTATTATTTGATTATTTCGATAAATACTATTTTATTATTATTAATATTAGCAATTAAAATTTTAAGGCTCAATCATGTTAGTGTCATAATTGCGTGGGCGCTTTCTCTTTCATTGTTTTGTTTAATTTGGCTGGTTGGATTTTTTTCCTGTCCCAATGGCCCCACCCGTTACAATTGCAAGCATTTAGGGAGAATTTCTTAAGGCTTCGTATTTGGAAAGGTGTTCGATTTGGGGAAATTTTTTCTCTTGTTTCAACGTATCATCTCTTCCTCCGTGAATAAATACGTTTTTTGCTGCGGGGGCCCACCTCCTTTTCCTCCAATCGCAACAAAAAATCGGGGGTTTCCTCCTGTGGAAATTGTGAAGTGAAACTGAAAGTTGATCAGACAGACAGCGTGTAACACCCTCATCCGTCGTATGACATATAACAGAAGGTCCAGCTGGAACCCGACGCTATATACCACGGACAGTCAGAAGGGTTACAGAATAATACCAAAAACTCAACTACTCGACCTAACACAGAGCATTCTAACGGAAGCTTTTAAACAGTTTAAGAGAACCCAGAATTTGCACAACAACGACATGAATGTCCACTATACCACAGGAATGAAATACATCAAATACACAAAAAAGTACATGACCTTAAAGCCTTACAAATGTTCACTTGACAATATAATGTTTTACATACATCGGCTCACAGACCGACCACACATGACAAAAGTAAAACACGGTTCGCTTGGCCTTCGAGGGCCAGCTCAGCAACTTGGGCTTCAGCCCGCTTCTTGGCGCTTGGTTCTGCAGCACCTGCAAGCAACATTCCACCGCACGGTGGCAAACAAAGCAACGGTCAGCTAAAGCTGACAGAATTATAACGATCCCGCCCCTTACTCGGGACGGCGGTGCTCCTTCCCTACATATCATTAGCCCAGCTAAATAGTAAAGTGCAAATATAAATTTCGCCACAGGTGTAGGCTCGCTCGGCCAAACACCCCGTGCACTCAGGGAACATTCTCGGTGAATCCGGTCAATTCCGTAGCTTCACCACCACCCTCGGGATGGCAAACATTGTGAGCATTTTTGAGTCTTTCCGACCGCAGTCAAAGACTCCCGACTATGCCAACGGCCAGTTACACTTTAGGGCCTCTAGCACCGAACCGCAAAGCCCAGGTCTGTTTCCACCCGCGCGTTGCTCACGCCGCCTAGTAACTTTAAGACGTACGTGCGGGTCAAGCTTCACCCGAATCCTAAAACATTTCAAAACATCACATAACCCAGTTATGTTCAAGGCTGGCTCCCCGGCCGCCTAGTTAGCAGAATCACGTTTTCGCCCAGTTTTCCGGGTGCGCCTTGGAGTTAATCCCCAAGGATCCCTGCTGTAATCTACCGCGTAGAAACCCGAAAGTAACGCACGGAGTCTTCTCCGGCTATTCATGCAATGCAACATCACCGATCCAGACAAACACGTCCGGGTGGGCTTCACACACCATGTCTATGCCCGTACTTCGATTCCGGACTCTAAACAAGGGGGACTTCACATATCTACCCCAAGGAACACCGCGCACTCACCGCACACTCGTGGGAGCGGGTTTCCCATGCAGAAAGGAAGAGGACTTCACATGTCCAAGTTGAGAATTGTTACCCTTGAAGTCTGCTTAGGCGCCATGAAAAACTAGCCGGATAGAAAGCTTTGCAAAGGAATTCTCTCCACGGATCCGGTCTCGGTTCTCAATTCGGTGCTCCGATGCTCCGCCGGTGGCCGGATTCCTCCCTTCCTTCTTCATTGCTCTCTCCTCTCCCTAACTTCTTAGAAAGAGAGAGTTTAGGATGAAATGAGGAATTAAACCTCTAATCTCGGACTAAACACAAGCAGGAACTCATCTGGGCCGTTAGATCTTATTTAAAGAAAACGAACGGCTCAGATTAGCCTGAAATTCCTTAATCCTGGGCTGAACACGGCATTGCACACGGCAGTGTCCCAGGCCATGTGCCTCGATCCAGCTACGAATATCAAGCACAGAAAAGGACACGGGTTAGGACACACCCACGTCCCAACCTGACACGTCTGTGTCGGGTCCTCGACACGCCCGTGACCAGGGGTCTTCACAAATAACCGCCACGCCAACCGTCACGTCGCTTGGCGGACACGGGTGACGACACGCCCGTGTCAGACGTGACACGCATGTGTCAGACGTGACACGCACGTGTCATACAGTACACGCCCGTATTCTAGGTCGTGTACCTCAGTCAACACAGGACAAAACTTACAGAGGAGTACACGGCCATGTGACATGCCCGTGTCACATGCCGTGTGCCTAACACGCCCTGTGACACGCCCGTGTCACAGGCTGTGTTCGAGAACTCTACGCTCGTCAACCTCAACTCGACTACCCGAGAACGACACGCCCTGTGACACGCCTGTGTCACAGGTCGTGTTCACCCTTCCTAGACACGAACTTGGCTCAAAACACCGCCTGATTCTCTTCTGAGTTTCGGGGCGTTACAAATCTCTTCTCTTAAAGAATTTCGTCCACAAAATTATGTAAAAGTACACAAAACAACTTAAAGACTACCTGCGTGGAATAATTCGGGGGTATGCTTCCAACATAGTCTGTTATCGTTCCCAAGAAAGCTCCTCTCGTGCGCAGTTATCCCAACGGACTTTAACCATTTAGATTTCCTTGTTGCGGAGCCGTTTGACTTCAAAGTCTTCAATGCGAACTGGCTTGACCTTGGTCGTCAACCCATTATCAATCGGTACTTGATCGACCGCAACAACCTGAGAAGGCTCTTGTACCACCTTCCGCAATACCGAAATGTGGAATACATCGTGTAGCTCACTCAATTCCACCGACAACTTCAATCGATACACTGCTTCGCCAATCTGCTCCAGGATCTCAAACGGTCCAAGGTATCTCAGACTCAGCTTCTTCAAGCGTCGAATCCACGAGACACCCTTAAATGGCTTGATTTTCAAGTACACCCAATCGCCAACGCTGAACTCCATATTCCTATGCTTGGCATTATAGTATTTTGCATGTCTGTCTTAGGCGATCTTTAACCATTCCTGAATCATACATACCATTGAAGTGACGTCTTCCACTGCCTAATGTTTGTACAACTTTGACTCGCCTGTCTCCAACCAAGACAACGACGTACGACACTTTCTCCCATAAAGGGCCTTGAAAGGCGTCATTCCAATGCTCGCTTGGTAACTGTTGTTGTAAGAAAACTCTACCATGTACAGGTGATCCTCCCAGTGTTTTCCGAAATCTAAGACGTACATGCGGAGTATGTCCTCCATCGTCCTGTTGACCCTCTCGGTCTGACCATCCGTCTGCGGATGAAAGGTTGTGCTGAAACTCAGCTTAGTTCCCAACAACTTATGCACCAACCTCCAGTCATTTGACATGAAGCTCCCATCTCGGTCACTAACAATACTGCGGGGCACACCATGCAACCATACAATATTATCCACATAGAGCTTTGCTAACTTTTCCACCGGATCTTCCTTTTTTTCGGAATGAAATGCGATACTTTTGTCAATCTATCTACGACCACAAAGATGGCGTCATTTCCCCTTTGCGACCTTGGCAAACTGTTGGGTATTGTATCCACACTCACCTAGATTTGCATGAAGTCACCCATGAACTAAGTTGAATCCAGTTGTATTTGATATTTCTCTTTAGCCATATGCTTGCAGGTGTACACTTTAAGTATAGACCAATGTCAGTCTGCAATGGGTCATCAAACACAGGACTTCACAGTGTAATCCCTCACTGTGTAATCCAAGGTGTTGACTCATGTGTAGCCTCTCTATTGGAATATACTTAACCTCAAATCACTTGGAGAAAAGGACATAAGCTGAAGCTGAAGAAGTTTTATTTGAAAATATTTTTTTTGTAACTTAGAATTTTTGCTGTCATGTTTGCTCGAGAAGTACAATAGTGCTCGAGTAAATTACAACTCTAGGTCTCGAGAAGTTTTTAAAGTACTCGAGAAAAAGCTCAGCTTGCTCGAGAACTTTTTCTTTCAAATCTGGCTGTCATTAATGCTCGAGAGAAAGTTTTCCTTTCTCGAGAAAATGACTTTGCTGCTCGAGAACTAGAATGCTGTGCAAAAATATTTCTAAGGAAAAGTACTCGAGAAATATAACTCTTCTTCTAAGTCTACCTTTCTCGAGAACTATTTCTCTGTTGTTATTCTAAGTTCCTGTGCTCGAGAACAGCTTTAGCTTCTCGAGTACTTTCCTCCAGATTTTCCTCTATGTTCAAGTGCTCGAGAAATAATCCATTTGCTCGAGTACTCTAGTCTTCAGGATTTTGATTAAGTCTTTGTGATCGAGAAAGAGACTTGTTTCTCGAGTTCTCCAGTTCTCAAGTTTGTGTTTAGTGCTCGAGAAATCTTAATAATTCTCGAGTACATTTCTTCAGGCTCTCGAGCAAATTCTGCTTGTGCTCGTTTTTCCAGTTTTATTCTAAGTCTTTGTGCTCGAGAAGTTTCAAGTTCTCGAATACTCTTTCCAGTACTCGAGCAAGTTTACTGTGTGCTCGAGTAATCCAGATATACTTTTTTCTTCAAAGTATAAGTGCTCGAGTAATACAATTAGTGCTCGAGAAAGTTATTCTTGACAGTATATTTTTCTGAGTCTCAGATCTCGAGACAATCATTTCTATTCTCGAGAACTCCTTGATTCAGTGCTCGAGAACAACCTTCAGTTCTCGAGTACTTCTGACTTGATCTTTTTCTAATTCTGAAATTGTCAAAATCGTTGACCCGCTATTTGTTCTATTTTTCCAATCCTTAATCTGTCATCATCTTATTGGCCCACGTGGCATCACTTTCAATACGATTTGATTTCTGACCGATTAGGCTCCCTATAAAAGGTCTAATCAGTCTCTCCTTTCATTAAGAAGAACTTTAATAATCGTTTATCTTTTCTCTCTCTTCAAGAACGTAAAACGAAAAAGGGCCGAAAAACCCTAAGTTCCCGATTCGTCTTCCCGGTCGCCGCCGCTCACTGTTTCCGTCTGGAAGGCCGCCGATGAAGAACGATCGACGTAGTGACACATAGAATCGAGATCGACCTCGACTTCTCTCGAATCTCTTGATTCCGTGTGTTCCGAAGAACCAGATCTGTAGATCGACGACAGTATCTTCTCCGACTGATTCCTGACAGAGCCGCCATTGTTGAAGGAAGAAGAAACGTCAAGATTTTCTAGATCTGTCACAGTTTTATCATTTTCTGTAAATCTTTATTCTGTAGGAGATTCTTCTCCGAGTTGTAGGAGTTTTCACTCCGAGTATTTGTTGTAGGAAGATTGTGCTTCCGAGTGTAGATCCGGGTTGGATCGAGTTGTAAGATTTCTTAAATCTGAGATAAGTGGAGTAGCCGAGTCTAGTGCGTTACTAGATCGGTGAGAGGGAAAGTGGAGTACCCAAGATCGGGGAACCACTATAAATCTTGCGTCGTCTGTGCTTGTGTTCTTTTTGTGTGTGCTGCGATTAGTTTTATTTTATTCCGCAAAAGACGTCGCAATCACCTATTCACCCCCCTCTAGGTGATAATTTAGACAACTAGTCAACTTTCAATTGGTATCAGAGGGTCGTTGATCATATAAAGGTTAACACCTTGATCAGATCTGCCCTAAGTTGTCTAAGAAGTTAGCCAAGCATGGATAAGGCAAAAGATTTTGCAAAGCTTCCACTGTGCACCAAGACAAACTTTCCCATGTGGAAAGAAAGAATTAAATTCTTTATGGAAGCTGTGGATCCAAGGATCTTTATGATAGTTGAAGAAGGTCCCTATGTTCCCATGACAACCTCCACAATAGATCCTACTCTAAAGGTACCAAAGAAACTAATGGATCTTGACAAAGATGAGATTGCACTTGTCTCGTTGGACAAGAAAGCTAAAAACATCATAGCAAGTGCAGTTGATGACTCTATGCTACTGAATCTGATACATTGCCAAAGTGCTAAGGAAATGTGGCAGTGTCTGATAGTCCTGATGGAAGGCACTGAAGAAGTAAGGGATGACAGAAGATCCCTTCTGAATCAAAAATATGAAGCCTTCAGACAAGGACCAAAGGATTCAATCACAGATACTTTTGAGAACTTCAGCAAAATTGTTAATGGTCTGAAGGGGTATGGCAGGAAGTTCACTAATGGTGAGCTGAATGACAAATTCCTCAGATCTCTGACGAAAGAGTGGGATACCAAAGTATGTGCCATTCGGGAGTTTGGCAGACTAGCAGAGACTGACCCACAGAATCTCTTCGGAAAGCTGATGTCTTATGAGATGCAAATAAATACAAGAAAAGCCGAAGAAGAGAAGAGCAGATCCTCTTCAAAGGATAAGACTGTTGCCTTAAAGGCAGAAAGCACAAAAAAGTTCAAAGCTCAATCATCTACTCCTGCTCAGGAAACAATTGAGAGTGAAGAAAGTTCAGAGCCCAGTTCATCAGGCTCAGAGTTGTCTGAAGGAGAGTTCTCTCTCTTATCAAGACAGTTCAAGAAGTTTCTGAACAAAAAGAAGAATTGGAGAGGCAAGGATGCCTCACATAGACGATCACATTATGTAAGTGATCGAAGAAAGAAAGGCTCAAGCAGCCATGACAGGTATGTTCCTAAACAGAACAAACATGTTTCATCTGACATAGTTTGCTATTGTTGCAACAAGCCAGGTCATATGATTGCTGAATGCCCTCATAAGAAAAGAGAAGGAGGAAAGAAGGAAAGCAAGAAACCCTTTCACCAAAAGAAGAATGAAAGGAGCTTCGTGGCTAAGAAAACAAAGACCCTCAGCGATTCAGACTCCTCGGAGTCAAGTGAGGAAGAAGAAGCATATTTTGGGC
Organism: Platanthera zijinensis; assembly: GCA_039513925.1. Lineage (NCBI taxonomy): Eukaryota > Viridiplantae > Streptophyta > Magnoliopsida > Asparagales > Orchidaceae > Platanthera > Platanthera zijinensis. The sequence goes on along the minus strand of CM077091.1, from coordinate 139,004,966 downwards.
TGATGGCTCAAACTGATGAGGAGACAGAACCCCAGTACACTGGGAAGGTAAACTCTCACACACCTCTTTCTGAATCTGAGAGTTCTGAACATGAGAATGAGGACAGCTCTTATGACGATGAGTCTGAACTCATGGTTCAGTACAGAGAGCTGATCAAGGCCTACGACAAATGTCGAAAGGTCGTGAAAGCTCAAGCTAAAGAGATTAAGTCTCTTAAGGCAAGTGAAAGCTCTTTGAGAGAAGAAGTTCTTGAGATGGAATCACTCAAAGGTAAGCTTAACTCTGCCATAGAAGAATTGAATGAGACACTTAGTCTCGTCAGTCTGAAAGAAAAAGTCATTGAGAAACTGGAAGAGCAGTTTGAGGCTGAGAAGAAGCTTGTTGAGAGCTTCTCCAAGCCTAAGACAGTTCTTCCACTGATTGCTGGATTTTCAGCACAGACTGATGGTGCTGGACTAGGTCATATAGCCTCTTCTAGTAAGACTTCTAGAAGGAATAAGACTCAACGAAAGAATAAGGCAGCCAAGAAAGCCTTAGCCAAAGAAAAAGGGAAAGCCCCTCAAGAACAGACTATCTTTAATAAGGTAATCTACCCGACAAACAAGTTTGATCTTGAGTCCTCCTATGGACACTGGTCTAGGCCTACTTATGTAGAGCCAAAGTCTAGATACCGAGGATGGGCACGTCCTAGAAACTTTGGCGAAAGTGTTTTTAAAGCACCTTATGAAGAAATCAGTCTTCAGAGCTATGGTCCATATAATCATGGTCATAACTTTAAGAGAGCACCGAAAGTGAAAGAAGTTGAAGTCTTGTCCACCAAAGAGAGGAAAGCATGTTCATGTCATCAACATGAAGCATCCACCTCCAGTGCAGCTCCTCCTGCTAGACCTCATGTCAAGATGGTCAAGCAAGAGAAGAATGGACAAAGATACAATAGATTTCATTGTTGGTGTTGTGGCAAGATTGGTCACTTCGCCATCGATTGTTGGTTCAACAAAAGTGTTTATGCTGCCCCAAGAGTTATCAATGTGAGAAAGACCGCTCACGATGCTAACATCGGTAGGGGGAGCAATCTAACAAGAGACCAAGGACCCAAACAAATTTGGGTTCCTAAGGCAAAATGATTTTGTGTTTGCAGGTATGTCCAAAGGCCAATAGAACGCCAATATGGTACTTGGACAGTGGATGTTCTCGGCACATGACCGGAACAAAAAGTTTACTTCAAAATTACTCTCCAACCGAGAACGGATCAAAGGTCATCTTTGGAGGCTCCGACCGGGGAGTTACAAAAGGATATGGTACAATTTCTAACGGTAGCGTATCCTTCTCGGATGTTGCTTATGTTGAGGGATTAGAACATAATCTCATAAGCATAAGTCAATTATGCGACAAAGGATACGTTGTTGAGTTTCATGCCAACAAGTGTTTGATAAAAACGGTTGATAAACAAGAAACCATTTTATCCGGCACTCGTAGCAGAAACATATTTTGTCTTAATTTTATTTGTTTGGATTCCTCTACCCCAGTATGTCTTCTTGCTAAAGATAGTGCATCTCTTGGTGACCATTGGCACAAGAGATTAGCTCATATTAATTTCAAAACCATTCATAAATTGTTTTCGAAGAATTTGGTGCGTGATGCTCCAAATGTTAAGTGCGAAAAGGAAAGACCTTGTCACGCATGCATTAAAGGCAAGCAAACAAGGGCTACCTTTAAAAGCATTATTGGCAAAGATTCGGACAGGTGTTTACACCTTCTTCATATGGACTTGTTTGGTCCACTGCAAGTTAGAAGTTTAGGAGGTAAGGATTATACGTTGGTTATTGTTGATGATTACTCGCGCTTTGCGTGGGTGTTCTTTTTGAAACACAAGTCGGATACCTTTGATATTTTCACTAATTTTGTCAGGCAAATACAGAATGAGTACAACTGCTCCATTGTCAAAATCAGAAGTGACAATGGAACGGAATTCAAATCTGGGGCCATGACGGAATTTTGTGAAAGCCTTGGTATCCTTCATGAGTTTTCCTCTCCTCGGACTCCACAACAAAATGGAGTAGCTGAGAGAAGAAACAGAACACTCATAGAGGCTTGCAGGACTATGTTGAGTGATGCTTCACTACCGGAATATTTCTGGGCTGAAGCCGTCAACACTGCATGTCACGTGCAAAATCGAGCACTCATAAACAAGAACCATGATAAGACTCCTTATGAACTTTTAAAAGGCAGGAAGCCAACAATATCTTACTTTAGAATCTTTGGTTGTAAGTGCTTTGTACTTAACAACGGCAAGTATCATACCACTAAGTTTAGCGAAAAGAGTTTTGAAGGCATCTTCGTAGGCTATAGTAGCCAAAGTAAGGCATATAGGATCTTTAACAAGAAATCCTTGGTGGTAGAAGAATCAATTCATGTTATTTTTGATGAGACGAGTTTGTTGCAAAGCAACTCGTCTAGTGTGTTACTTGAAGCTGCAGGTTCCAAGATAAATGAAATAAAGTTGGAGCAACCAAGTGAAGAGAAGGGTGATACTTTCATCGAGATCACTTCTCCAACTACAATTGAGAATGAAGATCAGGATATTGAAGCAGTTCAAAGAAATGAAGTCACACCAGATGCTGAAGATGTTCCAGATGCTAGGACATTAGAGCTCAGACACTTGAAGGATCATCCAATAGAACAGATCATTGGAAATCCTCGAGACGGTGTCAGAACTCGTAGAGGTACCACTAATGAAAATTTATATTTAAGTTTTCTATCTCAGGTGGAACCAAAGAAGTTTGAGGAAGCAAACTGCGACGCATCATGGATACTAGCCATGGAAGAGGAGCTGAACCAATTCAAACGGTGTGAAGTTTGGAAGCTTGTACCAAGACCCAAAGATAAGAACGTTATAGGAACCAAGTGGGTGTTTCGGAACAAGCTAGATGAAGATGGTACAATAATAAAGAACAAGGCGCGTCTCGTCGCCAAAGGATACCGACAAGAAGAAGGAATAGACTTCGATCAAACATATGCTCCAGTGGCAAGATTGGAGGCAATAAGGTTATTTCTAGCATATGCTGCATTAAAAGGTTTCACCGTCTATCAAATGGACGTGAAGTCTGCCTTCCTTAATGGAAACATAAAGGAAGAAGTATATGTAGAACAACCTCCAGGTTTTGTTGATCCAAACTCTCCTAACCATGTCTACTTTCTATTTAAAGCACTGTATGGTCTCAAGCAAGCTCCCCGAGCTTGGTATGAGACATTGTCTACTTTTCTTCTTGAGAACAAGTTCACAAGAGGAAAGATAGACAAGACATTATTTCTTAGGGAAATAAAAGGCAAGATTTTGCTAGTGCAAATCTATGTCGATGACATTATTTTTGGCTCAACTGACGACAACCTTTGCAAAAAGTTTTCTAAACTAATGCAAGGGAAGTTTGAAATGAGCAGTATGGGTGAGTTGAAGTATTTCTTGGGACTCCAAGTGAAACAATCTGAGGATGGAATTTTCATATCTCAGACGAAGTTCACAAAGGAGTTGATTAAGAAATTTGGATTGGAGAACGCATCTACAATGAAAACTCCAATGGCCTCAGCTATGTCTCTGGATAAGGATGAGAAAGGGAAACCTTTTGATGAAACCAAATACAGAAGCATAATTGGGTCACTACTCTACCTTACTGCTAGTAGGCCAGACATAATGTTCTCAACTTGTGTATGTGCTAGATTTCAGGTGAACAGTAAGGAATCTCATTACGTTGCTGCAAAGCGAATTTTGAGATACCTTAAAGGTACACCAAATCTTGGCTTATGGTACCCAAGAAGTAATGACAATGAACTGATTGGCTATTCAGATGCAGATTTTGCAGGTAGCAAGGATGATAGGAAGAGCACCTCAGGAACATGTCAATTCCTAGGAAGAAGACTTATTTCCTGGAGTAGTAAGAAGCAGAATTGTGTCGCAATCTCAACAGCCGAGTCAGAGTACATCTCTGCAGGCAGTTGTTGTGCACAACTGCTTTGGATCAAAAATCAGCTTGAAGATTACAACCTGAAGTTTGAAGACATTCCTCTGATGTGTGATTCATCAAGTGCAATTGCCATTGCCAACAATCCAGTGTCACACAGCAGAACAAAACATATAGAGTTGAGATATCATTTTATACGGGAGCATGTGGAGCGAGGAGATATCAACCTTCAATATGTTCCAACAGATAGACAAGTTGCAGACATTTTCACAAAGCCACTGGATGAGGCCAAGTTCTCTTTCTTCAAGACAGAACTTGGGATGCTCAACAAAGAGGACTAAGGAAAAAGTCATCAATTGGAAAAAGTTCTCTTTCAACTTTTCAGAGGTTCAAAAGAAAAAAATAAAGCTAAGTAATTCTTTCTCGGGAACTTTACTCGGGGTACTCGAGAACTTTATTTCATTCTCGAGAGCGGTACTCGAGTACATTGCCAAGTGTCAAATTGACTAAGTGGCGGTGCTCGAGCACTCAGACTACTTCTCGAGAACTTAATAAAGTACTCGAGTCTACTTCTCGAGAACTTAATAAAGTACTCGAGTCTACCTCTCGAGAACTTAATAAAGTACTCGAGCCTACTTGATACTTGCGAAAAATTCTTAACCCTAATTTCCCGAGTACAGTTTTTATTATTTTTCGAAATGCCTAGTAGCAGTCCAGATCATTTCTGCCGCTCATTTACAATATGTATATAAATAGTCAGATTAAAATCGTTAAATCCACTAATCCCAAAATCCCCAAATATCTTGAGACCCTTCGCCTTCCGCCGGTGCCGTGAAAACCAGGAAAACCCCACAGTTTTTCTCCATTTTTCTTCAATGGCTTCATCTTCTTCCATCGCCAAGCTCGGAATCGGCAGTGAACTCCTTCGAGATGGCATTGCAGACATATCCCCAGACTTTCAGAACCTCTTGAGCCTCCTGGATATAGCCGGCCTCACTTTTGTCCTAGAACAGAAGTGTCGTCTCCTTCTTCCTCAGGTTCATGAATTCTACCAGAATTTGACAGTCAGCACCAGTGGTCATGTTCTCCGATCTATCGTTTCTGGCATCAAGGTCAAACTCACCGCTTCCATCATCAATCAGTTGCTTCATCTACCTCCAGTCACAGAACCAGAAGACCTAACCCATACAGACTATGACCGAGCCTATTCCTTCTGTGGAATCGCCGGCATACCCTCTGGTATTCGACGCCCCCAGCTGAACCCAGAGAGCAAATTCCTCTTGGACATCGTCGGCAAATGCCTTCTCTGTGCTACTGGATCAATCAAACATGCTACAGGAGAGATGTTTGATGTGATGACCTCCATAATTTGCAGGAAGCAATATCCCTTTGGCAGACTGATTCTTGATCACATCAGGTCCAGTCTCAAGAAGCCTGGATTTGCCAGAATTATAACCCTTCTACTCAGTGAACTTGACCCAGCAGTGTTCTCAATGTCCAAAGGCAGTGTTCTGCACTACATGAAGAGGCTCACAGTGGACTCCATTAACAGATGGGAGTTGAAATTGCAGAATACCACCCAGGCCACCAGGGCTCAAGAACAAGTTCAGGAAGAGGTTGTCAGGACTCCACCTCCCTCTCCTCATCCAGCAATTGAGGGGGAGCCTGCACACCCTTCCCCAGCTCCTGCTACAACAGTTGTGGTAAAGGATGTTCCAGAGTACAGGATTCCATCCCCCCCTCCAAACCCAGAGATTGTCATCCAGGATGCTTCTCTTGAGGGGGAGCCTGCCTCCATGGATATAGATCTGACTGCCACTTCAGAAGAAATTGATGCAATGATCACTGAACTCACTTCTGAGCACCCCAGTTTAGCATCAACAGTTCCAGACTCAGTTCCAGACTCAGTTCCAAATTCTGCTCCAGACTCAGTTCCAGACTCAGTTCCAAATTCTGCTCCAGACTCAGTTCCAGACTCAGTTCCAGATTCTGCTCCAGCCACTGCTCAGGACCCAGCTCCACTTGAACCAGTTCCAGAACTGCCTAAGAAACATGCTTCTCCAGAACCAGTTCAGCCCTCCAGTTCACTTCCCCCATCACCTTCTCACTCAGCTGATACCCAAGGACAGCAAGCTGCTGCTTCCTCCACAACCACTCCCTCTTCTTTTGAGCCAATGACTGACATTCCAGAAACTGATGAGGATGTTCAGGAGGCAGAGTCCAGGATTCCTCTAAGGCCACACTACTCCATCCCAACTTTCCTTCCTTCAGGAAATGAAGACGATGACAACATCCCTCTGAGAAGACAGCCATCCACTTCTACTGTTGTAATTGAAGAGATCACCCCCAGCCCCTCCAATGCACCTTCTCCACCTGCTGCTGCTCAACCACATCCATCCAGTCTTGCTCCTGCAAGTGCTCCTGCTGCTACAGATTCCATCATAACACTGTTAACACAGTTGTTTGCTGAACAGCAAACCTACATAGACACTGCTGTCAAGAAGGTTCAAGACCAGGTGACTGCACTTGAGAAGGCCATGCACAAAGGCTTTGCTGAAATCCAGGTGAACACAGATACCTTGAAAGAAGCATTTCACAAAGGAGGATTGGCCTTGGATCATACTATAACAAGTATTGGCCACCTCATGGATCAATCAGTTGTGTTGGCTAATAATCAGATTCAGTTGGATAAAAGGACAGATGACAAGTTCTTTACCCTGACAGGTGAGGTTGGCACCTTTAAGGAAGATGCTATTGCAACCCTTACTACAGAAGTCAGAAAGGGGGAGGAGATTTACAAGACTGTCTCAGCTAAACATACTGAATCCATCTTGACCAGAATTACCAATGCCAGCTTTGAAACCCAAGCTGACATAGAAGCCAAAGTCATCAAGGCTCAGGATGCATTCCACACCAAGCTGAAAGAAAATGTGCTAAAACATATTGACTCTGTCAAGTTTCATACCTTTGATACCTCTGTCTGGATGCACAACAATATATTCCCTGACCATCAGATTGACTCTAACTCAATTCCCTATCATCTGAACCCAGTTGCAGTCAGAGCAGCCCTTGCTGAAAGCACTCAAGCCTCTGCTGCCCAAGCTGCTGCTGATGCAATGGCTGCTGTCCAAGCTGAAGAAGATGCTACTGCTGCTGCTGCCTTTGCTCAGAAGGCCTTCTCTCCATACATTGAACTTCAAGAAACTTTCATGCCAACTGGAGAGGTGTGGGAAGATCTACCTAACCAGCCACCTAATATCCAAACAAAGAAAAGGAAATATGGGGAAGGGCCCTCTGCAAGGAGATCTGCACCTGAACATGATCAAGGCTACAGAAGACATCAGGATGAACCAAGGCAGTATCCAGTACACTCTGAAGTCTGGAGCCCCACCTCCAGGACTTTAATCCTTGAAACTCTGAAGCTGGTAACTCAATTCAGTGAAAGACAACAAGAATTCTACAGCCATGAGGAATGGAGAAAGTATGACAAGAACTGCATTCAGAGGAGGCTGCATGAGTCTAAGTATGGATTTAACAATGCTGCAGCTCCTCCTAAACCTGAAAAGTACTTTCCCAAGCCCTTCAGCTACTTTGAGAGACAAGAGCAGAAGAGATGGCAAGAGGGTGAAAGACAAAAGAGACAGGCTGATGGCAAGAAGAAGTAACCTGCACTCTAGTTCATAACAGCTTCTGTATCTTTGGGAATAGTGGGATTTAAAAACATTAATCTAAAAATCTGATTACTTATATACCTATGTGTTTCTGATTGTGCTGTGATTCATTTCTGTTATTCCTGCTCTAGGTTATTTTGATTTTGTCACATATGTCTTGCTTACTTGTTGTTATGTATTATTTGTTAAGGGATTCAGCTTAGTGTATAGGGTTCTGACTTCTGCAAATAGGGGGAGATTGTTGGGTATTGTATCCACACTCACCTAGATTTGCATGAAGTCACCCATGAACTAAGTTGAATCCAGTTGTATTTGATATTTCTCTTTAGCCATATGCTTGCAGGTGTACACTTTAAGTATAGACCAATGTCAGTCTGCAATGGGTCATCAAACACAGGACTTCACAGTGTAATCCCTCACTGTGTAATCCAAGGTGTTGACTCATGTGTAGCCTCTCTATTGGAATATACTTAACCTCAAATCACTTGGAGAAAAGGACATAAGCTGAAGCTGAAGAAGTTTTATTTGAAAATATTTTTTTTGTAACTTAGAATTTTTGCTGTCATGTTTGCTCGAGAAGTACAATAGTGCTCGAGTAAATTACAACTCTAGGTCTCGAGAAGTTTTTAAAGTACTCGAGAAAAAGCTCAGCTTGCTCGAGAACTTTTTCTTTCAAATCTGGCTGTCATTAATGCTCGAGAGAAAGTTTTCCTTTCTCGAGAAAATGACTTTGCTGCTCGAGAACTAGAATGCTGTGCAAAAATATTTCTAAGGAAAAGTACTCGAGAAATATAACTCTTCTTCTAAGTCTACCTTTCTCGAGAACTATTTCTCTGTTGTTATTCTAAGTTCCTGTGCTCGAGAACAGCTTTAGCTTCTCGAGTACTTTCCTCCAGATTTTCCTCTATGTTCAAGTGCTCGAGAAATAATCCATTTGCTCGAGTACTCTAGTCTTCAGGATTTTGATTAAGTCTTTGTGATCGAGAAAGAGACTTGTTTCTCGAGTTCTCCAGTTCTCAAGTTTGTGTTTAGTGCTCGAGAAATCTTAATAATTCTCGAGTACATTTCTTCAGGCTCTCGAGCAAATTCTGCTTGTGCTCGTTTTTCCAGTTTTATTCTAAGTCTTTGTGCTCGAGAAGTTTCAAGTTCTCGAATACTCTTTCCAGTACTCGAGCAAGTTTACTGTGTGCTCGAGTAATCCAGATATACTTTTTTCTTCAAAGTATAAGTGCTCGAGTAATACAATTAGTGCTCGAGAAAGTTATTCTTGACAGTATATTTTTCTGAGTCTCAGATCTCGAGACAATCATTTCTATTCTCGAGAACTCCTTGATTCAGTGCTCGAGAACAACCTTCAGTTCTCGAGTACTTCTGACTTGATCTTTTTCTAATTCTGAAATTGTCAAAATCGTTGACCCGCTATTTGTTCTATTTTTCCAATCCTTAATCTGTCATCATCTTATTGGCCCACGTGGCATCACTTTCAATACGATTTGATTTCTGACCGATTAGGCTCCCTATAAAAGGTCTAATCAGTCTCTCCTTTCATTAAGAAGAACTTTAATAATCGTTTATCTTTTCTCTCTCTTCAAGAACGTAAAACGAAAAAGGGCCGAAAAACCCTAAGTTCCCGATTCGTCTTCCCGGTCGCCGCCGCTCACTGTTTCCGTCTGGAAGGCCGCCGACGAAGAACGATCGACGTAGTGACACATAGAATCGAGATCGACCTCGACTTCTCTCGAATCTCTTGATTCCGTGTGTTCCGAAGAACCAGATCTGTAGATCGACGACAGTATCTTCTCCGACTGATTCCTGACAGAGCCGCCATTGTTGAAGGAAGAAGAAACGTCAAGATTTTCTAGATCTGTCACAGTTTTATCATTTTTTGTAAATCTTTATTCTGTAGGAGATTCTTCTCCGAGTTGTAGGAGTTTTCACTCCGAGTATTTGTTGTAGGAAGATTGTGCTTCCGAGTGTAGATCCGGGTTGGATCGAGTTGTAAGATTTCTTAAATCTGAGATAAGTGGAGTAGCCGAGTCTAGTGCGTTACTAGATCGGTGAGAGGGAAAGTGGAGTACCCAAGATCGGGGAACCACTATAAATCTTGCGTCGTCTGTGCTTGTGTTCTTTTTGTGTGTGCTGCGATTAGTTTTATTTTATTCCGCAAAAGACGTCGCAATCACCTATTCACCCCCCTCTAGGTGATAATTTAGACAACTAGTCAACTTTCACAAACCATGCACAAAATCCATGGAAATGTCGTCGAACTTCCATTCTGGGATAGGCAAGGACTTCAGGAAACCTCCGGGCTTCTGGCACTCTGCCTTCACTAGGGCACAAGTTTGGCACTTCGCCACATAAAGTGCTACATCCTTCTTCAACCCTGGACACCAAAACAACTTCCTTATGTCCCTATACATCTTCGTGCTCCTCGGGAGGATTGAGTACTTGGTATGATGAGCCTCGTACATCAAATCCTCCCGAAGGTTATCCACACTTGGGATGCATAGGAGACCGTCCTTCCTTAACAGTCCATCTTCAACCGCAAATTGGGAATTTGACCCATCCAACGATTCATCCAAGACTTGCTTCATACCGCTATCCTGAACCAAAGCCCGCCGAATCCTATCAGGTAGGTCATACTGCACCTCCGTCAAACACAATATTGCCTCGGCACTAGCCTGCTTGTCAACGCAGGAGATCTCCAAAGCCTCCAAATCACGGACCAAACTCTCATCATGCACCGCCAACCAGTTGGCTTGCGCAAGTGCCCTACGACTCAATGCATCTGCCACTGCATTTCCTTTCCTAGGCACATAATGTATCTTGAAAGTGTAGTCCCCCAAGAACTCCATCCACCTTTGTTGCCTCATGTTCAGGTCCTTATGATCTAGTAAATACTTCAGGCTCTTATGATCGGTGTAAATGTCGACCTTTATACCGTACAGATAGTGCCTCCACAGCTTTAGAGCAAATATCACAGCCGCTAATTCCAAGTCCTGGACCGGATAATTTCACTCATGGACCTTCAATTGTCGTGATCCGTACACTATTACTCTCCCATACTATAGCAGAACGCAGCCCCAACCACTGCCCGAAGCATCACTAAAAATTTCAAATCCTTCGGACCCACTCGGCGAACACAAGATAGGTGCCGAGATTAACCGCCTCTTCAACTCTTCAAAAGCCTGCGCACACTCCAGTGTCCACACAAACTTTTGATCCTTCCTTGTCAACATTGTGAGTGATAGCACGATCCGTGAGAAATTATCTACGAAGCGCATGCAGTAGCCGGCAAGCCCAAGAAAGCTCCGGACTTCCGCCACCGTAGTCAACTCAGGCCACTCCTGTATTGCCGTTATCTTCGCCAGATCCACCGCAATCCCTTTACCACTAACAATATGCCCAAGGAACGCTATTGAGGACAACCAGAACTCACATTTGGAGAACTTAGTATACAACTGATTCTTCCTCAACGTCTCCAACACCATATGCAGATTCTTGTAGTGATCATCCTCACACTGCGAGTACACCAAGATGTCGTCGATAAACACTATCACGAATTGGTCCAGGTACTCTCTGAACGTCCTGTTCATCAGGTCCATAAACACTGATGGCTCATTGGTCAACCCAAACGGCATGACCGTAAACTCGTAATGCCCAAACCGTGTGTTGAACGCTGTCTTTGGGATGTCATTATCTCTTATCCTTAGTTGGTAGTATCTGGATTTCAGATCTAGCTTCGAATATACCGTTGACCCAACCAACTGATCAAATAGACCGTCAATCATTGGAATCGGATACTTATTCTTTTTCGTAAGCTTGTTCAACTCTCGATAATCAATATAGAGACGCAAGCTCCCATCTTTCTTCTTAACGAAGAGGATCGGTGCGCTCCAAGGCGACGAACTTGGACGTACATACCCTTGTTCTAACAATTCTTGCAGTCGCACCTTCAACTCCGCCATCTCCTTAGGCGTTATCCGATACGGAGAGCGTGATACCGGTTTGGCACCCGGCACCAGCTCAATTGTAAAATCAATCTCCCGCTGAGGAGGGGCTCCCAGGAGATCGTCTGGGAATACATACGGATACTCGGACACAACTGCAATATTGTCAAGACTAGGTTTAGGCGTTGAAGCCTGCACTGAAATGACAAACAGCTCAGCCCCAGACCGAACTGCCTTAATCACCTGAAGAGCCGACATCATAATCTTGCTCGCCCCTTTCATACCCGCAAACGTGGTCTCCTGATCAGTATTCAGTCCCAACTTAACCTCCTTTCAGTTGCAATCAATGCATGCTCGCTGCTCCGAGAGCCAGTCCATTCCAAAAATTACATCGAACTCCACTAATGGCAGCACTAACGCTTGTAAATCAAACTCTTGATCTCTGATCCGCAACTTTACCACGCAGACTCTATCCGCACGCATTGAGCACCCATTAGGCAACAACACATCCAACTTGTCTTTTTCCATCAAGGAAGGAACTCCGATGCGCGATACGAATCTTTCGGACAAGAAGGAATGTGAAGCTCCCGTATCAAATAAGGCTCTAGCCGGACTATCGAAAACTAACACAAAGCCTAGCACCAAGATTTAAAAGCTAACATATAAACAAGTAACGGCTACAAAAGCTAAACAGTAAATCTTTAACTCATACCTGTCACCACGTCAGCTTGCTTAATGGCCTCTTGCAGACCAAGGTTGTAAACTCTAGGCTAGGCTAGAGCATGGTGGGATGCGGTCGACTCTGCCGCCTTCCCCTTTTCCTCATAAGTTGCTCCAGTCCTCTTCTCGGACTTTGCACGTCCGCTCCTACACTCACGTGCAAAATGCCCCACCTTTCCACAGTTGTAGCACGCTCCTGGGACTCGACTTGAGTTTGCCCCCGTCGCACCAGACGAAGGGGCTGAACTTGAAGTCTTCTGCTTCTTGTTCCATCTACGAAAACCAGACTTTGAACTCGGCATTTTGAACTCTGATCTCTTTTCCCCTGGCTCCTTCTTCTCTTGAACTTTCTTCGTAACCCTTTCCAGAGACCGATCCGCATTAACCATGGCAAGGATCTACTGCCACGTGCTCTACCACTCCCGGCTCTGCCACTCTAATCGGTTCTTGCTCATTAGCAGGTGGTGCGGGCTGCACTTATTGGGCATTGATCATAGCAAAGACTGCTTCAGCCACCAATCTGATGGTTTCTGCTGAAGGAGGTGTTGTAGGCACGTCACTCGGTGCACTACTTTCCGCCGATTGCGGACGTTCTGATTGCCCAGCACCGCTCCTAGGAACCTATAATAGCATAAACCTTTGATTAGGCGACACACAAATTGCTAAAAGCAATCACTGGAACACTCAGGTTCCTCAAAACAAGTGTATTTTTTTCATTCCTAAGTGGACATTCATGAGTTCTTTTATGTTATAACGATGATGCACATACATGTGCTCACCACCCTTTAAAAGAATTCGCCCACGAATTCAAATACAGACGACCGACACCCTAGTCTGATACCAAATTATAACACCCCCATCCATCGTATGGTATATAATAGAAGGTCCAACTGGAACCCGACGCCATATACCACGGACAGTCGGAAGGGTTATAAAATAATACCAAAAACTCAACTACTCGACCTAACACAGAGCATTCTTGCGGAAGATTTTAAAAAGTTTAATAGAACACAAAATTTGCACAATAACGACATGAATGTCCACTATACCACAAGAATGAAATACATCAAATACACAAAAGAGTACATGGCCTTAAGGCCTTACAAATGTTCACTTGACAATATAATGTTTTACATATATCGGCTCACAGGTCGGCCACACATAACAAAAGTAAAACACGATTCACTTGGCCTTCGAGGGCCAGCTCAGCAACTTGAGCTTCAGCCCGCTACTTGGCGCTTGATTCTGCAGCACCTGCAAGCAACATTCCACTGCACGGTGGCAAACAAAGCAACGGTCAGCTAAAACTGACCAAATTATAACGACCCCACCCCTTACTCAGGACGGCGGTGCTCCTTCCCTGCATATCATTAGCCCATCTAAATAGTAAAGTGCAAATATATATTTTGCCACAGGTGTAGGATCGCTCGGCCAAACACCCCGTGCACTCAGGGCACATTCTCGGTGAATCCGGTCAATTCCGTGGCTTCACCACCACCCTCAGGATGACAAACATTGTGAGCATTTTTGAGTCTTTCCGATCACAGTCCAAGACTTCCGACTATGCCAACGGCCAGTTCCACTTTAGGGCCTCTAGCACCGAACCGCAAAGCCCAGGTCCGTTTCCACCCGCGCGTTGCTCATGCCGCCTAGTCACTTTAAGACGTACGCGTGGGCCAAGCTTCACCCGGATCCTAAAACATTTCAAAACATCACATAACCCAGTTATGTTCAAGGCTGACTCCCCGGCCGCCAAGTTAGCAGAATCACGTTTCCGCCCAATTTTTTGGGTGCGCCTTGGAGTTAATCCCCATGGATTCCTGCTGCAATCTACCGCGTAGAAACCCGAAAGCAATGTACGGAATCTTCTCCGGATATTCATGCAATGCAACATCACCGATCCAGACAAACATGTCCGGGTAGACTTCACACACCATGCCTATGCCCGTACTTCGATTCCTAACTCTAAATAAGGGGGACTTCACATATCTACCCCAAAGAACACCGCGCGCTCACCGCACACTCGCGGGAGCGGGTTTCCCATGCAGAAAGGAAGAGGACTTCACATGTCCAAGTTGAGAATCGTTATCCTGAAGTCTGCTTAGGCGCCATAAAAAACTAGCCAGATAGAAAGCTTCGCAAAGGAATTGTCTCCACGGATTCGGTCTCGGTTCTCAGTTCGGTGCTCCGATGCTCCGCCGGCGGCCGGATTCCTCCCTTCCTTCTTCCTTGCTCTCTCCTCTCTCTAACTTCTTAGAAAGAGATAGTTTAGGATGAAATGAGGAATTAAACCTCTAATCTCGGACTAAACACAAGCAGGAACTCATTTGGATCGTTAGATCTTATTTAAAGAAAACGAACGGCTCAGATTAGCCTGAAATTCCTTAATCCTGGGCCGGACATGGCTTTGCACACGGCCGTGTCCCAGGCCATGTGGCTCAATCCAGCCACGAATATCGAGCAAAAAAAAGGACACGGGTTGGGACACGCCCGTATCCCAACCTGACACGCCCGTGTCGGGTCCTCGACACGCCCGTGACCAGAGGCTGTGTCACAAATAACCACCACGCCAACCGTCACTTCGCTTGGCAGACACGGGTGGCGACACGCCCGTGTCAGACGTGGCATGCCCGTGTCACACAGTACACGCCCGTGTTCCGGGCCGTGTCCCTCAGTCGACACAAGACCAAACTTTTAGAGGAGTACACGGCCATGTGACACGCCTGTGTCACATGTCGTGTGCCTGAAATGCCCTGTGACACGCCCGTGTCACATGCCGTGTTCGAGAACTCAACGCTCGTCGACCTCAACTCGACTACTCGAGCACGACACGCCCTATGACACGCCCGTTTCACAGGCCGTATTCACCCTTCCTAGACACGAACTTGGCTCAAAACACCGCTTGATTCACTTCTGAGTTTCGGGGCGTTACACTACGCGGCCTGGGCGGACAGTCCTGCGGACTGATGGTGAAGCCTGGGCGGTCTGATATTGCGGCCTGATGATAGCGACCAGCCAGTTCGGCTTGTTGTTCTGCAGTTGGTTAGTTACCTGGAGTAACCATGCGGATATGTGTGTATCCGCAGGAGGGGCGGTCTCATTCTGAGTTCGCGGAGCTCGCTTGTTGCGGTCTGCTTTTGGAGATCGGGAGATTGGCATTGGCATGTGCCCTTGTTCTCATGATTTGGTGGTGCGGTTAGGAGGTAACCACGGAGTTCGCAGTTTGTCAGACTGCCTTGGTAGCTGGCGGACTGTGTTCTTGTCCGCAGAGCTCGCGCTAGAGTTTCTACGGTTTGGAACTTGGTCATCTGTGACAAGTTTGTTTTTTGATCGCAGAGTCCGCAAATGTCCGCCGGTTGACCGGGCGGCTTGTGCCTTTGATCGTGGACATTGTTTATTGCAGGCTGGTGAGGTGTCCGTTGGCATGCGGACTGGCTTCCTGTCCAGCCTCCTTTGATAGCAGGTGGATAGGTTGGTGTCCGGCCTTGTCCATGCGGACTGGGTGGACTGCTCTGTGCTAGCTACTGGTTGGGGTGGTGTCTTTATCTACTAGGGCAATGAACACACTCCTCTTCGCGCCTATAAATATGACCCCCCTGTGATATCATAATTAACTAAATGAAAAGTAAGTTGAACGTGGGTTAATAGCTGTGGCCTCAGATTTTCTGTCCGCGCGGTTTGAAGAAGGTTAACCGGTTTGCTGTTTGCAGGTTGTGTGGCTAGCACTGAGAAGCTAGGATTGTGATACTGACTGCGGTCAGGGATCAATGAAGCTTGCAGTTTACAATCAGCGGTTTGGAACAGGTCGCATTTACGGCTAGTCGGTCTTCTCTCAATCTTTCTAGTTCAATAACTTGTCTGCCAGTTTTGGCAGCCTGTTCTTCAGTTCGATAGCATCTCTTATTCGCGGACTCTGGCAGCTAGGCCACCTCTGCGGTTAGGCGGCTTACAGAGAGTAGACAAGGTGTTCATAAGAATAACGGGTAGTTCGCGCGACCTCGCAGTATCAACAGACTTTGCTGTTCAGTTCGGCGGTCTCGGCGGTCTCAGCTCCTGTCCGCCCAACTTATTTTTTGTTGTTTCTTGCTTTCTTGTCTTACTTAGCGAAATCATGTCTCGCATTGTATATCTCTTGCTGTAAATAAGATTAGTAATACATGGCTTGCTTGTTACTTTCCTTGCATCTGATTTATTAAGCTCAGTATATGGTTGGAGTGTTCCTGCGCTTGGCTCCCGTTTTCCCCTTGATCAAGTTGCCATCTTGATAACTCTGAAAGTTTTACTTGGTATCAGAGCTATCTCCTGGTCATCTTGAGAAATTTGAACATGGTATCAGAGGGAACAGAGGCTTTCTAGCACCCCCCCAACCTTTGCCCGGGTCGGGCCGGAGGGGTACTACTGGCCCAAGACGCCCACCCAGTGCTCATAGGGGAAACGATCCACCCTGTCCAAGCACTAGATGGCCGCCTTGGTTGGCTCGAATCATAACATTCACAACCCATCAGAATATAGCGAAAGCATTAACAAGAAACCATTACAGATTTATATATATCACATATCAGAATCACAGCGGTTCTAGGGCCGAAGCCTAAGTACTTATATAAGCACGTAGGCTATACATGTGCTACATATAATCCTCATATACTCTCTCTCTCTATGCTGCTCGGCGGAACTCACGTCTCTAAACTCTAGGGATGGCAGGGGTACATCTGCTCGAGTAAACCTAGCTGCTGGCGTAATCTCCTGCGGCAGCGGGTCACTACGGTGCTCCACCTCCTGTGAATGGTTAATCAACTAACCGTTAGTCACAGAGTTAAGTGGAAACAAATCTCCTTCCCGGATCCACATCCTGGGGATGAGCACGCACCCACCCAACAAAAGTAAATATCCAAAGCACGAGAGGGTTAGCACCATATTTCATATAGGAACAGCTAGAAGCAAATATAAAAGAGTGCAGTATAACCGGAAAAAGCAGTAATATTATAAAACGGTTATAACAATGCTCTACTAGCTCATCAGCACAACAGGTTTCCATATCCGGAATTCTATCGCAGGCATTCACAGCCGCGCACACACCGCAGGCATTCACAGCTGCGTACACAAACCGCAGGCATTCACAGTCGCTTACACAAACCCTATGTCGACATAGTTTGGACCGCTTCTGTTCCAGCAAGGTAGCGAGTCCCGCGGGCCTCATTGATGTGGTCGTCGGTGACAGTGACCAGTCCTGCCACTTCTGGGGGTGATCGTACCGCACAACCCCAGGCCCTAACATACAACCTGGTGTACTCTTGGATGTGAGCGACATCCGGCGAATCATTTTGGCCGACCAGCGGAGGAAAACCCGACGAGGAATAAAACGGTCGGTCACTCGTGGTACCCATCTCCCTGTCGCCTTGAGTCGTCAACCTTCCCGTGACAGGGACTGACCCTCCACTATTCCACCGCAAGCAATTTACAAACAATCAATCAACGGCAAACATAATACACACCGGGTCTATGTCGGCCTGCCCTACTAGGCTTAAACTTCGGGCAACGGCGTTCAGCTCTACTTTCGTCAAGGAGCGTGGGAGCGCATTATTTGGGGCTAGACCTGGAGGAATACCTCAACTCCGGTTATCCCCAACTATGGCTCAACCTTAATAACGACTGCTCGTCAGAGCAGGACCCGTGATTATAATAGTAAATTGCAATGAAGACAAGTGCGGTGATTATGCTGCTTATTTAAAGTGCTGTAATGAAATATGACCAGTACAAAACTGGAGTAATACAAAATTGAAAGTACTTGACCAGTACGAGACTGGAGTAGAGCTGAATTAAAAGTACTTGACCAGTACAAGACTGGAGTAGAACTGAATTAAAAGTACTTGACCAGTACGAGACTGGAGTAGAACTGAATTGAAAGTACTTGACCAGTACGAGACTGGAGTAGAACTGAAAAGAATAAAGGAACAGGACCAGTGCAAGACTGGAATAATCATAAAGAAAATGGTTAGTAGTCCAATCACTCCATCCAGGAGGCTTCAGTCTCATCTCCGTTCTCAGGAGGCACATTCAGTTCTATTTCAGTTCTTAATAAGGCTTCATTGGATTACACCCATTATTAGGATCCGATTATGATTTGGTTGCGCCTTATTAATCATGACTTGATCGGATTAGCGGCTTATCAGGAGTTACACCATTAATATTAATCGAGAATAATATTCAACTCGTTGCTCGTACTCTCACTTTCCGAGCGTGTCCAGATCACCCGAGAGTCGAGGCGCTCGACGGTTTCACAAAGCCTCGGAACACACGGAGCTTGGTCACTCGTCTCAGCCACTCTCGTCGATACGATAACTTTGAATTTATTAATTAAATTAGAAAGGACGGTCGCGCACTCCAATTTCATTTTCGAAGAAAATGAGAGTAATAATTTCCGAACGCGACCCTAGGCTTCCATATTTTAGGAAAAATATCAAAACTTATCCCAATGACCCCAAATTTTGATACAACCCTTAAGAGAACCTAAAATGAGTCTAGTAATTTTTTTGTAATTTTCCAAAATGTTTTGGGCCTTTAATTTGGCCAAACAAATTTTATTTGGGATTTTAAAAATACCAAATCAACTCCAAAAATTCTCAAAATTTTTGTTGAGACTGATCTCATTGAAGGAAATAATTTTCATGTTCAAAACTTTTTAATAAGGGCTCTATCTTAGCCTCTGAAAAATCAAACCCCTTATTATAATATTATAATATTATAATAATATAAATTATAAAAAGAAAGTACTATTCATCGTCATTTTCACCCGCAGGATCGTAACCCACAGCCCTTACGGAATTTCCCTGCCGCCGGCCGGCCACCGGCCGGCCGTGGCTCCACCACCGGCCAACCCGCTGGTGGTGGGCGCTCCCTCTGGCGGTGGTCCGGCGGCCTGCCGCCGCCGACCATCGCCGGAGCCATTTTTTTTATTTTGAACCGTGGGGAGGAGGTGACGGCGGCGGCGCTCCGGCCGCCGGAGCTTCCATGCAACTCGTCAGAAGGCTAGGGAGTGAGGAGAGGAAGAGTTTCTACCTGAGGTTGGGGGGGTTTGGCGGCCTCCGGCGAGTTCCGCCATGAATGGCTTTGGAAGGTGGTGGAGCTCGGGCTTTGCCTTTTCCGGCGACCTGAGCTCCGGCAGAGCTTGGGGAGGGGTGGGGAAGTAGACCTCTGGGTTGGTGCAGGATTACATGGGGAGGGGGGCCTTTATATAAGCTTGGGGGGAGGGCTTCTCCTCCCCTCTAAGATGTGGGATTAATCCCTCCTTAGGGAGGGATTAATCTCCACCCTCCAGCTGTCCATGGATAGCTGGAGGCTCAAACTCATTTCCCCATGTGGGAAATGAGGTTAGCCCCTCATGGGCTTGGGCCTTAAGAAAGAAGGGGAGAAAGAGAGGAGAGGAGGGGTAGTGGTGGGCCTCCACTCTCCTAGGGTGGGTTGTTTGCTGGTTGGGGGGCCCAAAGTGTGTGAGGGGGGGGGGGCAAGGGCTATCCATCCATGGAGAGGAGGTGGGCTCTTATTTGGAGAACAAATTCAAAAATGGATTTTTAGGGGGGTTTGACCAAAGTCAACCATGGAGTGAGTCCCCCATGCTGGTCAAAGTCAAAGTGGGTCCAAGTCGTCGGGGTTGGATCAAAGTTCGGGTGTCGTGTCACAATTGGTGTGTGCACGCTTTTCGGTGCACGATTATGCTTGATTTGACCACGAGTTGACCAATTGTCGTCGAAATTAACCGGAACGACTTCTGTTGACTTCGTATTGACCATACGAGTCCAACGCCACTGACCGAGGTCGAATCGGAGTTCTTTTGGCGAAAGTCTGATATTTGCGCGTCGCAGCGTGCTAAAATGGTCAAAACGCTCATAGTCATCGTTAGGCTTCGAATCGCGACGCAACGAGTTCCGATGCGTTCGTATTAACTATACGAAGTCATAGGAATTGACAGAACTCAAATCAGAGTTCTCTATGTCAATATCCAACAATCTCATTTTCACGACGTCCTGCGAGGAATGGTCAAATCCACTATATGACCTCGGGGTTCAACTGAACGAGTTCTGATGCACTCGTATTGACTATACGAGTTCACAGGAACTGACGGAACTCAATTCGGAGTCCTCTAGCTCTATTTCCTACCTTGGGTTACCCCTCACCGGGTCATGGGTAGGGTCTGTGCCACTTTTATTGGGCCAACTAGGGCTCTGGTGGCCCAATAAAAGTCGGGATGTTACAATCCAATAAAAATAAAAGGATTTTCGTCCCCGAAAATTTGCTCAAAGTAGGGGGAAAAAGTAACATACCTGGGGAAAGAGCTCTGGGTGCTTTTCTCGGAGGAGTACTTCAGGTTCCCACGTGAACTCTTCTCGTCCGCAGTTTGACCATAGCACCTTAACCATCGGATTTGTTTTGTTGCGTAGTGTCTTGACCTTATAATCCACTACTCTGACGGGTTCGAGCCGGATGGATCTATCTGACTGTAGCTACACCGGGGGAGTAGGAAGGTACTGCTCTGGTTGTCAGAGGACTCGTCTCAAGGAAGAGACATGAAACACATCGTGAAGATTCCCCAACTCTGGGGGCAAGGCCAAATGATAGGCGACATGGCCAACACGCTCTATCACCGGATAGGGGCCCAAGAAGCGGGGATCTAACTTTTTCTGCTTCCTCAACCGGGAGACACCATGCGTGGGCTTTATTTTCAAGAACACCATTTCCCCTACGCTAAACTCCACCGGTCGGTGCCGCGCATCATAATACTTAGCCTGCCGGCTTTGCGCTTCCCACATTCGCTCCTGAATCAGCCGTATCGCTGTCGTAGTGTCATCGATGTAAGCCACTCTCAAGGCTTTCAGGTCCTCTTCCTGAGCCCATGTCAACGGGGTTCGACAACGCCTTCCATACAATGCCGTCTGTCCGTCTTCCGGTTCGTCCTCTCCGTCTGTCCGTCTGTCTGCGGGTGGAAGGCAGTGCTGAAGGCCAACTTGGTTCCCAAATACGCCTGCACCCGCCTCCACTCCTTAGATGTGAAACGCCCATCAAGATCTGACACGATGGACTTTGGTACTCTGTGGAATCGTACCACTTGCTCTAGGAACATCCTAGCCAGGATATCTACTCCATCACCCTGTCGGTTTGGAATGAACCGTGCTACCTTGGTGAGTCGATCTACGACCACCCATATTGAGTCATTCCCAGCGCGGGATCGAGGTAGGCCGTGGACTAAATCCATGGAGATGTCTTCAAACTTCCATTTTGGTATCGGCAGGGGCTGTAATAGGCCTCCTGGACTGCGACATTCGGCTTTGACCTTCTGACAGGTCTGGCACCGGGCCACGAAGTTGGTGACATCTCTTTTCATTCCAGGCCAGTAAATGGTCCTGCGCAAGTCCACGTACATCTTAACTACGCCAGGGAGGATCGAGTACCTGGACTGATGGGCCTCTTGCAAAATTTCTTCACGAATCCCTCCAGTAGCGGGAACAAATATGCGGTGCTTGAATTGCAGAATCCCGTCATGCAGTTTATAATCCTCTTGTGCCCCTTCTTGCAGAGATCGGACGATCGGCATCACCTCTGGGTCGATCTTCTTGGCTTCTCGTATCCGGTCCCGGATGTCGCATTGGATTTCCATCCAATATAGCTGTGAGTAGTACTCTTCCGGATCTCTTCGGGAAACCAGGGTAATCTTCATGTCTATCAAAGACTGGAAGAGCTCTTTAGGGATCTGCTCCATCCAACTCCCGGCTACTGCAGGCTGGCGGCTCAAGGCGTCAGCGACTCTGTTAGCCTTCCCGGGGTGATATTGGAGAGTGAAGTCGTAATCACATAAGAATTCCAGCCATCGGCGCTGCCGGAGGTTCAGGTCTTTCTGCGTGAAGATATACTTGAGGCTCTTGTGATCGGAGAAGATCTCACATCTTACTCCGTACAGATAATGCCTCCAGATTTTAAGGGCGAAGACGACGGCGCCCAACTCTAAATCGTGCGCCGCGTAGTTTAATTCATGCAGCTTTAATTGTCGCAAAGCGTAGGCCACTACCTTGTCGTGCTGCATTAGGACTGCTCCCAATCCCTTCAGGGAAGCATCGGTGTAGATTTGGAATCCCTCGGTCCCTGTGGGGATCGTAAGGATTGGCGCAGAAGTCAGCCGCTTCTTCAGCTCGACAAACGCTGCCTCGCACTCTGGCGTCCATCGGAATGTGACGTCCTTCTTGGTGAGAGTAGTTAGGGGTAGGGCGATCTTGGAAAAACCCTCGACAAACTTCCTGTAGTATCCGGCAAGACCGAGGAAACTTCGGATATCTGCAGCCGTCCTAAGTGACGGCCAATTTTGTACCGCCTGGACCTTGGCTTGGTCTACTGCCACTCCTTCCTTGTTTATTGTGTGGCCCAAGAATCCAATTTCTTCTAGCCAGAATTCGCATTTACTGAATTTGGCGAAGAGAGAGTGTTCCCGGAGCTTTAATAGCACCATCTGAAGGTGTCGGGTATGGTCCATCTTGGTCTTCGAGTAGATTAGGATGTCGTCTATGAAGACGATGACAAAGTGATCCAAGAAAGGTTCGAAGACTCTATTCATCAGGGCCATGAAGGCAGAAGGCGCGTTAGTGAGCCCGAAGGGCATCACCAGGAACTCATATAGACCGTATCGGGAGCTAAAGGCAGTCTTGGGGATATCCTCCTATCGGATTCGAAGCTAGTAATAGCCGGATCTCAGGTCCATCTTTGAAAACACGGACGCACCTTGCAACTGATCGAACAGTTCGTCGATTCTAGGGAGGGGGTAGGTATTGCGTACAGTCAGCTTATTCAGCTCCCTGTAGTCGATGCATAGTCGTAGAGTCCCGTCTTTCTTCTTGACAAAAAGTACCGGGGCTCCCCAGGGTGAGGAACTAGGGCGGACGAATCCAGCATCTATTAGTTCCTGTAGCTGGATCTTTAGTTCAGTCAGCTCCCTTGGGTCCATCCGGTAGGGGGCTCGAGATACTGGTCGTGCTCCGGTCATGAACTCGATTTGAAAGTCGACCTCTCGCTGTGGTGGCAATCCCGGGAGGGACTCAGGGAAAACATCCGGAAAGTCGCGGACTACCGGAACCTTAGCGAGCACCTGGGATTTGTCTTCCATCTTGAAGTAGATAAGATATACTTCGTCCTTCTTTCGGACGGATTTCACCATCTGCGTAGAAGTCAAGATGATACGCGAGACAGAGGGCGCACCTGTCAACGTGACGGTCTGGCCATTCAGGTTCTGTAGCCGGACTTCTCGCGTGGAACAGTTTATCTGGGCTTGGTGCTCGGCCAACCAGTCCATTCCCAGAATTATGTCGAATCCATTTATTGCAAGGATGGTTGCGTAGATTTCAAATTCTACTTCACCTAGCATAGCTTGGAACGAGCACTTCTCGATAGAAGTCATATCCGACCCGTCCGGTAAACGGATTCGTATAGACAGTCCGATCGAACGAACAACATTTCCTTTTGTTGCGATGAATTCGTGGGAGACGAAAGAATGAGTTGCTCCCGTGTCGAAAAGGGTTTTGGCAGGAAGTCCTTCTACCAACAAGATTCCTGACGACATGGGAATATATATATATATATATATATATCAACTATCTAATACAGAGGATATAAGTACACATAAGTAATATACAACATCAGTAGTCAGATTTGATATCTCTCTATCGCCTAAGATATATACCTATGACTACGTCAGGGGCCGGTCCGTGCTGCAGGTCGAGTGCGTAGGCCTCCTGGGGCGTTGCTCGGCCATGTTGGCCTCTCCTGCCAGCTCTGCCTCTGCGGCCTCTCTGACCCTGCCCTCGTGCCGGCTGTCCACCCTGAACTGCTCCCAATCCGGGTCTCCCCGTCACCTGAGGGCAAAAGGCCCTCATATGTCCTGGCTGATGACATAAGAAGCAATTCCCTGCGAAGGGAACATCTCATCGGGCCACTAGTGGGGGCTGCGGTGCTGGAGCTGGTCTGAAGTCTGGCTGTGCAGCTGGGGGTGCTGGGGGTGCTGGTGGGTGCCTATAAGGCTGCCTGCGGCTTCGCTGCCTGCGCTCTCTATCCTGTCTATAAAGAGCGACTCCTCCGTATCGCCTCTGGTCTCAAGGGAGCTCTTCCTGACCTCTGCACCGCTGAGCCACTGTCTGCTGGTCCAACTCTAAGGTTGCTGTATGGGTAGCTATGGTCTGGAAGGTGGCCTGAGAGAGCATAATCAGGGCCTGCCTCAGGTCATCTCGTAGTCCTCGGTAGAACCGAGAAGCTCTATCCCTGTCGGAGGCAGCCAGGTTCTCGGCGAAGTGTGTCATGTGTATGAACTCTCTCTCATACTCTGCCACAGTGCGGTTGCCCTGTCAGATGAGCAGGAACCTCTCTTGTAGCGCGGCTCGGTCTGTATCTGTGATAAAGAACTCTAGTAGAGCTATGGAGAACTCTCCCCAAAGGATCTTGCTCATCGGCCGACCTCGAAAAGTAGAGCGACTAGCCGCTCTCCACCAATCCCTCGCATATCCCTCCAAGAGGGTCACCACCAAAGGAACTACTGCCACAGCTGGGCACATCATCCCTACTAACAGCTCCTCCACTCGCTCCACCCACTCCTCTACATGAATGGCCGTCTCTGTACCCCTGAAAGGGGGAGGTATTAGTCCTCGAAAATTCGTCAGTAGATCGATGGGTGCGGTCATCTCTCGTGGCGGCTGTGCAAGGGCATCATGGAAAGTCGCTAGTATAGCCGTCAGTATCTGCCCCATATCTGTCTCGACAAACGGTATGGCCGCGGGAGCGACCGGGTCTGGTGGTGGGGTAGCTAGAACATATCCTCTGGACGAGGATCCCCCGTTACTGTCCTCCGGTATCTGGAGAAGTAACAGGAAAGAGTGTCAGTATTTTGCAAAAGTAGTGGCAATTTGCAAAAAAATGACAGACAAAGCGGAAACAACGGTATATGGGCATACTATCGTACAGTCTAGAATCCCTAAGCCTCTACACTAGGGTCCACCAGGCTTCCGCTGCAAGGTTCGTCGCGAACCTAAAACGAAGTGAGGGACGAGGGGATCCTGAGACTGCTCCACAAGGAATAATCGTGATGGCTCTGATCCATTTGTAGCACCCCCCAACCTTTGCCCGGGTCGGGCCGGAGGGGTACTACTGGCCCAAGACGCCCACCCAGTGCTCATAGGGGAAACGATCCACCCTGTCATAGCACTAGATGGCCGCCTTGGTTGGCTCGAATCATAACATTCACAGCCCATCAGAATATAGCGGAAGCATTAACAGGAAACCATTGCAGATTTATATATATCACATATCAGAATCACAGCGGTTCTAGGGCCGAAGCCTAAGTACTTATATAAGCGCGTAGGCTATACATGTGCTATATATAATCCTCATATACTCTCTCTCTCTACGTTGCTTGGCGGAACTCACGTCTCTAAACTCTGGGGATGGCGGGGGTACATCTGCTCGAGTAGACCTAGCTGCTGGCGTAATCCCCTGCGGCAGCGGGTCACTACGGTGCTCCACCTCCTGTGAATGGTTAATAAACTAACCGTTAGTCACAGAGCTAAGTGGAAACAAATCTTCTCCCCGGATCCACATCCTGGGGACGAGCACGCACCCACCCAACAAAAGTAAATAGCCGAAGCACGAGAGGGTTAGCACCATATTTCATATTGGAACAGCTAGAAGCAAATATAAAAGAGTGCAGTATAACCGGAAAAAGCAGCAATAGTATAAAACGGTTATAACAATGCTCTACTAGCTCATCAGCACAACAGGTTTCCATATCCCGAATTCTATCGCAGGCATTCACAGCCGCGCACACACCGCAGGCATTCACAGCCGCATACACAAACCGCAGGCATTCACAGCCGCTTACACAAACCCTATGTCGACATAGTTTTGACCGCTTCTGTTCCAGCAGGGTAGCGAGCCCCGCGGGCCTCACTGATGTGGCCGTCGGTGACAGTGGCCAGTCCTGCCACTTCTGGGGGTGATCGTACCGCACAACCCCAGGCCCTAACGTACAACCTGGTGTACTCTTGGATGTGAGCGACATCCAGCGAATCATTTTGGCCGACTAGTGGAGGAAAACCCGACGAGGAATAAAACGGTCGGTCACCCGTGGTACCCATCTCCCTGTCGCCTTAAGTCGTCAACCTTCCTGTGACAGGGACTGACCCGCCACAATTCCACCGCAAGCAATTTACAAACAATCAATCAACGGTAAACATAATACACACCGGGTCTACGTCGGCCTGCCCTACTAGGCTTAAACTTCGGGCGGCGGCGTTCAGCTCTACTTTCGTCAAGGAGCGTGCGAGCGCATTATTTGGGGCTAGACCTGGAGGAATACCTCAACTCTGGTTATCCCCAACTATGGCTCAACCTTAATAACGACTGCTCGTCAGAGCAGGACCCGTAATTATAATAGTAAATTGCAATGAAGACAAGTGAGGTGATTATGCTGCTTATTTAAAGTGCTGTAATGAAATATGACCAGTACAAAACTGGAGTAATAACAAATTGAAAGTACTTGACCAGTACGAGACTGGAGTAGAGCTGAATTAAAAGTACTTGACCAGTACGAGACTGGAGTAGAACTGAATTAAAAGTACTTGACCAGTACGAGACTGGAGTAGAACTGAATTGAAAGTACTTGACCAGTACGAGACTGGAGTAGAACTGAAAAGAATAAAGGAACAGGACCAGTGCAAGACTGGAATAATCATAAAGAAAATGGTTAGTAGTACAATCACTCCATCCAGGAGGCTTCAGTCTCATCTCCGTTCTCAGGAGGCACATTCAGTTCTATTTCAGTTCTTAATAAGGCTTCATTGGATTACACCCATTATTAGGATCCGATTATGATTTGGTTGCGCCTTATTAATCATGACTTGATCGGATTAGTGGCTTATCAGGAGTTACACCCTTAATATTAATCGAGAATAATATGCAACTCGCTGCTCGTACTCTCACTTTCCGAGCGTGTCCAGATCACCCGAGAGTCGAGGCGCTCGACGGTTTCACAAAGCCTCGGAACACACGGAGCTTGGTCACTCGTCTCAGCCACTCTCTTCGATACGATAACTTTGAATTTATTAATTAAATTAGAAAGGACGGTCGCGCACTCCAATTTCATTTTCGAAAAAAATGAGCGTAATAATTTCCGAACGCGACCCTAGGCTTCCAGATTTTAGGAAAAATATCAAAACTTATCCCAATGACCCCAAATTTTAATACAACCCTTAAGAGGACCTAAAATGAGTCTAGTAATTTTTTTGTAATTTTCCAAAATGTTTTGGGCCTTTAATTTGGCCAAACAAATTTTATTTAGGATTTTAAAAATACCAAATCAACTCCAAAAATTCTCAAAATTTTGTTGAGACTGACCTCATTGAAGGAAATAATTTTCATGTTCAAAACTTTTTCATAAGGGCTCTATCTTAGCCTCTGAAAAATCAAACCCCTTATTATAATATTATAATATTATAATAATATAAATTATAAAAAGAAAGTACTATTCATCGTCATTTTCACCCGCAGGATCGTAACCCGCCGCCCTTACGGAATTTCCCTGCCGCCGGCCGGCCACCGGCCGGCCGTGGCTTTACCACCGGCCAACCCGTCGGTGGTGGGCGCTCCCTTCGGCGGTGGTCCGGCGGTCTGCCGCCGCCGGCCATCGCCGGAGCCATTTTTTTTATTTTGAACCGTGGGGAGGAGGTGACGGCGGCGACGCTCCGGCTGCCGGAGCTTCCATGCAACTCGTCAGAAGGCTAGGGAGTGAGGGGAGGAAGAGTTTCTACCTGAGGTTGGGGGGTTTGGCGGCCTTCGGCGAGTTCCGCCATGAATGGCTTTGGAAGGTGGTGGAGCTCGGGCTTTGCCTTTTCCGACGACCTGAGCTCCGTCAGAGCTTGGGGAGGGGTGGGGAAGTAGACCTCTGGGTTGGTGCAGGATTACATGGGGAGGGGGGCCTTTATATAAGCTTGGTGGGGGGGGGGGGGGCTTCTCCTCCCCTCTAAGATGTGGGATTAATCCCTCCTTAGGGAGGGATTAATCTCCACCCTCCAGCTGTCCATGGATAGCTGGAGGTTCAAACTCATTTCCCCATGTGGGAAATGAGGTTAGCCCCTCATGGGCTTGGGCCTTAAGAAAGAAGGGGAGAAAGAGAGGAGAGGAGGGGTAGTGGTGGGCCTGCACTCTCCTAGGGTGGGTTGTTTGTTGGTTGGGGGGCCCAAAGTGTGTGAGGGGGGGGGGGCAAGGGCTATCCATCCATGGAGAGGAGGTGAGCTCTTATTTGGAGAAAAATCCAAAAATGGATTTTTAGGGGGGTTTGACCAAAGTCAACCATGGAGTGGGTCCCCGATGCTGGTCAAAGTCAAAGTGGGTCCAAGTCGTCAGGGTTGGGTCAAAGTTCGGGTGTCGTGTCACAATTGGTGTGTGCACGCTTTTCGGTGCACGATTATGCTTGATTTGACCACGAGTTGACCAATTGTCGTCGAAATTAACCGGAACGACTTCTGTTGACTTCGTATTGACCATACGAGTCCAACGCCACTGACCGGGGTCGAATCAGAGTTCGTTTGGCGAAAGTCCGATATTTGCGCGTCGTAGCGTGCTAAAATGTTCAAAACACTCATAATCATCGTTAGGCTTCGAATCGCGACGCAACGAGTTCTGATGCGTTCGTATTAACTATACGAAGTCATAGGAATTGACAGAACTCAAATCAGAGTTCTCTATGTCAATATCCAACAATCTCATTTTCACGACGTCTTGCGAGGAATGGTCAAATCCACTATATGACCTCGGGGTTCAACTGAACGAGTTCTGATGCGCTCGTATTGACTATACGAGGCCACAGGAACTGACGGAACTCAATTCGGAGTCCTCTAGCTCTATTTCCTACCTTGGGTTACCCCTCACCGGGTCATGGGTAGGGTCCGGGCCACTTTTATTGGGCCAACTAGGGCTCTGGTGGCCCAATAAAAGTTGTGATGTTACAGGCTTGAGCAGTGATCAACCTCAGTTGTACTCGGCGCTTTTGTAAGCTTTAGATCAGTGTTTGTTGCAATGGAAGGTGGTTTCGCAAGGGGTCTTGGTATTGAGATTCTTACTTCGACCAACTTTAAAAAGTGGAAGTTGTGTATGAAGAGCTATCTTCTGGGTGAGAAGTTGTGGGAAGTCGTCGGTGGTGACGACATGCAAGAAGTAACTGCTGCAATTTGTACTGTTGAACATGTGAGAGCTTGGAGAAAGACCAATGCAAAAGCAGAGTTTGCTCTCAAGCGGGCTATCTCGCCTGAACTCTTTGATCACATCTTAGGATGTGAGTTTACTGCTAAGGTTTGGACATCCCTCGATGGACTACTCAATAGGAATAATGTAGCAAGGCTACAATTCCTGGAAAATGAGTTGGCTAGAGTAACTCAAGGAGATCTGACCATCTCAAATTTCTTTCTTAAGATGAAGAACCTGTGTGCTGAGATATCAGCGTTGGACCCTTATGAGCCCATTTCTGAAGCCAAACTGAAGAGGCACATAATCCGCGGTTTGCGGAAGGAATATGTGGCCTTCGTGACTCCTGTTCAAGGCTGGGTTACTCATCCACCCATGTTAGAGCTAAAGAATCTGCTGGCATCGTAGGAGAACCTGGCTAGACAGATGGCTGGGGTCACTATCTCTGAAGAAGGTAGTGAGACTCTCTTCACAAGTAAGAAGAAGAAGAGATGTGAGAAAAAGAAGAAGACTATTGCTGAGGATGTGCCTTCAACTTCCTATCAGCGAGAGAGGAGTGCTGCTCCTAAGAAGAACTGGAAGGAGTTGAAGTGCTACAAGTGCAATCAGCCAGATCACTTCAAACGAGACTGCAAGATTAAGCTGCAGCATGGGCATGTTGCAGATAAGGAGGGAGCTGGTTCCAGTGCTAAGGAAGACGAGTGGGGAAGAGCTTTTCTGATGGGCACGTGTGTCCGTGCTCTTTCCACCGTCGACTACCAAGATGTCTGGATAGTTGAATCGGGGTGTGGTCATCACCTCACTGGAGACGAGTCAAAGTTCTCATCGCTGCAAACATTCTCAGGTAATGAAGCTATCATAACTGCTGATGATACTATTCATACTGTAGAGAAGGAGGGTGTAGTGTCTTTGGGTAGTGCTCAAGGTCCACCCACATTAAGGAGCGTCTATCACGTACCTGACATGAAGAAGAGCCTCTTCTCTGTGACCAATGCGGTTGACGCGGGCTATCACGTTCTGTTCAGTCCAACAGAAGTGAAATTTCTCAGCAACGTATCAGCGGTTAGGGCTGATGTTGTTTATGTAGGGAGAAGAGTTAGTGACTTGTGTGTTTTTTCAACAAGTTCTTATATTGATCAGATGAGGGTCAATGATAGCGCTGCTATATGACATGAAAGACTAGGACACGTCAGGATGGACAAGTTGAAAACTATGACAGATAAAAATATTGTGAAAGGCTTACCTAAGTTGTCATCTGTCGGCGATGACCACGTTTACGCGGGGTTTCAGTATGGAAAGGCTCATCGCCTTCCATTTGACAAGTCACAAACAAGGAGTAAAGCACCATTGAAGTGTATCCATGGTGATTTGATGGGGTCAACTGTCACCGCTAGTCTTGGATGCAACAAATACATGCTGGTGCTGATTGATGACTATTCAAGATACACTTGGGTGTATTTCATGAAGGAGAAGTCAGATGCTTTCTGATTGTTTGTGGATTTCAAGGAGCTGGTGGAGGGTCGGCTTGACCTGCGAATCAAGAAGTTTAGAACGAACAATGGAGGTGAGTTCGTTTCATCTGAGTTCTTTAACTTCTGCAGGAAGCACGAGACCCAGAGAGAGCTCACTTGTGCTTATACTCCACAACAAAATGGAGTAGCAGAACGGAAGATCTGTCATCTGACGGAAACCTGCAAGTGTTGGCTTCATACGAAAGGCATTTCTAGGTCCTTCTGGGCAAAGAGAATGTCGTGCGCATCTTATGTCATCAATCAGATGTCTCTGAGTCCGATCAACATGAAGTCTCTTGTTGAGATGATGTTCAAGGAGAAGCCTAGCATGAAACACCTTCAGGTGTTTGGCGTAGCAAGATGAGCAAGATTTTTTTTTTTTTTTGCGTAGCTAGGAGAGCAAGATTTTTCTTTTTTTGGGATAGGAAGGCCAACAAGATTTTTGCGACTAGCCGCGGACAGCAAAAATGACTTCGGGTACGCCAAAATATGCGACATTGGGTCCAATTCAAGAGAAGTTTTTTGGTTCCCTCCATGCACTATTCTAGCGTGTGGGCATTTACTTCTTTTTTGTTGTCTGCACATTTCATCAAGCGACAAGATTTCGGTATCAGTGCCCGCGGCTTGCCTTTCGCTAAACAGAGTTATATTTTGGTGTGTGTTACACCGAGTAATTTTTTGGTTTGCGTGGCTCACCGTGAGCTTGAGATCAGTGTCGTGCACTTGCACATCAAATATCGTGTGTCTGATTTGATGTGCGAGTGCACGGCCCCGATTTCTTTGTTCACGGTGAGCCAGGCCCACCCAAAATTTATTGGTGTTACACACCTATTAAATTGTGCGATGAGTAATTTTACCGCCACGATGAGTAATTTTAAATACAGTAAATACTTCCTCGGCCAATTACAACCCAAATAATTCGTAGGACCTGAATTCAACCAAAAAAAATTGTACTGAAATTTGAGGGCCTATTTTGTAATTTTACCTTGAGCTCATTTATTTTCATATTATTTGGAATACACTATATCAGCTTTGGATCGCGTGCGATCCTTTATAAAGGAATAGATTCGCGTAGGTGGGAGAGAATTTCCTGTGCGTGCAACGTATGAGAGAATTGTGCGGAATTTTTTTTTAGTTCAAAAATACAGTTGGATTTTCATTGATTGTAAAATCCAGTTGAATTTTAGTTCGAAAAATGAACTGGATTTTTAGTTCAAAAAAATATTTTTTTTACAGTTGGATTTTCACCCCAAAACATAGTCATATGAGTACTTAAAATGAGCGTAAAAATGCATAGTTCAATATTTCGTGATTTATTTTGTGAAAAAATAAAAGACATAGGAGAAAATTGACGTGGAACGCACGGTTCTCCGCGTGCGTTCCACGTACAGAAAATTTTCGCCGTAGGTTGAGCGTATTTTTGCGTAAACTGGGAGTATATTAGATAAGTGTGGGATCCGGACGGAAATGCGTGGCTCTGCTAAAATTCGACCGAAATTTTTTTAAAATGTCTTTTCGGCTGATTGCCCGATCAGCTAATCGAACAGCTGGGATCTCACCCGCACTAATCAAATGTACACTAAGTATATGTAAAAATAAATCAACGGAATAGACACGCCATCATTTGGGAGCCCTCATTTATGCACATCGTATTCTGCAATTACGTAATATAATTTTATCTTGGTCGATGCAACCTAATATTTCTCAACTATAATAATTAATAAAATTTGGACTTTCGAGAGATTTTTAAATTATCAAAAAATAAAACATACTAGTAGATTATTTCGATAAATACTGTTTTATTATTATTATTAGCAATTAAAATTTTGAAGGCTCAATCATGTTGTGTCATAATTGCGTGGACGCTCTCTTTCAATGTTTTGTTTAATTTGGCTTGCTGGATTTTTCTCTCGTCCCACTGGCCCCACCGGTTACAATTGTAAATATTTAGGGAGAATTTCTCAAGGCTTCGTATTTGGAACGGTGATACAATTGCGGTTCGTTCGTTTCACGGGAATTGGGTCGTTGGAATTGGTTCATTTACCAATTTCAATTATAGTCGTTCGGTATGCCAAAAAAATCATGAGAATCGTTAATGAATCCTAATACGGTCGGAATTGGGTATAAGGTGAACGCGCGACATTCATTTCCGACCTCGATAGGTCAGATTTCGCGATTCTGCTTCTCCGCTCCTCTTCCTTCTCCCGTCGCCGCGATTCCTGCTCCTGATCTCGCTTCTCCGCTAGATCAGATTTCGCCGCTCCTGCTCTCGTCGCCGGCCCGTCACCGCGATTCCTGCTCCCGATCCCTCTTCTCCGCTAGGTCAGATTTCTATATTCTTTATGGTCATATGCGTTGTTTGTCGGTGATTCAATGAATTTATGTTTTTTTTTCTTAATATTAGTATGCTAATTACTTCAAGTTTCCTTTCTTTGATATTTTTTTTGTTCATTCAAATATGTTATTGGCTTGGATCTCAATGCAGGAACTAAAGAGAAACGAAAAGTGTCAATTTGTTTGTGTTTTTTTTTCTCCACTGCATTTTTGAAAGAAAAACAATTGCAAACAGTTTTTTTTGCGTGTTTGATTAATCTCCATTTAGAACCATTGATCCCCCTTAACATTGTTTTTTGTACAATTCAAACCGCGTGGAGGTGGACATGATTAAAAATGCCATTTTTTCTCTGATCGCCGAGGACCTTCCAAAGAGGACCTTAATTTACATCTTCATTTTTTATCGTCAAATATCATGGAAATATATCTATCCTAATTTGAAAACAAATGCAAGGTAAGCTTTTCATACATTTCACTGTTGTCGTGGGACTTCCCCGGACCATTGCTGCGCAGGGTAATTGAGGTCTTGTTGTCGTCAGTTTAAGACTATTCAATTAGCTCAATATAATTGTTCTTAAGACACTGTCCTTCGTTCGGTAGTCTATTACGTTCTTGCACACTCATCAGAAAATTTCTCATGATCTTGTTATTTATGATTAGTTTGGTATTGTGAAAAATGTGCTAGTTCTAACATGGATATAAACATTATCTATACTTTCATCCAGAATGATAAACATTATCCATACATTTCACCCTTGTGGTTGGATATATAATGTGTGTTTTTTTATGTTTAGATGGATGAAACAGTGAAACGTCATAGGCGTATGAGAGCAGCAGTAGCTGCTGCTCTTGTTGCTTTCGTCATGTGTATGTGTTACCTGTATATTTTGTTAACTTCTATTTAATCCATTTTTGTGTCTGATTTATTTATGCAGAAATAAATGGATAAAAAAGAAAAGGAGGTCAAGCCAAGTGAACGGTCCTATGTTCCATGGATGCCGCAGATGGATTGTGCGTTATCGACTGCTCTCCTTGAGCAGCAAAATCTGGGAAATAAGGCGGCTAGCGGCTGGAAAAGTGTCGCGTACACGGCGACAATACAAGCATTGAAGGATGATTGCCACGTTGATATTAGTAAGGAGAAGATAATGACCAGGATTAAAACATGGAACAAATACTACCAGGAAATATCGACTATGCAGGATACCAGTGGTTTCAGATGGGATTGGGAGCGTAATGTGGTGAAGGTTGACAGTGAGGAAGTCTGAGCTAACTACGTATAGGTAATATTTTAATTGAGTAAATATTTAAGTGTGTAGAAATTATATTCTAATTTAAACTAAACTTGTAGGTGCATCTGACAGTGAGACATTATCGGAGCAAGGTGATCGTCAATTGGGGTGACTTAGCTATGATTTGTGGTGTTAATCGGGCCACTGGAGCTAATGCTGCTACTGCGACTGAGAAAATGAACGAGATTCATATTGAAGACTCAGTGGACGAAAACGGCATGGAGGAGGTTGAGCCAAAGAGCAAGATGAGGAGAAAACATCCGCAGTAGATATTATTGCTGATGCTATTTCTGCAATAGCGAGGAACATAGAGCATGATAGCAGCGTGACTTCTCAGCCGCCACCGCCACCGCCGCCGACCTCAAGGGCAGACAGGATATATGCCGTCATTGCAGCTATTACGGATTTGACTGAGACTGAGGTCATACAGGCTAACGATATGCTGAGTGTTGACGACAAGAAGGCCGACATGTTCATGGCTTTACCGATGCCAATTAGGAGGACCCGGCTCCGCTTACATCTACGCGATTAATTAGATTATGTTAAGGACTTTTGGTTTCATGTGCGGACTATTTTAATGTTGTAGACTATTTTGAACTTTTTTTAATGTTCGGTGCGTGGACTCTTAATTCTTATTCTGTTGAAATATGATTTTTAATTAGCTATTTCAATTCAGTTTATAATAAAAATTACAAATTTGAATTCTGTACTTTGAATTTCAGGATACAACCGAACATCGGAATTGCTAATTCCAATTCCTGTGACAGAATTCCTGCATTCAGCCGAACAGCAGAATTGGAATTGAATTCAATTCCAATTCCTGTGGGAATGGGAATTGAATTCAATTCAAATTCCTGCAGCTCAATTCCTGCGAAACGAACGGACCCTTGGGGAAATTTTTTCTGTGTGTTCAACATACCATGTCTTCCTCTGTGAATAAATACGTTTTTCACTGCTGGGGTCCACCTTCTTTTCCTTCTTTTCTTCCATTCGCGAAAAAATTTTGGGGTCTTCCTTCTCCATCAGCTCTTCGCAGAAACCTAGATTCAGCTAGCTTGTCTGGACATTGCGGTGCAGGAAAAATGCCTAAGCTGCTTGAGTTTCCTCCTCCTTCCATGGTCAGCTCACTCTTAGTATTGAAACCTCCTTTTCCACTAGTTCCTTGGAAGGTATTGAAACCTGGCGGACCTTAGGTCACCGCTCTTGAAGCTGTCTGAGCGGTTTATTTGAAGGTTAGTACATGAAATCACTTCCATTATAATTATTACGGTCCGTTCATTTTGTAGGAATTGGGAGTTGTGAATTGGCATTCATTTGCCAATTCCAATTTAGGATGTTCGGCAGCGTATAAAAACAGTGGGAATCGGAATTGGGTTTAATTCTCATGGGAAATGGATATAGGGCAAACCGGCCCGCGGCATTTCCGACCTCCCGAGGTCTGAAATCGTGATTCCTGCACAACTCTCCTCTTTCTTTCGCGATTCTAGAACGATGCGCCTGCCGCTGCTCTCCTCCCCCTCCGAATTCTTTCTCGCCTGCAGTTTCTCTCTCACTCACGACTCCTCCCTACCATCTCATCTCCGACGAGCCACGCCGTACCTAGATCTTCTCCGCGAAGTGCGATTTCTTCCACATCGGCGATCCGACAACAGGTAATTTTTTTTTTGCCCTAGAATCATCTGAAAACATGTGCGACAATCATGTCCCTAGATCTGCCAGTGTAATCTTACCTCTTGCTTACCACGAAAATTTGTCACTCATGGATACCTCAGTCAAATTTTTTGATTTCCCTGCAATTAAATATGAAGATTGTTGAGAAATCTGATCAATGACCAAATTTCTTGTATTACGGATTTGATTGAGACTGAGGTCATACAGGCTATCGATATGTTGAGTGATGACGACAAGAAGGCCGACGTGTTCATGGCTTTACCGATGCCAATTAGGAGGACCTGGCTCGGCTTACATCTACGCGATTGATTAGATTATGTTAAGGACTTTTGGTTTCATGTGCGGACTATTATACTGTTGTAGACTATTTTGAACTTTTTTAATGTTCGGTGCGTGTACTATTAATTTTTATTCTGTTGAAGTATGATTTTTATTTAGCTATTTCAATTCAGTTTATAATAAAAATTACAAATTTGAATTCTGTACTTTGAATTTCAGGATACAGCCGAACATCAGAATTGCTAATTCCAATTCCTGTAATAGAATTCTTGCATTCAGCCGAATAGCAGAATTGGAATTGAATTCAATTCCAATTCCTGCGGGAATGAGAATTTAATTCAATTCTAATTCCTGCAGCTCAATTCCTGCGAAACGAATGAAGCAACAAGTACTCATGCTTCTTCCAACAATGCTGCTGAGAGAATGGACAATGCAAGCTTTGTTTTATGTTAGAGTACATTCATCATTTTTGTCCCGGTTAGTTGGACTTACATTTTAATTTTCAACTGCATTTAATACGTGAATTCCAACTGTTTTTAAAATCAACTGATTTTTGTTTTTTATTTGCAGTTTGATTTTAGTTTGTACTAACTATTTATACGATTTTTTTCAGGCCAAGAAATAGCATTGGACGAAGATTTTATGTCAATGACACATCTCCAAGAAAGCGCTTTCAAAATTCTCATGCTTTATTAATGAGAAAAGTATGCGCGAGTTTTTTTATCAATGCATGAGTAAGTGTAATAACGAGTTTGAGTTTGATAGATACTGGAATGAGATGATTAGTAGAGAAAACTTGAAAGAAAATATATGATTGCGGGATTTATATAGAGTTAGGAGGAACTGGTCTACAACTTTCAACAAGGATGTGTTAGATCTTGGTATATTGCCAACACAACGAAGCGAATCTGCCAACAAGGTTTGCATGACTGTTCAAAGGTAAACTAGTACACTGGTGGAGTTTTCATGGGGTTAGAGAAATTGGCGGGGTCTCGGCGTAGAGGAGAGGGGGATAAAGATTTTAGATGCAAGCAAGACACAATAAACTTAAAGTTTAGTAGTTATATGATTCTTAAACATGTGTCTAAGTTTTACACCCCCAAAATGTTTGATATTTTTGAAAAAGCTTTCATGGTGGGAGTTATTGGTGTATGCATAGTGGATGCGACAAGATATGATGAAAATCATTTTTTGTATGTCACAAAGCATTGTGGTGATAGTAAAGAGGACAAACGATGGTTTGTTAGCTATAATTCCAATACCAAAGAGACCGATTGTTCATGCAGAGGTTTCGAGACTTGAGACATCTTGTGCAAATATATTCTTATGATATATAATATGAAAAATGCAAGAGAAATACCAAATAAATATTTGTTGAAATTATTTTGTCATAATGCTAAGAAGGGTATATACCTACCAAATATTCCTAGCATTATAGATTATGACTCCAATTTAATATTTAGAAACCACTTGATGAATTTTTCTTATGATCTTACACACCGAGAAGAAAACTGTCAGGATGCAAAGACACATGTTCTAACAGCCTTGAATGTTTCAGCAAAGAAAACTGATGAGATAATTGAGGCTGATGAAATGTGGAAGAGAGGGTTCAGTGATGAGAACGACAAAAATATTCCAACGGTTAAGGATCCAACAACGAAGAGACCAAAAGGAATTTCAAATGCACGTTTGAAGGGACACTGAGAGTTGGGGAGTAAAAAACTAAATAATGTGCTTGACCTTTTAACAATTGCTACAAATACGGTTTTTATCAACTTATTGTTCATTTTTTTTATCTTTGGCAGAGATGAAAGCCACGGTTAAGAAGAAGATAGTTATCGTAGAAGAAATTTTTGGAGAAGTGCATAAGATCAATTTTCTCGACCTTTCAGCAGAAGACCAAGAAACGACCAAAATAGATGCTCATACTGTAGCACCTACTCATGCACCAAATTATTTTAATGATGACTTCTATGTAAATTTATCTTCTGATTTCCCTGGCATTCCCGATGTCTTTAAACCATAATATTTGTCTATGTATGACCATAAGTAAATGCGATTGAGATTGTAGTGTGCTTGATTTTGTGAGTTTAATATTTTTATCATATTTCTCAATGATGTCTGGTGTCTAAGACAGAATTGCTAAATCTAATTTTAATTCAGAAAATGATCAACATAACTGATATCAAAATCCAATTATGATTACAATAATTTATAATATAAAAGAATACAATATTTCAAAATAATATCATCTTGTAAAAAAAGTCAATTGCATCCTCATATCAATAGGTGCATATCATGCTCAACCTAATATCAATATCACATTCACTAAATTGCACATAAATAACTGGATATCAGTACAAGCCTGATATCATAGTAAGGCCAATTACATCCATGTATTTACTCAATATCAACCTGATATCAAAATAAACCGCCCATAACAACAAAATATAAACTAATTTGGCAGTGTCTTTTACGTTTAAAAGAACAATCCAGTCCAGAAAGTAATAAATATACCGCCCAGAACAAAAGAAAATGAGTAACATTAACCGCCCATGACAATCCAGTCCAAAAAATAGTAAATATAAACTAATTAGGCTTTGTCTTTTAAATTTAAACTAATCAGAAAAACTCAGTCTAGAAATCTTCTCATTGCATCGCAAGGAGGGAGCAAAGCTCATAAAATGTCTTCCCTCCTTCGGCTGAAGTCCGCGAAATCGGCCTTT
The DNA here is from genome assembly GCA_039513925.1 of Platanthera zijinensis. Lineage (NCBI taxonomy): Eukaryota > Viridiplantae > Streptophyta > Magnoliopsida > Asparagales > Orchidaceae > Platanthera > Platanthera zijinensis. The sequence goes on along the minus strand of CM077091.1, from coordinate 138,965,597 downwards.
ATCACGAACTTCACTTTCATTCGCGAGTTGTTGGCGTAGATCTCCTACTCGCCTTTTTGAACCATGTTTTTTTACAAAAAAAAAAAACTTTCTTTTGACATAGTTCACGCTCACCACAACAAAGTGTTGGAACCATAAAATCCTAGTTACATATGTTTGGACACATAGAACATTTCAGTTAGAGACTCAGTTAGCATATTTTTTACATATAGTAGTTCACAATAAGAAATTTCGTGACGCAGGGGGGAACATATCTCCGTTCAATTGATACAATTAGTAGACATTTCAATAATATGTTAGGAGCAATTTTCAAGTTATCCAACGACTTTATCAAGCTCCTTGATGTAACAACATAATGATGACATCATTTTGTTGTGAGCAATTTATTTATTTCATCTTTATACTATAAGCAAGGAGGAAAAGGAGCTTGGTGTAACATTTTCTTGACTATAATACCCTCCAGATGGTGTAACATTTCTGGACCATAATACCCTCCTAAACTCATTTTTTTTGAACATCCTGAACTTTTCGGTCATTTCTTTCTTCCCCGCACTATTCATCCGCTTCATAATCACGATATCCACGATTTCCCTAATTCTCCTTCCCCTCTCTTCCACGACAATGCTACTACGTTCAGACGACGATGGAGAAACTCCACTGTCCTCGACACTGCTGTAAAAGATCTCGTTCAGAAGAGCCCTCACTGCTGGCGACAACCCTAGTCACCGTCGATCTTGGCCAGTTGGTAAGCTTTGCTTCCTCCCTTCCTCTCATCTCTTCCAGATCTATAGAAATATCGTCGATCTTGGTTTGTTTGTAAGCGCCACCTCCTACTTCTTCCTCGTCCCTCCTCTCATAATGTTACTGTTGTCCGTTCTTTGCACTCCTTCCTCCGATCTTAGGGTTTTTTCCTTCCTACGATCTTGGCCCGATGGTGAGCACCACCTTCTGCCTTCCTCTCATCTCTTCCAGATCTTGGCCCGATGGTGAGCGCCGCTTCCTCCCTTCCTCTCATCTCTTCCGGATCAGAACATGACTCATCTCATCTCATATATCTTAATCAAACAGGCATCAAACATGACTCTTCTCATCAATAATTGTTAGATCAGAACAAATTTTCTAAAAGGTACATCTAAAATACATTTAGTTCTGATATTGCAGACAGCTCCTCCTACACAGAGCCTCGCCGCCATCATTGCTGCCGGCTCCTCCGCTCTTCACGGTATCATTCCGCGTTCTCCTCACTGTTTTCCCATTTTTATTTTTTCAAGGAGGTTTTAGAGCTTCATCGCTTAACATAGCAGGCATCAGGCTCATCCTCCATTAACAGAGCTCCTCCCAGATTTTTTGATTTTCAGGCTCATTCTCCCCTGCTTCAGGCATCAGGTTTGGATTTACTCTTCTTTGATTTATATTTCTGCATCCTCTTCTTCGCTTCAGGCACCAGATTTTCTGATTTCTAGGCTTTCCCGAGAGACCCTCCTCCACCATAGCAGGCATCAGGCTCATCCTCCATTAACAGAGCTCCTCCTCCCAGGTTTTTTGATTTTCAGGCTCATTCTCCCTCGCTTCAGGCATCAAGTTTGGATTTTTTTATGCATCCTCTTCTTCGGTTTAGATTTCTGCATCCTCTTCTTTGCTTTAGATTTCTTTAGGTTTGCTTTTGATGCATTCTGCGATTTTCTGGGCTTTAGATTTCTTTGTTTTTGATTTTCTGGTCATACTTTAAAGCTTTTGTGAGTGCAATCTTATTTCATTATAAGCCATTTCTATCTGCATACTTAAACCACAAATGTTGATTTATAAATAAATGGCTCATTATTAGGGTTATAAGACTGATTTTTGATAAAGAAATGTGTTCCTCAGTAAACAATGCACTATACTTATGGTTATTCCTTTTTTGCCCTGGTTTTGGTAATTTCAAAAGTAAGAGGGTGTGCAAACTTTTAATTTCAAAAGTAAGAGGGTGTGTGAACCTTAGATGTGCAAACTTTTTTACATTTGCACAGGAGGTGGTTGGTGACATGGAAGAGTTGCTGATCACTAAGCCTAATTAGATGTAGGCTCTGTTTGGCACGATGGTGATGATCGTGAACATGGGGGTTAAACTGTCATTTTGTTAACACACACCTAAGGAACTTCATGTATTTTTATGTTCAAACGAATGACGGTTTAACCCATGCTTTCTCCATTTTCATTTCATTGTCCATTTCTTCTAATTAAAGTTGAAGTTGCAAATTAAATCCCGGCTGTGTTTATGCAGTTATTTATAGAATGCTATCGACAATTTAGAATAGGCTAGAAAGTAGTTTGGATGGGCAACCTCTTCATTTTTTGCAGGTTTGGGAGAATCATAAGCTCTGTATTTCCTACTACTCATCTTTCTCTGGATTTTTATTTTCTATTCAGGAATTGTTCAGGAATTTAGTCCAAACTCCTCACCATTTTCTGTTCATGGACAGTGTGAACATAAATGTACAGGAATTTAGTTCAAGCCATAATAACAATACAATTTCCATTTTGTAAAGTTACCCAGTGATTGTTCAACTGCATGTGTGATTTTTCAATTTTTTGCATTTTTCAGGTAGATTTATGTGTTTTTGACCTTTTTTTACTTTGTTATTTCAAGCATATGTATCATATTAGCACTTATCTACTTGTCATTCAAATCACAAAATTGCAAATAAATAATTCTTAGAAATACAGTCAATATCAATACTAATTCTTAGGCGCTCGTGTTGAAAATTAGATGGAGTACACTGAAATATGAGAAAGCTGATGTGATAATCCTCCAATGCTGATTCCCATCAATGACAGCTTCATAACTCAATCCAATTTTCTTTACCGTTCTTTAGAATTTCTACGTCACCCTAATTGCATTTTAAGATCGAGATTTAATTGTTACATTCTTCAACAACAATATTAATTCATGAATTTTAGTATTGCAATGTTTTTTTGACGGGATACGACCACACCAAATGTTAACAACAATTAAAAATAATGTTATAGGTGAAAAATGGCAACCACAACAACAAATGTGCCCGCACACGACCATTGTCACCATACACAACTACTGTTGTCGCCTATGCTTATTGTCGCCGACCACAACCATTGTTGTCGCCCGCAATATTGGTCGACACACAACTATTGTTGCCCACAACAAATGTCGCTTACCATGACAAATGTTGCACCCACGACAAATGTCGCATCCAATACGACAAATGTCGCCCCTATGACAAATGTCGCACCCAACGACAAATGACGCCCCTATGACAAATGTCTCCCCCACGACAAATGTCGCCCCCACGACAAATGTCGCCCTCAACGACAAATATCGCCCCCCACGACAAATGTCGCCCCCACGACAAATGTCACACCCATGACAAATGTCGCATCCCACGACAAATGACGCACTCACGACAAATGTTGCACCTACGACAATTGTCTCCCCCCACGACAAATGTCACACCCACGATAAATGTTGCCCGCACGGGATCCCCCGTGCACGACTGCTTGTACATCTATATATAAGTAATATGCTTAAGGAAAACTTATTGATGGGGACATGTACAGTATATAAGAGAAACGGTGTGTGATTAACCAGTGACCCATAAACCCCACTAATTTGATGGGGATCATAAAGGTAACCACCGCGCGCGTGATCGACGCGCTCGATCCATGCGCGATCCGCGCACGAGATCCCATCACCTGCACAACCCCAATCAACCGCCAACGGACAGCCGTCGTCGCCGATGGCATTCCCACGGTCGGCCTCCGTAAAGCCAGTGTCGGGCGGTGTTCTCCCGACCGGCCTCTGTGAGGCCGACATCGGGCGCCGCCCGGTCGGCCTCATAAAGGCCGACGTCGGGCGGCCTCTGCCCGGACGGCCTCCGTGGGGCCGACACCGATGACCGCCAGCTGGCCTCCTAGGGTCGGCTTCGGGCGGCGTTCTCCCGACCATCCTTCATAAGGCCGACGCTAGTCAGCCTCATAGAGACCGGCTCCGGCCGACCTCTTAGAGGCGACACCATTCACCCGGATGGCCTTTGAGAGGCCGCCGCCGCCCGGAGAGCCTCATAGAGACCGACGTCGGCCGACCTCCGCTCGGTCGGCCTCCGCCTCCTCAAGGTCGGCGACCGCCCGGTCAGCCTCCCTTGATCTGCTGCCCGACCGGCTTTCCCCGACTTAGTCTCCCCCCCGGGTTGCCTCCTGCTAACCACTATCGTCTGATCGCCCTCCAACGATCACTATTGTCCAATACGCGGGTAACCACCCGTGTAACCACCGATATAACCACCGATAGTGGTGGGTGTGAATAGTCGGGATGATGGCGGCCTGTGAATAACAAAATAATATAAATAATACACACTAGAAACTATAGAAAATGTGGTCTACAATTAGTCATTTCGGTTGTTACGGTCTGCGGATAACTGCGTAATTTCCGTAACCATCTCTTGGGCCTATAAATAAGACCTCATACCCCTCTCATTTCTAACTTTCTCCTCCCAGTCTCCTCCTCCTATAGGCTAGAGCTCTGCCGAAATTCTCCTACGAGCCACCTCCCTTTGAGAACTCCGAAAATTTGTCTAAGTCAACGACGCTCCAAAAAGAAAGATGTTCCGCTAGCGGTCTCTCCAAAAATTCTCCTACGTGCATGGTGTTCTGCCAACTCTCCTCAACAAATCTCCTACGCTCGCTGCAACATTAAGTTGCGTCCGGGCAACGTCTTTGAGCATCCACCACCAACAGAAAGAGATAGATTTTGAGTTTAGTGAGTGGCAGTCTGTTTCCCTCCGAGCGCACTTGTGTACTCTCTCATCCCCCAAGCTGTAACGAGGAGCGGTCTGTCAAACTTGATTTCCCTGATACCATATAAACCACCCTGATAGTGAAGTTGAGTGGCACTGATCCAGTCACGTGATTTTTTACTCAATTTACGAATTTTCTACTTTAAAAAAACATCGTGTGCATTTCTTTACTTACTCAGTGACTTTTACACGCTCGACCGCTCTACGGGCTAAGGCGACCTAATTTAGTCTGATCTACCAGTAGCCTCGAGCAGTCCACAACATTTATGTAGACTCTAATCTTATAATAGTGTATTGAAAATATATATATAGATGACATTCATATTAAAGTGACAGTCCTCATTAAAGATCAAGGTAGATATTAAAATTGAAAATAAGCTATAACAATAAATGTCATGGATGTATGTGATTCCAACATGAATTTGGTATATGTATTGCCAGATGAGAGGGGTCATCATCATACTCCGGAGTATTGTGTAATGTACTCGAAGGAGCAGATCGTTTCGATGTACTTGTAGGTAAATGCTACCTTTTGGATGCAGGTAATAAACCAAAATATCTTGCTCCATATAGGTTAATCAAATATCACCTTAAAGAGTGGTCCGTACAAGGTTATAATCCCACCAGCTACAAAAAGTTTTTGATTTCCGACACTCAAAGGAAGGAAATATTATTTAGAAGAAATTTGGACTACTTAAGAAGCGATGAACAATTTTGCGAGGACAATCTTTATTTTATATCCAAGTGCAGATGAACAAGACTTATTTTAAGCATAATATCATCATTTATTTTGTTGCTGGCTAAAAACTATTTTTTTATTTTAAACATATTCAAATTATAAACGCAATTTGTATACTCCACATATAATTACCTAATATAAAGGAGATTGGAGAATAATGCTAGATTACTTGCTGAAGTAGACATGAAGATACTTGTTCAAGATACAAGTTGTGAAAATAAGAGTACCAAGATGTAGTGGGTGCAGCTCAAGCAATACCCGAATGAATCAATTTTAGAGAAACTATGACTATGAACATGTTCACTGAGTAGCAGGCTCGTTGTGGAGCATAAAATCTTTTTTTGATGAAAGTTTTTTTAGGTTTTCAAATATATAATATGCTAAATATTCAAATATATTAATATATAGTTGCTTTTTATGTTTTGTGCAACACCTGAGACGCAATATCATCATTTATTTTATTACTAACTAAATTTTGTTGACTTTTATATGTTTTGTACATGGCTATTATACAACCACTTAATGGATAAAAATAATAATAAAGCTACCAAAAAAGTGAATGGCCATATATTCGCTAGACAACATAGATGGATTGTGTTTTATCCGTTGCTCTCCTCAAGAAACATGATTTGGGGGAATAAAGGAGTAAATGGTTGGAAAAGTGCCGCATTCACAGTTGAAATTCAAGCTTAAAAGAAGAAATACAATGAGGTCATAAATAAGGAAAATATATTGATGTGCTTACGAATATAGAGTGTGTATTACCAAGAAATATCAGTGATGCTAGATACTAATGTATGCAGCTGGGATTGGGAGCACAATGTTGTGAGGGTGGACCAAGAAGATGTCTCAACCTACTATGTTTAGAATTTTCTTTTATTTTTGTGAGATTGATTGCATGTTTTATAAGAAGTACCAATATTTAAAATTTATTGGTCCAGTATCTACAAAACTTGTGGGCGCATCCAACTGTAAAATATTATTAAAGCAAGATGATTGTGAATTGTGACGATTTAGCTATGATATGTGTGGTTGATAAAATTATTGAAGTTCATGATATGATTGCATCTAAGGTCGTGAATGAAATTAACATAAATGATTCTGTTGATGAAAATGTGGTCGAGGAAGTCGATCCATGACCCAAGAAGAAGCAAGTTGTTGTAGTTAATATTACTGCGTATGTTGTTTCAGCAATTGCAAGTAACATGGAACATGAGAGTAATGTGATTGTTCAGCCTTCACCACCAATCTATAGAGCTAATAGAATATATGTGGTCATTGCAGTTATTATTGATCTGACTAATCATGAGATCATCAATATATTGTGCATTGATGAAACGAAGAGTGACTTGTTCATGACTTTGTCATTGTCAATAAAGAGTACATGACTCCGCTCACAATCTTGAGATTGATTGTAACATCTGTATTCCTACTAGATCCCTAAAATGTATTAGGGTAAGACATGTGGTGACTCATATGAGTTAGGGCAAGAAGATGACCATAGGTCTCAAGGAGCTAAGAAGAACTCGCATAGGGCTCATTAGAAAGCATAAGTCAACCTAGGTCAAATTTCCCCAGATTGAACTCACTAGAACAAATTGACCACACCACTATGTCCATAACCCTAAGGGAGACCCAACTGAACATAGGTCCCATGAATTGGTCACCTCAATTGGTCAATTTGACCAAAGTCAACTTAGGTCAATTTTGACATATTCAACACCACATGGCTCAAACGACCCCCAATACTTCAATTGACCTTACTCATGCCCTCCTAACCCCTAAGAGAGGCCATTAGATCAATGATCACACATTGGTTCCACCCAATTTCAAAGAATTGACCAAAGTCAACTCTTGGTCAACATAACTCAATTCAACTCAATCAAGGTCTAATTGACCTCACCCCTAGCCTTCTAACATCATTAGAGACCCAATGGACAAAAAGCCCATGAATGGGTCAACCAATTCATCCAATTTGACCAAGTCAACTCTTGGTCAAATTAGGCTTAAAATAGAAAATATGGAAATTTGATTAATTTCTATGGGCTAAAGCCAATATGGGCAACCCACCCTATAGGCCATGACCCTATTTGCCACCCATGTCATCCAATTTCTGGAGGTGGTGAATGATAAAAGGAATTTAGGGTTTCCCCAATTTTTAGGTGGAATTCAACGGGGCATTCATGGATTGAATGTCAATAGGCATCCAATTCATCTCCCATATGCATCCATTCATCTTCTTATTAAGTTCTAGGTCATTTTCCATCATTCCCTCTATCAATTGATGGGGAATTCAAGGAGCTTCACCATTGGCTGAAATTTCCATTGATCGATGGCATTCCACCATTAAGCATCCCCCACCTCAAATTGACCCTTCCATCATCTTCAGATGCCAAAGAAAAGTTGAAATCAATTCTTACATTGCTGTATTTATTGGAGAATCAAAGGATCGAACAAGCTCGTCGGAGGAAGAAAAGTTCCATGGCCAACTGCCGCCACACCCGTCGTCGTGGCCCGATAGAGGTGTGTTTCCTCCCACTCCTCCAATGCTAGCTTCCTAGATCCTTAGGTTGAGAAATCAGGCTCAATTGTGATGGGATCCATATGATATGTGGGAGAAATTTCGAGCTTTTGAGCTCGGTCGGGTTCACCGAAGAAGCCCTCTCTGGCGGCCATGATGCCGCCAAACGGTAGCCACCACCTCAACAGAGGTGGTGGTGGCGGTGGCCGGCTGTGGAGGTCAGTGGGTGGCCGGGAAATTGGGTATGAAGAATACTCAGGTCGGGATCATCTGGAACGTTGGCTGGAGCTTGAAAGACAAGCTGAACCCGTCCATTTTAACTTTAAGATTCGTGCAGGAAATAATAATACATGCTATAATTTTATCATTTTGTCACACATATATCAGAAATTTCAAACTGAAATTAGGGCCCCTTAGAGGCGGATTTACGAAAAAGTGCCAGATATAAACATTGTAGTCCTTGATGTCTACTTTCTACAGGACTTTAAATCACATCATTTGGAGTCATACAGCCTCCATAAAAGGCATTTTACTGAGTTGTGTCCTAAGAGGGGACCAACCACTAAAATGTGAATATATATCACATGGATAATTGTATGGGCATAATATTTTGGTCATGTACGTATATACTCTAGACACACCTCCTCCCTAAAAATTAGAATTTTGGGGTAATATTTTTATATACTTTTGTCCAAAATATGATTTATAATATACATGAAATTTAAGTGGCTAGACCAAGTCAAATTGACCCAAATCTTGGATGGTATGTATATTAGGGTATCATGAGGCTCTGTTAAAAATTTGATACCATTTGGATTCTGCATGTGGATATATTCCACTTGTAAGAAGATGAAGTAAAGGGATTTGGCGCGCATGTAGCACAAAAGGTGTATTTTGTGAATTTCTCCCAATTGGCTGACTGTATGTCTATGATATTTTGTACATATATATATATATATCTTTGAAAGGTATCATCTCTAATAATATTAAAATTTTTGGGCTTAAAAATACTAAGTATTTAACTAATGGTATATTCATTAAAAATTAAATTAATGAAATAAAAGTTATTAAATTACTTAGTAAAATTCTAATTTCAGGTGACATACAATATTAGGTCATATTACATCTCTGGAAATTTTATTAGAATTTATGGAAGTCATTTACCTTGAGTAATATCAATAATATCATTTGTCACACTTATGTATGTTTGAATTATTTATATTTAAAACATCTTGTAAAATTCTAATTTTCTGGCTAGATGATTTTTATAGTATTATGAACCTCTGATAATTTTTCTGGAAATTTTGGAAAGTTAACTTAGCTACTTCTTTTGTAAAGTGACATTTGAGGATTAATATTCACTTACTGAAATTATAGACAAATTTTATAGGAAAAATTATGAAACTCTGTCCAGAACATTATTTTGTCAATATGTACCTGTGATAATTAATTTAGAATAATTGAACATCTGAAATTGGTACTTCATGTATAAAATGACATGTATCACTCATTTTGAGAATTTTATTTATGGTCAAATTAATTAGAAAATTCATGAACTTCTGATTATCGCTTATTTATGTCAAGATAAACCTCGTATTAATTTTAGAACTTTTGGCCAAAGAAATTGATAGTTTCAACTTTTGAATCATAACTAGTTCATTTGAGTGATGGTTTGCGTTTAACAAATTTGAAGTAGTGATTAGACCATCTAGATCACATGAAAATTACCATTTGATTTGGAACATTTATCGGACCATGGTGCATCTCTGGATGGGATCTTGGGGCATGTAGATTAATGTGTTTAAGTTGCACCTCATATCGTATAATGAAGTTAAGGGTTAGCAGCGTTCAATAGAACACATGCCTATGAGTAAATCATAAATGTGATCTTAGGAGTTTATCCTAACTGATTTAGTGGCATTTAGAAGGTCATAGACTTCTGTTAGGAGTCCTAGGGTAAGTCACCAAGTGGTGTCGAGTGTTAGTGTTTGTGAACACTAAGGGGAGTAGTTAAGTCTGGAGTCCGACGATAGATCGTATCTCCCCTAGAAGAAACATAAACCATCCTAGGTCAATGTAATATTGGGAGCGGGTTTTAAATAAGGGTAGTCACCTATAAGAATAAATATCTTGAGAAAGGGAGGTTTGTGATTCAGCCCATCGTACTTCCTAATATCGTTGTGAGCCCTTCACCGGGTAGATCCCGGGTGTAACATCCCGACTTTTATTGGGCCACCGGAACCCTAATGGGCCCAATAAAAGTGACCCGAACCTCTATCCGTGACCCGGTAGGAGGCAACCCTAGGCAGGGTATAGAGCTCGGGAACTCCGATTTGAGTTATGTCAGTTCCTTTGGCCTCGTATAATAAATACGAACGCGTCAGAACTCATTCCGTTGAACTCTGAGGTCATATGGTGGATATGACCATTCCTCGTAAAACGTCGCGAATACGAGATTTTTTAATATCGAGCTAGAGAACTCTGATTTGAGTTTTGTCAATTCCTGTGGCCTCGTATAGTCAACATGAGTGCGTTGGAACTCGCTCTGTTGAATTCCGAGGTCATATGGTGGATATGACCGTTCCTCGCAGATCAACGTGAAAACGAGATTTTTGAATATTGACCTAGAAAACTCCGATTTGAGTTTTGTCAGTTCCTATGACTTCGTATAGTCGATACGAATGCATCAGAACTCTTTGCGTCGCGATTCAAAGCCTAACGATGATTATGAGCGTTTTGACCATTTTAGCGCGCCGTAACACGCAGATTTTGAATACTTAGCAAACGAACTCCGATTCGACCCCGGTCAGTGGCATTGGATTCGTATGGTCAATACAAAGTCAACGAAGTTGATACCGATCAATTTCGATGACGGGTGGTCAATCTGTGGTCGAATCAAGCACATTCGTGCACCGAAAAGCGTGGCACATCAATTGTGACACAACACCCCAACTTTGACCCGACCCCGATGACTTGGACCTGTTTTGACTTTGACCAACATGGGGGACCCACCCTAGGGTTGACTTTGGTCAACCCCCCCTAAAAAGCTCTTTTCTCTCTCTCCATCCCTCTCTCCTTAATAAGCTCACCATGGGCTCATTATTTTTACCATAAATTGACCATGGTGGCTACCTTGTAGGCCAATAAGAGCATCAAAAGCTCAAATCCCATCCCTTATTTTCTCCTTTCTCACTCTCTTCCTATTGGCCAAAGATGGAATTCTCACATGGCTATTAGCCTTGACTAGATCCTAGGTGGTACTACCTCCATTCAGAGGATGCCAGCTGTCCCTACTGCTGGGAGAAGCTTGGCCACATCTCCTCCAGAGGGAATTTAGTCCCACACCGATAGAAGGAAGAAGGGGGGCTCCTCCTCTCCCTATAAATGGACCCCCTTACCTCAGAGGAATGCACTCCTCTCCCCAAGCTCAAAAGAGCCACCACCACCCATGTTGGAGCTCTGCCCCCAAGGCCGAAGGCCCGTGCCTGTCACTACAAAGTCAACGAAGTTGATCTCGGTCAATTTCGATGACGGGTGGCCAATTTGTGGTCAAACCAAGCACATTCATGCACCGAAAAGCGTGCACACATCAATTGTGACATAACACCCCAACTTTGACCCGACCCCGATGACTTGGACCTGTTTTGACTTTGACCAACATGGGGGACCCACCCAAGGGTTGACTTTTGTCAAACCCCCCTAAAAAGCTCTTTTCTCTCTCTCTTTCCCTCTCTCCTTAACAAGCTCACCATGGGCTCATTATTTTTGCCCTAAATGGACCATGGTGGCTACCTTGTAGGCCAATAAGAGCATCAAAAGCTCAAATCCCATCCCTCATTCTCTCCTTTCTCTCTCTCTTCCTATTGGCCAAAGATGGAATTCTCACATGGCTATTAGCCTTGACTAGATCCTAGGTGGTACTACCTCCATTCAGAGGATGCCAGCTGTCCCTACTGCTGGGAGAAGCTTGACAACATCTTCTCCATGGGGAATTTAGTCCCACACCGATAGAAGGAAGAAGGGGGGCTCCTTCTCTCCCTATAAATAAAACCTCAGAGGAATGTACTCCTCTCCCCAAGCTCGAACGAGCCACCACCACCAATCCTGGAGCTCTGCTTCTCCGGAGCAAATTCAGCTGAGCTCCACCGCCACCTCCACCACCATTAATGGCGGAACTCGCCGGAAGCCCCAAAGGCCCCGAAATCAAGTTGAAAACTTCTCCTCTCCTTCCTCTCAATCTTTCGAACGAGTTGCATGCAAGCTCCGGTGGCCGGAGCACCGCCGCCGTCACCCCCTCCCCTCCCGTTCAAAATAAAAAAATAGCTTTGGCGATGGCCGGCGGCGGCGCGCTGCCGGACCATCGCCGGAGGGAGCGCCCACCACCGGGAAGTTGGCTGGGGGTTGAACCACGACCGTCCGGCGGCCAGCCGGCAGAGGGGAAGCCCCGTGAGGGTGGCGGTTCGGTACAGGCATTTGGGGAGGGGAGAAGAAGATAAAAAAAAAATATATATACAAGTGACAGGCACGGGCCTTCGGCCCTGGGAGCATTCGACGGGGGTGCGACAATCGGCAGGGTGCGACATTCGGCGGGGTGCGAAATTCGCCGGGATGCGACATTCGCCGGTGGTGCGACATTTGTCGTGGGGACGACATTTGTCGTGGGGACGACATTTGTCGTGGGCGGAGACATTTGTCGTGAGCGGCGATATTTGTCATGGGCAACAACATTTATCATGGACAGTACCCGCCCCTATGGCCTCGCGCGACAGTACCCGACCAACGACGGCAGGCTTTGCCCGTTTCCGGTGGGCTCCTCCCGCTCCCGGCGGGCTCCGCCCGACCCATAACATATACATATGAGTACTCAAAATGACCGTAAAAAAATATAAATCAAGAATACAAATTTTATTTTGTAAAACAAATTATATTTGAACGTTAAAACATTAATTTTTTTTTTGTCATTCCTAGCTAGGGACAATAGGTTTAGGGTATCTAGTGTTTTTATTTTTTGTATTTAATATTGTTAAGTTGTGTAATTACCTAAAAAGATATTGTCTTTATAATATACTAATATAAAGTTTGGTATAATTGTGTAATTATGAATACAACTATAAGGGCAATATAGGGACATCGGACAATGTTTCACCAAAGAGTAGTTTTCTTATAATAGTAGAGATATATTATAATTATTATAATATTATAAATATTATAATTAAAATTAGTATTTTTTTCCTGAAGACTAATCTAGGCTTCTAGGAAAAATATTTTAAACATGAAAGTTGTTCCCCTTAATGAGGGCAGTCCACACAAAAATTTTGGGATTTTTTGGAATTGATTTGGTATTTTTAAAAGCCTAATTAAGGATTATTTAGCCAATTTGGAGCCCCAAATTGCTCGGAAGATTTTGAAAAAATTATTAGGCTCTTTTTAGGCCCACTTAAAGGTTGTATTAAAATTCGAGAACCTTGAGATAAAAATTGAAGATTTTTCAATTTCTTGGAGCCTTGGGTCGCGCTCGATAATTTATGCGCTCGAATTCTTTGAAAATGGAAATCGAAGTGCGAGACTATTTTATATATTGAATGTTAAGTTCAATTGAGCATTCGATGAGAGTTATCGAGGCAAGATTTTCAGCCCTGAGTAATTCAGGGTTTTTGCAAAACAACTGAGGGCCTCATTTTCAAATAACTCTCAAGAATTTTGGATAGAATTGGAAGATAAAAGTACGAGTTTCGAGAAAAATAATTCACAACCTTATTCTAGGTGAAGAATTTCTCTCATGTGTTAAAAATGATTCTCGAGGTTGAAATTCGAGGAAAAATATGCCCTCTAACGAGATTCTCGCATTCGATCCGACGCAAGCAATCGAATTGATATTTATTCTCGGATGAATAATATAAATGTAACTCATAATAAACTTCCTCTGGTCCGATTAAGTCGTGATTAAAAAGGGCGCAACTGAATTGTTATTGGATCTTAATAATGAGTGAAACCCAACTAAACCTCCTGAGAACGGAGATGAAACTGAACTAAATCTCCTGAGAACAGAGATGAAACTTAACTAAACCTCCTGAGAATGGAGATGGAACTGAACTAAACCTCCTGAGAACAAAGATGGAACTGAACTAAACCTCCTGAGAAAGAAGATGGAACTGAACTAAACCTCCTGAGAATGGAGATGGAACTGAACTAAACCTCCTGAGAACGAAGATGGAACTGAACTAAATCTCCTGAGAATGGAGATGGAACTGAACTAAACCTCCTGAGAACGGAGATGGAACTGAATTTGCCTCCTGAGAACGGAGATGGAACCAAAGCCTCCTGAATGGAGTGATTGGACTACTAACCATTTTCTTTATGTTTTATTCCAGTCTTGTACTGCTCTAGTTTATTTATTCATTTCAGTTCAGTACTTCTTTTCAGTACCCCAGTCTCGTACTCGTCTAAGTTCAATTCAGTACTACTCTAGTCCCGTACTGGTCAAGTTCAATTCAGTACTTTCAATTCAGTACTACTCTAGTCCTGTACTGGTCAAGTTCAATTCAGTACTTTCAATTCAGTACTACTCCAGTCTCGTACTGATCAAGTTCAATTCAGTACTTTCAATTCAGTGCTACTCCAGTCTCGTACTGGTCAAGTTCAATTCAGTACTTTCAATTCAGTACTACTCCAGTCCCGTACTGGTCAAGTTCATTTCAGTTTAGTACTATTATTTCAGTACTACTCCAGTTCCGTACTGGTCACATTTTATTCAGCACTTAATTTATGCAGCACTTAATTTATGCAGTATTAATTACCGCATTTTCATTACTGTAATTTACTATTATAAGCACGAGTCCTGCTTTGACGAGCAACCATCTGTTAGGGTCGAGCCTTAGTTGTGGAGAACCGGAGTTGAGATGTTACTCTAGGTTTAGCCCCAAATAAAGTACTCTCATGCTCCATGTCGAAAGTTGAGCTGAGCGTTACTGCCCGAAGATTGAAGCAGAGTAGGGCAGGCCGCCACAGACCCGATACGTGCTAGCAAAATTGTCTGTTTGATTGCTTGTAAATTGCTTGCGGTGAATTATGGCGGGTAGGTCCCTTCCGCAGACCGTTCGTACCAGTGCGGGAAGGTCGACGACTCAAGGGGACAAGGGAGATGGGCACCACGGGTGAGCGACCATTATGTTTCCCTGTTGGGTTTTCCTCTGCTGGTCGGCCAAAATGTTGTATCACTGGATGTCGCTCACATCCAATAGTACACGGGGTTGTACGTTGGGGCCTTGGGCTGTGTAGTACGACCACCCCCAGAAGTGGCAGAACTGTTCACTATCACCGACGGCCACATCGGTGAGGCCCGCAGGACTCGCTACACTGCTGGAACAGAAGCGGTCCAAACTATGTCAACATAGGGTTTGCGCGTAGATGTAAATGTCTGCGGTGTGTATGCGACTGTGAATGCCTGCGGTGTGTATGCAACTATGAATGCCTGCGGTGTGTACGCGACCGTGAATGCATGTGATGTGTACGCGGCTGTGAATGCCTGTGATGTGTACGCGGTTGTGAATGCCTGCGATGTGTACGTGGTTGTGAATGCTTGTGATGTTTTGATTACCTGTTGCGCTGCTATGCTAGTGGAGCCTAAAATATAACTGACGTATATTGTTGTTGCTAGTCCAGTTATACTATGTTGCACCTCTTTTGGTTTCTCCTAGCTTATTCATAAAATATTGTACTAACTCTCTCTTGCTTCAGCTATTTACTTTTGTTGGGTGCGTGAGCTCGTCCCCAGGATATGGATCTGGGGAGGAGATTTGTTTCCACTTAGCTCTGTGACTAACGGTTATTTTAATAACCATTCATATGAGATGGAGCACCGTAATAGCCAGTTGTCGCAGGATGATATGCCAGCTGATGGGACTACCTTAGTAGAGGAACCCCCATCGTCTCCAGAGTTTCGAGACACGAGTACTAGCGAGCAGAGTTGAGAGAGAGAAGAGTTGCTAGTTGTAGTTACCCCTTAAGGAGCACTGGGTGGACGTCTTGGGCAAGTAAGAACCCCTCTAGCCTAACCTGGGTAAAGGTTTGGGGGGCATTACAAATGTATCAGAGCGATCACGATCCGTCCTTGTGGAGCAGTCTCAGGACCTCCGTCCCTTGTTTAGTTCTTTGGTTCGGGATGAACCATGCAGCGGAAGCCTGGTAGACCCTAGTGTAGAGGCTTAGGGATTCTAGACTATACGATAGCACTCCCGCACACCTTTGTTTCCGCTTTGTCAGTATTTTGCAAATTTTCCCTACTTTTGCAAAATACTAACACTTGTTCCCTGTTACTTCTCCAGATACCAGAGTCTAGTAACAAGAGATCCTCCTCTAGAGGATATGTCCCCGCCACCCCACCTCCAGACTCGGTTTGCCGAGACAGACTTGTGGCAAACATTGACAGCTATCCTGGCGACCTTCCGTGCATCTGTAACACCCCTATCCGTCACATAGCATATAGCAGTAGGTCCGGCCGGGGCCCGATGCCATATACTACGGACAGACCGGTTGGTTACGCGTTGAAACCATACAACCAATCACCTACGTCCTACACAGAGTCATTCTAGCGGAAGCAAATTATTAAGTTGCACAAATTCAAGAACCCTGCCAAGCAGGAATGTCCACTACAGAAGTAACAATAGGAATGAAAATACAAAAGTACCGGCCTTAAGGCCTTACAAGGTTTGCTTAACAAAACATGTCTTACATACTTCGGCTCGCAGGCCGGCCATACATGAAATAAACAGAAAGCATAAAAAGGGTTAGGCCTTCGAGGGCCAGCACCGCAACATGGGCTTTAGCCCGCTATTTTCCGCTCGGCTCCGCAGCACCTGCAAGCACAAACCACCACCCGATGGCAAACAAAAGCAACGGTCAGCTATGCTGACCAAATTATAACGATCCCGCCCCCAAAATCGGGGCGGCGACGCTCTTTCCCTGCACTTTATTAGTATAGGCAATATATTAATGTGAATACACATCAACACAGGCGTAGGCTCGCATGACCACACACCCCGTGCACTCAGGGCACATTCTCGGCGAACCGGCCAACGTCACGTCAATTCAAGCCATAGACGTTCCCAATCCACCACCGCCTCTTGGACGGTCATCCATATGAGCATTTTGCCTTCCTGGCCTTGGTCACGGCAATTTAAGCCATAGACCGCCGAAGACCCTCATCCATGCCAACGGTCCTACCGAACGACATAGACCGGGTACAGTTCCGCCTGACCCGTGCTCATATCGCAACGGCAATTTAAGCCATATGCGCAGGTCAAGACTCACCGAGTCCCGTTTCCGCCACAACAATCACATAACCCGGTTATGTTCACGTTGGCTCCCTGACCACCGTGTTGGCAAAACCCGCTTTTGCCTAGTTTTCCGGGTGCACCTTGGAGTTAATCTCCAATGCTCCCTGATGCAATCTACCACGTAGAAAAACCCGAAAACACCCAAACACCCGGATTCTTGCCCGGTTCAAATGCAATGCAACATCACCGATCCAGACCAACATGTCCGAATAGGCTTCACACACAATGCCTATGTCCGTTTACGCATACGGACTCTACACAAGGGGGACTTCACATATCTACCCCAAGGAACGCTCCAACTCTTCGCTCACTCGCGAGAGCGGGCTTCCTATGCAAAGGAAAAGAGGGCTTCACATGCCCAAGGATGAGAAATCGTTACCCTTGCATTCTTCCGCGGAACCATCGAAAACTATACGGTTGGAAAGCACCGCAACGGCTTCGCCTCCGCGGATCTGGACTCGGATCGCGATTCGGAGCTCCGAAGCTCTTCCGGCGGCCGGATCTTGGACTCCTCCTTCCTCCTTGCACTCCCTTCTCTCTAACTTTTAGAGAGAGATGGGCCAAAGAAAAATGGGTTTCTAAACCCTATTTCCCGGCCATAACCCCCCAGGAGCAGCCCCCCACCGTCGGATCCAAAGCCAAGGAAACGAACGGCCCGGATTAAATCCAAAATCATAAAATCTGGGCCGAACACGGGTTGGCACACGGCCGTGTGCCTGGCCGTGTAGCTCATTCGCCGTCTCGACCAGATCTGAAAACCAGCACACGACATGTGACACGGCCTCCGACACGCCCGTGTCGCCTGCGACACGCCCGTGTCGGGACCCGTGTCACGCCCCCCGTGTGCAATAAATCAATACTTTGCAGTCAGAGGGGTACACGGCTTGGTGACACGATATCGGACACGCCCGTGTCAAACTAGACACGCCCGTGTTCGTGCCCGTGTCACTACCCGTGTACCCAACCGCACAGCACAGGTGTGACACGGCCTGGGACACGCCCGTATCCTAGGCCGTGTTCCACCACACGACCATCATCGACCTGAACTGGTCGACGACACGGCCCGAGCTCGACACGCCCGACACGGCCTCCGACACGCCCGTGTCGGGGCCCGTGTCTCCTGCACCAAAAACCTGCCTTGGCCAAAATCGATCCCCGTCGCTCCTACAACATTTTGGGGTGTTACAATTCTACCCCCCTTAAAGAATTCCGTCCACGAAATTAATAAAGGACAAACAGGACTTAACGAAAAACAGTACCTGAGCGGAGTACTTCCGGGTACTCCTCGAGCATAGTCTGCTCCCGTTCCCAAGAGAGCTCCTCACGCCCGCAATTATCCCACCGGACCTTAACCATCCGGATCTCCTTGTTACGGAGTCTCTTGACCTCAACATCTTCGATACGAATGGGCTTGACCCTAGTCGTCAACCCTTCGTCCACCGGCACTTGGTCAACCGCGATCACCTACGAAGGCTCTTGCACCGCCTTCCGCAACACAGAAATGTGGAACACATCATGTAATCCACTCAACTCCACCGATAGCTTCAAACGGTATGCAGCTTCGCCGACTCGCTCCAGAACCTCAAAAGGTCCAAGGTATCTTGGGCTCAGCTTCTTCAAGCGTCTCACCCGCGAAACTCCCTTGAACGGCTTCACTTTCAGATATACCCAATCGCCTACCGCGAACTCCACGTTCCGGTGCTTGGCAATGTAATACTTCGCCTGCCGGTCCTGAGCGATCAACAAGCGCTCCCGAATGATCCGCACTAATGAGGTAGCACTCTCCACCTCTTGCTTCTTGTACAACCTCGCCTCACCCGTTTCAAGCCACGATAACGGCGTGCGACACTTCCTACCATACAGGGCCTCGAAGGGCGCCATTTGTATACTCGCTTGGTAGCTGTTGTTGTACGCGAACTCCACCAAATACAGGTGGTCTTCCCAATGCTTACCGAAATCTAGAACACACATGCGTAGCATGTCCTCCATCGTTCTATTGACCCTCTCGGTCTGCCCATCCGTCTGCGGATGGAAAGCTGTGCTGAACTTTAACTTTGTTCCCAGCATCTGCTGCACCAACCTCCAATCATTTGACGTGAACCGCCCATCGCGATCACTCACAATGCTACGGGGCACACCATGCAGCCTAACAATATTGTCAACATACAACTTTGTCAATTTCTCCACTGGATCATCCTTCCTATGCGGAATGAAATGCGACACCTTGGTTAGCCGATCTACGATCACCCAGATGGCGTCGTTCCCCTTCTGCGACCTTGGCAACCCGTGCACAAAGTCCATAGATATATCGTCGAATTTCCACTCCGGTATAGACAAGGACTTCAGAAATCTTCCCGGCTTTTGGCACTCCGCCTTCACCAAGGCGCACGTTTGGCACTTAGCCACGTACAACGCCACATCTTTCTTGAGCCCCGGCCACCAAAACAACTTTTTGAGATCACGATACATCTTTGTGCTCCCTGGGTGGATTGAGTACTTGGTATGATGAGCCTCGTACATCAACTCCGCCCGGAGGTTACCCCCACTCGGGACGCACAACCGATGACCCTTCCTTAACAAACCATCTTCCACCGAGAACTGGGAATTTGACCCATCCAGAGCGGCCTCCAAAAGCTCCTTCATGGAGTCATCTAACTCCAATGCCTGCCGAACCCGGTCAGCCAGGTCATACTGCACTTCTGTCCAGTTTAACATTGCTTTGGCGCTCGTCTGCCTGTCAACGCAATAGATCTCAAGCTCCTCCAACTCCCCTACTAGCCGCTCATCATGCACCGACAACCAGTTGGCTCGGGCGGGAGCCCTACGGCTCAGCGCATCCGCAACTGCGTTGCCCTTCCCGGGTACATAATGTATTTTGAAGGTGTAGTCCCCTAGGAACTCCATCCACCTCCTCTGCCTCATATTAAGGTCCTTTTGATCCAACAAATATTTTAGGCTCTTGTGATCGGTGTATATATCGACCCTTACGCCGTAAAGGTAGTGCCTCCACAACTTGAGTGCAAATATCACGACCGCCAACTCCAAGTCGTGCACCGGATAATTTCTTTCATGCACCTTCAACTGACGCGATCCATACGCTATCACGCTCCCATACTGCAACAACACGCAGCCCAATTCACTACCCGAAGCGTCGCTATACACCTCAAAGCCCTCGGTCCCACTCGGCGAACTAAGCACTGGCGCCGTGGTCAACCGTCTCTTCAGCTCCTCAAAAGCTTGCACGCACTCTTGCGTCCACAAGAATTTCTGATCCTTCCTTGTCAACTTCGTGAGAGGTAATGCTAACCGCGAGAAGTTCTCTACGAAGCGCGTGTAATATCCGGCAAGCCCGAGAAAACTACGGACTTCCGTGACAGAAGACAATGCAGGCCACTCCCGTATCGTAACAATCTTCGCCGGATCCACCGCTATACCTTCCCCACTCACTATATGACCAAGGAACGCTACCGAGGGTAGCCAGAACTAGCACTTGGAGAACTTTGCGTAAAACTCATTCCTCCTCAGAGTCTCCAACACCAGATGCAAGTGCTTGAAGTGATCTTCTTCGCACTGCGAGTACACCAATATATCGTCAATAAAGACGATCACAAAGCGATCCAGGAAATCTCGGAACATCCTATTCATCAAGTCCATAAATACTGATGGCGCATTCGTCAGTCCAAACGGCATGACCGTGAACTCGAAATGCCCATACCTTGTACTGGACGCCGTCTTCGGGATATCACACTCCCTGATCCTCAGCTGATAGTACCCCGACTTCAAGTCCAACTTGGAGTATATCGACGATCCGACCAACTGATCAAAGAGATCATCAATCCTCGGGATCGGATACTTATTCTTCTCCGTTAGCTTGTTCAACTCTCTGTAGTCGATACACAGCCGCATACTACCATCCTTCTTCTTAACGAAGAGGACCGGTGCGCTCCAAGGCGACGAGCTTGGACGCACATACCCTTGCTCCATCAGCTCCTCTAGCTGAACTTTCAACTCTGCCATCTCCTTAGGCGCCAACCTATACGGAGCACGTGACACCGGTTTGGCCCCCGGTACGAGCTCGATGGTGAAATCAATCTCCCGCTGCGGTGGGGCTCCGGGAAGACTATCCGGGAACACATCGGGGTATTCGCAAATCACGGGGATGCTATCCAACGGAGACTTTGGCTCCACAGCCCCCACTATTGCGAAGAACAGCTCTGCACCAGCACGAACCGCCTTCACCACCTGAAGAGAAGACATCAGTGTCTTGCTCGACCCCTTTAGCCCCTCGAATATAGTATCCCGCCATACACCCAACTTGACCTCCTTCCGGTCACAGTCAATCCAAGCTTTCTGCTCTGACAGCCAATCCATTCCAAAGATCACGTCGAACTCTACTAGCGGCAGCAATGACGCTAGCAAGTCGAACTCTTGGCTCCCAATGTGAACCTTTACGGCGCACACCCTGTCCGCACGCATCGAGCACCCATTTGGTAGCAGCACATCCAACTTATCCTTCGCCATCGAAGTAGGGACTCCGATGCGCGATATGAAACTTTCGGACAAGAAGGAATGTGAAGCTCCCGTATCGAACAGTGCCCGTGCCGGACTATCACTAATCACAACAAAGCCTATACAAACAATATTAGGCTAACGAGCAATAGATAACGGTATTAAAGCTAACTTGCTATAAATTAACTCATACCTGTCACCACATCCGCTTGCTTGATGGCCTCCTGCTGGCCCAAGTTATAGACTCTAGGCTGAGTCGGAGCATAGTGGGACGCGGTCGACTCCACTGCTTTGCCCTTCTCCTCGTAGGTAGCTCCTTGTTTCCTTTCGGACTTTGAGCGTCCACTCCAGCAATCACGGGCAAAGGGCCCCGTCTTTCCACACGTGAAACAAGCGCCCGGGGTTTGATTGGTAGTTGCCCCCAAGGCACCTGAAGCAGCTGGACCCGACGTCTTAGCTTTCTTATAGAATCTGCGGTAGCCCGACTTCGACGTAGTCGATGCCTTGAACTCCGCTTTCTTGCTAACGGATTCCTTCTTCGCTTGGACATTCTTCATGTCCTTCTCCAAGGACCGGGCCGAATTGACTAGGGTCATGAAACCCTG
Organism: Platanthera zijinensis; assembly: GCA_039513925.1. Classification (NCBI taxonomy): domain Eukaryota; kingdom Viridiplantae; phylum Streptophyta; class Magnoliopsida; order Asparagales; family Orchidaceae; genus Platanthera; species Platanthera zijinensis. The sequence continues at coordinate 138,943,080 of CM077091.1, read as the reverse complement.
CGCCTTGGGCCCCGATAGTAGCAATCTTAGATCATCTCTTAGCCCTTCGTAGAAGCGGCTCGTCTTGCGCTCCTCGTCTGCGAAGGTAGCGCCGGCATATCTCCCCAACCGAGTAAACTCGTAGAGGTACTCATCGACGGTGCAATCCCCTTGCACCAACTTCTGAAATTCGCTTTCTAGCGCAATTCTCTGCGCCGAGGGGAGGTATCGAGCCATGAATAGTCTCGCAAACTCCTCCATCGGAACTTCGGCCAACGACCTTCCCCGTAACTGATGTAGCTCTAGGCCTTCCCACCATAACCTTGCGTCCCCATCCAAAAGGAACGTCGCTATAGTGGTCTTCTGCCACTCTTCTATTTCCGTCGCAGTCATCACCCTGTTGACCCTTGAGAGCCAATCCTCTGCTTGGGTCGGGGTTTCTGTCCCCGTGAATACCGGTGGGTGAAAGCCCATCACGTGCTTCAGTTGTCTTTCCGTTGCTCTCTGAGGCAACTCTGGATCCAAAACTACTTGCTCAACCCTCCTTTGCTCTGCCGTCTGAAGCGATACTTGCTCCATAGCAGGAGCAGGCTGCTGCACCTGCCTTGCAGGCTGCGCATTGATCATTGCCATGACCGCTTCTGCCACCAACTTAATGGTCTCGGCAGACGGAGGTGTTGCAGGCGCATCGCTTGGCGCACTGCTCGCCTTAGAACCTGGCCGTTCAGACGGCCCAGTGCCACTTCTGGTCACCTATAATCGTGCAAAACACCGATAAGCGACCCAAAAATTACTGCAAACAGCAATTATAGGAACACGCAGGTTCCTCAAACATGTATATTTTCATTCCTAAGTGGACATTCATGGGTTCTTTTCATGTTATAACAATGACACACACATGTGCTCACCACCCCTTAAAGTGAATTCGTCCACGAATTCATTTAAGCTTTACCGAAACCAGTAGTCTGATACCAATTTGTAACACCCCTATCCGTCACATAGCATATAGCAGTAGGTCCGGCCGGGGCCCGACGCCATATACTACGGACAAACCAATTGGTTACGCGTTGAAACCATACAACCAATCACCTACGTCCTACACAGAGTCATTCTAGCGGAAGCAAATTATTAAGTTGCACAAATTCAAGAACCCTACAAAGCAGGAATGTCCACTACAGAAGTAACAATAGGAATGAAAATACAAAAGTACCGGCCTTAAGGCCTTACAAGGTTTGCTTAACAAAACATGTCTTACATACTTTGGCTCGCAGGCCGGCCATACATGAAATAAACGGAAAGCATAAAAAGGGTTAGGCCTTCGAGGGCCAGCACCGCAACATGGGCTTTAGCCCGCTATTTTCCGCTCAGCTCCGCAGCACCTGCAAGCACAAACCACCGCCCGGTGGCAAACAAAAGCAACGGTCAGCTATGCTGACCAAATTATAACGATCCCGCCCCCAAAATCGGGGCGGCGATGCTCTTTCCCTGCACTTTATTAGTATAGGCAATATATTAATGTGAATACACATCAACACAGGCGTAGGCTCGCACGGCCACACACCCCGTGCACTCAGGGAATATTCTCGGCGAACCGGCCAACGTCACGTCAATTCAAGCCATAGACGTTCCCAATCCACCACCGCCTCTTGGACGGTCATCCATATGAGCATTTTGCCTTCCTGGCCTTGGTCACGGCAATTTAAGCCATAGACCGCCGAAGACCCTCATCCATGCCAACGGTCCTACCGAACGACATAGACCGGGTACGGTTCCGCCTGACCCGTGCTCATATCGCAACGGCAATTTAAGCCATATGCGCAGGTCAAGACTCACCGAGTCCCGTTTCCGCCACAACAATCACATAACCCGGTTATGTTCACGTTGGCTCCCCGGCCACCGTGTTGGCAAAACCCGCTTTTGCCCAGTTTTCCGGGTGCACCTTGGAGTTAATCTCCAAGGCTCCCTGATGCAATCTACCACGTAGAAAAACCCGAAAACACCCAAACACCCGGATTCTTGCCCGGTTCAAATGCAATGCAACATCACCGATCCGGACCAACATGTCCGAATAGGCTTCACACACAATGCCTATGTCCATTTACGCATACAGACTCTACACAAAGGGGACTTCACATATCTACCCCAAGGAACGCTCCAACTCTTCGCTCACTCGCGAGAGCGGGCTTCCTATGCAAAGGAAAAGAGGGCTTCACATGCCCAAGGATGAGAAATCGTTACCCTTGCATTCTTCCGCGGCGCCATCGAAAACTATATGGTTGGAAAGCACCGCAAACGGCGTCGCCTCCGCGGATCTGGACTCGGATCGCGATTCGGAGCTCCGAAGCTCTTCCGGCGGCCGGATCTTGGACTCCTCCTTCCTCCTTGCTCTCCCTTCTCTCTAACTTTTAGAGAGAGATGGGCCAAAGAAAAATGGGTTTCTAAACCCTATTTCCCGGCCATAACCCCCCAGGAGCAGCCCCCCACCGTCGAATCCAAAGCCAAGGAAACGAACGACCCGGATTAAATCCAAAATCATAAAATCTGGGCCGAACACGGGTTGGCACACGGCCGTGTGCCTGGCCATGTAGCTCATTCACCGTCTCGACCAGATCTGAAAACCAGCACACGGCATGTGACACGGCCTCCGACACGCCCGTGTCGCCTGCGACACGCCCGTGTCGGGACCCGTGTCACGCCCCCCGTGTGCAATAAATCAACACTTTGCAGTCAGAGGGGTACACGGCTTGGTGATACGGCATCAGACACGCCCGTGTCAAACTAGACACGCCCGTGTTCGTGCCCGTGTCACTACCCGTGTACCCAACCGCACAGCACAGGTGTGACATGGCCTGGGACACGCCCGTGTCCTAGGCCGTGTTCCACCACACGACTATCGTCGACCTGAACTGGTCGACGACACGGCCCGAGCTCGACACGCCCGACACGGCCTCCGACACGCCCGTGTCGGGGCCCGTGTCACCTGCACCAAAAACCTGCCTTGGCCAAAATCGATCCCCGTCGCTCCTACAACATTTTGGGGTGTTACAACATCTTTGGCACAACCATCACAGCAGTTGGTGGTACCCACTGACCAACTGACGACCTTTTGGGGGATAAGGCCTCCCACCTTCAGAGGCACGAAGACAGTCATACAGACAAAAGAGTGGGTTGAGTACGTAGAGGAACTGTTAGTAGGAATGATATGCCTGACAGTAGCTACAGTGTCACTAGTGGCGACCTTGTTAGAGGGATATGCTAAATACTGGTGGAGAGCGGTCAGCCGCTCGATGATCAGAGGACGACCGTTGAGCAATATCCCGTGGGGGGAGTTTTTAGAGGCTTTCCTGGAGCACTTCATCTCGGATGCCGACCAAGCGACACTACAGGAGAGGTTCCTACACATCCGTCAGGGTGGTCGGACGATGCCAGACTATGAGAGAAAGTTTAACCACCTGACACGTTTTGCTTGGAACCTAGCAACCACGAATAGAGATAGAGCTGCTCACTTCTATGAGGCTTGGAGGTGACTTGAGATAGGTCTTGATCACGATCTCTCATTCCACCTTCCACAGTATAACAACTCACGCTGCTATATTGGAGTTAGACCAGAGGATGGTGGCCTAGTAGTATCGGGGACAGGTCGAGGTCCCTAGAGGTCAGGGACGAGATAGAGGAGCCGCTCCCCACCAACAGGAGAGAGAGCATAGATAGAGACAATGCAGGAAGCCTTATAGGTGCCCACCAGCACCCCCAACACCGTAGTAGGAGCCCAGGCCAGCTCCAGTAGCACAGACCATGCCAGTAGCATGATGATATGTTCCCCTTGTAGGGAACCACTTTCTGTGCCAGCAGTCGGGACACATGAGAGCTTTCTGCCCGCAGGCGGTAGGAAGGCCAGAATTAGGAGCAGTTCAAGGAGGACAGGCAGTGCGTGGACAGGTCCAAATAGGCCAAAGGGGTAGAGCTGGCAGGAAAGGTCAGCAAGGCCGAGCAGCGCCCTTGGAATCTGATGCGTTGGACCATCATCATGGATCGACCCCGATGTAGTGCTAGGTATATATCTTAGACGCTAGAGGTACGTCAGATATTGGTACCTATATATTATACTATTATGCATATGTATGCTTACATCAGATGCGTGTTTTGTTCTATATACTCCTCATCTACTCCAAAACGAAGAATAAAGTTCAAGTACTCACTAAAGTTCTGGTAATGGGACATTTTCCAGATGTTTTCCATGAGTCCCTCCCGGGTTTGCCACCACAGTGAGAGGTTGACCTTCAAATTAAGATTACGTCCGGAGCTTGACCAGTATCCTGAGCACCCTATCGAATGGCCCTTAAGTAATTAGCCGATTTGAAGATCCAGCTTCAGGAACTGATAGTTGTTGGATTCGTCCGCCCAAGTTTCTCGCCCTGGAGATCCTTGTAAAAAAAAAGATGGTACACTGCGCTTAGATTATAGGGAATTAAACAAACTCACTATACGAAATACGTATCCACTTCCTAGATTGATGATTTGTTCGATCGATTACAAGGTACATCCGTATTCTCCAAGATAGACGTAAGATCAGGCTACTATCAGCTTCGGATCCGGGAGGATGATATCCCCAAAACTACCTTTAGCTCCCGCTATGGTCTGAAGGAGTTTATGGTAATGCCTTTTTGGCTCACTAACACCATCTCTTCCTTTATGGCTCTGATTAATAAAGTGTTTGAACCCTTCCTAGATTATTTCATGATCGTCTTCATCGATGACACCTTGATCTACTCAAATACCAGGGCAAACCATTTCTAGACACCTGTAGATGGTGTTACTTAAACTTCGAGAACACTCTCTCTTCACCAAGTTTAGCAAGTGTGAATTCTGGTTAGAGAAGGTCGGATTCTTGGACCACACCATCAGAAAAAATGGGGTAGCAATAGATCAGGCCATGATCCAGGTAGTTCAAAGCTGGTCGCCGCTTAATACGGTAGCATACATACGAAGTTTCCTTGGTCTTGCCAAGTATTATAGGAAATTCATGAAATTCTTTCCAAAATTGTGTTACCCCTTACAACTCTTACGAGAAAGGATGTTGCATTTCAATGGACGTCGGACTATGAGACTGCGTTCGTTGAGTTAAAGAAGAGGCTAACTTCTGCTCCATTACTTACGATCCCCTCGGGAACCGAAAGATTCCATATTTATACAGATACATCCCTGAAAGGATTGAGAGCTGTTCTGATGCAGCATGGCCAGGTAGTAGCATGTGCGTCGCGCTAGCTAAAGCTGCACGAGCTGAATTACGCAACCCACGATCTAGAGTTGGGCGTCGTTGTTTTCACCCTCAAGATTTGGAGACGCTACTTGTACGGAGTAGGATGCGAGATCTTCTCTGACCATAAGAGCCTTAAAATACATCTTGACTCAAATAGAGTTGAATCTTCGACAGCGCCGATAATTGAAATTTCGGCGTGATTATGGTTTTACTCTCCAGTACCACCCCAGGAAGGCTAATAAAAATGCTGACGCGATGAGCCGCCGACCCTCGATAGTCGGGAACTGGATGGAGCAGATTCCAAAAGAATTGTCTCAGTCCTTGTTCGACTTGGAGATTACACGTGTTGCTCGTTGGGACCCAGAAGAGTACCAGTCCTAGCTATATTGGATGACAATTCAGTGCGACATCTGGGATTGAATACGAGAAGCTCAAAAGGTCGATCTAGAAGTTGTCCTAATCATCTACTCCTTATAGGATAGAGCACAAGAGGAGTTTGACCTGCGCTATGGAATCTTGCAGTTTAGGCACTGCATATATATTCCCTCTACCGAAGGAATCTGAGATGAGATTCTTTGGGAAGCGCACTAGTCGACATATTCTATTCACCCTAGTGTGGTTAAGATGTATGTTGATCTGCGCAGGACAATTTTTTGGTTCGGAATGAAAAGAGACGTAACCAACTTCGTGGCCCAGTGCCAGACCTGTCAAAGGGTTAAAGCTGAATGTCGCAATTCAGGAGGCATGCTGCTTCCCCTGCCGATACCATAATGGAAATTTGAGGATATTTCCATGGACTTTGTCCATGGCTTACCTTGATCCTGTGTTGTGGATCGACTTACCAAGATAGTACGGTTAATTCCAAACTGACTTAATAATGAAGTTGACGTTCTTGCTAGGTTATTTATAGAACAAGTAGTTTGGTTCCACGGAGTGCCAAAGTCCATTGTGTTGGATCATGATGGGCCTTTCACATCAAAGGAGTGGAGGCAGCTGCAATCATACTTGGGGACCAAGTTGGCCTTTAGCACCGCCTTCCACCCTCAGACAGATTGGCAGACAGAAAGGACGAACCAGGCGATGGAGGATCTACTCCGACCTTGCATAGTATAGCACAACGAGCCGTCAGAATAGCTGCTGCCTTTAGTCGAGTTTTCTTATAATAATAGCTATCAGACAAGCATTAAGATGGCACAGTACGAGGCTTGTATGGAAGGCATTGCCGAACTCCATTGACTTTAGCTTAAGATGAGGACCCAGAAGCCTTAGGAGTGGCTTATAGTGATGATACTACGATAGTGATATGACTAATCTAGGAGCGAATGCGAGATGGGCAGAGCCGACAGGCTAAATATTATGATGCACGACACCGACCGGTGGAGTTTAGCATGAGAGAAATCGTATTTTTGAAAAATTAAGCCCATGCGTGGTGTCTCCCGGTTGAGGAAGAAAAAGAGACTAGATCCCTGCTATTTGGGCCCCTATCATGTGATAGAGTGTGTTGCCCCTGTTTCCTATCGATTAGCCTTGCCCCCAGAATCGGGAAATCTCCATAATGTGTTTCATGTCTTATCCTTAAGGCGAGTCCTCTGGCAACAAGAACAACACCTTCCTATACCGCCAGTATAGCTGCAGTCAGATAGATCCGTCCAGCTTGAATCGATCAGAATAGTGGATTATAAAGTGGAGATTTTACGCAACTAGACCATTCTGATGGTAAGATATTGTGGTCGAATTGCGGACGAGACAAGTATACATGGGAACCTGAAGCACTCGTCCGAGAAAAGCACCCAGAGCTCTTTCCCCGGGTATGCTACTTTTCCCCCTACTTTAAACAAATTTTCAGGGACAAAAATCCTTTTATTTTTATTGGATTGTTACATCCCGACTTTTATTGGGCCACCGGAACCCTAATGGGCCCAATAAAAGTGACCCGAACCTCTAGCCGTGACCCGGTAGGAGGCAACCCTAGGCAGGGTATAGAGCTCGAAAACTCCGATTTGAGTTCTGCTAGTTCCTGTGTCCTCGTATAATAAATACGAAAGCGTCAGAACTCATTCGTGCACCAAAAAGAGTGCGCACATCAATTGTGACACAATTCCCTCAACTTTGACCCAACCCCGATGACTTGGACCTGTTTTGACTTTGACCAATATGGGGGACCCACCCTAGGGATTACTTTGGTCAAACCCCCCTAAAAAGCTCTTTTCTCTCTCTCCATCCCTCTCTCCTTAACAAGCTCACCATGGGATCATTATTTTTGCAATAAATGGACCATGGTGGCTACCTTGTAGGCCAATAAAAGCATCCAAAGCCCATCTCTCATTCTCTCCTTTCTCTCTCTCTTCCTATTGGCCAAAGATGGAAATCTCACATGGCTATTAGCCTTGACTAGATCCTAGGTTGTACTACCTCCATTCAGAGGATGCCAGCTGTCCCTACAACTGGGAGAAGCTTGGCCACATCTCCTCCATAGGGAATTTAGTCCCATACCGATAGAAGGAAGAAGGGGGGCTCCTCCTCTCCCTATAAATGGACCCTGCCTCAAAGGAATGCACTCCTCTCCCCAAGTTCAATCGAGCCACCACCACCTCTGCTAGAGCTCTACTTCGCCGGAGAAAATTCAGCCGAGCTCCACCGCCACCTCCACCACCATTAATGGCGGAACTCGCCGGAAGCCCCGAAGGCCCCGAAATCAGGTGGAAAATTTCTCCTTTCCTTCCTCTCTATCTTTCCATCGAGTTGCATGCAAACTACGGTGGCTAGAGCGCCGCCGCCGTGACCCCCTCCCCTCCCATTCAAAATAAAAAATAGCTCCGGCGATGGACGGCGGCGGCGCGCCGCCGGACCACCGCCGGAGGGAGCGCCCACCACCAGGAAGTCGGCTAGGGGCGGAGCCACGACTGTCCGGCGGCAAGCCGGCAGTGGGGAAGCCCCGTGAGGGTGGCGGCGGTTTGGTACTGGCGTTTGGGGAGGGGAGAAGAAGATAATATATATATATATATATATATATATATATATATATATATTAATTATTATAATATTATAAATATTATAATTAAAATTAGTATTTTTTGCCTGGAGACTAATCTAAGCTTCTAAGAAAAATGTTTTAAACATGAAAGTTGTTTCCCTTAATGAGGGCAGTCCACACAAAATTTTTGGAATTTTTTGGAATTGATTTGGTATTTTTAAAAGCCTAATTAAGGATTATTTAGCCAATTTGGAGCCCCAAATTGCTCGGAATATTTTGAAAAAATTACTAGGCTCTTTTTAGGCCCACTTAAAGGTTGTATTAAAATTCGGAAACCTTGGAATAAAAAATGAAGATTTTCCAATTTCTTGGAGTCTTGGGCCGCGCTCGGTAATTTACGCGCTCGAATTCTTTGAAAATGGAAATCGAAGCGTACGACCATTTTATATATTGAATGTTAAGTTCAATTGAGCATTCGACGAAAGTTATCGAGACAAGATTTTTAGCCCTGAGTAATTCAGGGTTTTTGCAAAACCACTAAGGGGCTCATTTTCAAATAACTCTCAAGCATTGTGGATAGAATCGGAATATAAAAGTACGAGTTTCGAGAAAAATAATTCACAACCTCGTTCTGAGTGAAGAATTTCCCTCATGTGTTTAAAATGATTCTCGAGGTTGAAATTCGAGGAAAAATGTGCCCTCTAACGAGATTCTCGGTTTCGATCCGACGCAAACAATCGAATTGATATTTATTCTCGGATGAATAATATAAATGTAACTCATAATAAATTTCCCCTCGTCCGATTAAGTCGTGATTAAAAATGACGCTACTGAATTGTTATTGGATCTTAATAATGGGTGAAACCCAACTAAACCTCCTGAGAACGGAGATGGAACTTAACTAAATCTCCTGAGAACGAAGATGGAACTGAACTAAACCTCCTGAGAACGGAGATGGAACTGAACTAAACCTCCTGAGAATCGAGATGGAACTGAACTAAACCTCCAAAGAATGGAGATGGAACTGAACTAAACCTTCTGAGAATGGAGATGGAACTGAACTAAACCTCCTGAGAACGAAGATGGAACTGAACTAAACCTCCTGAGAATTGAGATGGAACTGAACTAAACCTCCTGAGAAGAGAGATGGAACTGAACTAAACCTCCTGAGAACGAAGATGGAACTGAACTAAACCTCCTGAGAAGAGAGATGGAACTGAATTTGCCTCCTGAAAATGAAGATGGAACTGAAGCCTCCTGAATGGAGTGATTGAACTACTAACCATTTTTTTTATGTTTTATTCCAGTCTTGTACTGGTCCAGTTCATTTATTCATTTCAGTTCAGTACTTCTTTTCAGTACTCTAGTCTCGTACTGGTCCAAGTTCAATTCAGTACTTTCAATTCAGTACTACTCCAGTCCTGTACTGGTCAAGTTCAATTCAGTACTTTCAATTCAGTACTACTCCAGTCTCGTACTGGTCAAGTTCAATTCAGTACTTTCAATTCAGTACTACTCCAGTCTCATACTGGTCAAGTTCAATTCAATACTTTCAATTCAGTACTACTCCAGTCCCGTACTGGTCAAGTTTATTTTAGCTCAGTACTATTATTTCAGTACTACTCCAGTTCTGTACTGGTCACATTTTATTCAGCACTTAATTTATACAACATTAATTACCGCATTTTCATTACTGCAATTTACTATTATAAGCGTGGGTCCTGCTTTGACGAGCAGCCATCTGTTAGGGTCGAGCCTTAGTTGGGGATAACCGGAGTTGAGATATTACTCTAGCTTTAGCCCCAAATAAAGTGCTCCCATGCTCCTTGTCGAAAGTTGAGCTGAGCATTACTGCCCGAAGATTGAAGCACAGTAGGGCAGGCCGCCACAGACCCGGTACGTGCTAGAAAAATTGACTATTTGATTGCTTATAAATTGCTTGCGGTAATGTGGCGGGTCAGTCCCTTCCGCATACCGTTCGTACCGGTGCGGGAAGGTCGACGACTCAAGGCGACAGGGGAGATGGGTACCACGGATGAGCGACCGTTATGTTTTCCCCATTGGGGTTTCCTTTGCTGGTTAGCCAAAATGTTGTATCGCCGGATGTCGCTCACATCCAATAGTACACGGGGTTGTACGTTGGGGCCTGGGGCTGTGTAGTACGACCACCCCCAGAAGTGGCAGGTGTAACATCCCGACTTTTATTGAGCCATCAGAGCCCTAGTGGGCCCAATAAAAGTGGTCCGAACCCTACCCATGACCCGGTGGGAGGTAACCCTAGGCAGGAAATAGAGCTAGAGAACGTCGAATTTTGTTCTGTCGATTCCTATGACCTCATATAACCTAGACTGGTGCATCGGAATGCGTTGCGTCACAATCTGAGATCTAACGACATATTTAGACACTTTGACCGTTTTAGTGCGCTGCGACGTGCAAATTTCGGACTTTCGCCAAATGGACTCCGATTTAACCCAGTCAGTGACGTTGGATTCATATGGTCAATACGAAGTCAACAGAAGTTGCTCCAGGCTGTGCTGGGAGAAGTAGAATTTGATATCTACGCAACCATCCTAACAATAACCGGATTTGACATTATTTTGGGGATGGACTGGTTGGCCGAGCACCAGGCACAGATAAACTGTTCCACGCGAGAAGTTCGGCTACAGAACCCAAATGGTCAGAGCGATCACGATTCGTCCTTATGGAGCAGTCTCTGGATCCCTCCGTCCCTCGGTTCATTTTGGATTCGGGACGAACCATGCAGCGGAAGCCTGGTGGACCTTAGTGTAGAGGCTTAGGGATTCTATACTGTACGATAGTATACACATACACCGTTGTTTCCGCTTTGTCTGTCATTTTTGCAAATTACCCATACTTTTGTAAAATACTGACACTCTTTCCTGTTACTTCCCAGATACTGGAGTACAGTAACGGAGGATCCTCGTCCAGAGGATATGTTCCGGCTACCCCACCTCTAGAACCGGTCGCTCCCGCGGCCGTACCGTTTGCCGAGACAGATATGGGGCAGACACATACGACTATTCTAGCGACTTTCCGGGCTACCCTGGCATAGCCACCACGAGAGATGACAGCACCCACCGATCTGCTGTCAACTTTTCGAGGACTGAAGCCTCCCTCTGATACATTTATAGTACCCCCTCCCAACCTTTTCCCGGGTTGGGTCGGAGGGGTACTACTGGCCCTAGACGTCTACCCAGTGCTCCTTAGGGGAAACAATCCACCCTATCTAAGCACTAGTTGACCGTCTGTCTCGTCTCGAATCACAACATTCACAAGCCATCATAGTATAGCGGAAACATTAACAAGAAACCACTACACATCATATAATAATACAGAGGTTCTAGGACCATAGCCTAAGTATTTATATAAGCCCGTGGGCTATACATGTACTACATATAACCCTTACACTCTCTCTCCTGTGTCGAAAAGGGTCTTGGCAGGGTGTCCTTCTACCAACAAGATTCTTGACGATATGGGAAGTATATATATCATCTAACTAATACAGAAGATGTAAGCACATATATATAAGTAATATACAACATCAGTAGTAAGATCTGGTATCTCCATATCGCCTAAAGTATATACCTATAATTACGTTAGGAGCAGTTCAGGGTGGACAACAAGCACAGGGACAGGGTCAGAGAGGTCGTAGAGGCAGAGCTGGCAGGAGAGGCCAGCAGGGCCGAGCAGCGCCCCTGGAGGCTTACGCACTGGACTTGCAGCACGGATCGGCCCCTGACGTAGTTATAGGTATATACTTTTGGCGATAGAGAGATACCAGATCTTACTACTGATGTTGTATATTACTTATATATATTTACTTACATCTTCTGTATTAGTTAGATGATATATATATACTTCTCATATCGTCAAGAATCTTGTTGGTAGAAGGACACCCTGCCAAGACCTTTTTCGACACAGGAGAGAGAGTGTGAGGGTTATATGTAGTACATGTATAGCCTACGAGCTTATATAAATACTTAGGCTACAGCCCTAGAACCTCTGTATTATTATATGATGTGCAGTGGTTTCCTGTTAATGCTTCTGCTATACTCTGATGAGTTGTGAATGTTGTGATTCGAGACGAGCAAGGCGGCCAACTAGTGCTTAGATAGGATGGATTGTTTCCCCTAAGGAGCACTGGGTTGACGTCTTGGGCCAGTAGTACCCCTCCGACACGACCCAGGCAAAGGTTTGGAGGGGGGTGCTACAGCAGGACTAGCCACTGTCACCGATGGCCACATCAGTGAGGCCCGCGAGGCTCACTACCCTGCTGGAATAGAAGCGGTCCATACTATGTCGACATAGGGTATGTGCGCGGCTGTGAATGCCTGCGGTGTGTACGCGGCTGTGAATGCCTGCGATGTGTACGCGGCTGTGAATGCCTGCGGTGTGTACGCGGCTGTGAATGTCTGCGGTGTGTATGTGGCCGTGAATGCCTGTGAAGTGTACGCGGCTATGAATGCCTACGATGTGTACGCAGCTGTGAATGCCTGCGATGTGTACGTGGCTGTGAATGCCTGTGATGTTTTGGTTACCTGCTGCGCGGCTATGCTAGTGGAGCCTAAAATAGAACTGACGTATATTGTTGTTGTTAGTCCAGTTATACTATGTTGTACCTCTTTTGTTTGCTCCTAGATTATTCATAAAATGTTGTACTAACTCTCTCTTGCTTTAGCTATCTACTTTTGTTGGGTGCGTAAGCTCGTCCCCACCATATGGATCCGGGGAGGAGATTTGTTTCCACTTAGCTCTGTGACTAACGGTTATTTTAATAACCATTCATAGGAGATGGAGCACTGTAATAGCCAGCTATTGCAGGACGATACGCCAGTTGATGGGACTACCTGAGTAGAGGCACCCCCGTCATCTCCAGAGTTTCGAGACGCAAGTACTAGCGAGCAGAGTTGAGAGAGAGTGGAGTTTCTAGTTGTAGTACTATTATAGCCTACAGGCTTCATGTATAAACAGTGGCTACGGCCTTTTGTGTTTTCTTTTAAATATATATTGTTATATATATTTGTTGTGGCTTCCTGTTAATGCTTCCGCTAAACTCTGTGATGTGATGTGAATTTTATGGTTCAAGCCGAGCAAGGCGGCCAACTAGTGCTTAGTGGAGCGGGTAGTTACCTCTTAAGGAGCACTGGGTGGAAGTATTGGACAAGTAAGACCCCCTCTGGCCTGACCCGGGTAAAGGTTTGGGGAGGGGGCCTTACCCCGGGAAGTCCAAGATTCACCCTAAATCGCTAAATATAACTAGTCACCAAGAAAGGAATAATAATAATAGGAGATCTACAAAATTAGTAAACATCATCCCATAGGATGATGAGTGGTGATAAGGACTAGTTAGTCCTGGGAGCTGGAGGCTCGACTGTGAAAATGTGTGGTAACACTAATATGTGTGGAAGACTTGATAGTCCTGCGAGCTGTAGGCTCAGATGATGAGATGATACACTTGCATGTGCATAAAGTGTGGCGGGTCTTTGCTATTTCCTTAGTCGACACACGGACAGGAGTACGTTGACTTGGCAAGTCAATGCGGCCTAGTAGACCAGCTTAGCCTGGTGTCTTGTGATGTTTCCCAGAAGTCCATCACTTAGCCAAAAGACTGGGATACCCCTAGTAATAGTATACAGAGACCCTAGAGTGCACATATGACGTGTATAGGGCATATGTGAGGTCTATGCAAAGTAGTGTGTATATGCGTCTAGTGGTGGAGACGCCCGCTCCACTACCACTGTAATCCATGACGGTTTGTACCAGAGAGGTTAGCTGCCTCCGAAATGTGGGAACTAAATGTCTGTGTGCATAAAGTCGTGTATGTGAGTTGTACTTGTATGAAACATAACATCAACATTGCATTGCATAACATAACATTCATTTATCATAGATCATCATCATATAAATTTGTATGACCACTTTTATATGATGAGTTACTTACTGGAAACCTTAACATACAAGTTTGTATGGATATTCATATAAGTTAAAATACATTTCTATGATGGTAGAGTAGATGCTCTTTACTTCTTATCATACTTGTTGTACCTTACCTGCTTGTCATTTATTACTGCTACACTGTCACAACCCGCATTTTCTCCGTATAAAATAATACGTCAGAGCCAGAGAAAACGTGTGTCGTGATGCCACGCCAAGCAGGGGACAACTGCAGACGTTCAGGCAACCCTGTCCTATCGCTTATTTTTATAAAAAGACTATGAGTTATGTTTTAAAACATTGTTTTATTATTATGTATGCTGACCGTGTCCCTCAGTCTAGTGGATCAACTAGTCCACAGGTTAGAAAGTATAAGTTTACACAGCGGAAAACACTAGTTTGATTCATTTATCATCCTATATGAGAATAAAAATTCAGCATAAAATACAATAAACATGTGACTTCTAGATTTACTATAAGTAAGAAAACAGTTTTATAGCCCTTAAAATAGTGATTTGATCTTTTGAAAAGCAAGCTAAAGAGTCATGTAGAAAAAATGCAGTTTTATTTTATATTAAAATACCTAACATGTATCCTAACATAAAGCATTCTCAGAGAGCAAGTACTAAGCTAAAAGTAAGTAAAACAGCACAAGTAGTAAGTAGTCTATCACAGAAAATCTAAAACTATGTGCGTCAACAGCCGACACGAACCCATAGAAAATCTATCAAGTCTAACAAAAGTCTACCTCAACACCCCGAGGTGGAACTAAAAGCGGTGGCGGCAACCCGCAACACCTGCAACACTACCCTGTCAGCTAACTCTGCTCCTGCCCTGGACCTGGGGTATTCAAAAGAAGAACACCTCAGAAAGCAAGCTACAAGCGGTGCAAGAGTAAAAAGAAAGCTAACAAACCTCGAAACGAGCGAGGTAGAACAAACAGCTGCAAAAGGAGTCAGAAACATGGTATAGGAAATCAAAACAGGAAAACTAGGCTAGAACAGCCTACTCATACTATCACATCTACTATCAGAGTTCTACTTTATTCTTTTTCTTCGGTATTCTAGTTATTCAGTATTTTAAATTGAGACAAATCGGCTCATCGGGACAGAGTGCTGTGCCGGGGGAGTAGGACCACTACGTGCATAAACCCAGCCTAAAGGCACTATGCCGAGGGAGAAACCCCAACGCACACAGTCCTATAGCTAAGGTAACATGTCGGGGATGAAAATCCACCACGCGCACAGACTTCGCCCTAAGGCACTGTGCCGTGGGAGAAACCCCAACGCGCACAGACCATTTCAAGCTTTCTTCATTTCATAAATTTGTGCTGTGGGAGAAACCCCACGCGCACAGACCATATCATAATTTCTTTAATCCATAACGTACTATTCAGTTTCTTTAGTTAAGGTTCGTGTATTAGTTCAAATTGAACGGACAATGCGACACGTCGACCGGAACGGTACGACAATGATTCGTGCGACTAAACATTTTGCACAAATTATACTCGTCAAAACAACGAGACTATCGAAACGTCGCGACCACTACGACACATCCGTAAACTAGTACGACGCTTCCGTAAACCGTTACGTTTCCGACGGGATCGCTCGCGGAAATTATTTTATTCGCGAGACGACACGCGTAATTTTTCTAGACGGCGAAACCTACGGAAAACCGTGACTTCCTAACAAATAATTTTACGCGAAATATTACGAGTTAGGAGCGAAATTAACGACCGAAGAAATTGATGAGGGAAACACCACTTGCCTTGGAATTTGGTCTCCAAACAACTCCCCAACGTAGATCCGTCCAAAAGAAGACACGAGAAGGCGAGATCTACGAAAAACGGACGAAATGAGGTTATGGCCGAAAAAATCCATGGCGAAAAGGTTGACGAAACGGAAGAAACTTACCACGATCTCGAAGCTCTCGCCGAGAGCTTTCCAACGCCGCGATCGGATCGAGATTCCGTCCACCGAATCGGCGGTGGCGGCCGCCGGAAGATTCGCGAACGAGAGGTTTCCGCCCTCGTTTTTCTCTCGCACAGGAGGGGGGGGCTGCTGGTTCGGGGGAAGAAAGGGGCTTTATATATATATATATACTTAATAATTATATTAATAATAATAATATTATAATTATTACTAATAATGATAATTAGTATTTTATTATATACATATAACAAAAGGGGGGGGGCTGCTGGTTCGGCGGGAATGGCAAGGGGGGGGGGGGGGGGGGCGCCGGATTCCACTCCGGTATGAGGGGGAAAAAAGGGGGGAGGGGGGAGGGAAGAGAAAGAAAAAGAGGGGGAGGAGAAGGGGGGGGGGGGGGAGAGGGAGAAAGTGAGAAGAGGGAAATGAAGAAAAAAAAGGAAGGGAGGCCCGCCGCCGCCACGTTTTTTAAAGCCTTTGACGGCATTTTTAAAACGTCGCTATTGATTCCATGACGGTTTAAAAAACCTCGTAAATTCGTCATTGTTGATAGCGTCGGCATAGTTTGTTGCGACATTTTGTTTTAAAAACATTGGTATAGCTCTTAAAGGCTACCACCGTGTTTTTCAGAAACTTCGTGCTATGTATTCGTCAAAAACGATGATTTTATAAATGCTTCAATATTCTTCTTTTTAAATTTAATAATAGAGAAGCTTTGGTTACACTTTTTCCTATAAATGCCGCAAATGTAATTTTTTTTTAATTTTTTAAAAAGACTTATAATAAGAGAACAAATTAAAAGCTTCAACAATTATATCACAAGTCCCAACAACAATAAACCTGATCAGACAATTATAATTGACGATAAATATGGTTGGTGGCTTAACAAAATATCTCTCATTTCGCACAACTTCAAAGGCTCTTCGCAACAACTAAATAAATTAATGGTAATCATAAAGAGAAAAAATTTAAGAAGAAATTAAGCAGATATATATATACATACAAGCTCAAATAGAAGTGACAACACACTAATTAAATATGACAAAAATTTTAATAACATTTTTAAGTTTAAAAAGATAGATCCAAAGTACAAAACAAAATACTATGTTGATTTTTTTTGTATGTTTGAGAGACAATAATAATAGCAATATATTCTTGAGTTACAACGACACATCTAATCCGTGATTGTACGACGAGCCTTCCAACTGCTCCCTTCTCAGATTGCATCGCCTGCATGAAAACATAACATATTGAGGTCAAGACAAAACCAATGATACGAGAAATCAAAATTTTAAATGTGTTGTTAGCTAGGTAGTTGTGATGGAACCATTGTCACTAGAGGTGACCCAAAATTGTTTTATCATAACAAAATTATGCAGCACAAACAAATAAATAGCAAGACAAGAACAGTATTAATAACCTCAATTTCATGAATCATGGTTTTCATAATCCCAAGCTCATCCTCATATTCAAAAACCGATAAAATTTCATTGAATGATTAAGAAAGTTTGAAGGAGATTGTTGATAAATGAGGTCTATTAGATACCTTATCACATGGGCTTAAAGGTTTGGCTATTGAATCCTAACAATTTAATCAATAAAAAACTTGCCCGGCCACATATGAGAATTAAACTCAAGCAGGGCAACGACATTATACGAGGTGGCGGCATTTGTGGGGCATTTTCTCCGAGACAAATAATTTAGAGGAAATTTATTACCTCCTCTTGTTCCTTATTCAGGGTAGCGTGCTCTTGCGTAAGCTGAGCAATCTCCAACTCCATGAAAAGAAACATGCAGAGAAAGTATATTGACAAGTTTCACAACATTCTCTTGTGAAATCTCACGCAATAACTGCAACATAAAGAGATAGTATAGCAATGAAACATAATTGGAATCCAATGATTAAGACAACAGATAATAATAATTTACATTTGAATAACAACTTTTAATAAAGCTATATGCAAATGCCACTAAAAAACTGAGCCCATTACAACCTCTTAAAATATTAGAGCAAGGAATTTAAGTAATTGGCAAGCATATGACTCCATGGAAATTGGATCCAAGTAGTCCCGACTTACCAGCAATCCTCATAACCTATCAACTCATATGCGTGTCCCAGTGCCACTGTCACCTCCTGCTTGACAACATCATAGGAACACTAAAAAGAGATTGCAGTGATTCTAACATCGATAGCGATCATATTCCATTCATACTAAGTCTATTACCATCGAAGCAATTAGTATCCTTTTGTCATTGAGTCTATAATCATCGAAGAGGAGAGAAACGTTGTTTATAGTTCAAATTTTTATTACGAACATCAATGTTAAGCTAGTTCTGTAGAATGGAGCACCATAAAACACTAAGATGGAATGTTGTCGGCATGATTTATGGTGCTCCATTCTACAGAACAGCATCTCCAAGGCCATCAATGTAACCTGGAATTATTTGAAAGAAACATTTCATCATCAATTTAGTTTAAGCCCGAAAAAGTAGTAATTTTGAGGCTTCAGAATTTGTTTTAAAGCACCTTCATTTCCCCTATCCCTGGCTTGAAAATTAAAATAGATAGAGTTACTCATCACCTTTTCAAGCTAATTTTATTAAATTGATAGAATGAGATGAGAAAGCAGACCAATGAAATTGAGATAGGTCAATTGATGAAAGCCCAAGGCGAGACAAAGAGGCTTTAAGAGCAGACCAATTCGGATTTCTACTTCTCGGCGCTCCGGAATTCCTTACAGATTGGGTGGAACACCGCCGTTCGGCACCCGCCGTTTTAGCTTGTAGAACAGTAAGTATAGGACAGAAGACTAGAGTACCTCTCTTTAAGCAAGAATATGAATGAGAAATATTCTCAATGTCATTAGTATCTCGACATGAACAAGCAAATGCTAGAAAAATGAAAGCACGACTGGTTTCTAAAATTTTACATGAAATTTGAAGATTTACTAAGACAAACACAATCCAATGATCAAATATGATTTACATATATATTGAAACATACTTCCTGATATTGATCCTCAGTTGCTTGTTTAAGTTAAATCTATCATCCCAAGAGATACATGATATATGCGAGGAAAGTGGAAACACTTAATTTTTAAACAGGTTCTTCTCTAAACATTAACCGACATTTGGATTGCATGTTTAGGCTATCACAATCAGACATAAAAATAGATTCACAGTATAATGCATGACTTTGCTACAATTACTGCATAATCACGAGTGAAAAATACTTCAGCCTATTTAGACAAACATGAATTATAAATCGAGTTCATGTTCAAAATATGATATAAATTATGTACTAATTTATTTCTCGAGCATTATGCGCTTCCTGATTTAATATTTTTATACTCTTCAGCTGATTGAATATGTTCAAAATGACTAAAAACCTAGACTTGACAACTTTCCATACAATTTGGACACTATAGTAAGTGTGTATTGGCAAATAATTTGAAGCAGAAATAATCATTCTTTCATGATAACCATCACAAGATAAACAAACATTTCAACCATCATGGAATTATTCAAAATCATTCTAGATTTCCATGATGTCAATACTAGCAAATTGATTACTAAAATCTTTCTCGTGTGAATTTCTTTGACACAATATCCCAATAGACTCACCAGATTCTTATGCCGGACATGGCCAATAGCCTCCACCGCTACTTTAAACTCCTTCTCTGCCTGCCCCCTGCAAGATAATCAAAAGACATGAGAGCTTATTTTGATGCAACTTTGCTTACCTACACATAATCAAGCAACACTACTCGATCTAAAGTTGAAAACAATAAAAAAAATAGACACCAGGAATGACAAACACACCAATTCATGCCCAAACAATCACTGTGTTGAGTTGATTTCAGCTATGAGTGATAAATTGAAGGGGTATAATTATGAAATTGACTGCAGTTTTGGAGTTAGTGTATTTTAATTGTGCAATTGATTGTGGACGTCGAGAGCCTGAACAATGGTGATTAGGGACGGTGAGCAATCTCTTGAGCAGCAGTGATTAGGGATGGAGATCAACATCGAGCGGTGTTCGTACAGCTAACCGGGGAGGGGAAGCCATGGCCGTGTTTGTTATGCTTCTACCTAACCACGCCAATCTGCTCTGGCAGTTCCAAGCAGATGTGAATTGCTGCTTGATTAACTGTTGTCGCTTCTGCTGGTAAAGCTAACAACAATGATCCGTATATATTTTTATGTGAAAAGGGAAGAAATACGAATGGGAATATACCTGAGCTCTCTCCTTGCAGCGGGGAAGTCGCCGGCTAAGATGGCTTGATTGGAGCATAGTGTCGAATGGCTTGATTGGAGCATAGTGTTGAATGGCTTGATTCCACACTATAATAAATCCTCACCACAAGATTAATACCTAGCTCAATCGATCCCTTAAATCTATCTCAAAATCCAATAAAAGCACAAAAATCAAGCCACTGGTGAGAAATTATAACCTTAATTTTAGTTGACAACACACTATCTATAAAAAAACTTGACCTTTGCAATAACAGGAAATATATATATACAATATATGCCTAATTCTTAATCAATCCAAAAAGCATTCACCTCAATTCTCAAGTTCCATACATCAAAATCTTCTGGTTGCAAAAAAGGTGTTAAAATGAGGAATGCAAAAAATGTTAAAGCTCATTTAAGCACTTTATTAAACATGTGAAAGACAGATAATTGAAGGCCGAAGATGGGAGAAAAGGAGATTGGAGCTGCTTGGGCACCGCCGTCGCGTGCCTCCTTGTCGTCGTCTTGTCGCCTCGTGACCAAATGAAGACATAGTTGGTCTTAGTGAATTGAATTGCACTCTTGGGATCAGAAGAGTGGTGTCAGCAGTGTTGGCGTTCCTGTGAATGAAGTTCCTTAGGTGAGATTGGACGTTCACGAACGACGGTTCATAACCACCGTGTTCACGACCGCCACCACCGTGCAAAACGGAACCATTTCAAATCCCAAACTAGGGTCTATAAGAATAGGCTGCAAATAAATATTTTACTCACATGAGCAGGAAATATTGATTCCAGCAGTTTGAATATCTGAAGTAAATTAATAGATGAAGCAGCTGCTCCATGTGCCATCATAAAATTCATTTCCATCATGAACGTATCCTAAAATGAGTAAAAATGATTCTCAGTTCATCATAAAGTTTTAAAAAAAAGACTAATAATTTTACACCATAAACATATCTATTTTAAGTACCTTGCCAAGTGATTGTATGGATGAAGAAAGATCTAGTATAGCAGCTTCTGTTTTCTTGGAAAATCAAAGCCCCAGACGAGCCGCTATTCTCATGCCACGAAGAATTCTTGCTGACAAGAAAATTTGCCACACACTTAAAACTTCTTCTGATCATCTATGAAGGGATATAGTACAAGTGCGAAAGGAATAAAATAAACATGAACTCACCACAGTCCTCTTTGAAGGATAGATGAGGTGAAATTACTGTGCGCACCTAAAAATGAAAACATAAATGAGATGAAAACTTTGAATCTCAAGAATGTAAGAGTATAAAGTAACTCGTGTATAACAATCAAAAGATAACCACCGTGCATGACTTTAAATCTTGTAACGCATCAACGTAGTCATAGATTTTGCATTTGAATGGGTCAAAAAATAAACTGTTGCAAAAAAAAATGAAAATCAAGAAGTAAGTTTAAATTTTTGGTAGGGGAATATTAGCTTAGCTCAAAATAAACACACAATGAATTTGCAGGAGATAGGACAAGAATAAGAACTTAGAATCTAGCTTGCAAATATTCACCAATTAATTGAGAAATCCCGTGTCATGCAGTTCTTCCAGCATGTTAAATCTTTTTCATTATAGTTTTTTAACAGTTTAGGTGAAATAATAGCCTCTTGATCATCTACATGTTTGGCGACAGTGTCAAAACTAGAAACCTGTGAAGCAAAAAATGAAATAAAAAAAGAGAACATAGCATATTCAAAGAAAGGTTGAACTAAGATGCAGTTAAGACAAACCTCAACCACATCGCCTAAAATGTATCCATAAGATGTGATTCTTAGTTGCACCTGAAAGAGAATTTTCAAATAAGTTTTCGACTGGTTGGGTGTACTGGACACTTACCAAGGTTTCGCCGGTCGAGCTCGGCGCTGAGCTCGTTGGGGGGTTGCAGGGGGGCAACGCGGCCCCTGCATAGGGGTTCGGGGGCGAAGCCCCCGACCGAATTTTCCCCAGAGAAAGTTCTTATTTAATGAAAAGAAAATTTTGCCCACTAGAAAGCTCTTATTTACACATGGTCCAAAGTTCAAAATTTTACTAGTAATTCAATCCAAGTTCTAGGAAAAATCCTAGAATTTGGAGTTAATGCAGTAAATCTAAAACAAAATGAAAAGCAAGTTATCCCAGCAGTTGTCTTTTCAGCTTTAGGTAAGAATCCTTTAATCTCAAGTGTACTTTGGTCATTTGAGAGGTGGGAATTCCTGCTGTGACCATTGCTGTGATGTTTTGCCAATCTTTTGTTGTATTTGAGTATGTTTTTTGTTTGTTTAGATCATTCTTTTTATGATTTATTCTCAGGTTACTTTAAGATGGAATCTCTGGTTTGAAAATCAAAATCAATAGCTTCAATATTTGCTTGTTCATTGTCCATTATTATTACATTGCAGTAGTGTCAAGCTTGTATGCCCCCTTTACAACCCATCTATTTTCTATCTCACATGTAAATTACATTTCTGTTCATAGTTGATGCTGGGTTAATTCCACTAATTCACGGCGTCACTCAATACTCAATGTCAATTATATTACACGTGTTTCCGCACGCCTCATCCCTTTCACCCAAAAGGCGAGCCTCCCTCAACTAGGAACTACGACAATTGCCTCGTATATCAAGGGAGTACTATGTGAGAGTGAAAGTACCACCAGAGCTTCAGTTTCTTGGGGATGGTGATCAACATCAATAGAGTTATGCTTGACAAAGGTTTTGTCTATCCATCTCAAGAACATAAATAACAAGATTATGGTGATCAACACTCAGGAAAACAATAGCTTGGTTGCAATAAGAAGAAAAAAGGTACACCAATCATAAATCAAATACTTCAAACTGAATATTACAGGTTATGAGTAGAATGAGAAACTACTTGCTTAAAAAGGATGAAATAGCACACCTATCAAAGGAGGAAAGCATCCTACAAGTACAGAGGCCGATGAAAATCATCTTGCTTACCGAGGAAGATGACCATGGAATGTTGATTGTCGTGCGGAGGCGAGCGTGCCTGAGCGTTTCCAACGGAACAACGATCCACGACAAGAAGTACAGAGCCCGAAGACGCTCGCTGTTGAGGCCAAAGGTCTGTTGACGCCGAAGAAGAAGGAATGTCAAAGAGGGGGAAGGGTTTCTGGAGCGCTGCGTCCGGAGGGAGTCGGGAACGAGAAATCTATAGGCAGAGAGCGAGCGAGTGGAGAGCTCGCCAGAGGCCGGAGGTCGGAGTCTCCGTGGAAGACAGCCGCAGATCTGGATGGAAACAAGAAAACTGCGGCGTACGGGCGCAGATTTGGACTGAAACACAGCCGCCGAGCAGGGGAGAAGCCGGAGGCAGCGGCGATGGCTTCTAGATTGCGCACGACGGGCTGTTGCGGGGGCGTCGATGGCTTCCGTCGAGCAGGGAGAGAAAACGCGGGAGATGTGGGTGCTAGGGCTTCAATCCGATATCGGAAGGGAAGATGTGCGGGAGAGGTTAAGCGGGGGGATTGGAAATAACTGGTTGTGGGGGGTATAATGGGAAACACGGAAATTCAGTCCGATTAAGTGGACCGGAGTGAGGCCCGACCGGGGGGGGGGGGGCATTCTCACCGATTTCCTCTCCCCCTTTTTCTTTTTTTTTTTTATTCTTTATATATATATATATATAATAATAATAATATTTATATTAAAAGTAATTATTAATAATAATGATATAACATTATATCGTTACGGAGGGCCAAACGCGCGCCGAATCGAACGAAATTCGCACCATAGGCGAATGACGACGCTACGAACCCAACGGCGAAGTCGAAATTGAATTCCGACGCACCGTTTTCGAGATAAAAATTTCTAAAGTTAACGGCGTACGCGAAAACATACAAAACTTCAATCGCGCGCCGAGGCTCCAAAAATGCTTGGAACGCGACGAAATTTGACGAGCAAGTCTAAAATTATCCAGTCTAATTTCTTAACGTAAAATTTTCCACTTCCGGCGCAAATCCCAAAATTTGGCCGGTCAAACCTAACGGACTCAAGACGTGCTAACAGCGACGCGCCGTCATCTCGCGGAAACGTAACGCCCTTACGTCAAATTGACGTCACCGACATGATAAAATAATTTACGAAAACCTGGGGCGTTACAGTCACCTCTCCAAAAAGAAAGTTTCGTCCCGAAACTTGAGACGTGGAACGAAAACAAAAAGAACAGAGAAAGAGACAAGCTAGAAAAGGAATTCTCAAACAGACTACTAACTTGGAAATTTAGGGATAATCTAGTCATTTAGTCAGTTCATAACAATTTCTCTCATTGAGGATTCCAATTCCCAAGTCGCACTTCTAGCAACCTGATTGCGCCAGAGAACCTTGACCATTGGGATTGTCTTCCTTCTCAGCACCCGATCTTGCGATTCCAGGATCCGAATAGGTTCTTCGACATAAGAAAGATTGGGCTGCAACTGAAGCACGGAGTCAAGAATTTGACGATCGCTACGAATACATTTTCGCAACTGGCTCACGTGAAACACGTCGTGAACACTAGGGAAAGAATCAGGCAACTCCAGTCTATAGGCAGAAACTCCGATGCGCTCTAGAATCAGAAAAGGTCCCACATATCTGGGATCCAGCTTATGTTTCCTTCCAAATCTCTTAACACCTGGCATCGGAGAGACCTTCAGAAACACCATGTCCCCAACTGCAAACTCCAGATCAACTCTACGCTGATTTGCATACTTTTCATATCGCTCTTGAGCCAACTTCAACTTTTCACGCATATGCGTCACTGAAATGCTCATTTCCTCTAAAGCTTCCGGACCCAACAAAGGCTTCTCACCAACCTCTGCCCAGAAGAGGGGAGTTCTACAATGCCTACCATATAAGGCTTCAAAGGGTGCCATCTGCAAACTCTCCTGATAGCTGTTATTATACGCGAATTCCATCAGTCTGAGACATTTATCCCAAGGTCCACCATGGTCCAGAATATAACATCTTATCATGTCTTCCAAAATTTGATTCACTCTTTCTATCTGACCATTTGTCTGAGGATGATAGACCGTAGAATATCTAAGGTCAGTACCTAGAGCTCCTTGCAAGCTATGCTAGAAACGAGACATGAATCGGGAATCTCTATCTGACACGATACTCATAGGCACACCATGCAGTCTGATAACTTCGTCCAAGTAAAGCTCTGCTATTTTTTTCCATAGAATAATCAATCTTGAAAGGCACAAAGTGGGCACACTTGGTCAGTCTGTCCACAATGACCCATACTGCATCATGCCCTCGAGGCGATCCAGGCAAACCGGTTATAAAATCCATGGATATACTTTCCCATTTCCAACTCGGTATATCTAAAGGCGTTAACTTACCACCCGGCCTTCTATGATCAGCTTTTACACGCTGGCAGGTATAACATTCAGATACAAATCTTGCGATGTCATTCTTCATACCTGACCACCAAACAATCTGCTTCAAATCTCTGAACATTTTCGTGGAACCAGGATGATAAGCAACACTTGATCCATGCACTTCACTGCATATCATTACCCGAATGTTCTCAACAGCGGGAATACAATATCTGCCGCGGTACTTTAGGGTAACCACGTCATCAATTGAAAAGTCAGGTAATTCTCCTTTCTCAATCCTACTGTGGAGGTGCTGTAAATCAGGGTCATCTTTCTGATGCAGCCTAGTGAGAGTGATCCACGAAGGCTCTTCCACTTCTAAGCTACTCGGCGAAACACCATTCCCCACAGTTATATCCATGAGCAAAAACTCTTTTGCAAGCGATTGCACCGAGAGATTAAAGATATGTGCGGGCTTTCGGCTTAAGGCGTCCGCGTTAGCCTTGCCGGGATGATAAAGGATATCGACTTCGTAGTCTGCAACATATTCTAACCACCTACGCTGGCGCAGATTCAACTCCTTCTGAGTGAATACATACTTCAAACTTTTGTGCTCTGTGTAGATTTTACACGAAACTCCATACAAGAGATATCTCCATAACTTTAACGCATAAACGACGACCGCAAATTCCAAGTCGTGCGTAGGATAATTTCTTTCATGAATCTTCAATTGTCTCGATCCATACGCAATCACTTTGCCGTCCTGCATCAACACACAACCGAGTCCAACTCGCGAGGCGTCCACATAAACATCATACTCCACACCTTCCTTAGGAAAAGTCAAAACTGGAGCAGAACACAATCTTCTCTTGAGTTCCTGAAAAGCTTCTTCACAGGCTTCACTCCAAACAAACACTGCGTTCTTCTGCGTGAGTCTAGTCAACGACGAAGAAAGCACAGAGAATCCTTCCACAAATCTTCTGTAATAACCTGCCAACCCTAAGAAGCTCCTTATCTCCTTAGGCGTCGTAGGCCTCTTCCATTCCAAGACTGCAGCTATCTTTGAGGGATCCACTGAGATACCGTCCTTGCTTATAATGTGTCCTAGGAATGACACTTGAGACAACCAGAACTCACACTTGCTAAGCTTCGCATACAGTTTGCTCTCTATAATCTATACACAGCCTCATTGTTCCATCCTTTTTCTTCACGAAGAGGACTGGTGCACCCTAGGGGGAAGAACTGGGTCTAATAAAACCACACTGAAGCAATTCATCTAACTGAGAACGCAGCTCCTCTACTCACGCGGAGCCATGCGGTACGGTGCTTTCGCGATAGGGCGAGTACCTGGCTCGAGATCTATAACAAACTCCACCTCTCGCTCAGGTGGAAGCCCTGGAAGACTAACTGGAAAGACATCTGGAAACTCGCACACCACAGAAACGTCCTCAACCCGAGGCACAACAGGTGCAATTTCCAAAACAGAAACAGAGACAAGAAAAGAATAACAGCGCGACTCTAGAAACTTACGAGCACGCACCGCAGAAATGATTGGAGATTCTTGACGTGATATACCATACACACTCATGGGCTGGCCTTTGTCATCTTTGAAATCCAAGCGCTTTTGCTTGCACTGAATGACGACATCATAGCTGGACAACCAATCCATGCCTAAAATCACGTCAAAGTCTTCCAAGTCTAACAGCTTCAAATCCGCAAAAGCTAGAAAACCACCTAGGAAGATAGGGCATTTTTGGATACCCTGACTTGACATCACCAACTCTCCTGAAGGGAATTTGACATTCAGAGAAGTGTCAAGCTGGTCGAGATCCCATCGATGTCGGTCTACAAAGCTCCTCGCTACAAAGGAGTGAGTTGCACCTGAATCAAACAGAACGCGCGTCCACTTATCCTTCACCTTAAATTCACCAGAGATCACTTGAGCCGATGATTGAGCTTCTTCCTTTGTCAGCACATTTAACTTTCCTTTTCCCTTGTCCATGAGAATAGGGGGCGGCGGTAGAGTCTACAACGGAACTGCATGTAATGCAGGTTGGACTTGCGAGCAATTAGCCTTAAAGTGCCCTTTCTGACCACAGAGAAAACAAGCTCCAGCCTTCTTATGACAATGAGCCACATCGTGCCCGCTCCTCTGGCAATAGGTACAAACAAGGGTTCCTTTCGGTGCATCTTGAATCGCGTGAACCTGAGACTGCTTCTGCACATCCCACCTCTTAAAGCACCTTTCCATGGGGTGTCCAGGCTTGCCACAGAAGCTGCATACTTCTTTTCGATCTTTCTTCACCACAGGGCCAGACGCCCTTGCACCACTACTGTCATCAGACTTTCTCTTATCTTTTCTTACCATCATTCCTCGATTCTTTGCATTTTCTATCGACTCAACCTTCAAGGCAGCTTCCATCACTTCTGCGAAGGTCTCTGATCTGTACGCACTAGTAAATTGCTGGATGTCAAACCTCAGACCACCCAAGAAGCGTTTTACTCTGCTTTCTTCAGACGCTACTAGCTCAGGGGAAAAACGACTGAGCTTACTGAATTCGATCTCGTACTCGTTGACAGTAAGTTGTCTCTACTTAAGATACAGGAAATTATTCATCAGACGGTCTTGCTCGACCAACAGAAGAAAATTCTTTCGCAACATACTCTTAAACGAATCCCGCGTACATCCTTCTGTAAGGTTCTCCTTCTCTTTGATCCACCAACTCTTCGCAAGTCCTTTGAGTTGATAAGCCCCGATTATTACCTTTTGATCGGCGGAGATGCCAGAATAAGAGAACATCTCTTTGATTGCTATGACCCAATCATCTAACGCCATGAAGTCTGCCCTACCATCATAGGTAGGGGGTCCCAAACGTTGGAAGTGAGAAATGAAATTCATCGCTGGAGGCAGTACAACTGGGGGTACTAACGCAGTAGGAGTAGGGACAGCTTGTTCTATGACAGGGTCCTGCGCTATAGGTTGCTGCCTAGCAGCGATAACTAATAACGACTGAATCTGTGACTGCATGTCCAACATCTGTCTTGTCAAGGCCTCATTACTTGGACGCAATCCTTCGATCACTACTTCACTCTGAGCACCGGAAGACTCCCCCTCAGACTGGGGAGTCGATCTCGTCACAATACGCTTTGCCGGCATTTTTACAGAATAAACATACTACAATTAATACCTAGTTTAAGACACCTAAGCTAGAAACTCAGATATCCTAACTCAGATCAGATCGGAATAGACAGATACTTGCTCTAACTGTTACCTTGCTCTAGGAATCAATAAATGATGTTATGCTCTCAATGACACTTGTGATAATGATATGAATGCATAAATGATCAAATTTTGTTTTTTTTATAATCATGTGTGTACATATGTCATCATGTAGATCTTTAACTTGGCACGTGTGCTTATGCAATGATATGTTATGTATGAAGTGCTATGCATTCTAAAAAGGCCCTAGTGCATGTTATGAGCGGCGTACACATACAATACTATGCATCCCATACTACATAATATTGTATGCAACGAAAAAGTAAAACGTGCTAATGGGCATCCATGTAATGGTGGTTATGCATCCCATACTACATAACCGTTACATGTTGCCACCTATGGTGGATCCATATACAAACACATATTATGCATCCCATACTACATAATATGCCCCGTATACTTCTTATCATGCTATGAGTGTAGTGTTCATGCTTCCATCAAGATCTACGGATGACATATTGGTGTGTGTATGCAATGAAATGAAACTATACGCTGGAGGTTTTGCTTAAGGGAAAGTTGTTCGACTGCCTTGCCAAACCAACCAACCCTCTTGCAAAACCTCCCTCTGATACCAACTGTCACAACCCGCATTTTCTCCGTATAAAATAATACGTCAGAGCCAGAGAAAACGCGTGTCGTGATGCCACGTCAAGCAGGGGACAACTGCAGACGTTCAGACAACCCTGTCCTATCGCTTATTTTTATAAAAAGACTATGAGTTATGTTTTAAAACATTGTTTTATTATTATGTATGCTGACCGTGTTCCTCAGTCTAGTGGATCAACTAGTCCACGGGTTAGAAAGTATAGGTTTACACAGCGGAAAACACTAGTTTGATTCATTTATCATCCTATATGAGAATAAAAATTCAGCATAAAATACAATGAACATGTGACTTCTAGATTTACTATAAGTAAGAAAACAGTTTTATAGCCCTTAAAATAGTGATTTGATCTTTTGAAAAGCAAGCTAAAGAGTCATGTAGAAAAAATGCAGTTTTATTTTATATTAAAATACCTAACATGTATCCTAACATAAAACATTCCCAGAGAGCAAGTACTAAGCTAAAAGTAAGTAAAACAACACAAGTAGTAAGTAGTCTATCACAGAAAGTCTAAAACTATGAGCGTCAACAGCCGACACGAACCCATAGAAAATCTATCAAGTCTAACAAAAGTCTACCTCAACACCCCGAGGTGGAACTAAAAGCAGTGGCGGCAACCCGCAACACCTACAACACTACCCTGTCAGCTAACTCTGCTCCTGCCCTGGACCTGGGGTATTCAAAAGAAGAACACCTCAGAAAGCAAGCTACAAGCGGTGCAAGAGTAAAAAGAAAGCTAACAAACTTCGAAACGAGCGAGGTAGAACAAACAGCTGCAAAAGGAGTCAAAAACATGGTATAGGAAATCAAAACAGGAAAATTAGGCTAGAACAGCCTACTCATACTATCACATATACTATCAGAGTTCTACTTTATTCTTTTTCTTCGGTATTCTAGTTATTCAGTATTTTAAATTGAGACAAATCGGCTCATCGGGACAGAGTGCTATGCTGGGGGAGTAGGACCACTACGTGCATAAACCCAGCCTAAAGGCACTATGCCGAGGGAGAAACCCCAACGCACATAGTCCTACAGCTAAGGTAACATGCCGGGGATGAAAATCCACCATGCGCACAGACTTCGCCCTAAGGCACTGTGCCGTGGGAGAAACCCCAACGCGCACAGACCATTTCAAGCTTTCTTCATTTCATAAATTTATGCCGTGGGAGAAACCCCACGCGCACAGACCATATCATAATTTCTTTAATCCATAACGTACTATTCAGTTTCTTTAGTTAAGGTTCGTGTATTAGTTCGAATTGAACAGACAATGCGACACGTCGACCGGAACGGTACGACAATGATTCGTGCGACTAAACATTTTGCACAAATTATACTCGTCAAAACAACGAGACGATCGAAACGTCGCGACCACTACGACACGTCCGTAAACTAGTACGACGCTTCCGTAAACCGTTACGTTTCCGACGGGATCGCTCGCGAAAATTATTTTATTCGCGAGGCGACACGCGTAATTTTTCTAGACGGCGAAACCTACGGAAAACCGTGACTTCCTAACGAATAATTTTACGCGAAATATTACGAGTTAGGAGCGAAATTAACGACCGAAGAAATTGACGAGGGAAACACCACTTGCCTTGGAATTTGGTCTCCAAACAACTCCCCAACGTAGATCCGCCCAAAAGAAGACACGAGGAGCCGAGATCTACGAAAAACGGACGAAATGAGGTTAGGGCCGAAAAAATCCATGGCGAAAAGGTCGACGAAACGGAAGAAACTTACCACGATCTCGAAGCTCTCGCCGAGAGCTTTCCAACGTCGCGATCGGATCGAGATTCCGTCCACCGGATCGGCGTTGGCGGCCGCCGGAAGATTCGCGAACGAGAGGTTTCCGCCCTCGTTTTTCTCTCGCACAGGAGGGGGGGGGGGGGCTGCTGGTTCGGGGAAGAAAGGGGCTTTTTTATATATATATACTTAATAATAATATTAATAATAATATTATTATAATTATTACTAATAATGATAATTAGTATTTTATTATATACATATAACAAAAGGGGGGGCTGCTGGTTCGGCGGGAATGGCAGGGGGGGGGGGCTGATTCGGTGAGAATGGTAAAAGTAATTATTAATAATAATGATATAACATTATATCGTTACGGAGGGCCAAACGCGCGCCGAACCGAACGAAATTCGCACCGTAGGCGAATGACGACGCTACGAATCCAACGGCGAAGTCGAAATCGAATTCCGACGCACCGTTTTCGAGATAAAAATTTCTAAAGTTAACGTCGTACGCGAAAACATACAAAACTTCAATCGCGCGCCGAGGCTCCAAAAATGCTCGGAACGCGACGAAATTTGACGAGCAAGTCTAAAATTATCCAGTCTAATTTCCTAACGTAAAATTTTCCACTTCCGGCGCAAATCCCAAAATTGGCCGGTCAAACCTAACGGACTCAAGACGTGCTAACACCGACGCGCCGTCACCTCGCGGAAACGTAACGCCCTTACGTCAAATTGACGTCACCGACATGATAAAATAATTTACGAAAACCTGGGGCGTTACATACACCTCCATAGAACTGCTAGCTTAGATGATATGATATATTATGTACCTTATATTTATTCTTACTAGTTAGTTCCATTGTCACATGTTTGTACTATTACTACTACTATTGTATCTTTTCCATCCATCCTTCCTTCCGGTGCCTAGGAGTCATCGGGTTGAGTGGATGTTGAAGCGCCTTAGTCTTTTTGACTAACAGTCAGTGACTGTATCATTTTAGGAACACCCGGAGGACCGGCAACCATGAATGACAGGGCTTGAAGAGCTAATGCGGTGTACTGATACTCTACCACATGTTGATGTGAGTGTTGATGACGAGTTTACTTTCGTAGTTCATTGAGTGAGAAGAGTTTTGTTGTACTGGGCATAAGCCCTTATTGACAACTTTGATCTATTGGTCCTAAGCCCTTCTCTCTTCTAGACTCTTTTATATCATTGTGGACATGTTTTTTTTTCTTATAGTGTGATGTGGATGTTTTTCTTTTTTGCATTTCCTACTTACTTATGTGATTGGCCTGGATGATATGTTAGTCGGCAGCATCAACGTATTGTAGTGGCGACAAACCTGTAAGTTGGTGTCACCGCAAGGCGGCAATTCTGAGCGGTAAGACTCCTATCGGGTCAGTGTTAGTGGACTCGGGGTACGTTCGAAAAAGGGGTCTTACAAACTTGTATCAGAGGTGTAAATTAACCAAGTATGGTTTAGTACTCCTTTTGTAACGACCTCCCCATCCCACAGCTTGAAAGGACGACTGTCAGTACCCCCAGCACTACACTTGAAAGGGTTCAACCTTAAATAGGTCTGTAGACCATGCACCTCAACCCCTCTCCATCCACATACGGGTTGTTGGAAGCCGAAACCTCCCTTCGATGAGAAGTGATCCAATTAAGCGCTCCTATAGGGAATTCACTCCGCTCTTCTCCTTTCGCTACAGTTCCCTCATGGCTCAAGTGATGTCAATTGCCTCTGTGAGAGCGCTCCCATCTAGGCTTCGCATCAACGAAAGTGCTACCTCCAGACTTCTCCTTACGCTACGGTTCCCTCATGCCTCAAGTGATGTCAACCGCCTCTACAAGAGCACTCCCATTTAGGCCTCGCGTCAACGAAAGAGCAACCGTCAGAAGCTCCGTATACTTAGAATATTTTCCAACCAGAATGCTTTCACCAAGGTTCCAAGAGCTCAGTGTCGTCTTAAGACCGGAACGCTTCCATCAAGGATTCGAAGACTTAGTTGTTTTTCCTCATTTACCGTACTTATAACACAATAGCAGCCTGTCACCCTCCGAGATCAAACCAATCTTTGTAACACTCCAAGAAGCTAGTGGATTTAGGCTCGACACTGTTGCAGCCACGTGGTTTTTAACCCTTTCTGGGTTTTCCACGTCAAAAACGTCTCTTGTCCATTGCTGCGGTTTTCTTTAACTAGTTGCGCTCCCGGCTCGACTCCGAGCTAAGGCGGTCTGATTTTCCGGATCAGGGAAAAAGCTGGGTGATCCGCAACTATTTGGCGCCGTCTATGGAAATGTGTTCCCAAAAACTCTGACAAATTTGAAGAACGCAATACCAGTCGCAATGGCAAAAGGAGGCACATACGCAACAAAACGTGCGACTTGCAAGGGATATGACTATGAAGCCTCTAAACTCACCCGCCGGCAACATGCGGCGGCGCGAAGGAGTAAGCACCACGTTAACATCCTCGGGGAAGAAAGAATGCAGGATCAGGGCCCGCCGCTCACCCTACCAAGAGACTTAGGGACTTCTAAGTCTCCGGGGGCATATCTCACAACGACAAACCCTCTATCATTACCTTCAAGTAATGGCTCGCTCATTGGATTGACCCGCGCCACATGTCGTGCGTGGAATCAGGGGGCACCGGCTGCGTGAGGCATCACTCTCAACGGAGCACTTCATCACCGCAAGAAAGGGAGGAAGAAGGAAAAGAACCTGAGTCTAACATTTTTAGAAGGAGCCAGACGCAATGCGTGCCTCGACGAAACCTTGCAACCCGGGGAACAACCACACAACCCATATTCCACTCTGCTCAATACTTCTCATGCGGAATCTCCCTGCGCCAAACAAGCCACCACTAACTCGCCCGCAAGCAACACCTCGCTTCAGGGAGGGTCCACCATCACCGCGTTCCCAGCATCGGTAGAAGAATGCAGGAGCCTATTAAGGGAACACCGCGCTACAGCGCTCACCCTGCTAGGGAGCTTGAGGGATCATCGCCCTCCTCGCATTGATATCGCTCCTGAAGGTCAATCCCCATAGGTCCTGAGCCAGATAATGCCTGAAGGCACAGTTCGCTCCAAGGATCCCGTCGCAGACGAATCATTTAGCGCTGACAGATCCACACACCTCTCTGTAATCATGAAATAGCTCGAAGGAGAGAGCTAAACGTGCTATAGCGAAGAGGGGATAACAACCTCCGCATCCTCCAAAATGCCAAAACACTTATTCTATCTGCTTACGTGGGCAAAGTTCAAAGTTGACAGAAGACGCAACGACTGCCGTGGAACGACACCCTTCGACACCTCCAAGGAAAAATAGGCGTCAGCACCAGAGCAAGCCAAGAAAGGTTGATTAACGAGTGCGAAGAGCGGCGCGGGAACGAAAACGACCCTCAGGCATGAATGCATGCAACCCTGCATGCCCGCATGGGGCGCCCCGTGCTTGCGGCCACACCTGCGCGTGGGACGCCCCTCACCCGCGCACCCGCGCAGGTCTCCCGGCGCGCGGCCGCACCCTCGCACAGGTCGCCCAACGCACGTGACCGCAATTGCGCGTGGCCACCCAGCACCCGCGCGATGGCGCTGCGAGTCTCGCACACGTGGCCGCTCTGGCACTCTTGCGGGGGCATCCCCGTGCGCATGCGACGTAGCATGTGCGCGAGCATCCCCTTATGCGTCGACTGCCTCCTCCATCGTTTTCTGCTCAAGCACCTCTCTTGACGGCTCTCTCTTCGGCGCGCTCCCCCGCTCGCTTCGCTCCTCATTGCCAAATAGTGAAAAAACACTAACCTTCTTTGAATGAGACATGGCGATCGCTGAAATACGCTAACTCCAAAGCAAAATCTGATACTCCGAGATCCCTACAACAGCATGGGAAAAGATTTAAGTTACCCTCTCCAATTTATAGTTTTCAGAGCAAGACTCAAAATGGAAGGCGTTCGGATTTGCAGGATAGTTTTTGCCAGATTTTCCTGTCTCGAAATAGACAGCGAATAAGCCTCAATCCCCGACCAATATCTCGCAGAATATGTAAGGTAATCTTATGACTACTGGAGCATCTTGGGGGATTCTAGAAATTTTAGCGCTCATCACTTCGCGGATCAGGACAAGCAAAAATTTGGGGGCATTAGATAGTGTCCCACGTGATATTTTCGAGCCGATCAGATCCAACTGCAAAAGAGCCCGACCGGACCGAAGGCACGCTAAGAATCGCAAGCACTTGAGGAGACCGGGAAGGCGCGCTAGCGCGCGCCAAAGCACGCGTAGCCGCGCCCCGCGCGGGCGGAATGGTGTGGGGTGCGCGCGCGCGGCCTGCACCTGCCTTGATGCGCCTATGCGCGCGGCCAACCTGCGTGGCCTCCAGGCCGTGCACCCGCGCAGCCACCAGGCCGAGCACCCACGCAGCCTCAAGGCGACGCGCCCGCACGGCCGCGCGCCTGCACGGGCGCCGCACCCGTGCACCGTCAGCGACCTCGCGGCCGCAGCCGGCCCGTTTTGCCGTCGGTGAGCTCCGACCTCCCTTTTTGCCGCTGACCGCCTCCGACCGTCACCGCCGCCTGCGGGCACCCTGCCTGGGCCGCTTGAATTGCCCGGGGTTAGGGGGCACTCTTGTCATTTCTGTAAAAATGGTGATCCGCGTGATCAAAACAGAGCGACGTCATTTGCCAGCACAAATTACTCTCCGACGCAATTACTGACGCACCCCTCCAGAAAACTATAAATAGACCCACAAGCCTTCATTTCAGTCAAACAACTCTGGAGGCAAGAGAGAGAGAGATAGAGAGAGAGAGAGAGATCTGAGGTTTTCTGGCGACATCGTGGACTTGGGCCGATTCTCCGCTAAGGAATTTGTCCTTCTCTTCTCCTTGCGCTACGTTTCCCTCACGCCTCAGGTGACGTCAATCGCCTCCGCGAGGGCGCTCCCATCTAGGCTCTGCATCAACAAGAGCGCTACCTCCAGACTTCTCCTTGCGCTACGGTTCCCTCACGCCTCAAGTGACGTCAACCGCCTCCGCGAGTACACTCCCATCTAGGCTCCGCGTCAACGAGAGCGCAATCGTCAGAAGCTCCGTAGACTTAGATTATTTTCCAGCCGGAACGCTCCCATCAAAGTTCTGCGAGCTCAGTGTCTTCTCAAGGTCGGAGCGCTTCCATCGAGACTTCGAAGACTTAGGTTTTCTTACTCATTTACCATACTTGTAACGGATTAGCAACCTGTCGCCATCCGAGATCAAACCAATTTTTGTAACACTCCAAAAAACTAGTGGATTTTGGCTCAGCACAGTTCCATCCATGTGGCTTTTCATCCTTTCCGGGTATTCCACGTCAAAAACGTCTTTTGTCTATTTATACGATTTTCTTTAATTGATTGCGCGCCTGGCTCGACTCCGAGCTAAGGCGATCCGATTCTCTGGACCGGAAAAAAAGTCTGGTGACCCGCAATATATATATATGTATATATGTATATATATGTATACATATATATGTATACATATATATGTATACATATGTATATATGTATACATATATACATATATATCTATATGTATATATGTATACATATATATACATATATACATATATATATATGTATACATATATAGGGTCGCGTTCATATGAGAAGAGAAATGCCGTGCGAACTGTGCGAACTCCCTCATTTGTGCACCAAAATGGACATGTAATCTATGGATTTTGACTGGCTCGACGAGACCTACAACTTTCATGTTGAACACTTTTCCTAATTTTGCACGGATTATATGGATTTTGGACCCGAAAATATCTGGGCGGAACGAGTCACGTTCCGCCCAGATATTTTCGGGTCCAAAATCCGGCTAATCCGTGCAAAATTAGAAAAAGTGTTCAACATGAAAGTTGTAGGTCTCGTCGAGCCAGTCAAAATCCATATATTACATGTCCATTTTGGTGCCCAAATGAGGGAGTTCGCACAGTTCGCACGACATTTCTCTTCTCATATGAACGCGGCCCTACATATATATACCTATATATACATATATATATATATACATATATATACATATATATAGGTATATATATGTATACATATATATAGGTATATATATGTATACATATATATAGATATGTATATATATATACATATACATATATATATACATACATATATATATACATACATATATATATATACATACATGAGTGACAGGCACGGGCCTCCGGCCCGATGGCTACGCGCCACAGTACCGGCTACCGACGATGGGCTTCCCCCGCCTCTGTCGGGCTTTGCCCGACCACCCCCGATGGCTACGCGCCACAGTACATAGCAGACAGGTTCGCCACAGTAACCAACCACCTGTTTTTTATTATTAATAATTAAGTTAAAAATAAAACAATTAATTAAAAAATAAAACATTAAAAAGCGGACCCGCAAAAATAAAACATTAAAAAATAAAACATTAAAAAAAATAAAACATTTAATAAATATATATAAGTATATATAGATAATATATAATAAAAAATGGGAATTGTTAAAAGCACCGCACTTTTGGCTAATCGCACCGCTTTGTTAAAAGCACCGCAGTTTTTCACATATTGTTAAAAGCACCGCACATTGTTATCCGCACCGCAATTGAGATAAACGCACCGCACTTAATTTATGAATTAAAACAGGTTCTCATTGAATTACAATATTAATATATACTCAATAGAAAAAATATTTGATACAAAAAAACCATCAAATGTGTTGTCCAAATTGTTATGCTTTTTTCTTCAAATATTTGTGATTTTCATCAACGACATCTATAATATGAACCAATAATACTTGAGGCACAATTCACGATGAGGACCAATAATATTGCAACAATTTACTTCTAAACATAGAAACAGTAATGAACTCTCAAAGAAATTTCAGAAGTCCTTTAACATATGTGATTGTTAACCGCAACTCTTTATTGGCTAGTCGCACCCAAAAATCTCATAACTTTTCGCGTCTTTTCGAAATACGCCTTGTACACGTAATTTCAGGAAAAGTGTTCAACACAAAAGTTGTAGAACATGATATGTTCTCCACACCGGAAATATAGGAGGTAACAGACATTCTTCTTTCATCCTCAATAGAACAAAGTGGTTGTCATTTATAAATCCCATATGAATTGTCCTTCGACTCGCCGGCGGAGTTGAATGAAGCAGTAGAAAGGTGAATGATTGTTTGCTTGAAAAATGAACAAATTGTATGTTGTAGCATATAACGTACCTTTGAAACCTGAAAAAACTTGAATTAAGCGAATGAAGCGGTAGAAAGGTGAATGATTGCTTGCATATAACGTACCTTTGAAACCTGAAAAAACTTGAATTTTACTTTGCCCAAGCAGTCGTTTGATTTCGGTATGTTGTAAATTGATCATGTTATGAAATGTTTTCCAGACTGTAGTTAGATTTCCAATTGAGACCTCAAGAAATTTCTTGAGTTTGCTATGACCTCCCTCTACACGGTTGGTAGAAGTGTTGCCTAGATGCAAGTACTTGTCAACCCATGCAGAAACAAACATTTCCTTGTACGGCTCTAACCACGTATTTGTAACATATCCAATAACATCCAGATAATTGCTAGAATAATCACTTAACATTTCATTTACCCGTACTTGAAACTCATTTTCAGTATTTGCATTTACTATAAGCTGCCAAACACTCAAGAAGACATCACATTCTTTGCCTTGTGAAAAAAATTTTCTGCAATTCGCCAAAATATTTCGGTGTATATGAACTTGACATAGAATGTTTTTGGCTTGTGGAAACACAACTTTTATTGCATTCATCAATGCAAGCTCCCGATCCGTCACAAATACCGTAGGGTGCACATTCTTATCAAAAATAAACTTAAAACATTCAAGTGCCCATTTGTAGCAACCTTCATTTTCATTAGACATAAAGGCAAATGAACAGAAAAATGATTGATTGGTTGATGTAACGCCAACTATTGAAAGTAATGGCAAACGATAGCGGTTGGTCTTATAAGTGCAGTCAATCATAAAAATATTTGAGAACATATTACTCAGACGAACAGCCGTTGGATGGGCAAAAAAATACTTTCTAGTTGTAAGGTACTCTCATTTACTTGAGTGAAACTGATGTAACCGGAATCACTAATGCATTTGAACAAGTGTTGAATTGGAGTTCCACCTTGTAGTTGTGTTCTATATAGGTTAGCCTTCGCATTATAGATTGTTCTAATGGTTGTAGTATTACCCGGATTTCTCTTCTTTAGCATGACTAAAATTTTACGTGGCTTACATCCAGCATCGTACATCTCCTCGACAATCTTGTGCCCATCGATATCTAGTCTCCCGACATATGGGTGTGCTTCAAGATGAACAAACTCATGATTGTGCACACCATGTGTTACTTTAAGTTCCCATTCATTGTCCTCATTTTTATGTCCTTTAAGTGCAAATTTACACTCACAGCGCTTGGAACTTGATTTTCTTATATTTCTTTTAACATAACCTTTCGAATTTTGAGTACCTGGAGGTAACCCACCTCTGTCACACCCCAAAATAACTCTGGGTGTTGCTCTGTCACCGAGCTTATCTGCCCTTTTTATAATAATGACAAATCCCAACTGTTTAGCAACATTTCTAGCCCATTCAATCAAATCTTCTTTGTTTTGAAAACAACCGGATGTGTGAAAGTGCATTCCAACGTCTTCAAAAAATTTGTCTTTTTTAAAAAGTGTCAACTCTTTTGAGCTCATGATTAATTAGACCCCTAAAGACAATCATAACATGCAAACTAATGACTGCAATTTCACTCTTAAACATACAAAAAAGTAAAGTAATAAACCAAAAACCTAAACTACCACACAAAGTATACCTTTTAGATTTTTCAAAGTGTCAACTGCGTGCTATGAAATCCTCAAATGCCTGCCATGAACTCAACTACCTGCCATAAAATTTGCCAACAAAGTTAACCACTACGCAAAACTTATAGTATACACTCAGAAACGGGTTGTATAGAGCATCATATGTTGAGTACATGAATATGAAAGTTACTGAATTTTGATGAAAATTGAGAAGCACACTTGAAATGTGGCTTGGCTGTCAAAATGTTTTTGAAATAGAGTCAGGGTAACTCAAGAATTATGGGCTAGAACTGTATATAACTAGAGGGATAAAGAACATGAAAGGAATAATTATCATTCATTCAAAATCCAAGTTTGTTCTTGTCCTATCTCCTTATATTAGAGAGAATGGGAGTATGGTTAAAACATAACTCTAAGCTAATGAATCTACAAAAATTCGTAAATAAAATTGATACTCATCTAAAATTCAGAAAGTGAAGAAACTTCAAGAAACCTGTTATGAACCAAGTTGATAACGAGTCTATAATCTGAGAGGAGAAACTATAACAACTAGGCAAACTTGGTAACGGAGCTTAGCAAAACAAATAAAACGGGATAGAACTTGATAGAACACAAACTTGAACAAGTAGGCTTTTAAGAATGTTGGAAAAACGAAAACGAAAACAAATCTGAGAGGAGCTTAGGAGTATAAAGAAAACAACTAATCTCCTCTCAGTTACTAAAACCCTAATCGTTGAGCGAGGGAGAAGGAAAAACCTGCGAGGGAGGAGGGAGGCGAGCCGCGGAAATGAAGAGGGAAACCGGCGAGGGAGGAAGGAGGCGAGCCTAGGAAGGATGCGAGCCGCGGAAATGAGGAGGAAACCTGCGACGGTGACGGTCGGGGAAGATCACCGTTGGAGCGTGCGAGCGGCGGAGGAACGCGGGGTATGCGGGAAAATGGGATTAGGGTTACGAGAGTTTGGGTATAAATATCATTTTCTGGTTTAAAAAAAACACTCAAAATTATGCAAATTTTGGGTGTCAAATATCCAAAATGGGTGTACAAATAACAAAATCCAAAAATAATGACGGAAAGAGAAAGGATGGTGGGGCCCGCAATCAGGTTTATATTTCAATATAAACCCGTTCCTACATTTGAGAACGAGACCCGTCCCTAAAAATTTTCCGCGTTTATGACCGTCATCACCGCGCCAAACGGAGCCTAAAAGTCATTAGATACTTATAGTAGATTACCGACATGCTACTTTTTGATACAAATATCTTCTCATGCATCCATCATATTATTTATATACATTTATATTATATTATGAGGCCGCATTAAACATACAAAATAATAATTAGTACATGTTCATATATAATTATATATATACTAGCTCTCCTTTGGGCTACGCCCGCATGCACATTTGGCTGGCAGCAATATTTGACGGGCGACAACATTCGGTTGGAGACAACATTCAGCAGGCGGAAAAAATCGATGGGTGGCAACAATCGGATGGCGGTAACATTCGGCGGGCGGCAATATTTAGTGGGCGGTATCATTTGACATGTGACATCATTCGACGGACGACAACATTCGCCAGACAAGCGGCCTTTTTGCTGCAGGTTGAGAAGGAGTAGGATCTTTGTTGCTTCTTAAGAAGAAGAGGGGGTTTATTGGGTCTTTGAGGGGAGAGAAAGTTGAGCGTTGCGCGCGTTGTGCGTTGGCTCTAGATGACCGCCTAGTGTGACAGTGATGGATGTGCGTAGCTAGGATACATGTGAATCATTTGTATGAATACAACTCTAAATCACTTGTTTGTGGGTTCACGAGGTGTGCTTCTGTGTGTGCTCCACTACACTTAGGTTCCGTTTGGAAGGACTTATTTTCACCGGTCAAGCGGTTACGACCGCATGAACCGGGCCTTAATTAAGGCCCGGTTCATGCGGCCGTAACCGCTTGACCGGTGAAAATAAGTCCTCTCAAACGGAGCCTTAGTTGCAAACGGGTTTCGCCCGTCTGTGGGTTTCAAATGAACTTTGCCCATTTGTGGGGTGCAAACAGTCCCTACTCGTCTGTGGGCGGCGAAAAATAGAAATAAATATACACGTTTTAATCATGTTATTTTTCTTCTCAATGAAGTTGTATTTCTAGGAAATATTGTTTTACAACAAATGACAAAAGAAAAATGACAAGTGATAGTGAAAAGGAGAAAAACTTGAGTGATTTAAGACTGATAAAAATAAATAGAAATACATAATAATAATAAATTCAAATATTCAAAATTGCAAATTGCAAAATCTAAATAAATAAATTTTGATTTCAAACAAAGTCTGGTCATCTTGCGTGATATCAATAGATAGGTAACAAATCAAAAAAGAAATACACCCGTCTGTGGGTTCGCGGGATGTGCTTCTGTGTGTTCGACTGCTCGTGGTTGCAAACGGGCTTTGCTCATTGGCGGGTCTCAAATGGCTTTGCCTATCCGTGGGCGGCGAAAATAGGAATACATGTATACGTTTTAATCATATGTTTGAACAGGCTCTGCCCATCCATCAGTTGTTTTTATGGTGTTTCTCTCCTTAATCTTAATGCTGTTGTGTTTTTATAAAATGCTATTTTAGAACAAATGAGATAGGCAAAATGGCAAGTGATGGCGAAAAATGAAGAAGATTTGAGCGATTTAAGAATGATAAGATGAATAGAAATACATAATAATAAATTCAAATATTCAAAATTTTAAATTGCAAAAGCTTTGTAATAGCTTTCTTACATGTGTTCCATGATACTTATGCTCCGTTTGGGGGACTTATTTCACCGGTCAAGCGGATACGACCGCATGAACCGGACTTTAATTAAGGTCCGGTTCATGCGATCGTAACCGCTTGACCGGTGAAAATAAGTCCTCACAAACGGAGCCTTATTGAGATTGCTAGATACTCTTCCCATTAGCTGTCAAACGAAAATGCCTCAACTCCTCTACTAACCTACAAGTAATTGAAGAGCATCTTGGTCTTAATACCAGATGCTTCCAACATTATATCTTCATTTTGTTCAAAGAAACATGTAACATATAAATGTATAATCACAAATGTGAAAAATTATACCTAAAAAGAACAATTAATGTTCTGAAGTAGCTCTTTCTTGACTCTAAATATACAAATTATTTGTAGAAACTCAATCAATTGTGTTTATCTGAAAGAAAATCATAGGAAAAAATCATATACATTCTCTTAAGAATGATGGTTTTAAAATCATGGGCAATCATGTTTTGAAGAGCATACAATTTTCTCCCTGCAGGGTAGTTTTAAAGAAGGAAATTGTGAATTTTGTATCTAGGCCACATATAAGCTATCCAAAAAAAACAATATTTCAATCTCTAACAGCAGTGCATTGATTTGTTAGGTTGATTAGTTAATTTGGATTTAAGAAAATGCTGGTTTTACTACTATCTGCTAAAGAAAACCCACTAAATTTTTATTGAGAGAGGAAATAAACAAACTTGATGGGTTCCCCTAAACATTTTCGAGTCAAATTGTTAGAACTTGCTGAAACACTCAAGCAAACCAACCAGATCGAGCGAGGCGCACGAACGGACCGCACTCGTTCGAAGGTATCCCGTGTATGTCACATGCCACCCTAGCGAGCGAGCACGGCACGCACGCCCCTCACGCAAGCGCATAGCACATGCGAGTGCTCACAGCGCGCGTGCCCTCTGCGCGCACATGCCTCTCTTGGACTTAGGAGGAAGCGCTATGTACCTGAGGCATTGTATCATCACTCAAGTATGTAAGGGTTTCAAGGAGGGAGATGGTGGTTAATGTTCTAAATCACTTTCAGAAATGGGTCTCATGTTCATTGCTTCGGGTGTGATGGATGGATGTGAAGCGAAGATCCATTTCACACTAATTGTAAAAATAAGTCAACTCTAAGCTGTCAAACTGCGAACCATTGTTTGTCACGATCGCGAGAGGTATCCTAAACTTGCATGTGATCTCTCCTTAAATGAAATTCTTCACCACCTAAAGATGTAGTCTTAGGCTCCGTTTGGGGGGGGGACTTATTTTCACCGGTCAAGCGGTTACGACCGCATGAATCGGTCCATAATTATGGACCGATTCATGCGGTCGTAACCGCTTGACCGGTGAAAATAAGTCCCCCCAAACTAAGCCTTCGTTAGCGTCTTAGTCTTGATCCACTTAGATAAGAAGTTAATTATGACTAGGATAAACTTTCGTTGATCAATTTCCTGAGTGAATGGTCCTAGAAAGTCCATTCCCCATATAGCAAATGACCATAGGGTTGTGATTGATCAAAGTTGTTGAGATTGGAATGGAATCAACAACATGTGGTATATAAATGGGGGAAGAAATATGAATGTCTAGTGATGTTGTGGAGATGATGGAGGTGAATTGTCATGAATGTGAATGGATGATGGAGGAATTGATCAT
The DNA here is from genome assembly GCA_039513925.1 of Platanthera zijinensis. NCBI lineage: Eukaryota > Viridiplantae > Streptophyta > Magnoliopsida > Asparagales > Orchidaceae > Platanthera > Platanthera zijinensis. The sequence continues at coordinate 138,898,528 of CM077091.1, read as the reverse complement.
TCTTTTGTGATGTTTGATGGTGGTAGAATGGTGGTTTATATTATACTAGGAAAGTGATGTTGAAAGTAGTGATTAGTGGAGTTGATTGTAGAGAAGAGGGAGTAGCAGATGTATTTGGAATGTTAGAAATGAAGGTGGATGGGACAGTGGTTTTAATTGGAGAGTTAGGAGAGAAGGTTTCTTCCTATAGAGGTATACTAGTTGCAGGGACCAAGGCTTTCAGTATGTATCTGGCCCATTTTGAGATTAATTTATCTGTTAATAGTTCTACAGGGGGAATGTGCACCCATTCACTCAAGCAGGCTTATGCATAGCTATTCTTTGTAATCTGAGCCAGAATTCTAGCAATGGTAATCTCCATTTGTTGAGCTTTATGTTTGATTAAGGGCCTGTTTGGGAGGGCTTTCTAGCTCCTTTTCATTTCCTAGAAAACGTCACCGCACATAATAAATCGTTTGGAATGTTTACCGGTGGGAAAAGCTGCCATCAAAAACTCCTTTTTCTCCTCTATTTGAAAAGTCACTAGCCTCATACTTCTCAACTTTTCGAAAAGTAATTTCTCATCCAGATACACAGTTGATGCTACGAAAACATTTTACTCCTCTGGATCCAGTTCGACAACACTGCCAAAACACTAGTCTTTCTCTAGATGAATATTTCGCTCGGGCGCGATTTTTTCGCACGGGGCGATTTTTTCGCCATAGCGCGAATTTTTCGCCCGGACGCGAATTTTCTGTCGGGGCGCGAATTTTTGGCCCGGTCACGAATTTTTCGCCCGGACGCGAATATTTCGCCCGGGCGCGGAATTTTTCGCCCGGCGCTGAATTTTTCGCCCGGGCGACATTCTTTCGCCCTTGCGCGAATTTTCCACCCGGGAGCAAATTTTTTCACCCGGGCGCAAATTTTTTCTCCCGACGCGAATTTTTCGCCCGGGCGTGAATTTTTCGCCCGGGCGCGAATTTTTCACTCGGGCGCGAATTTTTTGTGGGGGCGCGAATTTTTGGCCTGGTCGCGAATTTTTCGCTCGGACGCGAATATTTTTCCCGGGCGCGAATTTTTCGCTCGGGCGCAGAATTTTTCGCTTGAGCGACATTCTTTCGCCCGGGCGCGAATTTTTCGCCCGGGCGCAAATTTTTTCACTCGGGCGAGAATTTTTTCTCCCGGTGGGAATTTTTCGACCTGGCGCGAATTTTTCACCCGGGCGCGAATTTTTTCGCCCGAGCGTGAATTTTTGGCCCGGGCGCGAATTGTTCGCCCAAGCGTTTTTTTTTCGCCCGATTGTGCATTTTTCGCCCGGGAGCAGTCTTTCCCCGAGCGCGGTTTTTTCGCCCGGGAGCGGTTTTTTTTCCTCCGGACGCAGTTTTTTTTCGCCCGAGCGCAGTTTTTTTCGCCCGAGCGCAGTTTTTTCGCCCGATCGCAGTTTTTTCTCCCGTGCACGATGTTTTCGCCCGGGCGCGAAATTATCGCCCGGGCGCTAAATTTTCGCCCGGGCGAGAATATTTCGCCCGGGCGCGAATATTTTGCTCGGGCGCGATTATTTTGCCCGGGCGCGAATATTTCGCCCGGGCGCGAATATTTCTCCCGGGCGCGAATATTCGCCCGGGCGCCAATATTTTGCCCGGACGTGCAGTTTTTGAGCGTTGTTTTCGCCCTGGCGCGAAATTTTTGACCGAACGCGAAATTTTCGTCCGTCCGGAAAATTCACGCTCGGGCGAAAAATGTGCGTAATTTTAATAAAAAAGTCACTGCAACGGAGATTTGTCAATCAGTTTATAAAATGCTCCTTTCTGAAAATCTCTGCAAAAGAAGTTCACCCAAACAGATCTCCTTTTGCAATATACATTTTCAAAAAGCTTATTTTCCCACCTTCCTTTTGCTACCACTCCTTTTCCTTTCTGAAAAGCCCTCCCAAACAGACCCTAATTCTTTTCCACAAAACTAGAGTACCCATCAAGTTCAGATAGGTTCTTGGCATTGCATAATGTGTAGAAGATTTGCACATCATCACTTTCCTTACAATGTTAGCCAGAAATCTATATCTTCAGCAAAATCTTTTTTTTTTTTGAGATTTATAGGCTTGTCCTTTGTGAACTGCATTTTAACAAGAACTTCATTAATTTCTATCTCAATCAATTTCACATCACCATCTCCCACTAGATTAACAAATGTTGAACAGATTTCAGTCTTGGAGATTACTACTAATGTCCCATTGATGGTTCTCGTTATACTTTCATCGTCTAGATACTGAATGCTACCTTAAAAGGATCTTAACTCGTGTACTAGAATTTTGTCTCTAGTAGAGATTAGTTTTGTTAGACTTGCTCTTCGAACAGATTTAATACCATCTTAAACTTGTCTTGAACTGTTTGGAATCCGCTGAGATCGACATCAAAACCTGAATTCATCTTGGGTGGAGGCATTTGCACCTATAAGAGAGATAATGAGAGCACAAAAAAGAGAAAATTGGAGGGAGACAAAGTACATGTTTTAAGGCGTAGAAGATGTGAAAGATAATTCTATGGGTAGATAATCTTCTAGAGGGAGGGGTGGTGAATATGTGTCTTTTAAGATTATTTGTCACTTAGATTAACTGTTCAGCAGATATTGTGTTTAGCAGATAATATAATTGAGAAATAAGCTTCACAAAAACTCAGCACAATTAAACCACAGAACACAACACATGCAAATCTCAGAAAACAGCACAAGCACAAGCAAATCACAACACACAGAGAATTTATAGTGATTCCTTTATCAAGGGTACATCCACTTTCCCCCTTCTTCCTCACTAGCAATGTGCTAGATAAGGTTATATCTCATCCTCTTCAACTCAGATCCAAAGATCTTATAGGCTCAGTTACTGTTAAGAAACCTACACTCAGACCAAAAGGTCCTACCTCAGAGATTCACCCATTCTCCTACCTCAGGTCCCTCAAGAATCCTACCTCAGCATTTATAATACAGGCTTACACCTCAGTGATCCCACTCAAATCACCTACCTCAGATCCCTCAAGAACCCTACCTCAGCCTTTATAAATTAGACTTACAACTCAGAGATTAACTCTCCTACCTGCTCAGATCTCATAGAGATCTTAAAAAAGTTAAGTGGTAAATATAATCAGAAAACTAATCTGTAATATGACTTATCTGAATGAATTCAGATTTTTTAATTCAGCTGCACTTGAATAAATCTTGATGAATAATCTGGCTGAAGAGATACTTCTCTGAATTTGCATTCTTCTTGATGATCTGCTTGATTTCCTTTAAGAATTTATAGAACAGATCCACTTGAATCTTCTGATCACTTAATGAAAGGATCTGAAGATCTTCTTGAAGACTTTTGTCTTCCTTCTCCTCCTTGGAGTTGTCTTCCTCCCCTGACTTGGAAGAAATTAGAATGAGAATTTCTGATCTGTCAAAATTGCTAATCACTGTGAAGACAACCCCTCTATTTATATTCTTTGTGGATTGCTGGTTTCTGATTGATGACATCAGCATGTGACATCATACTTCAAATTCTCCTTTAAAATGTTTCTATTGAGATACCACGTTACTGTAGCTGATGTGATATTTCTGACTTGTCTTGACACTTCTGTGTTGACTCTGCATATTTTCAGAAACATAAGTGTCGAGATGTCCAAAGTGTCTCGACACTATATTACTTAAGTGTTCTTAGAAGGTGTCGAGACGTCTTAACAGTCTCAATACAATTTTACTTAGAAGAATTTTCAGGCTGAACTTAAAAGTGTCGAGACTGTTGACTTGTCTCGATACAACTGTCATCTGTGTCGACATCTTTAAATCTGCACTGTGTCGAGATAGTTGAATTGTCTCGACACAACTGTCTATCGGGTGTCGAAAATAATACTTACTTTAATTCTTCACTGTGTAGAGACAGTTGAATTGTCTCGACACTCCAGTCTGCTGGTGTCGACACTTATATAAGTCTACACTTCAGTCTTCTTTGTGTCGAGACAGTTGTATTGTCTCGACACTATTGTCTTAAGCTTTAAAGTGTCGAGATATTTGACTTGTCTCGACACTGCTGACTTAGTCTTCAATGTGTAGATATAGCTGACTTGTCTCGACACTACTGTATTGAATCTTCAATATCGAGTTAGCTGACTTGTCTCGATACTGCTAACTTAGTCTTCAAGGTGTCAAGATAGCTGACTTGTCTGGACATTGCTGTATTGAATCTTCAATGGTCGAGTTAGCTGACTTGTCTCGATACTACTGACTTAGTCTTCAAAGTGTCGAGATAACAGACTTGTCTCGACACAACTTCTGCAAAGGTGTTGACAAAGTTGAAGTGTGTCGACACTTTTGTACTTAGCCAATTTTCTACACTACAAGTTGCTAGATGCTGACTGTGCTGACTTTACTCAGCACTTTGCTGACTTCACTTGACGCTTTTGTACTTAGACAATTTTCTTCACTTTTTTTTCTGCTTCTTAGAGTCCACCTATCAATGTAACTTGGACCACCTGTCAAATCAATATGACATAGGCAACCTGCTGACATGAACTGAAATATACATCAAATACATATTTGTGTATATCATTGAGTTGAAAGGGTTTCTTCAAATCAAGTACATTGTGTCCAATGTACCCAATAATATCCCCCTATTTGGAGAAGTCATAACCCCAATTCAATGATATACACCACAATACAAAAATATAATAATTATGATGCATAAGAAAAAAAGTTGAACAAAATATAAAGGAACACAACAATAATAGCACAGATGTAACAAAATGCAACCAAACTTTTCATTCAAATTTATTCAAAGATTACATCTTTTAGTTTTGTTACAATGTTCTTAAAGCCAAATTACATAGTTTTTTAGAAAAGAAAAACAAACTAAGAATCCTCTGGCTCTTTGATGACAATGCCTTTTCCTGACTATATTTTAGCTTTTACTTAAGGCACTTTGTCATCAGCCACTTTCTTGCCCTTGATATCTTTAGCCTTAAAGATTTCTTCTTGCTTGATCTTTTGCCTTTCTAGATAGTGATAGGGCTTGGGAAAATATTTGCTGGGCTCAATTAAATCAGCTCGAATCTTCCTTGCCTTCAGATCATTTCTGAATTTTTGGATGATATCATGCTACTTTGTATGTTTGACCCACTCTTGTTCTGAATACCATTTTCCCCTATCAGTTGTGTTATTATTGTCTACTTTTCATACAATGAGAATAATAGATCTAGAAGTTGGACTCCATTGCTCAAAATCAGGCTTTGCTTCAGCCTGTTCCCTGAATCTTTTCTTTGATATTTGAGCTTCGTTTTCCTTTAACAATGCAGAAGCAGTCATCTCCACCTCCTTACACACTATATTCTAAACTTGTGGTGGAGGACTTTACATAGACTGGATAACACAGTTTGAATGGCCTCAAAATGAGCTGGCTGGCAACCAGACTCAGCAGTTTGATCTTCAACATACCATATGGGAGGATGGCCTAGAGTTTCTCTGATGCTATTTGAGGTCCAAATAACATGCTCAAAGCTTGCCTTTATCATTACTCTCTCCACCCTTTATGACTTCTCTTTCTATATGATCTCTTAGGTCATTCTTGTGAAATCTGCCTTGACCATTTAGATAATTGATTCCTGAGGATACAGAATTCTTGACCTTGAGCAGATGTTCATCCAATTCTTTGTGAGAAGCCTTAATATCTTGAAGCATAGAGGCTGATTTAGTAGATAGCTGAGTTTTAATATTCTTGGAGATCAATGTTATCTTTGTACAACCCCGTATCCGGCGAGTGGGGTCAGCAGGAGCAAGACTGGCCAAGTCCAGTCCAAGACCCAAGCGAGCCAGGACCCTGGCGTCGAGTCTACTCGACGCCCTCAACCCCGGCGTCAAGTGGGGCGAGCTCACTCAATGCCTTAATCCCCGACGTCGAGTGGGACGAGCTCACTCAACGCCTTCAGCCTAGGCGTCGAGTGAGGCGAGCTAAGACGAGCTCACTCAACGCCTTCAGCTTAGGCGTCAAGTGAGGTGAGTTCTATCAATGCTTCTTGCCCTTGGCGTTGAGGGACATCTCGGCATCCGTCGGCTCGCACTCGCCCTAGAGAGCTCGGTAACAACCCAAGCTCGCCCAAGCGGGGTAGGATGCTTCCAGAAGGAGGGCTTGAACTCACCAAGCCTCTTTTGACGAGATATGTCCCTCTCGTCGAACTCTGGGTCTTTTGACGAGATCTAACAGTTCAATGAACTCGCGGCAGACGAGCAGGACCAGCGGGCCCGTGCTCGCCAAGGACTAGGAGGAGATGGAGGGTGCCAGCTCCATTGAGCACTCGCCGCCCCTACCGAGTAGAGATTGTTGAGGGCTACTCGCCCTGTACTCTGTGATGCGTTTTTACCATTTTGCCCCCGCTGCCCTGCCCATAGCTAGTTAAAACAGCGGAGTCTCGCTGTTGGCAGACCCGGGTGGGCTGCACATAGCTGTTCAGAACAGCGGAGGTTGGCTATTTGCAGGCCGTTTTCAGAAATCTATAAATAGGACCCAAGGGGTACCTCAGAGGGCATGCTTACTTGTCTCCCAGTCTTTTAGCGCCTTCTGAGGTACCTTAGCCTTGCATTTGGATAAGGAGGGGAAGCGCTCAGTGATCTTCCGGGTGTGTGGTGGGACCTCCGCGTCGGGTCCTTGGTCTAGTCCTTTGCTCTTTTTTCCTTGTTGTTTTTCTTGCAGGAGAGAAGTAGGTGCGCGACCACCCCTTCCCAAGGGTGAACTCCACAAGAGACCGATTTTTGGTTTCAACATTTTGGTGCGGTGAGCGTGGAGCGTGGTCAGCACAGAAAACCTTCAGCGAGCTCAATGACTGGAGGAGAAGGGCAAAGATTGGACAGGACCGACTCTCCACCCCCTCCCCCTCTCGCTACCCTGGGGATGCTCGAGGATTTCAGGTAGGAGGTGCTCGGCATGGTCCGATTCGCGCTCGGCGTGCGTGTCGAGAGCTCGAATCCGGCGATTCCGGTCCTCGCGGATTCGACACTCGGCGAGGTTGCGCCCGCCAGGCGAGCCGGGAAGGAGGTCGCCGAGGAAGGTCGGGGTGCCGAGATCCCCGAGCGAGTGCTCTTCCTAGGTTTGGGGAGCGGCAGCAGGTTCGGCGAGTTGGGGGCGCGATACCCTCCAGCTCGCCCGTTGGGCGGAGATAGCCCCTTCTGTTGGAACCTTAGGTTCTGATTTGGGTTAGGATCACTATTAGGATGATTAGTTTGACCCAAAATGTATAGTCTAAGGGTCATAGGTCTTTCCAGGTATCCCTCAGAAAGAATCCCAGAAGAAGTGCAGAAGAATTCCAGAGAAAATCAGTTTTGAAGTTCAGAAATTTTAGCTCACAGAAATAGTCGAATGGAGTTAAACTATTGTAGTCCAGAAATAGTCGAACGGAGTTCAACTATTGCAGTCCAGAAATAGTCGAATGGAGTTCAACTTTTGCAGTCCAGAAATAGTCGAACGGAGTTCAACTATTACAGTCCAGAAATAGTCGAACGGAGTTCAACTATTGCAGTCCAGAAATAGTCGAACGGAGTTCAACTATTGTAGTCCAGAGTTCAACTATTGCAGTCCAGAAATAGTCGAACGGAGTTCAACTATTGCAGTCAAGAGTTCAACTATTGCAGTCCAGAAATAGTCGAATGGAGTTCAACTATTGCAGTCCAGAAATAGTCGAACGAAGTTCAACTATTTCTGTGCAGTTTTTAAGGAAGCTTTAAAAGATTCATTTTTGGCATTTTCCTGTGCAGTTTTTTTCAGACAGAATTATTTACAGCTGGCAGATTTAATTAAGCCTATTGAGACAATTACAGCTAATATATTTAATGCTAAATATTCTTATGAATATAGCCGTTGGGAGGCTGCATTAAATATGAACCAATTCAGAGGTTTAGTGTCAGTTACCTTTCCAAGGCAGTTTCCTTTCTTGGAAATGTCTCTGCCGCATCAGACAAGAATTCAAATGACTTTCCTCAGCCCAGTGGATACATATATATATTTTATACAGAAGATAAAAGAGATAGCAAGATAGAAAAGATATATAGCAGAGAGGCTCAGAAATAACAACAAGTTATAGAGAGAGAAAAAGCAGGAAGACTTTTTCTCTCTACAAAAGAAGAACTCTGCAACAAGTTTTCAGATAGAGGAAATCAACTTCATCTTCTTCTTTCTGATCCAGGCTTTCAAGAGACAACATATTTAAATTTGTCTACAGAGCTTGCTGAAGATTTTCATCTAGTTGAAGGCCTACACCCTGAAGCAAAGCTTCCCAGCATTCCTGAACTAATACATATTTTCAGGGGGAGCTTTGACATCATCATCAACTATTGAATCCACTAGTCTTCTCTCATTTGATTTGAGAACAGAGAAGAATATCATCAACTCTTAGTTTTCTAAACTGTGTACAGGGTTATTACTCCCTTCAAAAGTAAACCCCTTTGGTGGCAGGGCACCTGATCAAAAACCTGTGTTTGGTTTTTGGGCACCTGATCAAAAGCTCAAAGGGTCTTTAGATCTACCTGAATCAGATCTATTGGTGGCAGGGCACCTGATCAAAAACCTGTATTGGATTCCTACCAGGGAATGCTTACTTGTCTCCCAGTCTTTCAGCGTCTTCTGAGGTACCTTAGCCTGGCATTTGGATAAGGAGGGGAAGCACTTAGTGATCTTCCGGGTGTGTGGTGGGACCTCCGCATCGGGCCCTTTGTCTAGTCCTTTTCTCTTTTTTCCTTGTTATTTTTCTTGCAGGAGAGAAGTAGGTGCGCGACCACCTCTTCCCAAGGGTGAACTCCACAAGATACCGATTTTCGGTTTCAACATTTTGGTGTGGTGAGCGTGGAGCGTGGTCAGCACAGAAAACCTTCAGCGAGCTCAATGACTGGAGGAGAAGGGCAAGGATTGGACAGGACCGACTCTCCACCCCCTCCCCCTCTCGCCACCCTGGGGATGCTCGAGGATTTCAGGCAGAAGGTGCTCGGCATGGTCCGATTCGCGCTCGACGTGCGTGTCGAGAGCTCGAATCTGGCGATTCCGTTCCTCGCGGATTCAGCACTCGGCGAGGTTGCGCCCGCCAGGCGAGCCAGGAAGGAGGTCGTCGAGGAAGGTCGGGGTGTCGAGCTCCCCGAGCGAGTGCTCTTCCCAGGTTCGGGGAACGGCAGCAGGTTCGGCGAGTTGGGGGCGCGAGACCCTCCAGCTCGCCCGGTGGGCGGAGATAACCCCTTCTGTTGGAACCTTAGGTTCTGATTTGTGTTAGGATCACTATTAGGATGATTAGTTTGACCCAAAATGTATAGTCTAAGGGTCATAGGTCTTTCCAGGTATCCCTCAGAAAGAATCCCAGAAGAAGCGCAGAAGAATTCCAGAGAAAATCAGTTTTGAAGTTCAGAAATTTTAGCTCACAGAAATAGTCGAACGGAGTTCAACTATTACAGTCCAGAAATAGTCGAACGTAGTTCAACTATTGCAGTCCAGAAATAGTCGAACGGAGTTCAACTATTGCAGTCCAGAAATAGTCGAACGGAGTTCAACTATTGCAGTCCAGAGTTCAACTATTGCAGTCCAGAAATAGTCGAACGGAGTTCAACTATTGCAGTCCAGAAATAGTCGAACGGAGTTCAACTATTGTAGTCCAAAAATAGTCGAACGGAGTTCAACTATTTCTGTTCAGTTTTTCAGGAAGCTTTAAACGATTCATTTTTGGCATTTTCCTGTGCAGTTTTTTTTAGACAGAATTATTTACAGCTGGCAGATTTAATTAAGGCTATTGAGACAATTACAGATAATATATTTAATGCTAAATATTCTTATGAATATAGCCGTTGGGAGGCTGCATTAAATATTAACCAATTCAGAGGTTTATTGTCAGTTACCTTTCCAAGGCAGTTTCCTTGGAAATGTCTCTGCCGCATCAGACAAGAATTCAAATGACTTTCCTCAGCCCAGTGGATACATATATATATTTTATACAGAAGATAAAAGAGATAGCAAGATAGAAAAGATATATAGCAGAGAGGCTCAGAAATAACAACAAGTTATAGAGAGAGAAAAAGCAGGAAGACTTTTTCTCTCTACAAAAGAAGAACTCTACAACAAGTTTTCAGATAGAGGAAATCAACTTCATCTTCTTCTTTCTGATCCAGGCTTTCAAGAGACAACATATTCAAATTTATCTACAGAGCTTGCTGAAGATTTTCATCTAGTTGAAGGCCTACACCCTGAAGCAAAGCTTCCCAGCATTCCTGAACTAATACATATTTTCAGGGGGAGTTTTGACATCATCATCAACTATTGAATCCACTAGTCTTCTCTCATTTGATTTGAGAACAGAGAAGAATATCATCAACTCCTAGTTTTCTAAACTGTGTACAGGGTTATTACTCCCTTCAAAAGTAAACCCCTTTGGTGGCAGGGCACCTGATCAAAAACCTGTGTTTGGTTTTTGGGCACCTGATCAAAAGCTCAAAGGGTCTTTAGATCTACCTGAATCAGATCTATTGGTGGCAGGGTACCTGATCAAAAACCGTAGTGGATTCCTACCAGGGTGGTAGAAGAGTGAACGTACCTATTGAGAGGGAACCACTATAGTTCCTTGCGTCATCTGGATTGCTTGCTCTGTTTTCTTCCTTATGTGCTGTGAATTTTATTTTGTATTTTATTTTCTAAAAACTCTTAAGCATATCAGATCTATCACCTCACTTTCACCTTCAGCGAGTTGGTCTCCTCTGAACCAATACCGGATGGGTTCAGGGAGCCTGTGATGTCCTACTATACCGAGAAGGGGGACCCGGTCCAGCACGTCCAGTGGTTTGAGGACGTGGTCTCGATCCGACAGATGTCGGATGGCTTTAAGTGCTGACTCTTTGCCATCACTCTGAAGGAGAGGCAACGGAGTGGTTCCACCAGCTGCCGGCCAGTTCCATCTGCTGCTTCAAGGACCTACGTCGGGGATTCATATTGAGGTTCACAACCTTGAAGAGGTGGAAGAGGGAGTCAGAGTCCCTGTTCCTCATCAAATATGGGGTGAATGAGACCCTGGGGAGCTACGTCGATCGCTTCCAGGAGGAGGTCACCCAGGTTCAGGAGATGTCGGGGCACACTCTGATGATGGCCTTCACCTTGGGGTTGCAGCAGGGTTTCTTTCGGATAGAGTTGAAGAGGATCCCGCCCCTCTCCTATGAGGAGTTGATGGAGAGGGTGGCGAGAGAAGTCGACGGGGAGGCGTTGAACCCGGAGTTTGCCCAGAGGCTAGCCAGGTGGGCTACGGAGGAGGAGAGGCCCAAAGGGGGCAGAGGTCAGGAGGAGAGGAGAGCTAAACCCCGGCAGAGGGAGCAGCATCAGCAATAACCCAGGTGGGGGAGTCAGGAGCTGAATCACCAGCTAGGGTGGAGGCCAGAATGACAAGATCAGGGGGCGAGAAGAGGGTTCCATGGAGGGGACCGTCGCCCGAGAGGCCAAGACCAGTTTTATACTCCGGGAGGGAGGCAGGCCCAGAGGCCGCTTCTTCCCGATCAGGAGCAGGCTATGGAAATTTCCATGGGGAGAGAAGGAGGGCGACAAGGAGAAGGAGAAGGGAAGTCAGGGTGGAGCTGCCCTATTGCGACTTCCACCAGGAAGAAGGGCACGTCACAACCACGTGCCCGGAGTTCCTCGAGTTACGAGGAAACAGGGAGCAACAACGGCAGGAGGAGCGTTAGGAGGTGTGGATTGAAGAGGTCATGCCGCGCTCGAAGGAGGACCGGTGCGAGGACCGAGTGGATGTGGGGACCCGGGGAAGGATCAGGATGATCCATGGAGGGGCAGGTGTCGAGGCTTCGTGCAAGGCGAGCCTCCATACCATGTACCGCATGAGCGTCACCTCCACATCCCAGACCCCAATTCAGGAGGAGAAGATAACCTTCTCAAGAAAGGATATGCCAGATCACGAGGATCTGTTTTGTGATGCGCTGGTCATCCATACAGCCATCGAGAATTTCACCCTCACCCGGATCCTCGTCGACAATGAAAGCTCGGTCAATGTCATCTTTAAAAAGGCGTTTGACGCAATGAAGGTGGAAGCGAAGAGGCTTCTTGCCTCAGACAGACCTTTGTTCGGGTTCTCTAGAGAGAGGAAGGAGGTAGAAGGTGGAGTGGGACTCCATATCACGTTGGGGGGCAGTCCCGCACTTGCAAGTTCGTCATTATGGACGCCCCCAGCAGCTACACCGCCATCTTCGGGAGGCCCCTCATCAGCATCTTTCGCAGCGTCCCCTCGTCCTTCCACCAGTGCTTGAAGTTCAACATCGAGGGGGTCCAGGTCCGGGTCCGCGGAGACCCTAAGATAGCAAGGGAGTGCTATGTCACCACTGTAAACTCCATCTCATGGAAGGAGGGTGCCAAGGAGATGTGGAGAAGGATGGATGAGGCAGAGCAGGAGTCTGGCCAAGAGGATATGGAGGTGGAGATGACCCACCCTCGGGAGGAGGAGATGGAGGAAGTCTAGGGCCGGCCGAGGCAATGGCCATGGAGGAAGCCGAGGAAGAGGTCTTCACCCCCGGAGGGGGGATGCTGAAGAGTGGGGGGAGCAGTCTTGTCTGGACGCAGTGGAAGAGATGGTGGAGATGGAGGTTCTCACCCTTGGAGGCAGGGTGGAGAAGGTCTGCATCAGCGGGGGGCTGACCCCGGAGGCTCAGGGCATGATGATGGAGTGCATTCGGAAGAATGTGGACGTCTTCGCCTGGAGTGTTGCGGAGATGCCAGGGATCGATGAGGACGTGGCCTGCCATCGCCTCAACTATGATCCGGAGGCTCGCCCCATCCAGCAGAAGAAGAGGTCCACGACGGACAAGTTGGCCGAGCCAATTCGGGAGGAGATGGCCAAGCTCCTCAAGGTCGGTTTTGTATCCGAGATCCAATACCCCGGCTGGGTCTCCAACGTTATTATGGTTAAAAAAGGGGACGACCGGTGGAGAATGTGTATTGATTTTTCTTTACTTAATAAATCATGCCCCAAGTATTGTTACCCCTTGCCTCGGATCGACGCGCTGGTTGACTCAGCCGTCGGTTTCCCTATATTGAGTTTCCTAGATGCTTTTTCAGGTTATCATCAGATCAGGATGCACCCCCCCCCACGACATCAAGGATGTCTCCTTCATCACAGGGGATGGATGATATTGTTATAAAATGATGTCATTTGGGCTAAAAAATACAGGGGCGACCTATCAAAAGATGTTGGACAGGGTCTTCCGAGAGCAGAAGGGAAGAAACCTGGAGGTGTATGTAGACGACCTCATGATCAAGAGCCTGGACATCGACTCTCACCTCCGGGACTTGGAAGAGACTTTTGCCACTCCCCGTAAATATAAAATGAGACTAAACCCCTTGAAGTGCATTTTCGGGGCGAGGAGGGGAAAATTCCTGGGGCATCTCCTCACCCCTGCCGGTGTAGAGCCCAAAACTGACAAGGTGAGGGAGATTGTGGAGTTTAGGTCACCACGGAACGCCAAGGAAGTGCAGCGGTTGACGGGTAAGTTAACAGGGTTGAGCAGGTTCCTCTCCTGGGCTGGGGAGAAGTGCTCTCCCTTCTTCAAGACTCTGAGAGGAGGTCGGAAGTTTGAGTGGACCTCGGAGTGCGAGGAGGCATTTCAGGCCTTGAAGAGGCAGCTGACTTAGGCCTTCCTGCTCCAAGGTCCAAAGGAGGGGGAGGACTTGTTCTTGTATCTAGGGGTTGGAGCGAAGGCCCTGAGCTCCGTTTTGGTTCGGGAAGAGGGGTAGAAACAACTCCCGATTTACTATGTGAGTCGGGTCTTGAGGAAGGCAGAGCTTCGGTATCCTATCCTGGAGAAGCTGGCCTTTGCTCTCATCATTTAAGCTCGGAGGCTCCGACCCTACTTCAAGGCACACTCGATCTGAGTGGTGACTGACCACCCCCTCCACAATATCTTCGAGGGGGTGGAGACATTTAGCCGGGCATGAGCTCTCCCCTTTCGCGCACTCAGGACGGTTGGCCAAGTGGTCGGTAGATTTAAGCGAATTTGACATTTCCTTTGTCCCTCGCCTTTCGATCAAGGCACAAGCAATGACCGACTTCTTGGCAGATTATGTGGTGGAAGTGGCGGAGGCGGAACTCCCCCACCCAGTCCCCTGGAAGGTGATGGTGGACGACGTCAGGAAGGCATTCCCTAGGGGTGGGGGTGATCTTGGAGAGTCCACAAAGGACGAGGATTGAACAAATAGTGGTGGTGCACTTTCCCATTACCAACAATCAGGCCGAGTATGAGGCAGTGATCGCGGGGCTACGATTGGCCAGGGAGTTGGGGGTGTGCGGCATGGAGGTCCTCACTGACTCCATGGTGGTTTCCTCCCAGATTAACGGAGAGTTCGACGCAAGGGAGCCAACTCTGCAGTTGTACTTGACAAAGGTGAAGGGGGTCATCGGCACGTTCCAGACTTTATCCATCTGACACGCGCCCATGGAGGAAAACGAGCAGGTAGATCAACTGGCAAAGCATGGTCCTCGGGTGGGGGGGGGGGTACCATCACCGACTTGTTCCACCCCTCCATTGAGGAGGGAGAGCTGATGGAGGTGGAGCAGCACCCCTCATGGATGGACCCATTCATGACTTTCTTATCCACAGGAGAGTATCCTGAGGGGATGGGCAGGAAGAAGCTCAAGTACAAATCGACATACTATCTCATGAGCGATGGATAGTTGTACTGAAAGACCCTCTCGGGGATGTTGGCACGTTGCGTGGCCGAGGGGGAGGTCCCGAGGATCTTGGAGGAGGTCCACTCCAGGGAGTGTGGAAGCCACTCTGGGAGTCGGACGCTGGAAGGGTGGATCGTCAGGCAAGGGTACTTTTGGCCAACCCTGAGCCACGACGCGACAAAGTTCACAAAGGAGTGTCATAAGTGCAAACTATTCGCCCCCATCTAGCTGCAACTGGCCAAGCGCCTCAGGAGTATGACAACACCCTGGTCATTTGCAATCTGGGGAATGGATTTGGTCGGGTCCTTTCCCCAGGCCAGTGGCCAAAGAAGATTCTTGCTAGTCATGATCGACTATTTCTCCAAGTGGATGGAAGTTAAGGCTTTGGACAAGGTGACCTCCCAAGTCATTAGAAACTTTATTTGGGGGGAGATCATCTGCCGACACGGGTTGCCCCAGGCCATCGTTACGGACAATGGACCTTAGTTTGCTAGCGCCGACTTCATCAGCTTTTGTGGGCAATCCGGGATTGATCTCAGATTCACCTCAGTCCATCACCCAAGGAGCAATGGGCAGGTGGAGGCGGCGAACAAGATCATTGTCAACCTCCTCAAAAAGAAAGTAGAGAACCTGAAAGGTAGTTGGGTGGAGCATCTCCCCTCGGTCCTCTGGGCCCTCAGAACCACACCCAATACGGCCACAAGGGAGACCCCTTTCCAACTTTCCCATGGGTGTGAGGTGGTGCTCCCAATAGAGTTCGAGGTCCGAAGGCCTCAGGTGGTCGAGACAGGAGAAGGTAGGCAGTATTTGAGAGCCGAGAACGAAGAGGAGCTACGACTCTCCCTTAACATGGTTGAAGAACTGCGAGACCTCTCTGCCATCAGGCAAGAGGAAGTAAAGAGATGAATGACCAAGTACTTTGATAAGCACGTCAGAGTCAAACAATTTGCGGAAGGGGACTTGGTCTTTGTGAGAAGTAGCGAACAAACGACTAAAGTAGCGAATAAATGACTAGAAAACAAGCCGGAACTTTGAATAATTGAAAATTTTATTATCCAAAAAGATATCATTTACAAAGGTATGACCTCCCTTTTATATAATGGAGGAGAGAGGAGAGAGTACAAACTAACAATGTGGGACTAAAGCTATACAACAAATCTGGGCGGCTAGAACAACAGACCGGAACAGGCCCCGTGGTTAGACAATGTTTTAACCTCTCGGCAATACCAGAAGCAAGAGAGAGAGATGCGGTAGGAGACTGCTAGACCGCCCAGTTTCCAAGCCGCCAGAGATAAACCGCCAGACCGCCGGACACCACACAGCAATAGCCTGGATATCAAACCGCTGGAGAGTAACCGCCAGACAGCGCGGTCTACAACCCGCCAGGCTCAAACCGCCAGACCGCCCGGTCTCATACTCCAACACTCCCCCTCAAGCTGGAGCATAGATATCAATCATGCCCAGGTTGTCACAAATGTGGAAGAAGGAAGTAGAAACCGGTTTGGTGAAGATATCTGCCAACTCTTTGTCGGAGGTGACGAATGGAGTGCAAATCTATCTCTTCAAGACCTCTTCTCGGATGAAATGGCAGTCGACTTCTATATGTTTCGTTCTCTCATGGAAGACCGGATTTTTGGATATGTATATAGCGGCCTTGTTGTCACAGAACATAGGCAGAGGATAGTCGTAGACCTCTCCTAGGTCAAGCATGAGAGCCCGCAACCATTTTAACTCACACGTGGTTGACGTCATACTCCGGTATTCGGCTTCTGCACTGGACCTTGAGACAACAGACTACTTCTTGCTCTTCCAGCTCACAAGATTACCTCCAACAAATGTGCAAAAACCTGATGTAGATTTATGGTCACCTTTATCATCCGCATAGCTTGAGTCTGAGAAGGCTTCAACTCTCAAATGACCATGCTTCTGAAAGAGTAGCCCTTTTCCTGGTGCGTCTTTGACATACTCTAGTATCTTCAAGGCAGACTGAAGATGACATTCCCTGGGAGCTTGCATGAACTGACTGACTTTGCCTACAACATAGGCGATGTCGGGTCTGGTCACCGTGAGATAAAGGAGTTTGCCAACCAGACGTCTATACCTCGTGGCATTGGATATAAGAGGGGAGTCATCTGTCCATGTTTTGTCCTCTCTAGTGGCCATGGGATACTGGGCCGGTTTGGCACCGGTCAATCCTGCTTCTTGTAGAAGATCAAGAGCATACTTCCGCTGGGAGATAACCAACGAGTCGGGCTTCCGAGAGATTTCTATCCCCAAAAAATATTTCGGGGAGCCCATATCCTTCATGACTATGTGTTGACGGAGGTGTTTCTTTTTCAAGTCCACCCTAGCCTGGTCATCGTCGGTAAGAAGAATATCATCCACATACACCGCCAAAACCACAAGGCCCGATGGGGTTTTGCGAATAAACAATGAGTGATCGACCGAACTTCTTGTAAAGCCAATGACAGCCACAATGCCACTAAACTTGTCAAACCATGCCCGAGGGCTCTGTTTTAGGCCGTAGATGGCCTTCTTCAACTGGCATACTCGTGTCTCCCCCTGAGCAACATACCCAGGAGGTTGTTCCATGTAGACGTCCTCCATAAGATCCCCATAGAGAAAAGCATTCTTGACATCAAGCTGAGAAATAGCCCACTCCCTGTTGATAGCCACAGAAAGAAGAACCCGGATGGTGCTGAGGCGAGCAACCGGGGAGAAAGTATCAAAATAGTCAACTCCATAAGTCTGAGTAAATCCTGTGGCCACCAACCGGGATTTTTAACGATCCACAGTGCCGTCTGGGCGAAACTTCACAACGAACACCCAGCGGCAGCCAACCACATCAGTACCTACCGGTGGAGGAACAAGGGTCCAGGTACCCCTTTCAGTAAGAGTGGCGATTTCCTCATCCATGGCAGATTTCCAATGAGGAATAACAAGAGCCTCCTGGTAAGTGCGGGGAGTAGTAATAGTCGAGATAGCCAAAGCAAAGCACCTGCGAGAAGGAGTAAGCTGATCATAGGAAACAACAGCCACAAGCGGGTGTTGGGTAAATGCCCGCACCCCTTTGCAAAGAGCAATGGGAAGATCCAGGTCATCTCGTGCCTCAGGGACCGGAGCGTCCGTGGCGGAGAAAGCTGGCCCAGGACTAGAGAGAGACGGCTGCGAAGAAGAAGGAGGGGTATAATAGAGAGAGGAGGAGATGATATAGGAGGGGAGACGTCGATATGCGTGGAAGGAACACAGAGAGATGGTGGAGAGTCAGAGACAGCAGGAGGAAGTGGGGATTGAGAAGAAAAGTAGGATGCATTTTCGAAGAAGGTGACGTCCACAGAAACAAACTGTTTGCGCAGAACGGGGTCAAAGCAACAATAGCCTTTTTGAGTGGCCGAGTATCCCAAAAAGACACATTTTGTGGAACGGGGGGAAAGCTTGTCACGGGTAGTAGACGGAGCATGCACAAAAGCCATACACCCAAAGATACGGAGAGGAAGAGGAAAGGGTTCCTTGCCCGGGTAGAGAATGGAGAAGGGGGTTTATCCGTGGAGAACCGAAGAGGGGATGCGATTGATGAGATAACAGGCAAGAAGAACATCATAGCCCCAGTAGGAGCGAGGCACCTGCATCTGTGTCATTAGAGTGCGAGCGATATCGAGGAGATGACGGTTTTTACGCTCCGCCACCCCATTTTGCTGAGAGGTGTAAACACAGCTGGTCTGATGAATAAGACCATGTTGCATACAAAAAGACGAAAACTCATGACTGAGATATTATTTAGCATTATCAGAGCGTAGTACTTTAATAGAAATAACAAACTGAGTTTTAATCATATTATAAAAGGATTACCATACAGATAAGAGTTCAGAGCGATCTTTTAATAGATAAACCCAGGTATATCTAGAGAAATAATCAATAAAAGTTACAAAGTAAGAACTACCCCGACCAACGGTGAGAGTAGGAGCAGGACCCCAAACATCAGAATGAATGAGATCAAAAGGGCGGGAGTAACCACTGCCTTGCTTCGGCGGGAAGGAGGAGCGGTGATGTTTGCCAAGCTGACACGCATCATAGTTGAGCGGAGGACTGGTCTGAGGTAAGTGAGGAAGAAGCTGACGAAGAATCCGAGGAGGAGGATGTCCAAGGCGAAGATGCTATTGAAGCAGATCGGTAGACGAGGAAGAGAAGGCGGACAGAGCGGAAACATTGTCGAGGAAGTAGAGGCTGCCGCTCTTAGTCCAAGTAGCAATCGTCCATTGGGTCCTCGGGTCCTGAAAATAATAAGAAGTAGGAGTAAATAATACAGAGCACTGAAGTTGCTTGCATAAAGTAGTAACTGATAGCAAATTGCAAGGGAACTTCGGGACATAGAGAGTGTCCGCTAAACGAAGCGACAGGGTGACTTGAACCATGCCCGTCCCGTGAACCGGGGAAGGCGAACCATCCGCAACAAGAACCGGGGGTAACCGATCATGTGTTTGTAGGAGAGAGAAGCAGTGAGGGTTTCTGGTCATGTGATTTGTAGCACCAGAGTCAATCAGCCATTTACCTTGGGTAATGACGTGTGCACTACCTGAGGTCGTGGCCACAGAAGCAGATGGACGAGAGGAGGCGGAGGTTGAGGAAGAAGTATCACCGGAGGGACGAAGATGAGGATTTTTCTGCCAGCAGCGGTCAACAGAGTGGACAGTACGACCACAGTGAGAGCAGAGGAACCTGGACGGACCGCGCGTGCCAGACTGGCTGCGGCCACGATTGCCACCCCGCTGAACTTGGTGAGCATAGGAGTCCTGTGGAGGAGGGGAGGACAACAGAGGACACTGGAGCAGCGAAGTAACAGCCGCGATGCGAGCCGCGGTGGCATCCAGGGTGGGAGACTCTTCTTCTCCCAAGATCTGCTGGTGGATCATATCAAAAGACTCAGAGAGCCGTAGAAGATAACAAACAACCAGGAGTTCCTGGAAGTGTTTGTGCTGCTCGGCCAAGTCCGCGGAGAAAGGGCGATTCTGGAGGATTTCGGCGCCAAGAGCCTGAACTTGCTGATAAGCCACAATAGAAGACATAGAAGGGCGAGAGAAGAGATCTGCATAGAGAGTATAAATGCGGGATGTCTGGGCCCCCTTCGAGTAGAGAGCAGGTAGGTGAAGCCATGCGGTCTTGACCGTCTCATCATGGCATATGACAGGAAGGCATTCATCGGAAAGGCTATTAGCCAACCAAGTGCGGACAAGCGTATCACTGGCATCTCATTCATCAAATTGAGCAGAGTCTGGAGGAGGAGGGTCATCGGTGAGGTGATGATGTTTGCGCTGAAAGCGAAGGAGAAAGGTGAAAGAAACGCTCCAATCCGGATAGTTGGAGCCAACAAGTTTAGAAACCGTGCCAAGGTTTCCAAAGGGAGTAGGAGGCGGAGCCGGAGTGGCGATAGGAGTGGTGGTAGTGGAGGTTTCAGAAAGGGCCATGGGAGAAATCAACGAGAAGCCGCGCGGTTAGTATTCAAGCTGCGCGGATAGTAAGAAGAAGAGCTGCGGTGGTCACGATGTCAGACACTAACGGCCAGATAAGCAACGACCAAGCCGCAGATCCAAGCAGGGAAAGAAGTCGAACGGCTAGAAGATAGCCCGCGCGAACAGAAGTGAGGAACAAACAAGGCGAATAAGGCAGCAGGTCGCGGAGAACAAAGTAAAATGTCGCGGTGACTAAAAGGCAGAGAAAAGGAGGCCGCGCGGACAGGGCGCAATCAGGCGGAAGAGACAAGCCGCGAGAACAGGTCGCGAGAGGAAGGGGCAAGCCACATGGACAGGGCGCAAGCAGGCGGAAGAGACAAACCGCAAGAATAGGTCGCGAGAAGAAGAGGCAAGCCGTGCGGACAGGGTGCACAGAATCAGGAGGAGAAGATCGAGTCCTCTGATACCATATGAGAAGTAGCGAACAAACGACTAAAGTAGCGAATAAATGACTAGAAAACAAGCCAGAACTTTGAATAATTTAAAATTTTATTATCCAAAAAGATATCATTTACAAAGGTATGACCTCCCTTTTATAGAATGGAGGAGAGAGGAGAGAATACAAATTAACAATATGGGACTAAAGCTATACAACAAATCTGGGCGGCTAGAACAACAGACCGGAAAAGGCCGCGCGGTTAGACAATGTTCTAACCGCTCGGCAATACCAGAAGCAAGAGAGAGAGATGCGGTAGGAGACCGCTAGACCGCCCGGTTTCCAAGCCGCTAGAGATAGACCGCCGGACACCACACATCAATAGCCTGGATATCAAACCGCTAGAGAGTAACTGCCAGACCGCGCGGTCTACAACCCGCTAGGCTCAAACCGCCAGACCGCCCGGTCTCATACTCCAACAGTCTTAAGAAAGGTGGATTCCGCAGGGAGGTCAGCCTCAGTGGGGAAACTCAACCCCAATTGGGAAGGACCATATATAGTGCAAGAGGTCTTGAAGTCAGGAGGGTATCACCTTCAGAATGTGGAAGGCGAGACCCTAGGTCTCACCTGGAGTGGTGACGACCTGAAGTGCGTTTACCCTTGAGTCATGAAAGTTCTATTTTGTGGAATAAAATTTCTCGAGATGCTTATGCTCATGACATGTTTTGTGTAAGTGGAAGAGTGAATCCGCCCCAGACCCCAAGAAGATCCCGCTATCAGGCTCTTACCTAGCTGGCAGAGATGGATGTCACTCGGAGGAGTCTCCCCCAAACCCCGAGCAGATCCCGCTATCAGACTCTCACCTAGTTGATAGGGCTGGATGTCACTCGGAGGAGTTTGCCATAGATCCCGAGCAGATCCCGCTGCCAGGCTCTCACCTAGCTGGCAGGGCTGGATGTCACTCAGAGGAGTCTGCCCCAGACCCCGAGCAGATCCCGCTGTCAGGCTCTCACCTAGCTGACAGGGCTGGATGTCACTCGGAGGAGTCCGCCTCAGATCCCGAGCAGATCTAGCTGTCAGACTCTCACCTAGCTGACAGAGCTGGATGTCACTCAGAGGAGTCCGCCCCAGACCCCGAGCAGATCCCACTGTCAGGCTCTCACCTAGCTGGCAGGGCTGGATGTCACTCGGAGGAGTCTCCCCCAGACCCCGAGCAGATCCCGTTGTCAGGCTCTCACCTAGCTGACAGGGCTGGATGTCACTCAGAGGAGTCTGCCCCAGACCCCGAGCAGATCCCGATGTCAGGCTCTCACCTAGCTGGCAGGGCTGGATGTCACTCAGAGGAGTCTGCCCCAGATCCCGCAGTCAGGCTCTCACCTAGCTGGCAGGGCTGGATGTCACTCAGATGAGTCTCCCCCAGACCCCGAGCAGATCCCGCTGTCAGGCTCTCACCTAGCTGACAGGGCTGGATGTCACTCGGAGGAGTCTGCCCCAGACCCCGAGCAGATCCCACTGTCAGGCTCTCACCTAGCTGATAGGGCATGATGTCACTCAGAGGAGTCTTCCCCAGACCCCGAGCAGATCCCGCTGTTAGGCTCTCACCTAGCTGACAGGGTTTGATATCACTCGGAGGAGTCTGTCCCAGACCCCGAGCAAATCTCGTTGTCAGGCTCTCACCTAGTGGCAGGGCTAGATGTCACTCAGAGGAGTCTCCCCCAGACCCCGAGAAGATCCCACTATCAGGCTCTCACCTAGCTGACAGGGTTAGATGTCACTCGGAGGAGTCTGCTCTAGTCCCCGAGCAGATCCTGCTGTCATGATCTCACCTAGCTGACAGGGTTGGATGTCACTCAGAGGAGTCTGCCCCAAACCCCGAGCAGATCCCCTGTCAGGCTCTCACCTAGCTGGCAGGGCTGGATGTCACTCGGAGGAGTCTGCCCTAGATCCAGAGCAGATCCCGCTATCAAGCTCCCATCAAGCTGGCAGGGATGGATGTCACTCGGAGGAGTCTGCCCCAGACCTCGAGCAGATCCCGCTGTCAGGCTCTCACTGGCTAGCAGGGATGGATGCCACTCGGAGGGGTCTGCACCAGACCCCGAGCAGATCCTGCTGTCAGGCTCTCACCTAGCTGGAAAGACTGGATGTCACTCGAGGGCGTTCAACTTTCTCCTGGAATTATTCAAGAAGATTGCTTTCCTAAAGGTATGAGGGGAGAAGACCCACGTGGGCAAGATCGTACTTGCAGGCCCATCTCGGCAAAAAGAAGGCGAGTTGTCCTGAGTCTCCTATTGAGGGCGGGCTCCAACGAGGCACTCCACCCCTCTTCAGTTTTACTTAGAAATATTTTGATGGTTTCGACTTGGCATTGGCAAAGAGAAGGTTAACTCGCGCGCGAGCTGGGTGGGTACGACCCCAGCTCGGCAGGCCCATGTTTGGTTGACCTGGGGTAGGGGGAGCTCTCGGAATTCACTCGCGAGTACGAGTCCCAAACACGCGTTCTAGCATCAAGACCTGTCCTAGCGAGATCCGCCGAAGGGGAGGAAACTCGTGGGCGAGTGCGGCACAAAAAGAAGAATTCAAAGCAAAAAAGATAGAGAAATATCACAAACATTTGCAAATGGTTTTCATACTTCAAATATCTGATTACAATGTCAAAAATCGCCTTCGCGAAGTTATAAAAGAGGGAGGGAGAAAGAAAATAAAGAACAAAAATCTGGCTCAGCTCTCTCCCTCCTCCCCGGAGGTGCGACCTTCCTCGCCCCCGCACCCCTGGCCCTTGTCCATGTCCCCGAACAGCGAGGCGAAGTTATTCTCCTTCTCTCCAGGCGGGCTCGGCGTGTATAGACCCGACATGAGGTCACGAACCATGACCTCCTCGTAGCCGTCCGTCAGTATCCCTGTACCCCTCATGGCATCAAGAAGGCACTCGACAGACTCGATGGAGTTGATTCGCAGCCTCTCTTCAACCTCCTTCGCGCCAAATAGCCGCAGCCTCTGATAGGGGTAGGGGCCACACCGCCGCCCTCTGGGAGTAGAAGCTCTGCCTGCCGGAGGAACTCGATGTGAAGCTCCCGGTTCTGCACTTTTAGCCACCCCACCTCGGCCTACATCTCAGCAGCATGGGCCTCCTACTCGGTAGCACGCGTCTCCCGCTCTCCGTAGCAATCCTCTTGCTCGGCAAGACGGGCTTGCAGTTGGGCGATCTCCTCCTCCAACCCGGAGGTGCGGTTCTGTAACTCGCAAGCAGCCTCAGCATCATGTAGACCATCAACTAAGCATCAATTCCAAAAGATTTTCTAAGTAAAAAAGGGAAAGGGATGGCCGACACTTACCAACCCGCCGGTGCCTTTCACGAATAGGCTCTTGGCAATCCCGCAACGCCTTTTCGCATCGGCGGCCTTGTCTTTCGCAAGATCACGCTCCTGCTCTGCCTTCAACAGTAGCCGGTTGAGGTTGAAGCTGCGGCGCACCATCATATAGTGTAGCTCGAAGGACCGCAAGTGGGCCCGTAGGCCCTCATGACCCAGCTGGCGGGGGGTCATGGTATGGAAGGCTGCGGCACTATCTCGACCATAGAGGCCTAAGTCGGGTGCGAAGACATGGATGGCAGGAGGCTGGCGAGCACTCCAAGAGGGGTGGAAGGTAGATATGGAGACCCGGTGGGCCGACCCATCCCACTTTATCATCGGCTCGCCGGTCGAGTCTTTGCACTTCTCCCCCTTGCTGAATAGGGGTGTTCCTTGGGTAGGCCCAGCTCGCTGGGCATCGGCCCTTCCGCATCCTTGGGGGAAGGGTCCTCGTGCCCTCGGCAATCCCTCCCCGATGACTCCTTTAGTGGGCTCTCCGGTGAGGCGTCGGAGGGAGTCTCGGGAAGCTCCATATACTTGGGGGACCGTCTCTCCCCCAGGGAGACGACCTTTGCCCTCTTCTTCTTGCGGTTCGGAGCCTGGCGAGACGAGTCCAACCCCCCGAGGACCAGCCGCTTCTTGCTAGAGGAAGGTAGGGACATCGCCGCTTTGTCTCGGCAAGCCAGTGTAGCCGCCCGCGCGAGCTGGAGCGAGTCGGGGTAGAGCCCCGAGTCCGCAAAGGGCATATTCTCGGGGATGAGTCGTTCCCCTATAAAAAAGAGTCAGATCTGTCAATAATTGTCTCTATCGAGCTCGGCAAAAGCGGAAGGGAATCTGAGCATACCTTCACCAGGGAGGACGGGTAGAAGGGAGTCGAGGCCTCGACGGAGGTAGGCGACCTCGAATTATTTTTGGAGGAAAAATTTGTGGAGGTCGGCGTCGTTGCCCGACACCGATAGGGGAGGTATATATCCTCGGCCTTCTGCTGGGGAAAGAAGGGGATGTTGCCGAGATCGCCCTTGATGAAAATGATCTTGGTCATCCAGTTATGATGCTTATTCGCGACCTCGCGAACTTTGATGAGGGTCCCGCCGAAGAAGGTGACCCCGTCAGTATTCGCCTTGTAAGAGAACAACTTGCGGAATACCGTCAAGTTAAACTCTATCTGCTCGCGGCGGAGGTAGCAGACGAACGCGATCATCATGGCGATGGCGTTCGGGTTCAGTTGTGCGGGTACCGCGCCATAATACTTCAGCATCTGGAGGATCTCCGGCCAGAGGGGCAGGCGCAACCCCATCTCGAAATGCGAGATGGGGAAGGCCAGTTCATCATTGTAGAAAGAATTGATTGCCTCATGCTCAGTTGGAAGACGAGCCGTGAAGCCGGAGTGGACAAAATCAACCACGCACTCGACGAGCTCCTCCGCCGCGGTGTTTCCCTCAAAGAAGCAGTGCTCGGAAAAATGCCGAGCACATTTGGCCCTCCTGTCAGAGTTGGGGTTCCCTTTGCCCATGTATGCCGAGAACGAGGATGCGAACAACAAAGAGTGGGGGCAGAGAAAAAGTACGGAGGCAATAAAGGTGTGACAGGGGTTGGTGGGGAGGCCTATTTATAGAGGGAGGAATTCGGGACTATCCTAGCTCGCCTACCCCAGCTAGCCTACTCGCCGGTTCTATCTCATCGACTGTCGAGGACCGGCCCCTCACTATTGCGAGGCGAGACTAACGAGATGTCAACGATTATCACTCAAACATATAAACAATAATGGAAGATTGCCACAGATTATTACAGATAAGATTCAAATAATGTCCAAGGAAGAAAATGAAAAGTCCCCCGATGCGCGGGGACCAGGGATAGCAGGGGTGAGTACCGGTAGGCCCATTGGGGGGGCCATTTCTAGCTACCCCGGTCTCGCAACTCTGTTGCCGCATGACGCTGCGCGCGGAGCTCGCGGAGCCGCCCCAGGTTCTGATGGACTTATTTAAGCTCTCGTTAATCTCGTCAAGAAGTAGGGAAGAAGACACCTCCTCCAATGTCGGGCTGACTCCCTCCATGACCGCCAACCGGGCGCATTCCTGCTGCAGCCTGAGGTTGTCCCTTCGCACCTCGTGGAACTCGCGCACGAACTTCTTAAGAACTAAGTGTTCTCGCCTTGACCGTTCAGGACCTCCAGCTCGGAATCCAGGAAGGCATCCAAGGTGCGCGGTGAAGGGAGGGGCGAGTACAGAATCTGGCCCACTGACTCATCGACCTCCGAGTCCACGGTGAGGTCTGCACGAACAAATATGGGGTTGAGAAACAGGGGCGAGCATCACCAGGATTGAACAAAATTTGGAAAAGTTAAGAGCCTACCGAGCACACCCCGCTCCTACAGGTCGGTGCGAGGAGGGGGACTACCCAGAACCTTGCCGCGGCCATGGCGGGGAGCCTCTGGAGAAAGGCGAGCAAAGCCGGGGGTGGGCATGATCTCGGTTCCTTCCCCGCCGGATGCGAAGGCGAGATGCTGCTGAGAAGTAAGACGAGTTGGCGACTTCGGCCTTTGGGATTCCAGCCCTGTGGTGCCAAAGCTGGGGAACGAGGCCCGCAAACATGCGTCTGACGCCTGATTTGGTGGACTGTTAAGGGGGCTCTTAGACCACAATGCGGACTTCTCCCCACTATGACCCCGACTGGTCTAGTCAGCGGGAGGAACGATGGCATCCTTTTCTTGGGGAGGCGACATCGGCTGGGTGGAGGAACCAGCCCCATTATTCAGGGCCGTCTTGAACTCGTTATAGATGGGCTCAACATCTTTTGGAAGGGGATTCGCCTTTTTTGCTGAGCTGAACTCGGCCAAGTTGCGAGGCGGGGCGCTGAGGTCAGTCAGGCCCGTGATGCGAGCTGTAGTCTCCGCCCGGGATCACGCCACTCGCTCCAGGACCTCTTTGGGGAGCGACATCTTAGAAAGGTTACGGTAAAGGGAAGGGCAAAGCTCAGCCAAGTATGCATGCGCATGTATATATAGCCACCAGTGGGCCCCACCGAGAGATTCCCTCGTAATCTTCCACTCGCCAAATCTTATGGGGTTGGATGTTTCTTTCTGAGTTTGTGCCAATCTCGCAAAGAGCGGGGATTGTGTACAACCCCGTATCCGGCGAGTGGGATCGGCAGGAGACAGATTGGCCAAGTCCAGGATAAGACCCAGGCGAGCCAGGTCCCTGACATCGATTCTACTCGACGCCCTCAGCCCCGACGTCGAGTGGGGCAAGCTCACTCCACGCCTTCAGCCTAGGTGTCGAGTGAGGCAAGCTAACTCAAAGCCTTCAGCCTAGGAGTCAAGTGAGGTGAGTTCTGTCAACGCTTCTTTCCCTTGGCATTGAGGGATATCTCGGTATCCGTCGGCTCGCACTCGCCCTAGAGAGCTCGGCAACATCCCAAGCTCGCCAAGATGGGGTAGGATGCTTTCAGAAGGAGGGCTTGAACTCGCCGAGCCTCTTTTGACAAGCTCTATCCCTCTCATCGAACTCTGGTTCTTTTGACGAGCTCTAGCAGTTCAATGAACTCGCGGCAGGCGAGCAGGGCCAGCCGGGCCCGTTCTCGCCAAGGACTAGGAGGAGATGGCGGGTGCCAGCTCCATTGAGCACTCGCCTCCCCTGCCGAGTAGATATTGTTGAGGGCTACTTGCCCTATACTCTGTGATGCGTTTTTGCCATTTCCCCCCGCTGCCTTGCCCATAGCCAGTTAAAACAGTAGAGTCTCGATGTTGGCAGACCCGGGTGGGCTGCACATAGCTGTTCAGAACAGCGGAGGTTGGCTATTTGCAGGTCATTTTTAGAAATCTATAAATAGGACCCAAGGGGTACCTCAGAGGGCATGCTTACTTGTCTCCCAGTCTTCTAGCGCCTTCTGAGGTACCTTAGCCCGACATTTGGCTAAGGAGGGGAAGCGCTCAGTGATCTTCCGGGTGTGTGGTGGGACCTCTGCGTCGGGCCCTTGGTCTTGTCCTTTGCTCTTTTTTCCTTATTGTTTTTCTTGCAGGAGCGAAGTAGGTGCGCGACCACCCCTTCCCCAAGGGTGAACTCCACAAGAGACCGATTTTCAGTTTCAACAATCTTAGTGTCCAGAGCAGTAGTTTTCTTAGCAATCTCTGTCAATGTAGTATCATGCATAACTATCATATTCTCATTAATTCTTGTTTAATTTTCCATGACATAACCTTGTTTTATAGCTATGCCATTTTCAACTTTATGTGACTCCACTTGCTGTTTAGCAATGTATACTACAGTATTAGCTCCTCTCTGAAAGATATCAATCATATCTTTCTTCAATAGATTTACCTCAAATCTAATTGATTTGATTTCTTGGGCCAACTGAAACTGCAACTCCATGTTGCTTTCATCCACATAATTTTTTAGTTGATTTCTTTGTTGAGCAAGCATTATCTGTAGTTGAACTAGAAGTGAGCTTGAATCCATTGTAGGAGCAAATGTTGGTCTAAACTGAATAATCTTTTTATAACTTCTACTTTTCTTTTTAAGTTCAGATAATTTTCTTTTCTTTAACTGAGAGGCTTCTTCCTCCTAAGATTCTGAAGAACTTGAAAGTTCACCTAGTGTCAACTACCTTCACCTATGGGGGGGGGATAGGTGACTTTTGTTGCTTTTGCGGAATTAAAAACGGTACCTGCAGAATTAAAACAAACCACACAGCACAGAAAATAACACAGGCAATTTATAGTGGTTCCCCGATTTGGGTACGTCCACTTTCCCCCTTCGACCTATCTCCCAACTAGGGACGACTCGGTCACTTCACCAACAGGATTGAAATCCAATCCTTGCACTATCGGAAGGAACCCTTCCACACGTAGGAGTCAACACTCCCACAACATGGGTTGCACCCAACCCTACAACTAGGAACCAAATGTTCCTTTACAATGAAAAAGAAATTGGAGTGTATAAGAAATACAAATGACTTGAAGATCTAGGTGTCCCTTTTCGTTAGACTACTTGTTCTTGTAAGCAACGAAAAGTCCACAACCCTTGATCTTTCTTGGAGAAAATCTCCCCGAGACCGGCGGCGGCAAAGGGCGGCGGCAAGGCTCTCAGTGTTGGCGGCGGCAACTGAAAATAGCAGCGATGCACTGGAGATTCAATCTTCTTAGCGAAGTCGGCAAGGACTTCCAACGGTCACACTGGAATCGATCGTCTCGATTGATTCAGACGGGGATGGATTTCCCTATCTCAAATCAAGAGACAAAAGATCTCTAGTTAGACGCGTGAGATGCTGTGCAAGACTTGGCTTCTGTCACCGGGGATCTGGACGAGATCGAGATCTGCTACGGTGACCACTGCACGAGCGGCGGCGACGGAGGCGGAGCTGGTTCGCGATTTTAGGGTTAGTCGGCGGCTCGGCTTTTCTTATTCTGTATCCGTGAACCACTGTACACAAATACCTGTGTATTTATACAATAGGTCATGGAGATGACCGTTGTGGGCCCCACCAAAGCAAAGACCAAAGTCCGGTTCAAATAGCTACAGGTAACATGGACCGGTCCAGGAATTCGGAAAAATCGCCCAAGGCAAAATCGGCGAGAATCGTAGGTGATTCTCGACGAATCGGCGAGAATCACTTACGATTCTCGCCGAATTCTACTTGGCGAATTCTGGCTGCACAGGTTATAGAGGCCGGGGAGAATCGGCGGGAATCACATTTGATTCTCGCCGAATCATCGAGAATGCAAAGTCATTCTCAACGAATTGGCGAGAATCACTTAGTGATTCTTGACGATTCTGCCTTAGAGAATTTTCTGACTGCGTCGAGACAGCCGGCCCAACCCGGCGAGAATCATCTAGTGATTCTCGATAACTCATCGAGAATCACTAGTGATTCTCGACGAAACGGCGAGAATCACTTAGTGATTCTCGACGATTTATACTTAGACGATTCTCGTCTTCCAACCCGTGAGCTGGTCTTTGACCCATCCTTGCTCCTTGTCTACTCATGATCTTTCATGACCCTGTGCTTGGAAAT
The DNA here is from genome assembly GCA_039513925.1 of Platanthera zijinensis. NCBI lineage: Eukaryota > Viridiplantae > Streptophyta > Magnoliopsida > Asparagales > Orchidaceae > Platanthera > Platanthera zijinensis. Next base: position 138,868,605 of record CM077091.1, on the reverse strand, counting down.
AAGTACACTTCAATAGAGAGAGTACACGTAAGACAACACACTGATCTGCTCAATAAGGGATTACGTTGCACAGACCCGTGTATATTGACCTACTGCACCCTGACATTGGTGTGTACTTAGCAATGAATAGCTGCAAGCACAACTAGAAGAAATTCATCAAATACATAGTGAATTCACCTTAGCTTGTTCAGGGGCTTCTTCAAATCAGGTACATTGTGGATACAATACCCAACAATCTCCCCCTATTTGAAGAAGCCTAAATCCTACAAGCTAAGGTGAATACAACGGCTTGGAAAAACAGAACTTAAAATAAAAAATAAAAAGTTGAAATTCCATACCGTTATCTTTAGAGCTTGTGGAGCTATCACCTTAGCACCTTAGCCGAGAGGGTAATGGTAATCTCCCCCTTTTCGGCTTCTGCAAATCGGGGACTGAAGCATGAGACACCATGCTCCCCCTCAGTTCTTGTACCTTTGCTTTCACTAAATTCCTAGCAGAGGCTCCCCCTAGACGCATGAGCCTTGAGCTTTTGTGGTCTTCACTCCTCGTAGTTTAGCATCTCCAATTCAGTTTTGAACATACTGAACTTGGCCTCTTCAAGGGGCTTTGTGAAAATGTCTGCAATCTTCTTGTCAGTGGGAACATAGCAGAGAGAGATGTCCTTGTTCTCCACGTGCTCCCGAATGAAATGGTAACGCACTTTAATATGCTTCGTTCTGCTGTGCGATACCGGATTGTTGGCAATAGCAATTGCACTGGAGGAGTCGCAGTACATCGGTACTTCCTTGAACTGGAGATCATAGTCTGCTAACTGATTTCTGATCCATAGAAGTTGTGTGCAACAGCTCCCAGCCAAAATGTATTTTGATTCCGCTGTGGAGGTTGCAACACAATTTTGCTTCTTGATATTCCATGAGATGAGCCTTCTTCCAAGGAATTGACACGTCCCAGAGGTGTTTTTCCTATCATCCCTACTCCCTGCAAAATCAGCATCTGAAAAACCTATTATCTCGACATCATTGTTTCTCGGGTACCACAAGCCAAGATTGGGGGTACCTTTAAGGTATCTTAGAATTCGCTTTGCAGCGACATAGTGAGATTCCTTAGTGTTCACCTGATATCTGGCACAGATACATGTGGAGAACATGATATCCGGTCTACTGACAGTAAGGTAGAGCAGGGATCCAATGATGCTTCTGTATTTGGTTTCATCGAAAGGTTTACCTTTCTCATCCTTATCCAGAGACATAGTGGATCCCATTGGAGTCCTCATAGAGGTTGCATTCTCCATTTCGAATTTCTTGAGGAGTTCATTTGTGAACTTCGTCTGAGAGATGAAGATTCCATCCTCATACTGTTTCACTTGAAGTCCCAAGAAATACTTCAGCTCTCCCATACTGCTCATTTCAAACTTTCCTTGCATAAGTTTGGAAAACTTTTTGCAAAGATTGTTGTCCGTTGAGCCGAATATAATGTCATCAACATAGATTTGCACCAGCAAAATCTTGCCTTTGACTTCCCTGAGAAACAATGTCTTGTCTATTTTTTCTCTAGAGAACTTGTTCTCAAGAAGAAAACTAGACAATGTCTCATACCAAGCTCGAGGAGCTTGTTTTAAGCCATATAGCGCTTTATTAAGAAAATATACATGATTAAGATAAGTAGGATTGACAAAACCTGGAGGTTGAGCGACGTATACTTCCTCTTTCAAGTCTCCATTCAAGAAAGCCGATTTCACGTCCATCTGATAGACTGTGAATCCTTTGTGCATAGCACACGCCAGGAACAATCTGATGGCCTCGAGCCTTGCCACTGGTGCAAAGGTCTGGTCGAAGTCAATCCCCTCCTCCTGTCGGTAACCTTGAGCCACTAGCCTGGCCTTGTTCTTTATGATGACACCATGTTCATCCAGTTTGTTTCTGAAGATCCACTTAGTTCCAATCACATTCTGCTTTTATGGTCTGGGAACCAGCGTCCAGACGTTGTATCTTTCGAATTGATGCAGCTCATCTTGCATGGCCAAAATTCATGACGCGTCTTTGTTCGCTTTGTCGAACTTCTTTGGCTCAACCTGCGACAGAAAGCTAAGATGCAAAATCTCGTTAAGAGTACCTCGGCGAGTTCTGACACTGTCTCGGGGATCTCCAATGATTTGATTTCTGGGATGATCCCTCACGTGTCTGAGCTCTAGAAGTCTTGCATCAAGAGCTCTAGCAATTTCTGGGGCTTCTCCTTCTTCCGGAAGATTTTCTCCAGCTGACGTCGAGGTGGAAACCTTGACGTACTTGGGAGTTGCACCTTTAGCAGTCTCATCTAAGCTTAGCTGTTCAAGCCTTGCACCATAGTTAGCGTTATCTCTTTTCCCTTAATCTTGTTCCATGGCAAGCCTGGAACATCTCTTGTCTAGGTCCCATCATGTACCTGGGTACCTAGACTATCCTGCAAAAAAGAATTACCTTTCCTTAGGAACCCAATATGTATTGGGTCCTAGGTTCTTGTCAGCATAAAATCTTGAATGCCTTCCTGCAGGAATCCTGTCAGGAAGACTAACTCTGCCCAAAGGAAGTGGACATACCCTTGCCCTTGGCATAGAGGGATTGTTCCAACAATCTACGGCAAAGTGACCCACCTTGCCACAACACCAACACTCGTGAATGTTGTATCGCCGTTTCTGACCTGATCTGTTGACTGAGGTAGTCATGATCTTAGTTCTAAACGGGATAAAGCCGGTTCTGCTCACAAAATTGCCCTTTCCACCGTGACACATGGGAGGGTGGAAAGAATGCATGTGGTGAGTGTCAAGTGGCCTTGGAGGTGGTGCCTTCCTTTCAGTCAGCACGCTTCCAGAGGCCCCATGGGTACTTACCACATGTTTCCTGACCCCCTTTCCTGTGTCCTAGGGTGGAAAGTACTGCAGTGATAGCTGGTTTCGGTAGATTCATGATGAGTTGGGGCTGAGGCCGAGAATACAAAGGGCTCAGGATGAGCCTTGGGTATTCTCTCAGGGGTATCCATGACAGCTCTGGCACTGTGGGTATTTCCACATGAGGGCTGATCATTCTTGCAGTGACCATGGTTGTTCCTATGGTCATACCTGTAGGTATGATGAGTACCTTTCCTTCCTGGAGTGGGGGGGGGGGGGGTCTAAATACTGTTTCCCCATTTCTCCATGAATTGATAATTCGGGAGATCCACCCATTTTCTTCCTTTCTTTTGATAGCATCAACCTTGGAAAAGTTGGATACTATCCTCTTCTCATTCTCTAGACTACTCTCTAGATCTGAGATTTTAGAGTCCTTAACCTTATTGGATGCCAATTGGAGAACCAATAAGATTTTCAACTGAGCAATCTCCTTAGCTTGCTCCTTCACAAGTAAGTTGCTCTTCTGAAGGGCACTCACAAGAGAATCAGGATTTTCAATCTTTTGATTGAAGCTATCCATATCCCTTGCATCTCTGGAAGGACTACCCTCTGAATTGTTCCTGTCTTCAGGAACTTCAAGAGGAGAGGGGCATGAGGAAGAAGTTACCTGCTCCTGGCTTTGTTGTCTAGGGTTACCGTTAATATCGGCAGAGACTGTTGAGTCAGCTTCATCAGAACTGCTTTCCTCAACTTCTTCTTCAGTCTCTGACAAGGACACATGAGCCCTGATACTGACAGATTGATCATGCCCTTCATCTTCAGAAATGAGGACCCCTACATAGGCTTCATCCTCTTGTTGACGACTGGTCCCTGTTTTCTCTAATCCCTCCATGAGGTCTGAGATGGTTTGCCACATGGACTTGGCTGTCCTACACTTGTCCACTCTAGAGCGAGATGGTCCAGACTAGACATTAGTGATGATCTGACGAATCACCTGGTCCAGGTTGAACAGTGATAGCTCTGTCTCCGACATCTCTTTGGGACACTTGGGGATTTGGAGATCTTTCCCCGAGCTGGAAGCCTTCATGGGAATGAAGGGACCCTCTTCTAGAATGAGTGATGCTCGAGGGTCGATGGACTCCAGATGAAATAGTACTCTCATCTTCCATACAGGATAGTACTCCTTTGTACATGAGGGGAGTCTTAGAGGAGGGACATCATAATCCAACTCCATGCTTGAGTCTGATCTTCTTGTTGACACAGGTGGTAGGATCTACTCAAGGAGTGAACCTTTTTGATGAGCAACCTGCCTCTGATACCACTTTAAAGTTCACCTAGTGTCAACTACCTTCACCTATGGGGGGGGGGATAGGTGACTTTTGTCGCTTTTGCGGAATTAAAAACGGTACCTGCAGAATCAAAACAAACCACACAGCACAGAAAATAACACAGGCAATTTATAGTGGTTCCCCGATTTGGGTACGTCCACTTCCCCCTTCGACCTATCTCCCAACTAGGGACGACTCGGTCACTTCACCAACAGGATTGAAATCCAATCCTTGCACTATCGGAAGGAACCCTTCCACACGTAGGAGTCAACACTCCCACAACATGGGTTGCACCCAACCCTACAACTAGGAACCAAATGTTCCTTTACAATGAAAAAGAAATTGGAGTGTATAAGAAATACAAATGACTTGAAGATCTAGGTGTCCCTTTTCGTTAGACTACTTGTTCTTGTAGGCAACGAAAAGTCCACAACCCTTGATCTTTCTTGGAGAAAATCTCCCCGAGACTGGCAGCGGCAAAGGGCGGCGGCAAGGCTCTCGACGTTGGCGGCGGCAACTGAAAACAGCAGCGATGCACTGGAGATTCAATCTTCTTAGCGAAGTCGGCAAGGTCTTCCAACGGTCACACTAGGATCGATCGTCTCGATCGATTCGGACGGGGATGGATTTCCCTATCTCAAATCAAGAGACAAAAGATCTCTGGTTAGACGCGTGAGACGCTGTGCAAGACTTGGCTTCTGTCACCGGGGATCTGGAGGAGATCGTGATCTGCTACGGTGACCACTGCACGAGCGGCGGCGACGGAGGCGGAGCTGGTTCGCGATTTTAGGGTTAGTCGGCGGCTCGGCTTTTCTTATTCTGTATCCGTGAACCACTGTATACAAATACCTGTGTATTTATACAATAGGTCATGGAGATGACCGTTGTGGGCCCCACCAAAGCAAAGACCAAAGTCTGGTTCAAATAGCTGCAGGTAACATGGACCGGTCTAGGAATTCGGAAAAATCGCCCAAGGCAAAATCGGCGAGAATCATAGTTGATTCTCGACGAATCGGCAAGAATCACTTACGATTCTCGCCGAATTCTACTTGGCGAATTTTGGCTGCATAGGTTATAGAGGCCGGGGAGAATCGGCGGGAATCACATTTGATTCTCGCCGAATCGTCGAGAATGCAAAGTCATTCTCGACGAATTGGCGAGAATCACTTAGTGATTCTCGACGATTCTGCCTTAGAGAATTTTCTGACTGCGTCGAGACAGCCGGCCCAACCCGGCGAGAATCATCTAGTGATTCTCGATGACTCGTCGAGAATCACTAGTGATTCTCGACGAAACGACGAGAATCACTTAGTGATTCTCGACGATTTACACTTAGACGATTCTCGTCTTCCAACCCGTGAGCTAGTCTTTGGCCCTTCCTTGCTCCTTGTCTGCTCATGATCTTTCATGACCCTGTGCTTGGAAATAAGTACACTCCAATAGAGAGAGTACACGTAAGCCAACACACTGATCTGCTCAATGAGAGATTACGTTGCACAGACCCGTGTATATTGACCTACTGCACCCTGACATTGGTGTGTACTTAGCAATGAATAGCTGCAAGCACAACTAGAAGAAATTCATCAAATACATAGTGAATTCACCTTAGCTTGTTTAGGGGCTTCTTCAAATCAGGTATATTGTGGATACAATACCCAACAGAACTAACCACCTCAACAGATGTAGGCTCTTTAGTTGTTTCAGTAGTTGGGGACAGATCTGCTAACTCCCCCTTAACCATTGTAACTTCTTCACTGATGTTGGTGTTATTCAGGTTGACCTCATCTTCCTGAGCTTTAGCATAAGGAACAGGGTCCTCTTGAAGTTCAGTCATCTCCCTCTGGATATTTATATCTTTATTAAGAAGGATTTCTTCTTCAGTCTCCTTGGGGATTGCGTCCTCAATCTCTCTGTCAGGCATTTCCTGTTCAGGAACCTCTGCTTGCTTCAACACATTGTCCAGCTCTTATAATACTTCCATTACTATTGTATTTACTGTATTCATATTAATATCTGGCAGATCATTGAGGTTCTCCCCCTCAATTGGATCCATATCTGGGATTGTCTCCCACTGCACCTAATCACCAGTTCCAGGTGAGGGCCTTGGAGATTTTTCAGCTATTGTATCATCTTGTTTTGCTGAGGTAGAACTTTCTTGTTCTTCAGATTCACTGGAAGAATCTTCTTTCACAACTACAACCTTCTTCTTTTTATCCTTCTCCTTCTCCACTAAAGGTGTTTCCTTGGATAGGACTCTATCCCACCTTGCTAATATTCTCATATCCATTCTTCTCATATGATTAATTTTAGATCCAATATTCAGATTGATTTTGTCAGGAATGGCTTGCACCAAGTATAGGCTTATAATTCTACCCATATTATGCTTCTTGATACTTTCTATAATTTTGTCAAAGACTATTTTACTCAAGTTAGTCTCGACTTTAAAGATTATTCTGGTCATCAGCTCAAAAATAAATGTTGAGATCCTATCATGTGCCCCTGTCTTGCACAGCAACACCTTTCCTACTATTTTAGACATGAATTTGCCTTAAGTATTCAAACCCTTCCTGTTCAAGGTGCTTCCAATCTTTGTGGTTAGAGCCAATCCACTCCACTTAAAAGAATCAGCATTCCTGGCAGAATCAAGGTCATCATCCTGATCAATTCTTGGTATTTGAAAAACCTTGGCCAATCTCCTAGTTATGATTTTAACTTTTGCTCCATTCACTTTAGACTTAATCTTGTCTGAGTTTGAATCCAGATGAGCATTGGAGAAGAATTCTGAAACTTCTCGTTTCCATATGTTTATCGGTTCAGCGAGCAGATATTCCAGACCTGCTTCCTTGATTAGGTTTATTATATTCTTAATTTCTTCATCCACTGAGTTGAATCCATTGCGAATAAGCTCATACCCCTCAAAGATGTTATCGTCAATCTTAGGAGCCATTGGAGAGGAGAGAAAGGATTGATGAGTGTTGGCTGATCGGGGTTTTAGTTCTCGACACTCAAGAATCAAAAGCTCAAGAAATCAAGAAAGAGTACTCGACTCCTACTCTCACATCCTATTTATAGTCTAATCTTTCCTGAAGATGAAAGAGCGCATTGCATGTAGACTTTTCAAAAATTTTAGGTAAATACAGGGAAAATTTGTCTGTCGATATGTGTTGACACAAGTCGACACAAGGATAATGTCTCTCGACATATGCCTTTGGGTCTTTACACCCTTATGTCTCGACACTAACTTTAGTGTCTCGACACTTTGCATTTATGCCGTGTCGACACACTTTCTGGTGTCTCGATACATTACTATTTATAGTGTTGACACACTTTCTAGTGTCTCGACACTTTCTAAGATATCTCGACACATTCTTTGGTGTCTCGACACAACTTTTGACTTAGTCAAAATTTTGTTTTCTAAAATATAGATACTTTACATTTATGACATCTATCCTTGATATCTAAATGAGTAAACTTAATTACTGACCAATTATTTTATTCTTATTTTGTATCAGTTTTTATATATACATCAATTACACAAGATTCAACATTCCAAGTTCAAACTTAAAGAAATTAAATTTCTGTTCTTCTAGGGGCTTAGTAAAAATGTCAGCAATTTGTTTATTTGTTGGAACAAATTCTAAACTAATATCTTTATTTTCTACATGCTTCCTAATAAAGTGATATCTAATTTCAGTATGTTTTGTTCTACTATGTGACACAGGATTGTTTGCAATAGAAATAACACTAGTAGAATCACAAAATAAAGAAATTTTACTTAGCTTTATGTTATAATCTTGTAATTGATGCTAAATCCAAAGCAATTGTGCACAACAACTTCCAGCTGAAATGTACTCAGATTTAGTAGTGGATATTACTACACATGTTTTCTTTTTGCTGCTCCAAAGATGCTAGCCTTCTCCCAAGAAATTGACTTGAACCTGATGTGATTTTCCTGTCTTCCTTACATCCTATATAATCAGTATCTGAAAAGCCTGTCAGTTCAAAATCACTATTCTTGGGATACCATATGCCAAGATTAGGTGTGCCCTTTAGATATCTCTATATTCTTTTAACTGTTGTATAGTGAGATTCTTTAGGGCATGCTTGATACCTAGCATAGACACAAGTGACATAAATTATGTCTGGTCTACTGGCTGTTAGATAGAGCAGTGATCCAACTATGCCCTTATACAAAGTGATATCAACAGTCTTGCCAGCACCATCCTTGTCTAAAGACATACTGGACCCCATATGAGTTCTCATTGAAATGGTTATTTCTATGCCATACTTCTTGATTAACTCCTTGGTGAACTTAGACTGACTAATGAAAAGCCCATCTATAGTTTGCTTAACTTGAAGACCCAAGAAAAACTTGAGTTCACCCATACTACTCATCTCAAACTTACCTTGCATAAGTTTGGCAAACTTAGTGCAAAGTGACTCATCAGTAGAACCAAATATAATGTCATCTACATATATTTGTACTAAAATGGTCTTGCCTTTGACTTTCCTTAGGAATAGTGTTTTGTCTATTTTCCCTCTTGAGAATTTGTTCTCTAGAGGAATTTTGACAGAGTCTCATACCAAGCCCTTGGGGCTTGTTTTAATCCATAGAGAGCTCTTAATAAAATATAAATATGATTAGGTTTAGTATAGTCAACAAAACCTGATGGTTGCTCAACATAGACCCTTTCTTTAAGGTTACCTTTTAGGAAGGCTGACTTCACATCCATTTGGTAAATCTTGAATTCTTTGTAGGCTACATATGCCAGGAAGAGTCTAATAACTTCCAATCTAGCCACTGGTGCAAAGGTTTGATCAAAGTTTATACTCTCTTCTTGTCTATATCCCTTTGCAACCAGTCTAGCCTTATTTCTGACTATAACACCATTCTCATCCAGTTTGTTCATATATATCCATTTAGTTCCTATGATGTTACAGTCATCTGTTCTGGGAACCAGCTTCCAGACTTTACATCTCTTGAACTGGTTCAATTCTTCCTGCATTGCACCTATATAAAATGGATCGACATTGGCTTCTTCAAATTTCTTTGGTTATGTTTGAGACAGAAAACTTGAGTACATCATAGTGTTGTGATGTCTACTTCTTGTGGTCACACCCTGAGCTGCATCTCCAATGATCAATTCCCTAGGATATCCCTTAGATGTCTGATAGCTACTGGTAATGTGACTTCTTCTCTTGGACTAGCTACATCTTGTTGCAGAGTTTTTTCTTTTGGTTGTTCCTGTGCAAGCTCTTCTTCAACAATGTTGACTCCATCTTGTATATTTTGGCTTGCTGAAACTGAAACTTTTATAGACAGCTCCTTTAACTTCAAATCTTCTCCTGTTGTGCTTGATGTACATGGCTTATCATTGTAAAACATTTAACTTTCATCAAATACAATATGAACATACTCCACAACTTGATCCCTCAAGTTATAGACCTTATAGGTCTTATTGTGGTTACTATAACCAACAAATATGCCTTCATAAGACTTCTCAGTAAATTTAGTTATGTAAGTTTTCCCATTATTTAGGACAAAACATCTACATCCAAAGATTCTAAAATAGGCCAAGTTTGGTTTTCTGCCCTTCATTAGTTCATAAAGAGTCTTATTCAACCTTTTGTTGATTGAAGCTCTATTAAGAACATGATATGCTGTGTGAATTGCTTCAACCCAGAAATATTCTGGGAGAGAAGAATCACTCAGCATGGTTCTTCCAGCTTCAATGAGAGTTCTATTCTTTCTCTCAGAAATTTCATTTTGATGGGGTGTTCGTGGAGTGGAAAACTCTTGCTGAATCCAAAGTTTTTCACAAAACATTGTCATGCATTTAGATTGAAATTCAATTCCATGATCACTTCTGATTCTGATCACATAACTGTTCAATTCATTCTATATTTGATTAACAAATGTCTTGAAGACATCAGGAGTTTCAGAATTTTTCCTTAGAAAAAAAACCCAAGTAAATCTGGAATAATCATCAATAATCACAAAAGTGTAGACTTTCCTTCCTAAACTATGAACTGGCATAGGACCAAACAAGTCCATATACAAGAGGTATAAACACCTCATTGAGTCTTTGGTTTCAAAACTTTTGAATGAAGCTTAGGTCTGCTTGCCTTTTTGGCATGCAGAGCAAATGCTCTCCTTAAAGCATTTAATGTTAAGACCATTCCTAACTAGCTCTTTACTAAAAAGTTTGCTTATGGCCTTGTAGTTCCAATGAGCTAGCCTCTTGTGTCATTTGACATATTGCGAGGCTTTATCATTTGCAACTAGACATAAGGGTGAGTCTTACTTTAAACAAAGAACATTCAAACAATACACATTTGCACACATAGTGCCCGTCAAGATGACATCTTGGTCACTTGCCTTATTTATTAGGCACTCATCCTTATGGAATGAAATGTTATAGCCAATGTCACAAAGTTGGCTTATGTTTATAAGGTTGTGTTGCAACCCTTCCACATAAGCTACTTTAGGGAAAGTGACTAAGCCATTTGAGATCTTACCATAACCTTTGGTAATTCCCTTGTCAGCTCTACCAAAGATCACCTTTGGTCCATTCTTCACAGGAATAAATTCCCTCAAATTGCTCCTCGTTCCAGTCATGTGTCTGGAACACCCACTCTCCAAGTACCAGATTAGTCTATCTCTGGTGCTTCGACATTCCTGCAAAATAAGAATTTATTTTTCCTTAGGAACCCAAATTGTCTTGGGTCTGAGGTTCTTGTTAATTGTGGCTACATTGAGACCACCTATGAACTTCTTAATTGGGTACATTTTTTGAGCATGAGATATAGTGTTTTTGAATCAACAGCTCAAGGAAAAGTGTCTTACCTTTCCACAATACCAGCATTCATATCTGTTGTACCTCCTCTTTGGAGGAGTATAAGGAACTTTGTGCTGACATTCCTTAGGATAGGAATCAGTAAACTTGATAGTTGTATTTTGACTGGGAGAAAAATGGTTGTTTTATCTCTCAGTTACAACAGTCCTCCTTGGAGCAAGCACATTAGTAATAGCTTTCCTATTCACATATGATTTTGGTCCAACTGGTCTAGACTTCTGGGTTTCTTTTCCCTTAGTCTGAAATACAGGTTGTGGAATGACTGGACCCTTTTATCCTGTCAGCTTTTTGCCTCTTCTTCTCTTGGGTTTAACATACCACATTCCACTTCCAGGAGTTTCTGAGAAGGTATCTATAATGGGCAGCATAGTTTTAGGTTTATAAAATAGTTGTACTAATCTTTTCTCATTCAGGAGTTTGAATTCTAACTCCTGAATGGTTGCATCTTTTTGTTTTATCAACATAATTTGATCATCAATGATCTTAGTCAGCTTTGCTAACTTTGAAATTTGAAGACCTATTTTCTGAGTATCCATCTTATGATGATACTCAAGACCTTTTAGTGATGTAATTTCATAGCTTGTTCCTTGACAAGTTTCTTACTCTTTACAAGAGTTTCCAGCAGTTTTCCAAATTTCCCTGTGAGCTATTGCAGTTCAGTCCCAGGGTTAGACTTATGTGAATCAAACTTTGAGTCACATGAGTCTAGCTCATCCACGGTCTCATGAAAAAAATTTGTAGAACAATAGGAATGATCAAAGATTACCTGAGTATCCTGACATTCAGCAATTTCTGTATCTGGATTATCAGACAGTGCCATCAAATTAACCTCCATATCATCTTCAGAATCACCATAGTGTGATGACGTTGTGGAGTTATTTCCCTTTTATATGACCTCTTTGATTATTTCTTATTCATAGGAGAACAGTCCATCATGTTCTTCTTCTTATTCAGTTGAATCAGTATCACTATCAGATAAGGTCTTTGGTTTCTTTGCCATCAGAACCTTTTCTGATGTCTTGTCTTTATAGAACTTCTTTTCTTTTGACTTTTTGTACTCCTTTCTTTTTACTGGACAGTCAGCAATGACATGCCCAGGCCTGTTACAGTAATAGCAGATAATGTCAGTCTAAAATTATTTATTTTGGTGAGAATCATACTGACCACAGATTTTTCTCTGTGTTTGTCTTTGCTTTTACTGAAACTTGGTCCAGTTGATTTTTTCTTATTCCACTGCTTCTTTCTTCTCATCATTTTCTTGAATTGTCTGGTGAATAGTGCTAATTCATCATCTGATAATTCTTCTGATGAAGAACAGGTTCCACTGCTATCTGTATATTCATCCCTTCTTGGTGATGATGAGATTTCTCTTCTAGAATTTTTTTGATGTATCTGCTTTGAAGGCCACAGATCTAGTTTGAGTTGAACTTCTGGCAGATTCAGCTTCATCTTTTCTAGAAATTAGCTGAAGCTCATGTGACAATAGCTTCCCATATAAGTCTTGGGGGTAACATGTTTCTCAGATTCCCCATTTCTCTTACGATACAAATCTTGATGTCCCATTCTTTATTTAGGGATCTTAGAAATTTGTCATTAAACTCATAATTTGAGAATTCTCCTCCATAATTCTTTAAATCATTTACTATTCTAAAGAACTTTTCATAACATAGTTCTATAGAATCAGTCTTTCCTTATCTAAATGCCTCATACTGTTGATTTAGTAGAGACTTTTTGTCATCTCTCACTTCTTCTGTACCTTCCATATAGACTATGAGTGTGTCCCACATCTCCTTAGATGTTTACAATGCAGTAGATTTTGAAAGGTTGAATTATCTATTGCACTAACAATTATATTTTGTGCTCTCTTATCCATGGTGGCAAGAACCACCTCATCCTTTGTCATTTTAGACAGTTTCTTAGGGGTTTGAATATTTGCATCTAGGACAGATATTTTCATTAGAATATATGGTCCTTCTTGTACAGTGACACAGATTCTTGGATCTGAAGGCTCCTTAAACAATCTCACTCTCTGCTTCCATATACCAAAGTTATCCTTAGAACATATTGGTACTTTCAAATAACTGAGTTCTCTGTGAGATTCAAAAGCCATTAGATCTGATATTTTTCAACTACCCTTTGGATCTTTTCTAACTGTTAAGTCTTTCTTGAATAACCTCCCTCTGATACCACTTAAAAGATAATTCTATTGGTAGATAATCACCTAGGGGTGAATAGGTGTCTTTTAAGATTCTTTATCACTTAGATTAACTATTCAGCAGATATTGTGTTCAACAGATAATATACTTGAGAAATAAGCTTCACAATAACTCAACACAATTAAACCACAGAACACAGCACATGTAAATCTCAGAAAACAGCGCAAGCATAAGTAAATCACAACACACAGAGAATTTATAGTGATTCCCCTATCAAGGGTACATCCACTTTCCCCCTTCTTCCTCACTAGCAATGTGCTAGATAAGGTTATATCTCCTCCTCTTCAACTCAGATACAAAGATCTTATAGGCTCAGTTATTGTTAAGAAACCTACACTCAGACCAACAGGTCCTACCTCAGAGATTCACTCATTCTCCTTCCTCAGGTCCCTCAAGAATCCTACCTCAACACTTATAATACAGGCTTACACCTCAGTGATCCCACTCAAATCACCTATCTTAGGTCTCTCAAGAACCCTACCTCAGCCTTTATAAATTAGGCTTACAACTCAGAGATTAACTCTCCTACCCACTCAGACATCATAGAGATCTTACAAAAATTAAGAGGTAAATATAATCAGAAAACTAATCCGTAATCTGACTTATCTGAATGAATTCAGATTCTTCAATTCAGCAACACTTGATTAAATCTTGTTGAATAATCTGGCTGAAGAGATACTTCTCTGGATCTGCAATCTTCTTGATGATCGCCTTGATTTCCTTGAAGAATTTGTAGAACAGATTCACTTGAATCTTCTGATCACTTGATGAAAGGATCTGAAGATCTTCTTGAAGACTTTCGTCTTTCTCCTCTGCCTTGGAGTTGTCGTCCTCCCCTGACTTGGAAGAAATTAGAATGAGAATTTTTGATCTGTCAAAATTGCTAATCTCTATGAAGACAACCCCTCTATTTATAGCCTTTGTGGATTGATGGTTTCTGATTGATGATATCAGCATGTGACATCATACTTCAAATTCTCCTTTAAACTATTTCTGTTGAGATACCACGTTACTGTAGTTGATGTGACATTTCTGACTTGTCTTGACACTTCTTTGTTGACTCTGCACATCTTCAAAAACATAAGTGTCGAGATGTCCAAAGTGTCTCGACTCTATATTACTAAAGTGTTCTTAAAATGTGTCGAGACGTCTTAGTAGTCTCAACATAATTTTACTTAGAAGAATTTCCAGGCAGAACTTGAAAGTGTCAAGACTGTTGACTTGTCTCGACACAATTATCATCTGTGTCGACATCTTTAAATCTGCACTGTGTCGAGACAGTTGAATTATCTCGACACAACTGTCTGTCGGGTGTCGACACTTTAATACTTGCTTTAATTCTTCATTATGTCGAGACAGTTGAATTGTCTCGATACTCCAGTCTGCTGGTGTCGACACTTATATAAGTCTACACTTCAGTCTTCTTTGTGTCAAGACAGTTGTATTGTCTCAACACTATTGTCTTAAGCTTTAAAGTGTCGAGATATTTGACTTGTCTCGACACTACTGACTTAGTCTTCAAGGTGTCGAGATAACTGACTTGTCTCGACATTATTGTATTGAATCTTCAATGTGTCGAATTAGCTGACTTGTCTCAACACTACTGACTTAGTCTTCAAGGTGTCGAGATAGCTGACTTGTCTCGACACTGTTGTATTGAATCTTCAATGTGTCGAGTTAGCGGACTTGTCTCGACACTGCTGACTTAGTCTTCAAAGTGTCGAGATAACAGACTTGTCTCGACACAACTTTTGCAAAGGTGTCGACATAGTTGAAATGTGTCGACACTTTTGTACTTAGCCAATTTTCTGCACTTCAAGTTGCTAGATGCTGACTGTGCTAACTTCACTCAGCACTTTGCTAAATTCACTCGACCCTTTTGTACTTAGATAATTTTCTTCACTTTTTAGTCAGCTTCTGAGAGTCCACCTGTCAATATAACTTGGACCACCTGTCAAATCAATATGACATAGGTAACCTGCAAACATGAACTGAAATATACATCAAATACACATTTGTGTATATCATTGAGTTGAAAGGGCTTCTTCAAATTAAGTACATTGTGTCCAATGTACCCAACAAGATGAGAAAGAAAATAACTTCTACTTATAGTCGACATCAAAATTTAGGGCTAGTAATTGATGCGATATCAAGAGTATTCATAGCACCTTCTTAAAACATTTTGACGTAATGTCAAATGGCCACCCAGGGACAGAAAACTAAGTTATTTCAAGTTTCTTCCTAGAATTTTCAATTGAGTTATTTTAAGTGAATTTTTAGCTTGAATTATCTAATATTTCTAAAGCATTTATGAAGTGTTTATATTTGTTTCACCAAAATGCTTAGTGAAAATATCAGCCTTTTAATCATTCATCGGGATATATTCTAAGACAAATTTACCTTTTTTTACATTATCCATATTGAAATAATGTATAATCTCAATATGCTTAGTCTTCATATGAAGAGCAGAATTACACTATTGAGGTTGCACTTAAGCTATCATAATAAATTATTGAGTTTTGTATATGTAAATTATAGTATAAAATTTGATTTTGCATTCATAGTAATTATGACAAATTATTTCTAACATAAATATACTTAGATTCTATTGTGGATGTAGAATAGTGGGTCGCTTCTTGCTAAACTAGAAGATAATCTTAGCTCAAGGAAATTTGCATGTCCCTGAAGTGATTTTCTTGGCGAGCTTACACCTTGCATAATCTGAGTCAAAATATCCTGATAATTCAAACTCTGAGTTTACAGGGAACCAAAACCCTAATTTAGATGTTCCCTTCACTTATCGTAAGATTTTGTTTACTGAAGCTATATGTAACTCCTTAGGTTCAACTTGAAACCTAGCATAAATAGATGTAGAAAACATAATGTCTGGTCTATTAGCTATTAGACAAAGGAGAGAACATATTATTTCTATGTAGAATTTCTAATCCATAACTTTCTCTTTTTTATCCATATTTATGATAGCATTTGCAGCCATGAGAGATTTTACAGTGGAGACATTAACCATACCAAACTTTTTGATAAGTTTTTTGGTGTACTTTGATTAAGAGATGAAAATGCCCTCTCTAGATTGCTTCACTTGGAGGCCATGAAGTAAAATAGCTCTCTCATGTTACTCATTTCAAACTTTAATTGCATAAGTTTAACAAATCTGCTACATAATTTAATATAAGTAGATTCAAGATAATGTCATCTATATAAATTTGCACTAGTAGAACTTTATCCTTATGGGTTCTAGTAAATAAGGTTTTATCTATCTTTTCTCTTTCAAATGAGTTTTAAGAAGGAAGATAGAAAGAGTCTCATACCAAGCTCTATGTGCTTGCTTCAGACCATACAATGCTTTATTTAACTTAAATACATGAGGGGAGAGTAAAGATTGATAAAACTTGGGGGTTATTCTACATAAATTTTCTCTTGTTTGAACTCATGCTTCTATGTCGTCAATGACTTGAGATGGGGATAATTCCTCAATGCCATCATCTTTATCATAGAGATAAGTGCAGTAACTTAATTGCATTTCTTCTTACTAAATTTTCTGAAATCCTGTCAGATTTTCTTCAATCGTAGTCTGAGTTTACTAGATTTAACAATCCACTGTTTGAACTAATTCTTCATCATTATCTTCGTCCTTGAATAAGAGGAATTGAAGAGATGGTAGATTCTTCATTCATATCCAGTTCTCTGAATTTGGTAAATAAATTTTCTTCCAGCAAAATACTAGAAGATAGGTTTTTCCATGCATTTAACATGTTAGTCTCATCAAATATAACATGCATGGATTCTTCTATCCTCGAGGTCTTTTTTTAAAGCATATATGTGTTTTCTTGATAATGAGTATTCTAAGAATATACCATCATCAACTTTCTTATCAAACTTTCTTAGATGTGTTTTACAATTGTTAAGAATATAAAAAGTACTTCAAAAAAGTTTGAAGTACGAAATGTTTGGTACTTTGACTTTTAGCTGCTCATGAGGAGTCTTATTCTCTCCCTTGTGAATGAACTTATATTGAAAACATAATTGTTGTGTTAACATCCTTAGCCCAAAAAATTTTAGCAAGTTAGCCTCAGCTAGCAATGTTCAACTTGATTCTATTAGGTATCTAATCTTCTTTCAGCTACCCCATTTTTTGAGGAGTTCTAAGTACAGAGAATCAATATCTGATCCTTTCATTCTCATAGAACTCACACATTCTATGTGACTCATACTCAGTGTTGTGATCACTTCTGATCATAACTACTAAAGTATTTAGTTCATTTTGGATCTATTTTAAGTATCCTGAGGGAATTTTAAAAGTGTCAAACTTGTTTCTTGTGAAGAGCACCCAAAAGAATCTAGAGAAGTTATCCATAATTACAAGAGTGTAAACTTGTCTCTTAAGTTGTGAACGACAATAGGGACAAACAAGTTCATATGGAGCAAATATATGATTCTTGAGGAAACATTTTTAGAAACACTCTTAAATGAGGTTTTTGTTTGTTTGCCTAGTTGGCATGCTTTACAAGGTCTCTTTTGGTGTATTTACCTAGGATAAGACCCTCACAAGGTTATCCTTATATTGCTTAGAGATGGTCTTAAGATTTAAGTGACTCAATCTCTTATGCCATAATTCATTATTACTAATTTCATATTAAACAAACATATTGCTGAATTACCTAGAGAAAAATTAACTAAGTAAATGTTACCTCATGTAGTGCCCATAAGAATTATATTACTCGATTCATTGCACATAATATGTTATTCCTTTGAGTGAAGATCACTTTGTATCTTCCATTACATTGTTGACTGATGTTGAACAAATTATGCTTGAGCCCTTATATATAGGATATCTTTTTAAATGTGATATCTTTTACTCTGATCTTCCCATATTATTTATTTTGAACACAACTTGAGTCACCAAAGATCATCTTAGGGTCTATCTTTTCTTTAAATTCTTCCAACAATCTAATGTCTCCAGTCATGTGTCTTGAGCACCCACTATCCAAGTTTCACAACTAGTTTGTGATAGACTTAGCTTTCACCTACAAAACAATCAATTGTTAAGAGGAACCCATTTCATCTTGGGTCCTTGATTTCCAAAATAAATTATCACATAAGAATATGAAGGTTTTCTCTTGTATCATATAGGATAGGAATTTGTTGGTAGCTTTTATCAATAGTCCTTCATAAAGTTCCCTACCTTATAGTAATAATAACACCCATACTTATTATATTTAGTTGTTTTCTTTAGGTAAGCGTTGTGTCAATGAGTGTGAGAAGTGTTTAGATTTACTCCATCGAATCTGCTATAAAGAAAATCAGATGTCTGGGAGACAAGATCAGCTTGAATAGTGTTTGACATTACATAGTTGTGTTGATTATTACTTGATGTATATTTGGAGTTGCTTCTAGTAGTATTCAATGCATACTCTTAATACTTAGAACTATTCAGTTTTTTGTTAAATTTCTTCTTTTCGTGAACTGATTTTCTTGGCACTTTTCCATAAATTCTTTCCTGAGAGGATAAGCTTAAAATCTCCATATTATCATGAATATTATTTGATTTTGATGTTGAAGGAACATCTTTAGTTAAAGAAATTTGAAATAAGCTATTTGATCTAACAAAGCTCATAGGGTTTTCCAGGGAGGTGTGTTAGAGGTACCTGAGCAACTGAGGCATTAACACCTAAGCCCAAGTGTTTGAATCTCATATTGAGATTCTCAGTTATATCCTTAAGCTTATTGCTTTTGTCATTGAGGTAATCCTCAAATTCCTTTTCCTTTTTGAGAGACTCCTAAAGGAAAGCATTTTTTGCCTTCATCACTGTTATAGGTCTATTCAGATTAGTTATTTCACATCTTAATTCATAATTTTCTACTCTGCATATTTTTTTGATTTAGAGCAATAACATCTTTCTTTAGAGATTCAATCTTTTTTCTAAACCTTATCTTGTTCAAGGCACATTTCCTTGAAGAATAATTTAAACTTATTTGAATTGAAATCAATTTTAACAAACAAGGTTACCTCTTCTTTATATTAAGGAAGTCCTGAATTATAATCTTTTAATGTCATGAGAGTAATCATTCTTATATCTCCTCCTAAATCTTCTAAGTTGAAGAGCTATCCTCTTTAGAATTGCTCAAGGTTTCAACCATGAAACATCTTCCTTTCCTCACATGTTGTTTCTTCTTAGGATCATAGTTTTTATTTTGACCATTTTTGTTATCCTTTACATTCTCTGGACATTCTGTAGTAATATGTCTTGCTTTGTAGCAATAGTAATAGATAATTTCCTTAGTTTGAGTTTTTTCATACATGGTTTTTTAGTACTCTTTTTCTATTATTTTGGAGCTTTTATCCCTAACCCATTTCTTGAATTTTCTAGCCATGAGGCTTATGATATTATCATCCATTAATGAGCCTTCATCATCCTTTGCTTTTAGGGTTATTAATTTCTCCTTTAATGGAGGATTTTTCTCTTGCTGAACATCTTATGCCCCAATCTTTAGCAAGAACTCATATGATTTTAGCTTATCCAGAAGAGCATCAATGGTGATCTCCTTTTGACATCTAGCTTCTCTTATAACACATACTTTATTATACCTTGATCTAGGTAAGTACATCATCAAGTTATCATTGATCTCCGTAACTGAGATCTCCTTGTCTAGGCTCTGAATGGGCAAAGGACCAAATAAGTCCATATGCAACAGATAAAGACATTTTTCAGTGTCTTTGGAGCCAATACATTTAAAGGTGGCCCTTGTTTGCTTGCCCATTTGGCATGTATGACAGGGATCACTTTTAACACATTTTAAATTAGTGTTATTTCTAATTAAATTTTTAGAAAATAATTTGTTCATTGTCTTGTAGTTAATGCGGGCAAGTCTCGTATGCATTGAACACAAAAAGGCTCTCTCTCATTAACTACAAGACACACAGGAGATAATGAGTTATTGTAAATGAAATATAAGCAGTACACATTTCCACTCCTATTGCTTGAGAGTATGACCACTAAGTCAACTGACTTCTTGATCAAGCACTTATCATTGTGGAATTCAATGACATAGCCTAAGTCGCATAATTGACTTATACTTACAAGGTTGTGTTACAACCCTTCCACATAAGCTACCCTTATTATTGATACTGTCATTAGTAATCATATCTAATTTAGAGAGTACTTGAACTAACCTACAAAATATAGATCACTTATCCTTAGGAGCCCAATATATTTTGGGTCCTAGGTGCATGTTAGCAACATAAGTATTTCAAACAAAATCTTGCCTGGTTGGAATGCCTTTCTTTGCATTAGGCACACTAGAGTTGTGCCAGCAATCAATAGCAAAATTTCTCACTTTCCCACAGCACCAACACTCATGAATGTTGCATTTTCTTTTCTGAATAGCTTTTGAAGTAGATACTTCAATTTTTGTTCTTGAAGGAACATAACAGCATTCTTCTTGTTACTTTCAGCAATGCCTTGCCATTTTGCCTGCCTGTAGTTAGTCTTAGCAGTCAATATCTTATTAGTATCAACAGGTCTCAGTTTTGTTGTTGAGCAATAGTTGATAACATTAGAAATTGCCCTGTGAGATTGAGCTACAGGTTGGACAGCAGCCAACTGTCTAGTTCGAAGAGATTTTGAAGTTGATGCTTCCTTTTCCTTGAGTGAGGGGATAGGGGAACCAAACACAAATGGTCTAGGGTGAGCCATCTGTCTTAAAGACACTCAAGCCCATCCTCTTCCTTCCACTATAGTTGCGAACATTTTTGTTCACACTATTGGATCTTCCATTCAATTAATGACCATATATACTTTCTTGGTCATATTTGTTGGATGGCAATAAGACCTTCTTAAAAGAGATTGCATGCTGGATTGGAGTATTGCCCTTACTCCTATTTCTTCTTCTAGCATTCCTCTCAATTTACCCCAACCCCTTCTTACTAGTTTAGGAGGTGAAGTTATCAATGAGTGGCAATACTGATTTGGGTTTGAAGTATTGAGCTACTAGCACCCTCTCTTTGAGGAGCTTATCTTCCAAATCTTAAATTAATTTTTTTTAACTATTTATGGTTGTGACTTGGATAATAGTGATTGTCTTAAGTTGGGATATCTCTTTTCTTATTTGATTCAGCTGTGAGGTTGACTCAGTGTGCAAGGACATATCTTATCTTAAGGAATCAATCTCCTTGGCTTGACTTTTGACAATCAACTTGCTCTTCTTTAGAGCTTCCAAGATCAAAGCATACTTGTCAATCAATTGATTGACATCTTCCTCAGATTTTGAGCCACCTTTATTATAAGATGAAGGTGCTTCATAATTAGACCTTGTTTTATAATCAGATTCATAGGAGGATATGGAATAAATCAATACCTCATTAGGATCAGACTGATCCTCTCTGGATTATCCTTCTTTCATGTCCATAAGTCCATAGCAGCCTGAAAGTGAAGGGATAGATACTACTCTAGAGGGGGGGTGAATAGAGTTATCAAATTTTGCACAAGACAAAACTTAATGGTCTACCCAACTCCCTTGGAGTGAAGTGCGGAATGAAAGGTTATAGATGTAGATTTAACCCTAGAGCCTAACACAAGTGTAGTGCACAAACTCAAGCTAACTGTAATTACAGTTAGGGCTTGGAAAAACCTAATCAGCAACTAGCACCCTAGTTATATCTAATCACAGCCACAATACAGGAATTAAACAATGGAATCCAGACGACACAAGGAAATTTATAGTGGTTCCCCAAACAACTTGGGTACGTCCACTCTTCTACCCACACGGTAGGAATCCACTCAGGTTTTTGATCAGGTGCCCTGCCACCAACAGAATCTGCTTCAGGTAGATTCAGAAACCCTTTAGACTTTTGATCAGGTGTCTAAAAACCAAGCACAGGTTTTTGATCAGGTGCCCTGCCACCAAGGGATACTTTTGAAGGGAGTAATAACCCTGTACAGGAGGGGGAAGAAGGTTAAGATGTCTTCTCTATTTTACAATAGATTAGAGAAGCATAAAAGCTTGCACTGAGCTAAAATGCTCTAAAGAATCAAGGCTCCCCCTGGCTCAAAGATGTCCAGGTGAAGTCTTGCTTCAGTGCAGAAGACTCTTCAGAAAGTTCTGAAGGAAAAAACTACAGGAAGAAAATAAATAATAAAATGAAGATCTTCAAGCAGCTATTCTTCTTCTTCTTCTTCTTCAAAGGATCTCTGAGTTTGAACTTCCTGAAAGCAGGAGAACTCAGGTTGAAGAAGAGATGAAGATCTTAACACTTCTCAGTTAGATGGAGTTTTCTGAGAGCAGAAGGCTTGAAAGCTTGAATGAACAACTGGTTAGCTATTAGCTAGCTTGAATCCTTCTTCAAAGGGTTCTTTATATAATAGCAGCAAGCAACGGCTCTCTTCCATTTGAATTATTTGTCTTCTTCTGAGCCTTGAGACCTGGGCTGTAAATATCAAGAAGACAGAAACATCTTTGCAGCAAAACATTCTATAAAAGGAATAACCCTTTTTCTAAGAAGCTGCAGGACCAAATCAAATAACAAAGGACTAAATAAAGTCACATCAGAAATAATCTCTTTATAGCAAAAAGAAGACTTTTCAGTCCAACGGCTATAAAGGGCTGTCAGCAGATAAAGTAATTTATAAAGACAGCTAATAAGACAAACAACTTTATCTTAAAAAGATTTGACTCAGGCAAAAGAGATGGAGCAAATATTGCCTGGAAATTTTATCATACAGCTTAAAATAATGTGCCAGAAAATGTATTAATTAATTAATTAAATATAATAAATAAATACAAAATACAAAGGCAGGCAGAAAGCGTCGAACGACCTTCGGAGATCGTCGACCGACGCACGGAGATCGTCGATCTATCGGGCAGATAGTCGAACGATCCAGATAGTCGACCTATCGAAGAAGATAGTCGAACTACCCCGGCAGATAGTCGATCTATTAGAGCAGATAGTCGAACTATCAGATAGTCGATCTATCAGGACAGATAGTCGAACTATCAAGCGCAAGCAGATAGTCAACCTATCAAGCAGATAGTCGACCTACCTCAGAAAACAGATAGTCGACCTATCAACAGATAGTCGACCTATCAGCGCAGAACAGATAGTCGACCTATCAACAGATAGTCGAACTATCAGCGCAGAACAGATAGTCGACCTATCAACAGATAGTCGAACTATCAGCGCAGAACAGATAGTCGACCTATCAACAGATAGTCGAACTATCAGCGCAGAACAGATAGTCGACCTATCAACAGATAGTCGAACTATCAGCGCAGAACAGATAGTCGACCTATCAACAGATAGTCGAACTATCAGCGCAGAACAGATAGTCGACCTATCAACAGATAGTCGACCTATCAGCGCAGAACAGATAGTCGACCTATCAACAGATAGTCGAACTATCAGCGCAGACAAAGCGTCGACCAACTGATAGACGATCGTCGATCAGCCGATAGACGATAGTCGAGCGGCGTTCGACTATAGTCGAACGAAAAACCTACTTAACCAAATTCTCAATCTGGAAAAGTGAGGACTCTACAACTAGACTACTAACCATTGACCATAGATATTTCTTGGGTCAAGGGGGCACAAAGGAGAGGACTAAACTCAAATCAAAACTAGGGTACCAACAATCTCCCCCTATTTGAGTTAAGTCTCTCAAAAACTAAAACAAACAGCTAGCTATAGAACAATAAAATAATATAGTAAATAACTAGCAGATTATCAAACAGATAAACAAATATAGCACAGCAGTTAATTAAACTATGGATCAACAGAGTCAGTCTTAGATACAGAGGAGCTAGAAACAAAAGATATTTTCCTTAACGGATCATCTGATTCTTTCTTTGATAGCTTTAAGTCCTGCACCCCGATGATCTTTAATTCTGTAGCTCTTGGAACTACAGCTTCCGGATGCTTTTCCATGTATTTGGATGGGTCAAAAACCTCAGGATTCACCTGGAACTTTTCAAGCTCTTTCTTTCTGTAAACAGACATGGTAGTTAAACCAGTCGTATCTTTTCCTTCGGCTCTAGCTTTTCTAATTTGAGCTGCTCCTACTAGTTTTTGAAAGCGAGCCATCCTAAAGTTAGGATCAAGCTCTGGATTTTCATAAACAGGCTCAGGAGGAGCAGCCTCAGATACTTTATCTAGATAAGATATTAGAGAATACTTAGCAACAGATTCTTGCTAGAAATTTTAGAGCAAAGTAAACAATTTACCTTTTGAAACAATTTCCTCAGACTGAACTGGAGATGGAGATGAAACTCTCTTCTTTGGAGAAGGAGGTGGTGAAAAGGTTGGTCTTTGAACCACAGTCTCCTTCATTTGTCTTTGAGAACCAGAAAGCGATTTGCCTTGCGAGCTATGATAACTTTGTCTTGGCTGGGGCTGAAAAGAAGCAGATCTTCTAGAAGAGGCAGCAGGATTAGCTGATAGGTTCCCAGAGGCTCCTGCACCTGGAGGAGGAGGAGGAGGACCTCTGGGAGTCCATCTAGAGACAGGACTATCATACCTCTTAGTCCTTTTTCTTTCTTTCTGCTGATTCTTTGAAAACCACATCCAGTGCTGAAAATCCTTTGATTTAGGGTCAATGCCCTTCAGAATATAATAGGGAGTGTCATTATCTTTACTTGGAGGAGGAGGAGCAGGAGCTTTCCTTTTCTTTAAAGCAGCTTTCTTTTTCTTTGACTTCTCAGAAACATCAGAATCATCCTCATCATCAGAGGGAGATGATGGAGGATTTTCATATGGATCATAGGCTTCTGAAACAGCCTTTTCTTTAAGCTTAAGAGCAGATTTTTCTCTTTCCTCTTCCATGGCATCCAGAGCCAGAAGGGAGTCTAAGTCCAACCCTGGAGAGTCATCCCGGATGGTTGACTTTTCAACTTGCAATGCCTTTTCTTTCTCTTCTAACGACTGTACTCTTAAAAACCAGGCAGCTCTTGCTTGAGCTTCTTCCAAATTCAGAACAGGAGAGTCATCCTTGACTTTATCTTGATTTTCAGATTCATCTCTATCATCTAGAAAAGATTCTAGTTCAGGATCTACTGGGATATTAGGAATACTTGGGGCAGCTTCAGAAACAATTTCTATTATCTGGGTAGATAAATTTTCTCTAATATCATCTGTAGAATTATGAATATAGATCTGCTAAATAAACAGAAATCATTCCTTCCAGGAATTCACAAACTAACAAATTAATTGATTCATCAACAAAACGAATAAATGAGTTACCTTCATATTTGACCAATTCCGATGATTCATTCAGATATGAAGTTATAATTCCTTCTAAGAATCTAGCAATCACAGGAGTGGTAAGGTCTTCCAGGCAGACTTTCACTGCAAATTCAGACAACATGATTCCATCTGTTATTTCCTTATCAGACAAAACTGGAGCTATTTCTATCTCAGCAGGAGCAGATTCTTCCTGGGCAGTCATTACTGTATCTTTTATAGCTAGAGGGGAGGCAGGATGGTCTGAGGCATCTTCATGGAACATCTCCCCCTGCCTGATTTCAGTGGATACTGAAACCAGGCCCCTTGAGGAAGAGGGCTCAGCAGATTTTGAAAGGGATTTGATGGAGGCAGTTAAGAGATCAATGGAGGCTGCAAGGGGAGCGATTGCCTCTTTAATCATGGTTTTGATTGACGGGGTAATCAGCTCCACAATGCGGGAGATAAGCTCAGGAGATATCTCAATAGATGAAGGATGAGAGGTGGATGGAGCTGCAGCAGATATGGGAGTGGTGCTGGGATGAGAAATGGTGTGGACAGGGGATCGAGCAGGAGAGTTAATTGGGGAATGAATTGGGGAATGAACGGGAGATACAAAAGGAGTAGGAATTCTCTCTGATCCTAACAAATCGAAGCTAGGAGCAGATATCCTAGCCAGATGAGTAGGTAGAGGAGAGGCTGGAGGGGAAAGAGGAACAACCGTAGTTGTTTCAGGAGCAGCAGAGGAAGAAGGTCGTACTTCAGTTGAAGTTGATGGAACTTCAACTGAGGCAGACAACAAAGCAGAGGAGGAGGAAGGAAGAGCTGAGCCTGCTTCAACAGGGTGAGGAGCGACTGATTCAGTCCTTGTGTCCTCAGATGTTGCTGGAGCAGATTTCACAAACGTTCTCTTCCACTTAGAGAACAGATGGGGATCCATCTTCTTGCTGGCATTGATCGTTGTTGCAGTTGAACTCAGCAGATGGGGGAATCTTTCCTTCAGGAAAATACCGATAACCCTTCCTAGGGTGACTTCCTTTTTGCCATTCTTTTTTCTTATTAAATCAAACATCACTGCTGCCCAATTGATCCTTTTTCGATTAACAATTGCACACATGAGTGCGAATTGCTGCCTTGTTATATTATCGTGAGCCGAGTGCTTGCCCAGGAGCACTTTTCCTACTATCTCAGCCAGAAACTTGATTTTGAAAGGAAAATTCACTTTGAGCAGCTTCGTGGGAATGCCCTCTGCATGTCCCAGCTCAACAAGCATTCTACCGAATTCCTGAGCATCTTGCTCATAATCCTCGTCACCATTAACTAAATCAAAAACATCAGACAAAACGGCCGGAGTCAGGAGTACCTCTTCTCCGCCGATGGTACCAGTCATCGATTCGTCTGTGGAAGACGACGTGAAAGCCCATTCTTTGATTTCTGGGATGTTGATCTTAATCCTTGCAGACATTAACTTCTCTAATCCCTGATCCCTGCATAGCTGGAGAACTTCTACGATTCCTGCATCGCAGCTGCTGAAAGCTTCAAAATCCACGCTAAATCCTGCATCAAACTTCACGACGGCCAGAACTGCTGGAGAGACCGCCATGGATTCGCTGGAGAAACGCGAGAAGGACGAAGAAGATGAAGGGGACGAAGCGGCTGAAAATCGCAAGCGGGAAAGCAGAATGCGAAAAGGCACGCTCCGTCGACGATAAAGCAAAAGATCTTTTGACCTAGGTCGACTATCGGCTTTATATCAGACCGGATATAGTCGGTCTATTAAAAAGATCTAGACCCGATGGTCGAACTGTCGTTCGACGATCGGCTCAGAAGCAGAGTAGTCGGACTGCCGTTCGACTATTTCTGGCTTCTCAACCAACAGGCTATCGTCATCCAGAGATCGACGATGAGCTCGACCTGTTCGACGATGGTCGAACGTCGATCGACGATCTTCAAACAGATAAGCTATCATTAACCAGAGGTCGACGATAGGATTAAACCGTTCGACTATCTTCGAACGTCGTTCGACTATCTTCAAACAGATTTCAACATAGGCAGATATAATCACACTTAGTCTCGTCCATTAATCATGCCTAGTTGAACTAAAAAGAACAGATGCTTCTGTTCATCTAAAGGCTTGGTGAATATATCACCTCTCTGAAACTCAGTGGATATGAACTCAAGACAAATCTTGTTCTTTTCCACACAATCTCTCAGGAAATGGTGCCTAATCTCAATGTGCTTCGTTCTAGAGTGGTGCACTGGATTTTGTGCAATTGAGATAGCACTGGTACTATCACACATGATCTTGGTGTTCTTGTGTGAGTAACCATAATCCACAAGCTGGTTTTGAATCCACAGGATCTGTGAACAACAACTGGCAGCTGCTATATATTCAGCCTCTGCAGTTGAAGTTGAGACAGAAGCCTGCTTCTTACAGAACCAAGAGACCAATCTCTCTCCCAGGAACTGGCAAGTTCCTGAGGTGCTCTTCCTGTCAACTCTGCAACCAGCATAATCAGAATCAGAATATCCAATTAATTCAAACTCTGACTCAGCTGGGTACCAAAGTCCTAGATCTGGACATCCCTTTAGGTATCTCAGGATTCTCTTTAGAAAAATCAGATGAGATTCCTTGGGGTTGACCTGGAATCTAGCACAAAGGCATGTAGCAAACATTATATCTGGCCTACTTGCAGTTAGATATAATAGGGAACCAACAATGGCCCTATAATTCTTTTGATCAACTGGCTTGCCGTGATCATCAGAATCAATAACTACATTAGTAGTCATGGGTGTAGGCATTGCTGAAGCATCAGCCATCCCAAATTTCTTTACCAATTCCTTGGCATATTTGGATTGGGAGATGAAGATACCATCAGCATCTTGCTTAACTTGGAGACCAAGAAAGTAAGACAGCACACCCATGCTACTCATCTCAAACTTAGAGTGCATCAGGTCAGAGAACCTTTTGCAAAGTTTGGGATCAGTGGAGCCAAAAATAATATCATCTACATACACCTGAACTAACAGGATTGTGTCCTTGTGATGCTTGACGAAAAGGGTTCTATTAACTACTCCCCTAGTAAAGTTGTGCTCTAACAGGAAACTAGCTAAGGTCTCATACCAGGCCCTAGGAGCTTGCTTTAGTCCATAAAGAGCTTTCTGCAACTTAAAAACATGTGAGGGCTGAGTTGAAGAGACAAACCCTGGTGGTTGTTCAACAAACACCTCTTCCTTAAGCTCACCATTCAGGAATGCACTTTTGACATCCATTTGGAACACCTTAAACTTCATGAAGGCTGCATAGGCCAAGAAGATCCTTATTGCTTCTAGCCTTGCAATAGGAGCAAAGGTTTGGTCATAGTCTATACCTTCCTCCTGTCTGTAGCCCTGAGCTACAAGCCTAGCTTTATTCCTTACTATAATTTCATTTGCATCTAACTTGTTTCTATACACCCACTTGGTGCCTATGATCAGTTGGCCTTTAGGTCTTGGAACCAAAGTCCAAACTTTACATCTCTCAAACTGATTGAGCTCCTCTTGCATTGCAATGATCCAGTGGGGATCTAGCTCTGCATCTTTAAAGGTGAGGGGCTCAACCTGTGAGAGGAAACAAGCATGCATCACATCCTGTCTTAATTGATGTCTTGTTTGAACACCAGCTGATATATCTCCAATCACTTGAGATGTGGGGTGATCTCTAAGTGTGACAATATCAGCAGGTGGGATGTGATCTTCAGCAACAGTTGGGATTAATTCCTCAGGAGGAATTTGATCTACTGTTGGTGGAACAACAACAGCTTCAACAGCTTCAGCAATGTCTTCATCACTGTCTGATTCAGTGATCTGAAGAGTTGAAAGTTGAAGAATTTCTTTAGGGGCATCATGTACCTGCAAAGAACTTGAGGAAGGAGAATTTTCCTTCTCCTTGTAAAACATCTGGGACTCATCAAAAGTCACATGCACAGATTCTTCAATCTTACAGGTTGATTTGTTATAAACCCTATAAGCTTTTCTTACTTGGGAATATCCAAGCATGATTCCCATTGAAGCTTTTGCTTCAAACTTTCTAATATATTCTTTATTATTATTATGAATATACACAATACAGCCAAAAACTCTAAAATAATTAATTTTTGGTTTCTTTCCTTTAAGCAACTCATAAGGAGTTTTACACTTAAGTTTGTGTATCAAACTTCTATTCAAGACATAGTTGGCTGTACTAACAGCTTCTGCCCAATAGGATAGAGGCATGTTAGCATCTGCCAACAATGTGCTAGCAGCTTCAATGAGTGTTCTATTTTTCCTTTCAACTACCCCATTTTGTTGAGGAGTTCTAGGAGCTGAGAAGCTATGTTTGATACCTTCTCTCTCACAGAATTATTGCATGAGAAGAGAGTCAAACTCAGTACCATGATCACTTCTGATCAAGGCCACATGAGTAGAGTACTCAGTCTGCACACATAGTAGAAAGTCTGTAAGGGCTTTGAAGTTATCAGACTTAGTTCTCAAAAAGAAAACCCAACTGAACCTAGAGAAGTCATCTACAATTACTAATGTGTAATACTTCCCTCCTAAACTCTGTACATTTATTGGGCCAAAAAGGTCCAAATGTAATAAATACAGGATCCTAGGAGAATCACTTTTATTTACAGATTTAAAAGAATTCTTGGTTTGCTTGCCTAGCTGACAAGCCTTGCATAGGCTCTCCTTCTTGTAGGGGCAAGAAGGTAAACCTCTAACAAGGTTGTGCTTAGATAACCTAGATATATTTTTAAGGTTTACATGACTAAGCCTTTTATGCCATAGGGAATTATTATTAAGGGTTACTTCATTAAACAGGCAGATTTCAGATTGAGATGAATTGAAATCTACTAAATAAATGTTACCTATTCTAATACCTACTAAAACAATATTATTATTTAAAGTAATACTGCAAGAGGAGTTAGAAAATGAAACCTGGTAGCCAGCATCACACAGCTGGCTGACTGAAATCAAATTGTGCTTCAGTCCATTGACATAAGCAACTCTCTTGAAAGTAACTGCTCCAATTTTGATCTTGCCATAACCTTCTGTCTGACCACAGCTGGAGTCTCCAAAGATAACCTTTGGGCCGAGCTTAGCTTTGAATTTTGACAGTAGATCTTTATTTCC
This sequence comes from Platanthera zijinensis, assembly GCA_039513925.1. NCBI lineage: Eukaryota > Viridiplantae > Streptophyta > Magnoliopsida > Asparagales > Orchidaceae > Platanthera > Platanthera zijinensis. The sequence goes on along the minus strand of CM077091.1, from coordinate 138,837,961 downwards.
TGTCATATGCTTAGAGCATCCACTATCCAAATACCACTTATTTTGAGTGATTGGATAGGCCTTCACCTGCAATACAATTATTTAGACAGAGTGGACCCAGGTAACCTTGGGTCCCTTGTTTTTCACATAAGAAAAACTGGAAATGTATGAAAATGCAGGCTGAGGGTGATAACCTAGTGGGTGAGATCTCCTAGGTGGGATTCTCCATGCTGATGATGGGTCAACAAACCTAGGGTTTCTATTCTCATTTAGGTTTCTATGGAATTGATTATAATTTTGAAAATCATATTGAAAACGTCGATCGACGTTCGACGATGGGTGCTCAGATCGTCGACCTTCGTTCGACCATGGAGCTTCCGATCGTCGAGCTGCGTTCTACGCTTTTTGCATTTCTTTAAAGAGCTTCTTTCTCTTTTCTCTCTTAGCTTTATTTAAGGTTTTATTAACAAGGTTTACTTGCTCAGTGTTCTTCTTTCCACTAGCTGAAATGAAGTTCACTGGAGTTGAAAGATTATTTTTAAGAAGGACTGGGGGTTCACTGGGAGAAGCTCCTAAGCCTAGTTTATCATTACCTGACCTAGTGTTAGTCATGCTGGTAATTTCTAATAACTTAAGGCTTCTACCATTAAGGGATTCTTCTAATCTCTTAGACTTAGCTAACTCTATTTTAAGAAATTTGATTTCTTCACTACAAGTAGTGAGTTCTTCCTTTAACCTAACATTTTCAGAGGCTATTGATTCTGAGTCAGCTAACCTATTTCTAAGTTCTTTTATTTCTTTTTCTGAGCTAATTAAATCTAAACATAAAGATTTAAATTCTACTTTAAATTCTTCTGAAGAAAAATCATAAGAAGAAAGTACCTCATCTTCTGTAGGCATCTCTTCATCAGAATTAGAACTCTCTGCAGCAGAGTGGTTGCTGCAGGCATCTATTGCCATGAGGCAAATTTCTTTTGCCTTCTTCTCTTCCTCATCTTCACTGGAGCTTGATGAGGAGGATTCTTCATCAGAATCACTCCAGGTTTCAGCAATGAAACCTCTCTCCTTCTTTTTGTTTTTGTAGGAGGATGGCTTGGAGTGCTTCCTGTGCTGTTCTTTATCTTTTCTCTTGTCTTTGTTCTTCTCCTCTGGACACTCTGGCAAAATATGTCCAGGCTTCCTGCAACCATAACATATAATTTCTTTAGCAGGAGAGCGATCATACCTTGGTTTGTCTTCATAACGTGAAGACTTCTTTCTGAACTCCTTTCTCCCCATCTTGAGAAACCTTTTAGCAAACAGTGCCATAAGTTTCTCATTAGATTGGCTGCTTTCAGAAACATCTGTAGCCTTAAGAGCTAGAGACTGCTCTTTTCTTGTTGGAGTGGGGGTCTTTGCTTCAGCTTCTGCTTCTCTGGTCTTCAGCACTTGCTCAAAAGACTTGAGCTTGCCGAGGAGAGCTTCAGTGGAGATCTCATTAGTACTTCTGGCTTCTTTGATGGGCCAGATTCTTAGATCCCATGTGCTAGGGAAGCACATAAGAATCTTATCATTGACCTCTATCAATGATATGTCCTTGACCAGGGTCCTCAGCTCATTGATGATTGAGCTGAGCCTGGTGTACATAGCTTCAACTGATTCAGCATCAGTTTTCTTGAAGTTCTCGTACTGTGAGATCAGGTTGGACCTTCTGTCCTTCCTTTCATCAGCTGAACCAGCTACAATCTGGTTCAGTGTGTCCCACATGGCCTTTGCTGAAGAGCAATCAGCAACCTTCTGGAACACCTCATCAGACATTGTCTGAGCCAGTATGTTCATTGCCTTGGCATCTGCAATTTTGGCCTTCTTGTACTCATCATTATAATCTGGAGGAGGCACTGCACTCATATCAGATGATGAGGCAGTGGCAGCAGCAGGTGCTCTTGGGGGACCTGACAAAATAGAAGCAAAAATACTTTCATCAATATAATTCATATAAAGTTTGATCCTTGCCTTCCAGATGCCAAACTTAGCTAAGTTGCATGCTGGAGGTCTGGTGCTTGAATAATCCTTAGACTGGGCCATGATAGTGAATATCTATAAGCTTTGGTATCTATCAGGATCTTGTGACTTAGGTGTTAGCCTATTCAGTCAATCAACCTCCCTCTGATACCAATTGAAAGTGAAGGGATAGATACTACTCTAGAGGGGGGGTGAATAAAGTTATCAAATTTTGCACAAGACAAAACTTAATGGTCTACCCAACTCCCTTGGAGTGAAGTGCGGAATGAAAGGTTATAGATGTAGATTTAACCCTAGAGCCTAACACAAGTGTAGTGCACAAACTCAAGCTAACTGTAATTACAGTTAGGGCTTGGAAAAACCTAATCAGCAACTAGCAACCTAGTTATATCTAATCACAGCCACAATACAGGAATTAAACAATGGAATCCAGACGACACAAGGAAATTTATAGTGGTTCCCCAAACAACTTGGGTACGTCCACTCTTCTACCCACACGGTAGGAATCCACTCAGGTTTTTGATCAGGTGCCCTGCCACCAACAGAATCTGCTTCAGGTAGATTCAGAAACCCTTTAGACTTTTGATCAGGTGTCTAAAAACCAAGCACAGGTTTTTGATCAGGTGCCCTGCCACCAAGGGATACTTTTGAAGGGAGTAATAACCCTGTACAGGAGGGGGAAGAAGGTTAAGATGTCTTCTCTATTTTACAATAGATTAGAGAAGCACAAAAGCTTGCACTGAGCTAAAATGCTCTAAAGAATCAAGGCTCCCCCTGGCTCAAAGATGTCCAGGTGAAGTCTTGCTTCAGTGCAGAAGACTCTTCAGAAAGTTCTGAAGGAAAAACTACAGGAAGAAAATAAATAATAAAATAAAGATCTTCAAGCAGCTATTCTTCTTCTTCTTCTTCTTCAAAGGATCTCTGAGTTTGAACTTCCTGAAAGCAGGAGAACTCAGGTTGAAGAAGAGATGAAGATCTTAACACTTCTCAGTTAGATGGAGTTTTCTGAGAGCAGAAGGCTTGAAAGCTTGAATGAACAACTGGTTAGCTATTAGCTAGCTTGAATCCTTCTTCAAAGGGTTCTTTATATAATAGCAGCAAGCAACGGCTCTCTTCCATTTGAATTATTTGTCTTCTTCTGAGCCTTGAGACCTGGGCTGTAAATATCAAGAAGACAGAAACATCTCTGCAGCAAAACATTCTATAAAAGGAATAACCCTTTTTCTAAGAAGCTGCAAGACCAAATCAAATAACAAAGGACTAAATAAAGTCACATCAGAAATAATCTCTTTATAGCAAAAAGAAGACTTTTCAGTCCAACGGCTATAAAGGGCTGTCAGCAGATAAAGTAATTTATAAAGACAGCTAATAAGACAAACAACTTTATCTTAAAAAGATTTGACTCAGGCAAAAGAGATGGAGCAAATATTGCCTGGAAATTTTATCATACAGCTTAAAATAATGTGCCAGAAAATGTATTAATTAATTAATTAAATATAATAAATAAATACAAAATACAAAGGCAGGCAGAAAGCGTCGAACGACCTTCGGAGATCGTCGACCGACGCACGGAGATCGTCGATCTATCGGGCAGATAGTCGAACGATCCAGATAGTCGACCTATCGAAGAAGATAGTCGAACTACCCCGGCAGATAGTCGATCTATTAGAGCAGATAGTCGAACTATCAGATAGTCGATCTATCAGGACAGATAGTCGAACTATCAAGCGCAAGCAGATAGTCGACCTATCAAGCAGATAGTCGACCTACCTCAGAAAACAGATAGTCGACCTATCAACAGATAGTCGACCTATCAGCGCAGAACAGATAGTCGACCTATCAACAGATAGTCGAACTATCAGCGCAGAACAGATAGTCGACCTATCAACAGATAGTCGAACTATCAGCGCAGAACAGATAGTCGACCTATCAATAGATAGTCGAACTATCAGCGCAGAACAGATAGTCGACCTATCAACAGATAGTCGAACTATCAGCGCAGAACAGATAGTCGACCTATCAACAGATAGTCGAACTATCAGCGCAGAACAGATAGTCGACCTATCAACAGATAGTCGACCTATCAGCGCAGAACAGATAGTCGACCTATCAACAGATAGTCGAACTATCAGCGCAGACAAAGCGTCGACCAACTGATAGACGATCGTCGATCAGCCGATAGACGATAGTCGAGCGGCGTTCGACTATAGTCGAACGAAAAACCTACTTAACCAAATTCTCAATCTGGAAAAGTGAGGACTCTACAACTAGACTACTAACCATTGACCATAGATATTTCTTGGGTCAAGGGGGCACAAAGGAGAGGACTAAACTCAAATCAAAACTAGGGTACCAACACAGCCACTTGCTTCTTCATCCACCTCATTGTCACTATCTCAAAGTGACAGAGGGTCCCTGATCCCTATCATTGCAGCTAGATAGGCCTTATCTCCTTCAACAGCAACAACAAAATGCCCAATGTAGGCTCTATCCTCTTCTTCTGAATCAGAAGATGATGAGTCAGTTTGACTCCATCTCTTCTCATTCTTGGCAAGAAAGGTCTTTTCCTTCTTTCCCTTGTGGTGGTGGTGGTGTTTCTTCTCACCTTTATTATCACTTATTTCTTTTCTTTTGACTGGGTAGTCAACAATGATATGCTCAGGCTTGCTACAATAATAATATATTACATTAGCAGAAAATGTTTACTAGTTTTAGAATCATACATGTCTCCTTTGGAGAATTTCTTCCCAGATTTGCTATGATCTTTCTTGTAGTATGAAGAAGAGGAAGGTCTTCTCTTCTATTACTTCCTCTTCATTATCTTCTAGAATTGCCTTGAGAAGGCAGCAAACTCCCATCTGATATGTTGCTGCTAGATGTGCTGGACTCAGTGCTCTCTGAATCAATTAGCCTTCTTGGGGGATTGACAATTCTCTCTTTGCTCTTCTTAGAGCTCTCAGTCTTGAGAGCCAATATCCTCTCCTTGGCATAGGACCTAATGGTGGTCTCCTCCTCCTTCCTAGCGGATAGTTGCATCTCATAGGTGAGCAACTTTCCAAATAATTTGTGAGGAGGAGTTTCAGCAAGCTTGACCACTTTCCTGATGGCACATATCTTTTTTTATCAGTCTCTGGTTAGAGACCTTATTGAAGACCCTTTTATAGGTCTTCAACTCATTTACCACCCGGAAAAACCTTTCATAGCACTCAGCTATGATGTACTTGTTGTTCTGTCTAAAGGCCTCATACTCATGATTGAGCAGAGATTTCCTATCATCCCTAAATTCGCATATGCCCTCCATATACAGTATCAGTGTCTCTCACATCTCCTTGGCAGTCTCAAAATGCACCAAGTTCTGGAAAATGGAATCATCAATAGCACTTACTATGATATTTTTTGCTTTTTTTATCCATAGTAGCAAGTGCTACTTCATCCTTGGTCATTTCATTATAGGTCTTGGGCACTCTCGGGTTTGGGTCAATGTTGGAGGCCTTTTGGGGGATAAAGGGTCCCTCCTGAACTTTGATATAAATCCTAAGGTCAGAGACTTTCAAAAAAAGTCTGACCTTTTGCTTCCATATGCCAAAGGTCTCCTTTCTGCATATAAGCAACTTCATAAAGCTCATCTCTTTATGATCCTCTGCAGCAAACATCTTGAAATTTTATTTGACTACACCTTATAGGATCTTGTCAGATTGTTAAGTCTTTTTTGACCAACCTCGCATTGATAACACTTAATAGTTAGCTGGGTAGTAGTCTAAATCACCTAGAGGGGGTGAATAGGTTGATTGTATTATTATTCTTTTTTACTCTACAGTTTAGTCTCAATTAAACATCACATAAAGCACACCGAAATTTTATAGTGGTTCCCCAAGGTCTGGGTACATCCACTTTCCCTCGCCTCTTTTCTAACAGTATGTTAGACAAGACAACCTTCTCTAAACCCAGCTCAAAGAGCTTACAACACAGATCCCTCAGGATCTCTCAAGTTTCCTCCAAACCCTACCTCAGGTCACTGCCCTACAACTCAGAGTAAGTTATACTCCTACAGCTCAGTGACCCTCCAAGTCACCTACCTCAAGCCTATCAAGAAGCTCTACAACTTAGGCTCTAAGGACAGCCCTATACTCGAGCACACAAGCCTTACACTCAGGCACACATTCCTTACACTCAGGAACATAGGCCTTATAGCTCATAACAAATAATTCTTACAATATTGTTTTTTAGATTACAATAGAAGACATTAGAAGATATACACCTTTAGATTTGGTCTTTTGTTAAAATAGAATAGCTTAGAACTTTCTTGGAGCAGGGCTTGAAGTATTGTTCTTCAGCTTGTGCCTTAGCTTCTTCTTGATCTCCCGTCTCCTTATAGCAAGAAGAAGATCAACCATTGATCCTTGATGGACCCAACCTGTTATCCTTAGATCTGAGAACAACTTATGAAAGCACAAGGCCGTTGGCACTCTCAGCACTTCCAGTACTTTGTAGCAGCACTTAACAGCGGCAACCACAACTTGGCACTAGCACACACACAATCCTCTTCTTCTTGACCTAGAAGATGCTTTATATAGGATCCATCAATCTGCAACGGCTCTTGGATTGATTTGATCTTACATGGACAAGAATGGATAAAGCTATTTTGCATTATTAGTCTTCCGTTAAAAATGGGTTGCATCATCTCAACGGCTATATTCAAAATTGTCTCAACGGTTTAGATGAGACTGGCTTTTGTCTCAGTGACAGATTAACTACATCTCAGCGATTTCGCTGAGAGCACACTGCTATCATAGTAGGGCTGGGATAGGCTGTTGTCTCAGCGCCTATTAGCTGAGTCTCAACGGTTCCGCTGAGACCAGATAGTCTTCTCAACAAATTTCTCTAGAATAGTTGAGACAAATATAGTAATTTCCAGATCTGTTCTAAACATGTTTTTTGAATAACTTAAACCTGTATAATGAGTAAAGTAGAAGGTCTATCAAATACATTATGCACTTAGCATTGAAGGTGATGCCTCTTCAAATCCAAGGAACATTGAAGGGAAATATTCCCAACAAAGGTACTAAAGGGGTCCATCGTCTAGCTCGCAATGAGGAGCTAATCTTAGCTGAGATTGTAGAGGCCTTGAATTAGGAGGATATATTGAAATATTTGAGGCATTGTCCCACCACCTTTTAGTTGCGCTTGTATGAGAGAGATGCACTCAAGGGGTTCATCAGTAAGCTTTTAAGGGGAGATGGTCTTGATTGACAATGCAGAGTTGTGGACATAAGCAGGCAAATTGAGATACTCGGGGCATTGTCCCATAATTTTTTAACCTCACTTGCGAGAGGGAGAGGGGGTCCGTTGGCCAACTTGCAAGGGAGGCCAATCTCGATCAACAATGTTGAGGCTTGGATTTAGGAGGGAAAATTGAGATATCTGAGGTGTGTCACACCACCTTTTAGCTACACTTGCGGGAGGGATATGAACTCAAGGGTTATGTATGACAACTTGCAAGGGGGAGTTGATATCGGCTGACAATGCAAAGACTTGAACTTGGGAGAAAGTATTATGTACCCAAGGCATCACCCAATCACCCAACCAAAGGTATTTTGGATGTTTAGACATATCCAGTTGTTCAAAAATACCCGCGTGGGAGAATCGAAGATCCGTCCCTTATAAAATTTTCTAAATCATGACTCTAGAATCACTCCAGGTAGCCCAATTGGTGGGTGAGAAGTGCACTCGAGAGCTTGACGGCTAACATGTAGGGGGACTGATCTCAACCAACAACGCAGAGGCTTGGACTTACGAGGAGTTATGTACCCGAAGCATTTTTTTATTACTCAATTAAGAATTTCAAGGAGGGAGATGGTGGTTAATGTTCTAAATCACTTGCAAAGATGGGTCTCAACTTGATAAGACATAAAGCTCAATCCTTCAAAACTCTCGGGTTAGCATTAATCGAGAAGTGAGTAAACATTCATAAATAACATAACTTGGCAAACATATATTGCTCCTTTAGTGTTCAGGAGCACAAAAAAATGCTTCAAAGATTTTACTACAACATCAACATTCTTCAATACGAGATATCCTTTTTGGAACACTTTGATTCAAATGTATTTGTCGAAGTATATTCACATACTCTGCTTGATCTCTTCCTTCCTAGCCGTGGAGAGGTCCCAAAGTTTTTCGATGAAGTCGAGGGAAATCATCCACGCCTCTTCATTCACAAGACATCATTATTCCTCTCCATCCCCTGCTACAACAACCCATGGACTTTTCACCTCGAACTCTACAGAGATGAGATTTTCATATATGTGTGACAACTTGAAAGGAGTTTCACCAATTGTTGAGCTCGAGGTGATTCTTAGGTCCTAGAAGACCGAAGGAGGCTATTCCACCCAATTCCCTTTTAAGTGTTCTACTTTCTTCTTTGGGAGGTTGACGATGAGTTTGTTAGCTGCCTCCAAATATTCATTGCTTCAGGTGTGATGGATGGATGCGAAGCGAAAATCTATTTCCAACTAACTGCAAAAATCAATCAACTCTATGTTGTCAAACTGCAGACCATTGTTTGTCATGATTGTGAGAGGTATCCTACACTTACATGTGATCTCTCCTCAAATAAATTCTTCACCATCTAAGATGTGGTCTTAGTTAGTGTCTTAGCCACAATTCACTTCGATAAGTAGTTAATTATAACTAACAATATTTTTTTATCACTTGTATGAGGGAACAAACCTAGCAAGTTCATTCACCATATAGCAAATGACCATAGGACTATGATTGATCAGAGTTGCTGAGCTTGATATAGCTGGAGTGGGTCATAAAGTTGACCCAATATGGCTATTTGTACACTTTAAAATCAAAATTTAAAATAGTTTTTTAACCCCTAAAAAGCACTAAATGTACCCCCCACCACCACCACACACACATAATCCTCAATACTCCTCTCGAGGAGGAAGCTGTCGTGACCTGAAGGGTTTTCACAGGGATTGTCGTAGGCCATGGGGGATGTGGGCGGTGGAGATCCGGGATCCAGGTCAGAGGAAAAGGGTTTGGCTCAGAACATTCGTTACGACGGAAGAGACAATTGTCGTTTGCGATTCAGCCACTTTTACCCTCAAAGGGGAAATAGCCTTCAAGAATTTCCTTATAGTGAAGTTTCAATCCTAGGCAGTGGCTGGATCGACGGAGAAGACCATCCCCGACAAGCTCTCCCTGTACTTCACCTCTCTGACCTCCTTCCTTTATTACAGCATAGACATGTGTCTCTTTGACTTCCTCAACTATGGAGAGGCCGACTCCTTTTGGCTCCGCATGGAGCCGCCGTTACGTTTGTAGGAACATTCATCGTCGAAGCAGCAATGTTGGGAATTTGAGTTCAGCAATTTCAACACCAAGGATTTCTTGCCGAAAGTCGTTATCTTCCGCCCTCTCTATATTTACAGTAAAGCCCTTGCTGTTGGAGAAGGAGGATGCCGCTCCAAAATACGTCATCGTGGTCGGGGGAGCCACTGGGTTTGAAAGGTGTGTTGAGCACGACGTGGATGCTCCATTACAGGAAAAGAGCAGTGAAGATTATGTGCGGGTACCTTTAGTATATTTTGAGGGTTGAAAACCCGTTTTAAATTTTGATTTTAAAGGGTACAAATAGTTATATTGGGTCTATAATTATCTAACACCCAAAAAAATAATGTCTAGCGTGAAATACTGTTGCTCCTCACTCGGAGCTCATGTAAATCGATCTAAATTGCACCGTCTTACTCTAGAAGCAGTCGAGCGTGCAAATAGTCAATGAGATTGAGAAGGTAGGCAAGAAGGGATTTTTTTGGCGCGAAAAATCTCGAAAATAGGAGAAAACCCACGTGTCTGACACTGTGTCGGCCAAACTTTCACTAGTTTTTATTGTTGTACATGGCTTTTAATAGAAGGTCAGAGTGACAGGTCACGCCTCGTTATAACTTGCATGGAGAGAGAGAGATGTGTTCGAAGCGTAACAAATCACCACTCGTGAAACTAAGTTATTTTCTTTTATGCAATGGGGAGCACCGTGCTCTAGAAGCTTGGTGGTCTTCTGCTTGTGTTCGAAAGCTGAGGAGCGATCTGCTCGTCTCGACTCCTGCGGATTTTCTCCTACTATTTGCAATGGAGTCTAGAGCGGGGAGCTTGTTGTTGGCTTGAGGGCACTGAGCACTGAGTGCGATGCGTGCGGGATCCTTGTTGCAGTGGAAAATGTTCGTGCGGAGCGAAACATGTGCATGGGGGCTCGAAGATGAATGAAGGGCATCGAAGAGTGAAGGAGATTCCTAGTGGAGCTCTCACGCGCGCAGAAGAAGATGGAAGAGAATCAGACCTGAAAAAAGGAAACCACGAGGTCCTATTTATTCGTCATATGGGTGGTTACGGTGGTTACGCGGCTATCCGTAGACCGTAATCACTTTAATTAATATTTACAGACCGAAACTTTATAATTTAATAAGCGCATTTTTTAGATGAATTACTACGCGCATCACTGCTATTATTTTTGGTCGTACGCGCCCTCCCATGATGGGTGGTTACGCGAGTGGTTACGAGGCAGTCGAATGGTGGAGATCGCGAGGTGTTGATCGGACGTGGGGAGAGACACCTTGCAAGGGAGACCGACGGTGAGCCCGCGGCGACAGAGAGACGACTGGGGAGGAAGGAGTGGCGGCCGACCGCGGGATCTCGCTACCGCGAGGTGTGGCAGCAGTCGACCGAGGGGCCGGTCGCGGACCTTGCAACCTCTCTAGCGCGGCCGCGTCAGCCGGCTAGTTGCAGACACGGGCCTTACAGTCGTGTTTGTGCGACTGCAAAGAGTAGCGGGGGTCGGTCAGGAGGCCGGTCGCGGGCCTCGTGACCGCATTCGCGGGGTCGCGAGGCACGACGGAGGCCAATCGCAGGCCCTTGCGGTCACAGTCGTGCAGCCGCAAGGCGTGGCGGTGGCCGGCCGGGAGGCGGACCGCGTGTCCTGTGGCTGGGGTGGCCTGCCGGGAGGCCGACCGTGTGCCCTCCGACCGCAATCGCGAGGCATGGCGGTGCCCGGTTGTTAGGCCGGCCGCAAGCCTCCGCAGCTGCACTCGTGCATTCGAGTGGCGACGACGAGTCCTCGCGCGGTGGTCGGTCGTGCGTTCGTTGGCCGCGGGCGGTTGGTTTGAAGGTAGTGCATGTGCATGGATCGTGCATGTGGATCGTGCATACGGATCGCGCGCGTGGCAGTTTTGGCGGTTTCCTCCACAACCGTCTACTAAGTTAGTTTGGGACATGAAAATTCCAACTATTTACAACCCAAAATATCTATAAATTAAGGGAGACTCCATCAAATATAATTTTTCTTATTTGAATACAAGTGTGAGAGACTGAAATCCGCTCCTATGACCAACCGCGACAATACCCCGACTATGATAATATCTCAACTGCGACAGTACCCCGACTGCGACATGCCCAAGGGCTTGCTAAGCTTTTTTTTCCTCACATGGCTTTCATATTTCATGTGCCCGTAGTCATTCTCAAACTTATGGTTTTGTCGGCAATGCCCCATCACAAAGCCTGCCACCTGAACCGGCCCAGCAGCTCCTGGGTTTGGTTCATTTACCGGTTCAAGCTTTTAGCACTACCGTGGGATCATAGCCATCAAGGCCCCTCAACGGGGATCCGGATCCCGAGTTCTTATTTTGCGGATTAATGAGATGGAATCAGAAAAAATGATGAACATGAAAGTTGTAGATATCTCCGAGACGAATAACTTTCATGTTGAATATTTTTTGATTTGAAGTAGTTTGAATCCCCGATTTGGGCCCCGAAAAATATTAAATATTTTTCGGACCGATTTTTTTCGGGGCCCAAATCGGGGGTCTAAACGACTTCAAATCAAAAAATGTTCAGCATGAAAATTATTCGTCTTGAGAATATATACAACTTTCATGTTCATCATTTTTTCTGATTCCGTCCCATTAATCTGCAAAATAAAAACTCCACCCCCTGGAGTTCCCGCAAGAACTCCAGGGGATCCGAATCCCCTCAATGGCGGTGAAGACAAATTAAGGTTCCGTTTACGATAACTTATTTTCACCGGTCAAGCGATTACGACTGCATGAACCGGACCTTCGTAACCACTTGACGGGTGAAAATAAGTACTCCCAAATTGAGCCTAAAAGAAAACTTATTAGATTGAGATGCTTCCCTAAATGGACCTGGAAGGTCTTCTTCCTCTCTTGGTTCCACCAATGGATTCTTCCCCAAAATTAAAGTAATCTCAACGGAATTCCGTAACCCATAATCCCTCTCCCTCAATTTACATCAATTTTTGTTTTCTAATTTTCTCATCAAAATTCTCAAGAGAAGAACAGATAATTTTTTTAAAAAAAAACACACACAGATTAGAATCCTCCCACAACATGCAAAACCTAATTTACTCACAATCAGAGCCAAAAAAAATGAAAATTGATGGAAGAAATTTGAAAAACTCAGAATATCAAAGAAACCCCATTAATTTCCACATCCAAGAACAAACTGTATACATAGCGAGAGAAATACATACTGCAGCCGTTGATTATTTGTACATTAATCATCACAATACATAAAGTTTGCAATAAGCAGAGTTCCCACAGAGACAACGTAATAATCGAAGCCACCAGGTTCGTCAGATCACGAGCAGACGCAAGTTTTATCCAGAGCGATCAGATCCTCCTCCGCGCCGCTTCGAAAAGCGTGGTAGCCCAACGCCAGCCCGAACACCGTCGCCAGAAAGACCCCTCCGTTGAAGGACATAACGGCGAGCATGAGGAGGTACCCTACAGCGGCGTTCACGCCGAAGAGCGCCGAGGCTGCGATCCTCGCAGTTGATCGTCCGCCGGCGGAGCCGGCGAAGAGAGGAGCCTCTACCGAGGAGGGATTTGATTTGGAAAGTAGCTTCAAGCGGACGCGGCGATCCTCGAGGTATTGGTAGAAGGCGGAGGCGAGGAAAAGGGCGATGAGGGAAAGAAGGTATGAAATCCAGGAGTCGGTGCGCCACGAATCTACTAGGATCGTGACGCTTTTACCCCAGTAGAAGGTCATGTGCATCATCTTCGCCGGCGGCAGACGGCGGCGCGGGATGCGGAGGAGACGAGGAAGGGAATCGGAGACCCGGCGGGGGATTTTGACGATAGAGAGAAAGGGGAAGAATTTATTGCCTATGTGATTACCAATTTGCCCTTGTACGAAGGACATAGTTTTTTTTTAATTAATTCGTTTTCTTTTAAGTTTGTACTGTAATTGTACGAGTTCTTGTGCTATCATTTAGTACTTGACCAAATTGCCCCCGAGTTAGTTAACTATGATTCAGCACTGTATCAAAGGAAAGTTGCGGGTCTTCGATCCAGATTAAAGTCGTGAATGTAGACTGAATCCAGACTTCATTCTAACCCCAAAATGAAATAGACGCCAAAAGAGATTAATAAAGAAATAGGAAACTGGTGTTTTTAATTTCAAGGGGCTTAATTATTGCTTGGATTTATGTTTAGGGCTCTTTATAATATATTGGATGGTATTTGCAACGTTTTGAGAACCGGACAGGCGATCGAACTGGTGAGATCAAAGGTTCAAGGTCTGACCGGTCCGACCAGGGTTGAACCGTGATGTTGTATAATATATTTATACTATTATTTTAGTAAACTTTAAAAGAGTAAAATTAATAAATTATACACCGAACTATAAAATGAAAATCATTATAAGCCAAAAATCAAAACATATTACATATCATCAAACACAACATTAGATAATAATGTTTTGTGACATTGTCGCATTAAAATTATAAAATGACTGTCTCAAAATACTGAAAATAGTAATAATCTACTAATATATAATTATTTATCACAAATTCAAATCGTAGTTTAATAAGTCAAACTCAAATCCTCCACCAAAGTCATTGCCAACACCATCAAAATTCGCAATACGCTCATCTCCAAAAGTCTCCAAATCGGTGTGCTCAACAAATGGTTCAGTATTACAAATTTGTTCATAATCTGCAAGTTCAATATATATAATTTAATTATGAAACAACTTATATTTTAACCATACAATTATACATAAATATTGACATATAGGTACATATGCACTTACTTTGAGTTGGTAGTGTAGTATCAAGGTTTTGTTCTACAACTATTGGGATAGCGTCTTTATTGTAAATTTCATTTTCTAAATCATCATATGTAAGCTCTGGCACTGGTTCCTCCTCTACCACCCAAAAGTCCATCAAATCAATACATGAGTAATCTAAAAGATCGTAACTCCTTTTCATATAAGTAAACCTAAAACCAACATAGAATGATAGAATATAGAAGTGTAAAATATTATTAAAAATATACAAAATATAAAATAATTTAAATATAAAACCAACATAGAATGATATTAAATGAAAGTCGTACTGATTTATCATATTAAGATTATAGCGAACATATACAAGATCATTTAATCTTTGGTGCTCCAAAATGATTTTTTTCTTTTTGTGTGAATTTTTTTGAAAACACTCCAATTTCTTTCACAACCCGAATAAGATGATGTTTGACTAAGAATACGAATTGCTAGTTTTTGTAATTGAGGAGCACAATATTCAAACATTCTCCACCATTCATCTAGAAAAAAATAAGTATAAACATCATTATTAGTGTATGATAATTGAAAATTCAAAAATTGAAACATTTAACATTTACAAAATAATTTTGTGTGCTCACCGGGTTGCATTTCTATCGTTAATTTAATTGCAATGGGTTTTCTAAAACTTTCTAGTTGATCACGAAATAGTCTAACTTCCATCATTGCTTCTTTTGGTTTGCTACAAACTTCCTTATTTCTAATCAACTCGACCAACCCTTGCATCACTTCTGGTTTTTGACAATAGTTATCTCTATCATACTGAAATTTTGGATTCAGAAAATATGCGGCGGAGTGCATCCCTTGACGAAACTGATTATCCCATCTACTCTTGATAATAATTGTGTATGACTTGTACAATCTTTTGTTATCTTTGAATAAATTTTTGATTGATTTCCTTACCCTATATAATCCATCATAAACATATCCAAGTAATGGTTTCTCATCAGCATCAACAATACGTAGTAATCTTATTATTAGACCCGATATTTTTGTCATTATCAAGCAAGAAGACCAGAACTTGATATCCAAAAAAATTAATGTTGCTTCTTTTCTTTTCACTGTCTTAGCTAGCTTGGAATCATAGTAGTATTTACTTGTTATCAAAGCTTGTAAATCATGCTTATGATCATGCACACTCTTTATGATCATGCACACTCTTTTACCTTTATCTTGTGCGACAAGATTTTGGGTTATAGAAGTAGTAGATCCTTTCTCCTCAATTATGTGATCATCATATATTTTTTCTCTGGACTCTTGAATCTCTTTTTTTTTTTCAGAAATTCTTTTGAGATTCTGTTTCATTTGATGATGAATATCATGTGGAACCTTTTTACAAGCCTCAATATTTCTTTTAATCCCAGCTAAATGTTGTTTCATTCTATTTATTTCTCCCCCACTATAAATAGTTCCACAATGTAAACATCTATATTTTTTTACCACTATCATCTTTTACTAAACTAAAGTGTTCCCATCCCGGATCATTTTTCTCACGAACTTGTGCACTATTATTTGTTGATTCTACTCCTTCCATATTGACGTATCTATTAAAAATGCATTGATAACACAATATTAATTGACATTGTAGAAGCTTACAAACAATTGATAAAAGATTGTTTAGTAATGAATAGTAAAAAAAATTATACATGTACAAAAATTATACCTCTCTTGATCCAAAAACGGTATTACTGAAATATCAAACTTCAAGTAAAATCCCTTGCAACCCTCTTAGAGTATTTGAATTAGCTGCAAACATCAATAATTAGATTACTATTAAGTATTAGCAAAGACTAAAATACAATAGACTTTTATTGCCTAAATAACTTCTATAATTTTATCTCATTCTAATTCAATCAAAGACAGTAGCATGTTAATAATACAGCAGCTGCAAAAATAGATATTACAAGGCATGGCAGTAGCATGTCTGCAGGTTAAAAAGATAAAATTTTGTTTAGAACAAAAGGAGTAAATCAGCATATAAAATTGAAAAGGGTAATTATAAGGTCTAATTTGGTGATTAATAATTTTGAACGCTTATTAAGCAACCTGGAAATTTTAAAAGCTATAATAAAACATAAGAATAAGGTTATGAATTAAGAAGAAAACTAAAGAGTTGAACAAACTATTGAGCAACGCACCAATGCAGAAAAAACACATGACACAGCAACAAGGAAAATATCCACCTTATATGTGGAATAATTACTTTCTTATCTATTAACGGTGATACTTCTAAGTTCTAACTGATTGGCCAGAGACAGACAATTTCATAGTTTAAATAAGAATTTCAGTCGTTATAGGAATTGATTAATGTCGCAATGAGGACAAAAAAAGAAATCAAAGAAGCATCAGCTATCATTCAGAAGGTGGAGAAGCCTGATCAAAAATCATCTTCAAATTTCTCCAGCCTAGATCTACCCTAATTTCAACTTCAAAAAGCTTTGAAAAGCTAAGAAGGGTTGGATAAAATCTATCTTGTCAAAATCAAAGGAAGCAAACTCATCAGGATCAGATCAAGAAGCTGTCACTCATTCCTCTCTTACTGGGTAACATTTTCTAAAATCTATTTTGTTTTCATCATTAATTGTGAAAGATCTACCTGTAGATCCGAGTGTAGGAGAATTATTTTCTTTAAATTATAAGCCTGTGTTACAAAGGCTGAGGTAGGGCTGGGTTTGCCTGAGGTAGGAGAAGTGGGTATTTCTCTGAGTTATAGGGCAGGATTTGCCTGAGGAGTAGGAGTGTGGATTCATTCTGAGGTAGAGTTCTTGGGAAGAACTTGAGGTGTGGGATCTTGGTGATCTGAGTGGTAAGACTTATATAGTCTGAGTTGTTGGAGCCAGGTGGGCTCTGAGCTGTAAGATCTGAGGATCTGAGTAAAAGATTGAGAAAGAGTTTAGCTGAATCTAGTTCATTGCTAGATAGGCGAAGGGGGAAAGTGGGTGTACCTATAAATTGGGGAACCTTTATAAATCTGTGTGCACTGTGCTGTGATTGTTGTGCTTTGATAGTTTTTGAATTGCTGATTAAGATTTTCTTGTTTATCGGACTAAGTTAATCAATATAAAGATAGTATATCTCTGAATTTTTAAAAGGAGTAGTCATTATTTAAATTGGACCTATTCACCCCCTCTAGGTCATTCTAAATCCTAAAGCAAATATTTACAATTGGTATCAGAGGGAGGTTCACTAAAAAAGGCATAACATCCTAGTGAGAATCCATAGGATTGGAAAGAAAGACTTATCATGGCCCAGAGGGAAAATAATTCCATCAAGCTCCATGTCTGCTCCAAAGAAAATTTTGGAATATGGAAGGAGAGAGTCAGATTATTTATGGAAGAAGCAGATCCAAAAATTTATATCACAGTGATTAAAGGACATTTCATTCTCATGAAAGTGTCAGTTCTTGATGCAAACATCAAGACACCCAAAACTTACACGGAGATGGATAATGATGAAATCATTCTGGCCTCTATGGACAAGAGGGCTCAGAATATTATAGTGAGTGAAATAGATGATTCCACTTTTTAAAATCTGATTCATTGTAAAACATCAAAAGAAATGTGGGAGTTACTAATAGTTTACATGGAAGGAACTGAAGAGGTCAGAGATGATAGAAAATCTCTGCTAAACCAATAATATGAAGCCTTCAGACAGGATAAGAAAGATTCAGTGGCTGACTACTTTGAAAAATTCTTCAAAATTGTGAACAACCTGAGGACTTATGGAAGGAGCTTTACTAACTGTGAATTTAATGACAAGTTCTTGAGGTCCCTGAACAAGGAATGAGACATCAAGATCTGTGCAATTAGAGAAATGGGCAATTTAGCCAATAGAGACCCCCAGACACTTTTTGGCAAGCTGCTGCCCCATGAGTTACAGCTCAACCTCAGAAAGTTTGAAGAAGATTCAGCCAGAACACACAATAGAGAAAAGACCTTGGCCCTAAAGGCTGAGTCATCCAGAAAAGTTAGAGAAAAGTCAACACTCACAAAAAGACTGGAAAAAACTTCTGAGTGTTCAGAATCTTCCTCATCAGGAGGAGACCTGACGGAGGAGGAATTGTCTCTCTTCTCTAGACAGTTCAAGAAGATGTTGAGGAGAAGAAGGCAAGGAAGCAAGAAGGGTCTAGCTGGAGACTCTTCTCTCAAGAAGACCAATCATCCAGATAAACCCAGGAAGAAGAAATCTGGGGACAGGTATGGGTCTTCGCAGAATAAATATATTAAGACTAATATAGTGTATTATTGTTGCAATAGAAAATGGCATGTCTTAGCTAATTGCTCAGCAAAATGAAAGGAGAAAAAGTCAGAAAACTTGAAAGATGGACAGCATAAGAAGGCTGACAAAAGCCTTTTAGCAAAAAGACAGTTGACACGGTCTGACAGTGAGTCTGATTCATCAGAATCAGAAGAGGAGGAGGCTCTCATGGGCCTGATGGCTATTGAGGAAACCCAACCAGGAGAAGAAGATCACGATTGTTCAGATCCTGCTAAGATAAAATCAATCTCTCATAGTTTAGCCTTAGATTCTTTTTCTGCCTCAGAAAATGAATCATGTTCACACTTCTCTAATAGTAAAAAACATGATTAAGACAATGAAGCTGATTTTAACTCCCTTATCAACAGATATGAGAAGTTACTAAAGACCTTGATTGTAAGCAAACAGCTTGTTAAGGATCATGCCAAAGAATTAGAATACTTGTGAGGAGTATCTTTTCAGTTGGTAAGTGCAAACACAAAGTTGGACCTACAAAAACTGAAACTTATAGAACTAACTAACAAGAAAGATAGCCAGGCAAAGGTGATAGTAGAACAGGTCAAGACTGTCAAAAAACTGAAAGTAAAGCTTACTCAGGAAAGATTGTTCTTGACTCAATTATCAAACCTAAGTCAGTGATACCTATCATAAATACCTTTTCTGCATCATTTAGAAGTGGTGTAGGGTATGGTAAGAACAAAAAGTTTAAAAAGAAGTCTGTACCCAAGGGTAAAGCTCCTAGTGGTCTAGTTAGACAACTAGTCAAGTATCTGTCTTCTAACAGATGCTTGAGATCATGTGTTCCTGGACACATGATGTCTCAGTGCTCTACTAGTAAGGTCAATAAAGAGCCTTACTGGAAGGATCAGATATCAAAAGGTAATATAGGCCAAAAACCACCACAAAAGGTGATCAATCCAAGAAGCCAAGGAATTCTTGGAGCTGGTCCCAGTGCATCTCACCTAAATCTGAAAGGTAAGGGTGTGAATTTTGCACCATTACCTTGGAAGTTGGATGACAATTCTGTGTTGCATAAAAGAACAACTTCAAATGTGCAACCAAAGAAAAGATACAACCGATTAGAGTGTTGGTGTTGTGGGAAGGTTGAGAATTTTGCCCTAGATTGTTGGTATAATCCAACAACACCTTCATATAAGATTCAACCAGCTTTGTTTAGAAAGCTTGTTGTGTTTCACACAGCAATGCCTTACAGAAACTAAGGCCCTAAAAATATTTGGGTGCCTAAGGTGAACTAAATTTATGTTTTGAGGTGGAACCAAGTACCAAAGGTAGGCAAATATGGTACTTGGATAGTGGCTATTCCAGGCACATGATTGGATCAAGGAGTTTACTAAGAGATTACACTCCAGTTCGGAATTGACCAAAAGTCATCTTTGGAGGGTCAGAGAAATGACTCACCAAGGGATATGGTAACATCTTTATGACCTAGTTACCATCACTAAAGTGGCTTATGTGGAAGGATTGAACCACAATCTGATAAATATAAGTCAGCTTTGTGATATAGGGTATGAAATTGTTTTCCACAATAATAAGTGTTTGATAAGGAATTCAAGTGATCAAGATACCATCTTATCAGGCACTAGGAGTGGGAACATTTATTTTCTAAACTTCTTTAGTATAAATGAAAAATCACATGTATGCCTTGTAGCTAGTGAGAAAGACTCTTTGTGTGTACAGTGGCACAATAAGCTGTCTCACTTAAACTACAAAGCTATGAGTAAACTATTCTCTATGGACTTAGTTAGAAATAGTCCTCAACTCAAATGCTCCAAAGATGGCTTATGTCCTGCATGTCAAAAATGCAAACAGACAAAAGTTTCTTTTAAGAGCATTCAGACCAAAGACACTGAGAGGTATCTGTTCTTACTTCATATGGATCTATTTGGTCCTATTCAAGTTCTTAGTTTGGGTAGGAAGTCCTACATCTATGTTATTGTGGATAATCACTCAAGGTTTGCTTGGGTATTCTTCTTATGGAGAAAGTCTGAAACACTAGACATCCTTGCTGATTTTGTCAAATAAATTCAGAATGAGATGAGATATTTTGTGGTCAAACTTAGAAGTGACCATGATACAGAATTTCAATCTGAAAAGATGACAAATTTCTATAAGGAACTAGGAATCTTTCAGGAGTTCTCCTCTCTAAGAACACCACAGCAAAATGGAGTTGCTGAGAGGAAAAATAGTACTCTTATTGAAGCAGCTAGAAAAATGCTGAGTGATACATCTCTTCCAGAATATTTCTGGGCTGAGGATGTAAACACAACATGCTATGTTCAGAATAGAGCATTGATCAACAAGAATCACAACAAGACTCCCTATGAACTAATGAAAGACAAAAAAACCAAATCTATCCTATTTCAAAATTTTTGGTAGTAAGTGCTATGTATTGGATAATAGGAAAACTTATCTAACCAAGTTCTTAGAGAAATCCTATGAAGTAATCTTTGTAAGGTATAAACTTCATAGCAAAGTATACATGATCTATAACTTGAAACATCAAATTGTAGAAGAATCTATTAATGTAGTTTTTGATGAATTATCTGTTTTATTTAATGAGATCTCTAACAACTCAGGTTCAGGTGATGTAGACTGTAGAATGGAAAAACTAAAAATAGGTGACTCACCTGATCAAGAGTTACACATTATAAATAATATAAAAATTCCTATAGAAGATATTACAACTACCTAGGGGGAGAAAGAGAATCATCCTAATCCTCCTATAGTACTAGGTGATGGTAGGCACCTGCCAGTAGCAGTTAGACACCTTAGAGATCATCATATTGATCAAATAATAGGTGATGCCAGCTTAGGAGTAACTACTAGGAGTAGACATAATAATTAGGTTCTATACTTTAATTTTTTCTCTCAGGTAGAACCTAAAAAGTTTGAAGAAACCAATTAAGACCCCAACTGGATTATGGCTATGCAAGAAGAGCTTAATCAATTTGAGAGATGCAAATTCTGGAGTCTAGTTCCTAGACCTAGTGATCACAATATCATAGGCACTAAGTGGATTTATAGAAATAAATTAGATGAGTATGGGGTTATAGTCAAGAACAAAGCTAGATTAGTGGCTAAAAGATATAGACAAGAGGAAGGGTTAGACTATGACCAAACCTTTGCACCTGTAGCTAGGCTAGAAGACATAAGGTTGTTTTTACCTCATGTAACATTCAAAGGATACAAGGTATACAAGATGGATGTAAAGTCAGCATTCCTAAATGGTACACTGAAGGAGGAAGTCTATGTAGAGCAGCCACCAGATTTTGTTAACCCTAAACACAACACCTATGTTTTCAAATTACATCAGGCTTTGTATGGGTTTAAACAGGCACTTAGTTCCTGGTATGAGACTCTGTCTACCTTTCTTATAGAGAACAAGTTCTCTAGAGGAAAGATAGACAAGACCCTTTTTCTTAGGGACATCAAAGGATCAAATATCCTAGTACAGATTTATGTAGATGACATAATCTTTGGGTCTACTAATGAGAAGCTGTGTAGTAAATTTGTCAGGCTTATATAAGGCAAGTTTGAAATGAGCAGCATGAGTAAGCTAAAGTTCTTCTTGGGATTACAAGTTAGACAATCTGAAGATGAAATATCCATCTCTCAATCTAAGTTCACAAAGGATTTGATTAAGAGATATGGTATGGATAATTCTTCTACCATGAGAACTCCAATGGGTTCTTCTATGTCACTACACAAGGATGAATTTGGGAAATCAGTTGATGAAACCTTGTAGAGAAGCATCATTGGATCACTCTTGTATTTGACTGCTAGTAGGCCAGATATTATGTTCTCAACATGTGTCTGTGCTAGGTACCATGCATGCCCCAAAGAGTCTCATTATACTGCTGTAAAGAGGATACTTAGATATCTTAAGGGCACACCCAATCTTGGGCTTTGGTATCCTAGGGATAGTGATTTTGAACTCATAAGGTACATAGATGCAGATTTTGCAGGGTGTAAAGAAGATAGAAAAAGTACATATGGAACTTGCCAGTTTCTAGGGAAAAGACTTATAAGTTGGAGTAGCAAGAAGCAAATAAGTGTTACAATCTCTACAGCAGAATCTGAGTATATATCTGCTGGGAGCTTCTGTGCACAGTTGCTGTGGATTCAACATCAACTACTGGACTACAGTGTACAACTAAGTAAATCTGTTATGTCTTGTGATTCTACAAGTGCTATTTCTATTGCTAATAATCTTGTTTCACACAGTAGAACTAAACATATAGAAATTAGATATCACTTTCTCAGAGAGAATGTTGAAAAAGAAAATATAAGCTTATAGTATACTCCAACAGAAAGACAAGTTACAGATATTTTTACAAAACCCCTAGATGAAAGCAAGTTCAATTTCTTTAAATTTGAACTAGGAATGTTAAATATTGAATAAATATTTTCATTTAGTAGCAACAAAAGTTTGTACAATTCTTAAAAAGATGACTAACTAGGTCTACAAATCTTAATCTAAGTTAAGAAATTATATTCAGAACACAAATTTTGTCTAAGTCAAAGAATTGTGTCGAGACACCACAGTGTGTGTCGACACTATAGGTAGAATTGTGTCGAGACACCAGAAGGTGTGTCGACACTATAAGTAGTCGTGTGTCGAGACACTTGATAGTGTGTCGACACTGATTAGCGAAAGTGTGTCGAGACATTAAAATTTAGTGTCGAGACATAAGGTTGTCGAGACCCTGAGATCTGAGTCAAGAGACCTGAACCTTATGTCGACAAAGTAGGTTTTCTATGTCGACTCTAGATATTTCCCTATAGTTAGAAAATTACTAAATGTAGCGCGCCTTTTCACCTTCAAAAGACAGATGCTATAAATAGGAGGCATAAGGATTTGTCGACTACACTTACCATAAATCTTGAGATACTGATCGTTGTGTGTCGAGACCTAGAAATCCTTAGTCGACTCACCTCAAACTCAAGCTCTTTCAACAAAGATGGCACCCAAGTTGGACGACAATATCAACGAGGGATACGAACTGGTGCTCAACGCCTTTGTCTCCGCTCCAGCAGATATAAAGAATATGATAGACCTTGTCAATAAGGCAGGTCTTGAGTACCTTCTTTCCGAACCAACAAAAATATGGAAGAGAGAGGTATCTAAATTCTACTCCCATGCCTCTCTAAAACCTAAGTCAGGCAAACTCAAATTAAGTGTTAATGGAACAAGAGTAAATGTAAAATTCAAGAGAATGGCTAAAGTCTTCCAGATTCCAAGAACTGCAAAGGAAGATGAACTGGATTCAACCAGGACTGCTGAGGCTTTAGAATGGTGTGGACTAGCTCCAACCATTAGATTTGGCAATTCTTTAAATAGGAAGGGAATGAATTCCCAAGGCAAATTTCTATCTGAAATAGTTGGAAAGGTGCTCCTCTACAAGACTGGATCACATGAAGGGATTTCAAAATTTATGTTTAACCTGATGATAAGGATTATCTTTGGGATCACAACTGACTGGAATAGGGTGGTATTTGATAAAATTACAGAAGGGATTCAGAAGTCCAATATGGGCAGGATAATTAGTTTATATCTGGTAAAGGTCATTCCAGATAGTATCAATCAGAAAACTGGATCTAAGATAAATCATATGAGGAGAATATACTTGAGAATTTTGTCTAGATGGGACAGAGTCTTGTCTAAAGAGACACAAGAACCTAAAAGGACAAAGAAGGTACCAGGAAAGAATACTGTGGTAGAGGAAGATGTATCCTCTAGTGATTCTGAAGAAGAGGTAAATTTTAGTTCTGATAAGGATGCTGAGGAAGAACAAGGCAGATCTCCAAGGTCGTCACCTAGAACTAGTGTACAGGTGCAGGGGGAGAACATTCAAGAAAAAGGATCAATTGAGGGGGAGAAACTCTGTGAATTGCCAATGGACATAGCTACTACTATTATAATAGTTGTTGTACAGGACCTAGAAAAATCTAAAGATCCTGATCATGAAATATCTGAAAAAGAGACTGCAGAAGAGATTCTTCTGTTTGAGGAAACTAATATCCAGGGAGAGATAACTGAAATTCCCCATAATGCAGTACCTGATGCTGAAATTCAGCATGTAGATATTACCATGGACAATATCGATATTATTGAGGAAGTTACAAGAGTTGAGGAGGAGTTGGCCCCAGATACTGACAAAACCAAAGAGACACCTCAAGTTGAAGAAGTTAGTTCTTCTGAATCTGAGGAAACAGAAGCTTCTCAACTGAAGAAAGGAAGTTTTCTGAAATTAAGAAGAGGAGCAAGAGCTACAAACAGTATCTTAAATCTGGACCACCATCAGCTCCTGCAATGGAAAATAGCTCCCTGCTAGTTCAACTATAGATCATGCTTGATAAGCAAAGGCAAGATCTAGAGAAGTATGTAGATGAAAGCAACAAAGAGCTGCAATTTCAACTGGCTCAGGATTTTAAGTCAATAAGATTTGAAGTCAATCTCTTGAAAACTGAAATGACTACTTTCTTTGAGAAAGGAGCAAATGTTGTTGTCTACCTGACCAAGCAACAACAAGAAGCTAAGACAACTATAGATGAGATGATTGTCAAACAAGGTTATGTTCTTGAGAATCAAAAGAGAATGACTGAAAATATGATAATTATGCATGATATAACCTTAGCAGAACTAAAGCTTCAAACCACTGCTTTGGAAATCAAACTTGATTCCACTGCCAAAGATATAAACACCAAACTGACACACCATTCAGAATCTCTACTTAAAGACGTCAAAGATTCTGACAAAAGCTTGGACAATAATTTACTGAGAGTAAAGAATATTATGACTTCAGGTATTAATTACCTAGATGGACAGGTCAGATTTCACAAGGATGATCTAAGAGATTATATTGAAAGAGAAGTCATAAAGGGGGAGAGGGTAATGATTAAGGCCAGTTCTGAACATGCTACCTGGATATCAAACAATATCAGAGACACTTTAGGCCATCCTCCTCAATGGTATGATGGGGATCAAACTGCTGAGTCTGGTTGTCAACCAGCTACTTTTGAGACTATCTAAGCAGCTGTCCACCACATATACAGTCCTTCATCATCAGTTCAACATGTTATATGTGAAAAGGTGGAGATGCCTGAATCTATTTTGATCAAAGAAAAAGAGGCACAACTTTTAAAGAAAAAGTTTAGAGAATAAGCTGAGACTAAACTAGATTTTGAGCAATGGAGTCCAACCTCCAGATCAATAATTCTTACTGCATGGAAGGCTGTGAATGCAAATGTGACAGACAGAGGGAAATGATATTCAGAACAGGAATGAGCCAAACATTTGAAGCAGCAAGAAGTTATCCAGAAGTTCAAACATGATCTTAAGAGAGGAAAGCTACCTGCTAATTCAGTTGAGCCCAGTAAATATTTTTCAAAGTCATACCATTATTTTGAAAGACAAAGGCTGAAAGAAGAAGCAATTGCAAAAGCTAAAGCTAAGAATGACAAAGGAAAGGAGGTTGATGATGACAAAGTGCCTGAGGTGGAAGCTAAGATACAATCTGGAAAAGGGATAGTTATCAAAGAACCAGAGCTGCCTTAGGATGTTCTTAATTTTTAAATTTCATATGAAAAACAAGATCTGTAACTTTTGTACCCAAATCTTGTAACAGTAAACCTTGTGATAAACAATTAATGAAGATTTTGGCTTACTCAATATCTCATGTGCTGTTAATTAAGATTGCAATTATTTGTCTTATCTTCTGATCATCATTATTTTTTTTAATATGTGTTTTTATTTGTGGTATTTCACATATAGTATTGCACTGTTTTCTTAAAGTCTTTATCATAATATATATTTTTGATATCATGTTGTATATCATTGAATTGGGGTTATGACTTCTCCAAATAGGGGCTGATTGTTGAGTACATTGGTCATAATGTACTTGATTTAAAGAAGTCCTTTCAGCTCAAAGATATACACATAGTTATATTTGATGAATGTTAAGTCCATGTGTGCGGGCAAATTAAGTTAAGTACAAAAGCGTCGAGACACTCAGGACTAGTGTCGACACACACTGAACAAGTTGTGTCGAGACAAAGAGAAGTTGTGTCGATTCTAAGGGCAAGTTTCGACACATTCTATAGAAGCAGTGTCGAGACTGAAGAAAACTGTGTCAACACTCAGGACTAGTGTCGACACACTTCACAAGCTGAGTCAAAAACTGGAAGCAAGCTGCGTCGATACTCAGGACTAGTGTCGACACATTCTACATAAGTTTTGTTGAGACAATGTAAAGGGCTGTGTCGACACATTTAGAAGTTTATCGACACCACTGCAAGAGAAGTGTCGACACCTAGGACTTGTGTCGACACATTCAACAGACAAGTTTCAACACTTCAGCAAACTTGTTTCCTAAGTACAGAAATATTGATGGAGGTACTAACAACTGTCAGATGTCAGTTATTAACCGGATCAGCCGGTTACTCCTAACAGATCCTATTTAAAGGGATCAACTCTTCAGAAAAAAATAAGAAGAACAATTTTTTAAAAGACAAATTTAAGAAGCATCAGTTATCATTCAGAAGGTGGAGAGAAGCCTGATCAAGAATCATCTTCAACTTTCTCCAGCCTAGATCTACCCTAATTTCAACTTCAAGAAGCTTTGAAAAGTCAAGAAGGGTTGGATCAGATTTATCTTATCAAGATCAAAGAAAGTAAACTCATCAGGATCAGATCAAGAAGCCGTCACTCATTCCTCTCTTAATGGGTGACATTTTCTGAAATCTATTTTGTTTTAATCATTAATTGTGAAAGATCTACCTGTAGATCTGAGTGTAGGAGAATTATTTTCTTTGAGTTGTAAGTCTGTGTTATAAAGGCTGAGGTAGGGATGGGTTTGCCTGAGGTAGGAGAAGTGGGTATTTCTCTGAGTTGTAGGGCAGGATTTGCCTGAGGAGTAGGAGTGTGGATTCATTCTGAGGTAGAGTTCTTGGGAAGAACTTGAGTTGTAGGATCTTGGTGATCTGAGTGGTAAGACTTGTATAGTCTGAGTTGTAGGATCCAGATGGGATCTGAGCTGTAAGATCTGAGGATCTGAGTAAAAGATGGAGAAGGAGTTTAGCCAAATCTAGTTCATTACTAGATAGGTGAAGGGGGAAAGTGGATATACCCATAAATTGGAAAACCACTATAAATCTGTGTGCATTGTGTTGTGATTATTGATTGCTATGCTTTGATAGTTTTTGAATTGCTGATTAAGATTTTCTTATTTATCTGACTGAGTTAATCAATATAAAGAAAATATATCTCTGAATTTTTAAAAGGAGTAGCCATAGTTTAAATTGGACCTATTCATCCCCCCCCCCTCTAGGTCATTCTCAATCATAAAGCAAACATTTACAACCTATGTGTCCATAACAGAAGATTTTCTTTCTCTGTGGGCAAAGCTGGTGATGACTAAGGGTTTAGTCATCATTTAAGACCAATATTTAATTAGATATTTTAATAAATTATTGCATTCGCTCGTTGTTTTTATAAATTTTCGTATAAATAATATTTTATTTCCTAAAACTTATATATATTTGTATTTTGCAGGATTATGACAAACATGAGGAGGGTTTCTATGACACGCCCCGCTGTCACGAGTACAAGTCAAGTTCGTCAGATTGGAGCCCCGTCGATCACCATCACATGATGATTTTGCCACCCTCTATGTATGCAACCCGAGCACCTCCGGCCGCCCAAGCAAGTCTTCTTGCATTATATATATGCATATATATGTGTGTGTGTGCATATATATATATATAACAGGAATCCGCCACCACCGTGCTCCGCCACTTCCAAGCTCGGCCACCTCCATGCAGCCCGAGCACCCCCCCCCCTCTTCCACTCACAGCAAGTTCCGGCCAGCACCTCAGCCCGACAACCACCCTGCAGCAACCCTCCAAGCTACCCAAGCTCACTCCATGCCGTGCCACCATCCCAGCAAGCTCCTCCCTGCTACAGCTAATCAAGCTCCGACCAACACCTCCTCCATGCAATGCCACCACCGATCGAGCTCCACCACACGTGCATGAAGTCGCCGCCATCCTCCATGCACAGCAACCTGCAGTTCCAAGCCCGTCAACCTCTCCTCCAGCCAGCTCAACCTCCAGCAAGCAGCTCCGCTACCTCAGCTCCTCCACGTCAGCAATCGGATCCAGCTCCTCCATGTGCGCCTCAAAATTATTGTTATATCTTCAATTCCTGCAGTTACATGCGATCCACGTCCAGCTGGTCGGCCTCCTCCAGGAATTACGCCTCCACAATAACACCGCCAGCATGTCTCGCCTCCAATTAATATCACCGCTTCTCTTATGCCTTGAAAAATCTACCTCCACCACCTATAAATAGGGCCATCGGGAAGCAAGAAGGGATTGAATTGGGTGGAAGAGAAAAAGGACCAGATTTTGCTCGGGAGTATTATTCGATCCAGGAAATTCATCTCAGATATTTTCATTAGGAGGAAATTTTATTTTGATTTTAATTTTGGAGAGAAGATTATTGGTAGTTCTCGAATATTGTTAGAGGAGATTTAGATTTCGTTTATTTCGTCAACCTGCAACGTCTTTTTTGTTGTTGTTATTTCTTGTAATTTGTCTTTCATCTATTAATAAAATTTCAGGTTTTATTTCGCTTCAAAATATTATTATTTCCTATTTCAATTTTTGTTTCCTATAATCGTACAAATTTTGTCTCGAGCTACCTTCTTTCTTTTTTTCATGATGTCGCACTTTTATGATAAGGATTCCTCCATCCCTATGAGTAACTAATTTTTATAGTGCTCGATCGCGATGATCCAAGGATGAGTTAATTTTTGTTATGATTTTAGTTTTGCCTTTCTCAAATTGTTGAACGCTTACGATTTACCGTTGATCAATTCATTGAGGCTATATATTTTATATAGTTTTCATAATGGTTTTCGCTCTTTAGTTAGTCGAGAGGCTCGTAAGGCGAATCGATCACTCATTGGTAAAAAGAGTAGAACACAACCCTCAAAAGAGGACAACGTAACTCTTTCGGATTGGAGTGAAATCCAATAGTGAGGTTCACAACCTAAAGCAAGTCTTAGGCGATGCGATTTGAGAACGAAAGTTCGGTCGATACACCTAAGCTTAGTTGAACCTAATCCTCGAAAGAGGAGTGTTCATGCTTCGGGAACCTCCACGGTCAAAGCCTCTTCAACAAGAGAATTGCACTCTAACTTCATTCCGTTATTTTCTTTTTCCAAGGTGATTCAAGATCGGGCACTAGCTTTTAACCCCTCGAGTTAATTCAATTAGCGTCTCTAGTTTTTGCTATTCGCAACCCAAATTTCAATTTCTATTGATAAAATAATAACGATTTTCAAAGTAAAATTACTCAACCACCCCGAGTCTAATACGACCTTGGTTTTTATAAACCTATACCACTCCCGATACGGTACACTTGCCGTTGTCGTTTGCGGATATAGTTTCGCGCAATCAAGTTTTTGGCGTCGTTGCCGGGGACAATTGATCGATAATTTGAAAAAGAAATAGTTATTAATTTTATTGCTTCTTTTCTTCTTCTTTTTTAGTTTATGACCCGAGTAAACTCTTCAAATAATTTTGAATTTGATTTTGATCCGGAAATCGAGCGCACCTTTCGGCGACGTCTCCGATTTAGTGATCTACCAATAATTTGTGAAGAATCAATCGGAGAAACTAACGAGAGCATAATGGAAGTCCCTAACCTTAATGCGGCCCGGCTACGGACCATGCCCTATTATGCGAGACCGAATTTGGAGGGAACACAATCTAGTATTATTCGCCCGGCAGTAGCGAATAATAATTTTGAAATTAAAACGAGTATCATTCAGATGGTACAGTAATCGGTTGTATTTGATGGCTTACCGGATGAAGATCCAAATTTACATCTGCTTAATTTTTTGGAAATTTGCGATACGTTTAAAATAAACGGCGTCACTGATGATGCCATCCGTTTGCGTTTATTTCCATTTTCTTTGCGGACTAAGGTCAAGCAGTGGTTGAGTTCTCTTCCTAGAGGTTCCATCACTACATGGGCCGAAATGACGGAGAAATTTTTAATGAAATATTTTCCTCCAGCAAAGTCTGCTAAATTACGTACGGACATTCTCTCGTTTCACAAATAGACTCGGAGTCTCTCTATGACACATGGGAGCGCTTCAAGGAACTTTTGCGGAGATGTCCTCATCATGCCCTTCCTATGTGGCAACAAGTTCAAACTTTCTACAATGGTTTGAATCTCCAAACAAGGCAAATGATTGATGCAGCCGCAGGGGAAACTCTTAATAACAAAACCCCCGAGGCCGCTCAAGAGCTTTTCGAGGAGATGACCCTGAATGCTTATCAGTGGAATGCGCCACGGTCGCGCCCTAACAAGCCGACCGGACTCTTTGAAGTCGAGGCCACCCCGAATTTGGCACTTCAAGTAGAAATGCTCACAAAGCAAGTGGCGGAGATGTTTGCTTCCTCCGCCACAAATTGGGCTTATAATAATAATAATAATAATTTAAATAATAATTTTATTCAAGAGCAAGTAGATTATATGGGGAACTCCTATCGTCCTCCGTATAACCCGAATAATAATATTCCGTTCAATAATAGTTATAATCCGGGTTTGCGGAATCACCCAAATTTTTCATGGAGCAACCCCAATAATGCTCAACGACCACCACAAGTGAATCCTCCCGGATTTGCACCACCGCCACCACAAAAGTCCTCTTCACTTGAAGAGGTCTTCACTAAGTACGTAGCCTCCAACGAGTCCAATATCTGGAATCTTACCGGCTCTATTAAAAACTTAGAAAATCAAATTGGACAGTTAGCTAAATTATTCTCCGAACGCCAACAAGGAGCTCTGCCAGGCAACACCGAGCCAAATCCAAGGGAGAGCGCCAACGCAATAACCCTCCGCAGCGGAACGGAGGTAACTTCTACAAATTTGGCTGGACCCGAGGTAAACGTTTCATCTTCACCCCCGCAACTTACTTCTCCGCAAGTTAGTTCTTCTACTTTACCGTCTTCTACTCTAGCTCTGTGTAATAATTTAAAACTTTCAATGCCTTATCCTTCAAAATTTAAAAACGAGCGCAATGAGGAGCAATACAAAAAATTTATTGAAATTTTAAAACAAATTCAAATAAACGTCTCATTCTGCGAAGCAATCTCCAATATGCCTAAATACGCTAAATACCTCAAAGAATTACTCTCTAATAAAAAGAAACTTGAGGATATTTTGCGTGTTTCTTTAAACGCAGAATGCTCGACGGTTGTATTAAATAAATTGCTGGAAAAACTTAACGATCCGGGACGGTTTTCCTTCCCATGTTTATTCGGCAATTTGTTAATAAAACACACCTTGGCCGATTTAGGAGCTAGTATAAATTTGATGCCGTTCTCTTTATTTAAAAAGCTTGGTTTGGGCAGCCCAAGCCCAACTAAAATGAGCATCCAACTAGCGGACCGGTCAATAAAATACCCAATTGGAGTCGTAGAGGATGTTTTAGTTAAAGTAGACAAATTTATTTTCCCAGTAGACTTTGTCATTCTAGACATCGAGGAAGACGTCGAAGTGCCCCTTATACTCGGTCGTCCATTCCTTGCAACCTCTAAGGCAATAATAGACGTAAGTAACAGAAAGCTTCTCCTATGAGTGGGGGATGAAGAAGTTACTTTTAGTATCAACTCTTTCATGAATTTTTTTTTTCTAACGACGACTCTTGCTTTACCTTAGAAACAAATTTTGAAGAGGAAATAATGTTATTTTCTGAAATTATCTCTCCTTCATTAGAAAATCCGGATATTGCAAACTCATTTTGTCTAAAAGAAATAACTCGGCCGCTTAAATTTAAAGAAATAAAATCAAATAATTTTAAAGTAAAAACATCTTATGAGGAGCCACCGAGTTTAGAATTAAAACAACTGCCGGAACATTTAAAATATTTATTTTTATAAAAAGAGTCAAAATTGCCCGTAATTATTTCATCCACGCTTAACGATTCAGAAATTTTTGAATTAACAAAAATTTTAAATAATCACCGTCATGCAATTGCATGGCAAATTTCTGATATGAAGGGAATTAGCCCGTCATTTTGCACGCATAAAATAAATTTAGAAAATAATTCTCGTGGCACTATTCAGCATCAACGACGCCTTAATCCTAACATGAAGGACGTCGTTAAGGCCGAAATTATAAAATTATTAGACGCGGGGATTATTTACCCAATTTCTGATAGCACTTGGGTTAGCCCGGTGCAAGTCGTGCCTAAGAAGGGTGGGATAACAGTAGTTTCCAATGAAAATAATGAGTTGATCCCAACCCGTACTGTTACGGGTTGGAGGGTTTGCATCGATTATAGGAAATTAAATGATGCCACCCGTAAGGACCACTTCCCGTTACCCTTCATTGACCAAATCTTAGAACGTCTATCCGGTCACTCACACTATTGTTTTCTTGATGGTCTTTCGCGATACTTCCAAATCCCAATTGCACCCGAAGATCAAGAGAAAACCACGTTCACTTGTCCCTTTGGCACCTTCGCCTATCGGAGGATACCGTTTGGCCTTTGCAACATGCCGGCTACATTCCAAAGTTGTATGTTGGCAATTTTTAACGAATTAGTAGAGGATGTCATGGAAGTTTTTATGGACGATTTTTCTGTATTCGGCAATTCTTTTCAAAATTGTTTAAAAAATCTTGATCGTGTTCTTCAACGTTGTGATGACACGAATTTGGCGCTCAATTGGGAAAAGTGCCACTTTATGGTCCGAGAAGGCTTAGTGCTCGGACATAAAGTTTCTAGCAAAGGGATCGAGGTCGATAGGGCCAAAATCGAGGTCATAGAAAAACTTCCCCCGCTTACCCACATAAAATATATTAGAAGTTTTCTAGGACATGTGGGTTTCTATAGACGGTTTATTAAGGATTTTTCAAAAATTACAAAACCGCTAACACATCTTTTAGAAAAAGAAACCGCATTTATATTCGATAAAGAATATTCTAAAGCGTTTAATAAAATTAAAAATGAACTTATCAACTCGCCTATTTTAATTGCGCCTAATTGGTCTCTTCCGTTTGAAATTATGTGCGACGCGAGTGATTTTGTTGTAGGGGCTATTTTAGGCCAACAGGTGGATAAATATTTTCACCCGATTTATTACGCAAGAAAAACGCTCACTTCCGCCCAAGCTAATTATACTTCAACGGAAAAGGAGTTTTTGGCAATAATTTTTGCATTTGATAAATTTCGATCTTATATAACGCTATCAAAAATTATTGTTTTTACTGACCACTCTTCTCTCAGGTATCTAATGGAAAAAGGGGACGCCAAACCCCGATTATTAAGATGGATTCTCCTTCTACAAGAGTTCGATTTGGAGATTCGAGATAAGAAGGGAGCAGAAAATGTGGCGGCCGACCACCTCTCAAGGTTGAAGAATCCGGCTGCAGGAGCATTAGTGGAGTCCGAAATAGATGACAAATTCCCTGAAGAGCGCCTCCTCGCCATGAATAAGGTAATGATTTCCTCCACCCCTTGGTACGCAGATCTTGCCAATTACTTAGTGGCACGGGTCCTCCCAAAGAATTATTCAAGTCAACAAAAGAAGAAATTCTTTTCGGACTTGAAAAATTACTTTTGGGAAGACCCCTTTTTATTTCGTGTCTGCGCGTACCAAGTGGTAAGAATGTGTGTTTCGGGCGAGGAAGGCGTCCAAATATTGCGGCACTGCCACGAAGGACTAACCGGTGGTCATTATCAAGCAAACCGGACCGCTAGGAAGGTTCTAGAGGCGGGCTTCTACTGGCCCACTTATTCAAAGACGCTCACACTTTTGTGAGTAAATGCGATAGTTGCCAACGGTCAGGTAACATTTCTAACCGGGACGAAATGCCCCAAAATATATTTTTAGAATGTGAAATTTTTGATTTATGGGGGTTAGATTTCGTAGGTCCGCTACCACCTTCTCATAATAATAAGTATATCCTCGTTGCGATTGACTACGTGTCAAGGTGGGTTGAGGCGCAAGCTTTCCCCACTAACGACGCGAGAGTCGTCGTAAATTTTTTAAAAAAATTATTTTCTAGATTTGGCACACCACGTGCACTGATTAGTGATAGAGGCTCTCATTTTTGTAATGACCAACTTGCTAAAATTTTAGCTAAGTATGGCGTCACGCACAAATTATCCACCCCATATCACCCACAAGCAAATGGCCAAGTGGAGGTGGTAAACCGTGAGCTAAAAAGAATATTAGAAAAAACGGTATCCGTTAATAGGAAGGATTGGGCGCTCAAATTAGACGACGCTTTATGGGCTTATCGGACGGCTTACAAGACCGCCATCGGTTGTACACCATATCGATTAGTTTACGGGAAAGCGTGCCATCTGCCGGTTGAATTAGAGCACCGCGCATTTTGGGCGCTTAAATTTTTAAATCTAGATTTAAACTTAACCTCCGAACAAAGAAAATTTCAACTAAATGAGTTAGATGAATGGCGTGCAAACGCCTATGAAAACAATAAATTCTATAAGGAGAGAACTAAGTTTTATCACGATAAAAATATTAAAAATCCAAAATCTTTTTCACCGGAAGATCTAGTCCTTCTTTTTAATTCTAAGCTTAGGCTTTTTCCAGAAAAATTGAAGTCCCGATGGTCCGGCCCCTTTGTCGTGAAAGAGGTTTGGCCATATGGGACCGTGCTAATAGAACACCCGGAAAACGGCTCATTCAAAGTTAACGGGCACCGATTAAAACTATATCACTCCGGCGACCCCTCAACCGGAAAAATTGAATCTCTAAAACTTCCAAACATTTAAAAGTGTCACTTAGTCAAGCTACGCGACGGTAAACAAAGCGCTTGTGGGAGACACCCCATAGTTATCCCTTTCATTTCTATTGTTTTTTTTTATTGTTTTCTTTCCTAACAACTTTTGCAGGTTTTGGGTCGATGTTATAAAGCGGATGCCCGACAAATAATCAGGGAAGATTCTTTATAACATTTTGATTTGTTTTACTTTAAAATATATTTGTAAACTTCATACTTAGTTTGAAACATTAGGGACAATATTTATCTTTAAGTATGGATGGGTAGCATAAATTAGTTCTAATTTTTAACTTAGTTTGTTTTTTTTAATAAAAATAAATAAATAAATAATCTAGACTTATTTATGAAGTGGGCTTAATTTGTTTTCACCATAGCTTTCCTAGTTTACTCAGTTGGTTAGTTCCAAGTAGACTTCATTTTTCATATGGACTAAGAATTCTTTGTGCTAGAATAGTTTTTTGAAACTTTTGAGTAAAATTGTTGACTCATGTAGTGTTTCTAGTCAAATGCATATGTTTGAATAGTATTGGTGTAGAATTAAATTATTGGCATAAATCTAAACTTATGATTTGTTAATTGTGTAGAAAGAATTTATTTTACTTCTAATTTGAATCCGGTTTTATCCAAAAGTAGTTTAGGTGAGTGTGTAGAAGATCGTTAGAAAGATATTACTCGACTCGAATGGAAGGGTGTTCTTTTTTTTTGATGTCTAGAATTTGCCCTTAGCTATCTTTGAAACGTTTGCATTTTAGAATAATTAAACTATATGGAAATGATTTAGTCCTCTCTTTGGATAGTTTGAGCTTTTGCACCCAACCCCAAATTAATTACTACCATTGTTCACACAAATTTGAGCATTGTACCTTTATTTGACTCACCTCCACCATTTCGCCACCAAAACTAAAAAGTCCAACCCAGTTCTGCACTTAAATTTTGAGCTAAAATTTTGAAAAAAATGGGTGCTTATTAAAAGAACAAAATTTTCATAGTGATATGCGGCCTAGGTATGCATACGCATACTTGGAATGATCCCAACTATGAAGAGAAAAATAGTATTTATTTTAAAAGCTAAAATTTCATAGTGACATGTGGCCTAGGTTTGCATACGCATACTTAGAATGATCCCAACTATGACAAGCAAATTCTCATAATGATATGCGGCCTAAGTATGTGTATTCATGCTTGGAATGATCCCAATTATGAAGAAAATAAAAAAAAGAAAAGAAATTATTTAGCTCAAATCTCTTTGTTTAAGTGAAATGTGCATTCATGATCACCATTGTTCACCTTTTTCTTAAACCCAAGCCTTAAGTACATCCTATTTAAGTCCTAAAGATCCATAAAGTTGATTTAGTATGAAGTGTAGTGGAGAAGGTGCAATGAGCAAGCCTATGGATTTCTTTGAAGGTCTTCCCGAGAGTCAACATCTAATAATTTAAATCTCAGCGATCACGCTATTTTCTCCCTTTACATAACTTTGAGATTAACCGTTGAATCGTCTTAAAAGTGATAATAAATAATTGAAACACATTTTAATTATCTCATAAATTAGTATTTATGCCAATAACGTCTTTCTACTAAAATGTCTACGCATGCCGGCATAAAACTTCGCATTTTACTCTTTAGCTTTCAAAATTTTATCTAGCATTAGATTTTTCTAATCTTATGGAGAATAGTTTGCTCGGGACGAGCAAAACTCAAGTATGGAGGTGTTTGATGACTAAGGGTTTAGTCATCATTTAAGACCAATATTTACTTAGATATTTTAATAAATTATTGCATTCGCTCGTTGTTTTTATAAATTTTCGTATAAATAATATTTTATTTCCTAAAACTTATATATATTTGTATTTTGCAGGATTATGACAAACATGAGGAGGGTTTCTATGACACGCCCCGCTGTCACGAGTACAAGTCAAGTTCGTCAGATTGGAGCCCCGTCGATCACCATCACATGATGATTTTGCCACCCTCCATGTATGCAACCCGAGCACCTCCGGCCGCCCAAGCAAGTCTTCTTGCATTATATATATGCATATATATATATATGTGTGTGTGTGTGTGTGTATATATATATATATATATATGCATATATGTGTGTACATATATATATGCATACATGTGTGTGTAAATATATATATATATATATATAAATATATATATATAAATATATATATATATAAATATATATATATATATATATATATATATATATATATATATATATATATATATATATATATATATATATATATATATATATATATATATATAACAGGAATCCGCCACCACCGTGCTCCGCCACTTCCAAGCTCGGCCACCTCCATGCAGCCCGAGCACCCCCCTCTTCCACTCACAGCAAGTTCCGGCCAGCACCTCAGCCCGACAACCACCCTGCAGCAACCCTCCAAGCTACCCAAGCTCACTCCATGCCGTGCCACCATCCCAGCAAGCTATTAGAATATGAACCAACCGGTCCAGCCACTTAGTTATCTGATACGTTTCAACTCTAAAGGAGTTACAAACCTGGTTGAATTCCAAGGTTTAATTTCTGTCTTTAAATGTCATCTTAATGTCGCCTTTTAAGGCTTGTAACTGCAGTTTCTTTTTCTTGCACTATAAAACAGCCATGTAGCTCAAGTTATAACATATGAAATGAATCTCTTACTTTGCTTCCCCCTTTTGTTGTTATGTTCTTCCTGCAACTTTTTCCCTGCACAAATAAGTTAAATGAGAGGTTCAATTTCTATCAGTGGTATCAGAGCTAATGTTATCCTGAGCCTGTTTCGATTTTCATCATCATCCATTTCATTTGGCTCTCATGAGCTCATCATCTACCAACACCGCATACCCACCACAACATCTTCCCTTATTCAATGGAGAACTATATGATCACTGGGCGATCAAAATGGAGACCCTACTGGAGTCCCAAGATTTATGGGAGGTTGTCCAAAAAGGACCAACCCCTGATCCAAGAGAGAAGGTGAAAGAAGGAGAGGAAGCCAGAATACCCAAAGGAGAAAAACAAAAGAACTCCTTGGCACTGCTACTCATCCAACAAGCCGTCTCAACAAATGTTTTTCAAAGAATCTTGGGAGCCAAAACAGCAAAACTAGCATGGGATACCCTCGAAGAAATCTACCAAGGAGATAAAAAGGTACTTTCTATCAGAAAATTAAACATAAAGAGGCAGTTTGATTCCCTCTCAATGAGAGAAGATGAGTCAATTCTCGAGTTTATGCCAAAACTCACAAACCTCACCAGCCAACTGAGTAATCTCGGGGCTCCCGTGGAAGAAAGAGAAGTCGTATTTAAAAT
Source organism: Platanthera zijinensis (assembly GCA_039513925.1). Classification (NCBI taxonomy): domain Eukaryota; kingdom Viridiplantae; phylum Streptophyta; class Magnoliopsida; order Asparagales; family Orchidaceae; genus Platanthera; species Platanthera zijinensis. The sequence goes on along the minus strand of CM077091.1, from coordinate 138,799,419 downwards.
CTTGACAAGTCTACCAAAATCTTATGATCACATAGCAGCAGCTATAGAGGAAAGTAATGATTTGGACACTTTATCTTCCAGTGCTCTCATTGGGAAAATTCAATCCCATGAGGAACGCCTGAAACGACACTCTCCAAACATTTCTCATGCTCTACAAACCAAGGTAAACCTTGGAAAGCCCCAGTCTACTGGAAAGAAACCCATGAATTCATACCAAAATCATGGGAACACATACCAAAACAATGGGCCCCGTGGACAGAATTGGAAGCAAATCCCTCAAAACAGACAACGTCACAACACTCCATTTCCTAATGAAAACAACCATGGAAATGGAGTATATTGCACTCTGTGTAAAAAATCAAATCATGACACCACAAAGTGTCATTTTAAGTGCAAGAGGTGCAAGAAACCCACGCATTTTGATCGTGATTGTTGGTTTAAAAACAAGGAAGATGCAAAGTTCATAGAAAATGAAAAGGAAGAGAAGGAAGAAACACTTTTCATGGCAAGCACTGAGGACACAGAATCTCCTGAAACTTCCTCCCTATGGTACATCGATTCAGGATGTTCAAATCATATGACCAATGATAAAAGCATGTTTATTCACTTAGACCAAAATGCAAAATCCTCTGTATACCTTGGAGATGGCAAGTCCAAAAAGATTGAAGGCATTGGCAGCATCACCGTTCGAGATTCAGAGGGAAGAAGCAAAGTGATTTCCAATGTGCAATTTGTACCCTCATTAGCTCAGAACCTGCTTAGCGTCGGGCAAATGATCAACAATGGGTATTCAGTTATCTTTAAAACAAATTTATGCCAAATCTTTGATCCTTTTGACAAGCAGGTAGCATCCACAACAATGTCAAAGAACAAAGTTTTCTCCCTCTCACTGGCAACAGCACAAACCGCTGCTCTTACCACCCTACAACACACAACCGATATGGTAATGAGGTGGCACAATCGTTTGGGGCATCTGAATTTTCAATCCATGCAGAATTTAATTGAAAACAAGCTGGCAAATGGCCTGCCAGAGCTCAAGGTTCATCATTGCCTTTGCAATACATGCGCCACTGGAAAATCTCATCGTCAGCCCTTCCCTCTTTCTTCTCAAAGGTGTTCTAAGCCGCTTGACCTTCTGCACTGTGACTTGTGGGGACCATCCACAACTCCCACTGCTGGAGGTAAGAGGTATTTTCTCCTTATTGTTGATGACTTCAGCAGGTATATGTGGTTTTTCCTGTTAGAGCAAAAATCTGAAACATTCTCTCAGTTCATTGAGTTTAAAACAGAGATTGAAAAGAAGTTGGAAAGAAATATCAAAACAATAAGAAGTGACAATGGAGGAGAATTCGTGTCACATGCTTTTAAACATTTTTGCTCAGGTCATGGAATCCGTCATGAGCTCACTGCTCCTGGATCTCCCCAGCAAAACGGTGTAGTAGAACGTCGCAATCGAACAATTTTGGAGATGTTGCGAACTATGTTACTACACAAAGGTATGCCAAAACATTTTTGGGGAGAAGCAGCATGTACTGCTGTACACATCCTCAATAGAGTTCCTAACAAGGTTAGTAAAAACTCCACTCCTTATGAGATGATAAACAACAAAAAACCTGAAATGGGGCACCTAAGAACTTTTGGATGCATTGCTTTTGCTCATTTGCTCAAAGAAAAAAGAGACAAGTTAGATCAAACAGCCAAAAAATGTATCTTCCTGGGTTACTGTGATAATAGGAAGGCTTACAGGTTGTTTGATCCAACATCTCAGAGTATTCTCATCTCTAGAGATGTTACCTTCCATGAGGAAGACAACTGGACTTGGGCATCAGACAATACAGTGAGTCAAGGCACCTGCACCACGGTTGAGTTCAACTTGAACCCCCTCCAAGTGATTCAGGAGCCCTCAGATCATGCAGATGCAGAGCTGCCTCAAACTCCTGACTCCCCAAGGTCATCATCGCCCATTCGCACTCGATCTCTGCAAGAAATCTATGACAGCACTAGCATAGTGATGTTTCACTCTACACCAATCTCATATGAGGAAGCAGCACTACTCAAGGAATGGAAAATAGCCATGGATCAAGAAATAAGTATGGTTGAGAGAAACAAAACTTGGAGTTTGGTCCCCAAACCTTCAGGCAAACCAGTTATAGGTTTGAAATGGATCTATAAACTTAAACATGATGAAAAAGGGAACATAGTAAAGCATAAAGCCAGAATTGTGGCCAAGGGATACCCTCAGAAATTTGGACGGGACTACGAAGAAACTTTTGCCCCGGTAGCTCGAATGGATTCCATCCGGCTCCTACTCTCGATAGCAGCAAACAACAATTATCCCATTCATCAGCTTGATGTGAAATCAGCTTTCTTGAATGGGACCATAACTGAAGAAGTTTTTGTTGATCAACCAGAAGGGTATGTTAAAAGGGGGAAAGAAAATCTAGTTTACAAACTTCACAAAGCCCTTTATGGGTTGAAACAGGCTCCTCGTGCTTGGCACTCAAATATTTCTGCATACTTCAAACAGGAAGGCCTCATCGCAAGCAAGCTCGAACCCTCCATGTTTATGAAATCTGAATCAAATGGTGACAGAATCATTGTGTGCCTCTATGTAGATGACCTACTAATCACTGGAGGATCACTAAGTGCAATTCAGAATTTTAAAGCTAGAATGAAGGAGAAGTATGAAATGTCAGATCTTGGCTATCTTAAGTTCTTTCTGGGTATGGAGATCACTCAGATTCAAAGCTCTTTCTATCTCTCTCAAGAGCAATATGCCAGAGAAGTACTCAAGAAGTTTAAAATGTCAGACTGTAATCCCTGTCACACCCCCATGTGCACAAGTGTGAAGCTAAGCAAGTACAAAGAAGGAGATGAAAAGGCAGATGAAAATGCCTATAGAAGTTTAATTGGCTCTTTGATTTATCTAACTAACTCAAGACCCGATCTTGAGTATTCTGTTAATCTCTTATCCAGGTTCATGTGCTCACCAACCAAAGAACATATGGAGGCAGTCAAACGAGTTCTAAGATACATAAAAGGGACAGTCACCCACGGCATCCTCTACACCCGAGATCTCCACCCATTGCTCACAGGCTATAGTGATGCAGATTGGGCAGGCTCTCAAGATGATCGAAGGAGCACCGAGGGTTATGTGTTCTTTTACGGATCAAACCCTGTCTCTTGGAGGTCAAGGAAGCAGCAAACTGTAGCTTTATCTACAACTGAAGCAGAGTATATGAGTATTACTTCTGCAATTTGTGAAGGCATTTGGATGAAGGGGATGATAGAAGAGTTCACTGAAGCGAAGAAGAAGAAGCCAATATTACTTAAATGCGACAACAGCTCCGCCATAGCACTGTCAAAAAATCCAGTGTTTCACAACCGCAGCAAACACATCGAAATTAAATTCCATTTCATCAGAGAGAAGATAGAGAACGGAGAAGCCTGTTTGGAACATTGCTCGTCGGAGCTCCAGGTCGCTGACATATTTACCAAGCCCTTACATCGCAGCAGGTTTATGAAGCTCACTGGCGACCTCAAAGTGACTGGACCGCCGGTTCAAGAGGGGATATTAGAATATGAACCAACCGGTCCAGCCACTTAGTTATCTGATACGTTTCAACTCTAAAGGAGTTACAAACCTGGTTGAATTCCAAGGTTTAATTTCTGTCTTTAAATGTCATCTTAATGTCGCCTTTTAAGGCTTGTAACTGCAGTTTCTTTTTCTTGCACTATAAAACAGCCATGTAGCTCAAGTTATAACATATGAAATGAATCTCTTACTTTGCTTCCCCCTTTTGTTGTTATGTTCTTCCTGCAACTTTTTCCCTGCACAAATAAGTTAAATGAGAGGTTCAATTTCTATCACAAGCTCCTCCCCGCTGCAGCTAATCAAGCTCCGACCAACACCTCCTCCATGCAGCGCCACCACCGATCGAGCTCCACCACACGTGCATGAAGTCACCGCCATCCTCCATGCACAACAACCTGCAGTTCCAAGCCCGTCAACCTCTCCTCCAGCCAGCTCAACCTCCAGCAAGCAGCTCCGCTACCTCAGCTCCTCCACGTCAGCAATCCGGATCCAGCTCCTCCATGTGCGCCTCAAAATTATTGTTGTATCTTCAATTCCTGCCATTACATGCCATCCACATCAAGCTGGCCGGCCTCCTCCAGGAATTACGCCTCCACAATAACACCGCCAGCATGTCTCGCCTCCAATTAATATCACCGCTTCTCTTATGCCTTGAAAAATCTACCTCCACCACCTATAAATAGGGCCATCGGGAAGCAAGAAGGGATTGAATTGGGTGGAAGAGAAAAAGGACCAGATTTTGCTCGGGAGTATTATTCGATCCAGGAAATTCATCTCAGATATTTTCATTAGGAGGAAATTTTATTTTGATTTTAATTTTTGGAGAGAAGATTATTGGTAGTGATAGTTTAACTTTCAAGGCAGCCTAAACACCTAGAGGGGGGGGTGAATAGGTCCTGCTTCTTTTTCTAAAACTTCTAGACAGACTTCAATTTATTAACTAATACAAAAACACAGCAATCACAGAAAACAACACATCACAGATTGCACTATGTTTTATAGTGGTTCCCCAAGGTCTGGGTACATCCACTTTCCCCCTTCACCTATCTAGCAGTATGCTAGATTCGGCCAAACTTCCACTTATCTCAGATCAATAGATCTTACAACTCAGAACCCAACTGGTTCCTACAACTCAGGCACAACTGCCCTACCTCAGCCTTGCCCCAAGGCCTACAACTCAGAGAATATCCTTCTCCTACACTCAGGCAATCAGCCCTACCACTCAGAGTTCAACACTCCTACACTCAGCCTTTATAACATAGGCTTACAACTCAGATCTGTATAAACAGATCCTACAGAAATATAGAAAAGATTGTTTTTAAATTTGTCTTGCCAAATTGAGAGAGAAAAGGCAATGACAATTCTTAATCAGCTGATGCAATCAACTGTTTCTTAGCCTTCTTCAAAGCTTCTTGAAAATGTACTTAGCTGAGTTGATTCCAAACAGCTTCTTGATAATCCACTGGTGGATTCTTTCTTCTTCTTCAAATTCTGACTTGATCTCTCTCTATCAGCACTTGAATGATTCTTCAGAATTCTGGTTAGAACTCTTCTTAGATCTATCCTTAGATAGTCTTCTTAGATCTTCTTGAGAAGATCTTCTTAAGTGCCTTGCACTTTCTTGAAATGATTTGGATCGGAATCCTTCTTCAAAAGTTCTGGAGTTAAGAATTTCTTCAATGTTGAGAAGGTTATTTCCTTCTTCTGAATATGTCTATTTATAGACTTCCTTCATGGTAACCGGCTGATCCGGTTTCTAACAGTTCTCTGACAAGTCTGACAGCTTCAGTTAACCGGTGGCAACCCACAGCTGTCAAGTCTTCAACAAGTCCTGTGCCTTAGTCTTGAACCACAGTGTGTCGAGACAGTCTGTCAGAAAGTGTCGAGACCATCTGTCTATTTGTGTCGACACAATTGACTTTGGTGTCGACACTGCCTTCAGTGATGTCGACTAAGTTGCCTTTGAGTCGACACAGCTTCTTCTGCAAACAATTTGATCTTGACTCTTCAGTGTGTCGACACAAGTCCTGTGTGTCGACACAGTTGTTGTAGAATCTTAACTTCAGTAAGTGTCGACTTAGCCTTCAGGTGTCGACACAGTCTTCTTTTAACTCTGCTTCAATGTGTCGACTCAATCACAATGTGTCGACACATTCTGCTGTTGTAGACAAACTTGTGGTCGACTATATTCCTTGAGGTCGACTATGTTCTTCTGTGTCGACATTTTTTTTCAATGTTGAGGTCGACGCTTTCCTTCTGTGTCGACACTTTTTCCCAGAGTAGTGTCGACTTACTTCTTCTGTGTCGACACATTTTCCCAGTGTTGAGATCGACTATGTTATGTGTCGACACTTTTTCCCAGAGTAGTGTCGACTTACTTCTTCTGTGTCGACACATTTTCCCAGTGTTGTGTCGACAACTTTCTTCTATGTGTCGACACATTTTCCTTTGTGTCGACACTTGGACTTAGAATTTTTCTGTAAACTTTAACATTTCTTTACCTGCACATGTCAACTCAAAACTACATCAAATACAACATGATGTATATCATTGAGCTAGGTTGGGCTTCTTCAAATCAGGTACACATTTTCCAATGTACCCAACAATCTCCCCCTATTTGGAGAAGTCATAACCCTTATAGCCAATGATATACACCATTTATAAATAGTATAAAATGATGATATATGACAATACACAGGGATACTTAATTATAAACAAAATAATAAGAACATCATGGATAAAACAATCTATCACAGATTTAACAAAATTTTGTTTATTACTGGGTAATGTTTGATTACATGGTTTTTCTTTGACAGATTACATCATTACAAAACATTATGAAAGAACTAAACATTATCAGGATTGATTAGGCTCTCTAATAACAATCCCTTGGCCAGATTTAATTTTAGCTGTCACAGGAGCTTCTGATTCTTCAGCCATCTTTTTTCCTTTAAGATCAGCTTTCTTCTTAGCTTCTTCCTTGAGCCTTTGCCTTTCAAAATAGTGAAAAGGCTTTGGGAAGTATTTGCTTGGCTCCATAGCATCAGTTGGAAGTCTTCCCATCTTAGCTTTCCTTCTGAATTGTACAATGGCTTCTTGTCTTGCCTCATACTTCTGCCATTCCTGCTCATTGTACCACTTGCCCCTTTCATGAAATTGATCTTTGACAGCTTTCCATGCAGTGAGTATTATATTTCTGGAAGTAGGACTCCACTGCTCAAAATCTGGCTTCAGCTCAGCCTGCTCTCTAAATCTTTTCTTTGACAGTAGAGCATCTTGCTGTTCTTGCAAATTTACCTCAGGCTTATCAACCTTTTCAAAGATAACATTTACAACTTCCTTTGAAGGACTATACATATATTGCACTTGCTGATCCAATATATCAAAATCTGGAGGGGGGTATATGACTTGGGCAACCTCAGGTTGGTCACCTTCAAGTAGTCCTGTTTGTAATCCTGACTCAGCCACCATGTTATCATCACACAATGGTGGATATCCCAATGTGGCTCTTATACTATTGGTCACCCATTTGGCATGCTCAGAGCCTGCATGAATTAGCATCCTCTCCCCCTTTATGGCTTCTCTTGAGACATGATCTCTAAGATCTTCTTTCTGGAATCGAATTTGGCCATCCAAATAATTCACTCCCTCCTTGAAAAATGGTCTTAACTTTTGAAGCTTTTCAGATATTTCCTGTTGAGAGGTTGTGATGGCAGTCTTAACAGATGCAATTGCAGCCTGAAAATTCTTATCAAACTCTTCCTTTTCTTTGGCTCTATCTGCAGGCATCCCTGGAACAATCTTCTGCACCTCTAGAATGATCTCATTATGTGATTCAGTTAAATTGTCATTCATTCTTATTTGATTTTCCAGAACATACCCTTGCTTCAAAGCAATATCATCCACCTTTGTAGAGATATCCTGTTGTTGTTTAGCCAGATAAACTACAGCATTGCCCCCCTTGTGGAAGCAATCTGTCATTTCAGTTTTATTCAAGTTGACTTGAAATTGGATAGATTTGATATCTTGGGCTAAGTCAAACTGCAGAGTTTTGTTTCTTTCATCAACATATTTCTCAATGGCCACCCTGTGGTCATCCAATTTCACCTGTAAATCCACCAAGAACTTGTTATAATCAACTTCAGGAGGTGGAGGTGGAGGTATTGTCTGTAAAGCCTGCCTATAAGTCTTGCTTCTTCTTTTAAATACAACCAGTTTTCTTTTCTTAGCCAACCTGGCTTCTTCAGTCTCAGATTCAGAAGTACTCTCAATGTGAACTCTATCTGCTTCAGTGCCATGTTGCTCAGTTTCAACATGTACTGGCTCCCCCTCAATTCTTTGCTCCTCCTCTACTTCTTGTACTTTCTCAATCTCTTGAACTTTTTCCACTCCTTGTTCTAGCTCTATGTCAAGAGGCTGCTCAACATCTTGAACCTCTTCTATTCTATCAGTAGCTGTATCAACATCTGGGAATAACTCTTCCATAGTAAATTCCAGTTGAGTGGTCACTTTTGCAGCAGTTAAATCTGGAGATATGTTTAACTGTGCTACCTCTTGGACTTGCACCTCAATATTTGTAGTGGCAGGTGTAGGTGTGGACACTAGCTCCCCCTGAACCTGTGCAGTAATAAGAATAAGAGCAATGTCTTTTAAAGTTAAAATACATTAGCTCCTCCTATACCTAAGCAGGTGTAGATACCTTTGGAGCAGAAGTGGAAACTTGCTCCCCCTGCATCTGTGCAGGTGTTGATACTTCCTGGACCACAGTTGAGTCAAGCTGTGTCCCTTCTTGTACTTGGTCAGATTCTTGATTTGGTGTAGGGGATTGCACAGGGGTGTCTGGCCTGTTCTCTTCAGGCACATCCTTTGACAGCACCCTATCCCACCTGGTGAATAGTCTCATATCCATTCTTCTCATATGGTTAATCTTGCTCCCCTGCAGCTGCTGCATCACTTCAGGAATTACTCCATTGAAGTACAGGCTCATGATCCTAGCCATGTTAGGCTTCTTGATTCCCTCTTTGATCTTGTCAAAGAGCACTCCTGACCAATCAGTAGGAATAGTAAAGACTATCCTGGTCATCAGGCTGAACATATAGGCAGAAATCCTATCATGTCCACCTGTCTTGCAGAGGATTACCTTCCCAACTATCTCAGACAAGAACTTCCCTTGCTGATTCATTCCCTTCCTATTGAAGGCAGCTCCAATCTTCAATCCTTGGTCCAGTCCACACCATTGAAGGGCTTCCCTTGTCCTGGAGATAGGAACTTCCTCTTCATTTTCAACTACTTTCAAGTGGAAGATTTTTCTTATACTTCTTTGGTTAATCTTGATCTTACTCCCTTGAACTGTAGACTTAATCTTGAGGCCAGTTGAATGGACTGATGCAGAGATAAAGAACTCGTGCACCTCCTTCTTCCAGATCTTGGATGGTTCTGAGACAAGGAATTCTAACCCTGATGCAGAGAGAAGGGTGATAACTCCTTGAACATCAGGCGGCGCCTCTGCAAACGCCTGGCGAACCAACTCATACCCTTCATTAACATTGTCTTCAATCCTTGGCGCCATCGTTGTGTCGAGAAAGCTTGAGAGAAGAGAGAAAGAAAGACTGTCGACACAGGGTTTGAGTTTCGAAAACCTTGAAAGCGTGTCGACACAAAGAGCTTTTTGACCTATTTATAGCTTCTGTTGAAAGAAGTTCAAAAGGCGCCAAAGACAGTCTAAATGTGTCGACACAGACGGAATGTGTCGACACAAGCTTCTATTAACTCGACATTTCTTCAGTCTACTATGTGTCGACACCAATTTGTGGTTATGTCGACACCTTGGATATATAGTAGAAAGACAGAAATTCTGTGTCGACACTAAGACAAGTGTCGACACATATTTTGTAAGTGTCGACACCATAATTCTGGTTGAGTCGACATTACATTCCTGGTTAAGTCGACAATAAAACTCTTAAGTGTCGACACATATTCTCTGTGTCGACACAATATTTCTGACTTGTCGACATAATTTCTCTGAGTCGACACATTATTACTGAATGTGTCGACACATTCTTACTTAGCCAATTTTTGTAACTTCAATGTGTCCTTTTTAACACTTGATTATTGTTGTTACTACTTTTACTTACTTATTAACCATTTCAATAGCATTGTTAATGATTTTGTTTAATACATTAACCAATGGTTAACATACCTAATTCAATTTTGAATTTATTGAATTTGGTTTCATCTAAAGGCTTAGTAAATACATCTGCTATTTGATAATCTGTTTTTACAAATTCCAATGAGATGTCACCTTTTTCTACATGTTCTCTAAGAAAATGATATTTGATTTCTATATGCTTAGTTCTACTATGAGAAACTGGATTATTAGCAATAGAAATAGCACTCTTAGAATCACATAAAAGGGGTGTTCTACTTACCTGAATACCATAATCTTTAAGCTGATGCTGCATCCATAATAGCTGTGCACAGCAGCTTCCTGCAGCAATATATTCTGACTCAGCTGTGGAAATTGCCACACTAGTCTGTTTTTTACTACTCCAAGATATTAGTCTTCCTCCCAGGAATTGACAAGTACCTGTAGTACTCTTTCTATCCTCTCTACATCCTGCAAAGTCTGCATCTGAATAGCCTGTTAGTTGAAAATCTCTATTCTTAGGGTACCAAAGACCTAGAGTAGGAGTGCCCTTTAGATATCTCAGAATCCTTTTTACTGCAGTATAATGAGATTCTTTAGGGCAGGCTTGGTACCTAGCACAGACACATGTTGCATACATAATGTCAGGTCTACTAGCAGTGAGATATAGTAGTGACCCAACTATTCCTCTATACAATGATTCATCAACAGGTTTACCTGCCTCATCTTTGCATATTGGCATACTTGTGCCCATAGGAGTTCTCATGGAGGAGGATGACTCCATACCATATTTTTTAATTAATTCCTTGGTGAACTTAGACTGGGATATGGACATCATCAGTCTGTCTTACTTGGAGTCCCAAGAAGAACTTAAGTTCACCCATACTGCTCATCTCAAACTTCCCTTGCATAAGTTTGGCAAACTTTTTACAAAGGTTGTTTTCAGTAGATCCAAAGATTATGTCATCAACATAGATCTGGACTAAGATGATCTTTCCTTTGGATTCCCTAAGGAATAGAGTTTTGTCTATCTTTCCTCTTGAGAATTTATTCTCAATGAGGAAGGTAGACAGGGTTTCATACCAAGCCCTTGGAGCTTGTTTTAACCCATACAAAGCTTTCCTAAGCTTGTACACAGAATCAGGTTTAAGAGGATCTACAAAACCTGATGGCTGCTCTACATATACTTCTTCTTTAAGATCACCATTCAGAAATGCTGACTTTACATCCATCTGGTATACTTTGAAGTCTTGGTAGGCTGCAAAGGCAAGGAACATTCTGATTGCCTCCAGCCTTGCTACTGGAGCAAAGGTTTGATCAAAGTCAATCCCTTCTTCCTGCCTGTATCCTTTTGCAACCAATCTTGCTTTATTCTTTATTATTATTCCACTTTCATCTAGCTTGTTCCTATAGATCCACTTAGTCCCAATTATGTTGTGGCCTCTTGGTTTAGGAACAAGCTCCCAGACCTTGCACCTTCTGAACTGATTCAGCTCCTCTTGCATAGCATCAATCCAGTGCTGGTCTTGGATAGCTTCTTCAAACTTCTTAGGTTCCATTTGAGACAAGAAACTAGAATGCAAAACTGTGCTTTGATTTCTGCTTCTAGTTTGCACTCCTTGTCTTGGATCACCAATTATCTGATCAGTAGGATGATCTCTTAGATATCTTATAGCTGGAGGTAGATTCCCTTCAGGTTGAGCATCTCCAGCTTCTTCATTCTGCTGTTCCTCTTGGTTTTCATCAGCTTCCATTATCTCTTGTACTCCCCCTGGACAGCAGCCTTCATTTTCCAATGCTCCCTCTTCCTTTGAAGCTTCAGCAATGGAGAGCTTGTCCATCTTCTTGCTTATACCTGTTGAGTCATTTGATCTACAAGACAATTCACAATTGATTAATCTTGTTTCATCAAATACAATATGCACAGATTCTTCAACAACTTGAGTAGTTAAGTTGAAGACTCTATAGGCCTTACTATTTGTGCTGTACCCAACAAATATCCCATCCTGGGATTTGGCAGCAAACTTAGTCAAATAAGACTTACCATTGTTAAGTATATAGCACTTGCAGCCAAAGATCCTAAAATAGGATAGATTTGGTTTTCTGCCTTTCACAATCTCATAGGGAGTCTTTCTGTGGCTTTTGGTGATAGAAGCCCTATTGATGACATGACAAGCAGTGTTAACTGCCTCAGCCCAAAAATATTCTGGGAGAGAGGTGTCACTCAATAGAGTTCTACCAGCTTCAATTAATGATCTATTCTTTCTTTCAGCAATTCCATTTTGCTGAGGTGTTCTAGGTGAGGAGAACTCTTGGAAAATCCCAAAGTCTATACACAAGTTTGTCATGCTTTCAGATTGAAACTCAGTACCATGGTCACTTCTGATTTTGACCACTGTACTGTTCAGTTCATTCTGAATTTGCTTTACAAACTTAAATAATACACTTGGGGTTTCAGATTTTTGTCTCAGAAAGAACACCCATGTAAATCTAGAATAGTCATCTACAACCACTAGTGTGTAGACCTTCCTACCTAGACTGTGAACTGGCATAGGACCAAAAAGATCCATATGCAAGAGGTATAAGCACCTCACAGAATCCTTGTTTTCAAGGCTTTGAAATGAGGTTTTTGTCTGCTTGCCCTTTTGACAAGCTGAGCATACCCCTTCCTTTATACACTTAACTTGAGGCCCATTCCTCACTAGTTCTTTACTAAAGAGTTGGCCAATTGTCTTGTAGTTTAGATGAGCCAATCTCTTGTGCCACTTAACACAATGAGAAGCATTGTCATCAGCTACAAGACAAATGGGGGATGCCTTATTCTCACATTCAAAATTAAGGCAATACACATTTCTCTTCCTATACCCAGTCAATATGATCTCTTGATCACTTGACCTTTTGATATGACATCCATCCTTACCAAATGAAATGTCATATCCTAGATCACTCAGCTGGCTTATGCTTATTAGATTATGTTTCAAACCTTTTACATAGGCCACTTGGGTGATAGTAATTAGGTTTGAAGAGATGTTACCAAATCCTTTGATGACTCCTTTTTCAGATCCACCAAAGATCACTTTATGTCCATCTTTGACAGATGAATACTCCTTCAGCAGCCCCTTTGTTCCAGTCATGTGCCTGGAACAACCACTATCCAAGTACCATATAGGGGCATGGTAACTTGGATTCACCTGCAATACAGAATTACTTACCCTTAGAACCCAAGTAAGTCTTGGGTCCTTGGTTCAGGTTAGCCTTAATAAAGTTATCATAACCTCTTCTAACAGGTAGACTCTTATTCTTTATAACACTTGTGTTATACCAGCAGTCCAATGCAAAATGACCCCTCTTGCCACAGCACCAACATTCAAACTTATTGTATCTAGATCTAGATACATCCTTGTCAGAAGCATTTCTGTTCATTGCTGGTGCTGTTGCAACTTCTCCTGCTGGTTTCTTAAAACCATAGGGCTTATGACCATAGGTAGGCCTGCTTGCCTTAACACCCTTGTTCTTCAGAACATTTGTCTTGATATGATCCTGAATGTCTTCATGATCATATATGTTAGAAGGCACTTTCTTCTTACCAAACCTTATGGGGACTGAAAGGTTTAGTGGCTCAATAGGGGCTTTGCCTTTCTTCTTGAATCTGCTAGCCCTGGAGTTACCCTTAAATCCTAATCCAGCCTTACCCTTCTGAGTGACAAATTCATCTATCAAGGGTAAGACAGATTTTGGCTTAGAGTAACTAGCCACTAACTCCCTTTCAATTCTAAGTCTGTCCTCCAGACTCTTTACTTGATCATTAGTATAATTAATTGTGCCCATCTGAATAATAGTTATATTTTTCAGCTTGGCAATTTCAGCTACCTTTTGATCAAGGACTTTTTCTAACTCAGCTGTTGTAACCCTTAGATCAGCAATTTCCTGAGCCTGTGATTTAACCAGGTTCTTGCTTTTCTTAAGGGCCTGCAACAAGTCCCCATACTTGTCTATCAATTGATAGACATCTCCTTCAGATCCAGATGCATCTTCATCACTTGATGCAGATGTAGCTGATTCTTCACTTGTACTACAAACAAATGTACTGGAAGGACTGTTTACCTCATTAGGACCAGACTGATTCTGGCATAGGTCCTCTTCTGATCTAGTCATCAAACCCATGCATTGATGTTCATTGATGGAGTCTAGCAACTGCATAAACTCCTCTTCCTCAGATGCAGCATATAGTCCAATATATGCTTCAGCTTCAGATCCTGATTCTGAAGTTGACTGGTCTGACAGACTTTTATCTTTCTTTGCTACAAAGGATTTCTCCTTCTTGCCTTTCTGATAAGTCTTCTTCTTTTCTGAAGATTCCTTCCTTTTGTCAGGACACTCAGCCACTACATGTCCAGGCCTATTGCAACAATAGCAGACAATCTTTGAAGTAGTGGCTTTGCTGGGCTTTGACCTGCTTTTCTCTTTCCTAGATGACCTTCTTTTCTGATAATAGTCATCTACTTGCTGTGATGAGGAAGGCCTAGACTTCCATTGCTTCTTTTTCAAGAACCTTTGAAATTTCCTAGTGAATGCAGCAAAGTCTGCATCTGAATCACTGCTGACTGAACCCCTATCTGAATTTTCAGAACTACCTTCTTCAACTTCCTTAGGAGGAGATGGTGATTTCCTCCTATTCTTTCTGGTGGCTTCAGCATTAAATGCCACAGTCTTTTCTCTATGCTCTCCTCTTGAGTTTCTTTCCTCCTCCTTCCTTACCATAAGTTGCATTTCATAGGATAGCAACTTTCCAAACAGAGTTGGAGGAGATATCTCTGCCAATTTTGCCACTTCTCTTATGGCACAGATCTTTGTATCCCAATCCTTTGATAAGGATCTTAAGAATTTGTCATTCAGTTCATAGGTACTGAAGACTCTTCCATAGGAAATTAGCTCATTCACAATTCTATAGAATTTCTTATAGCACTCAGTTATGCTATCAGATTTTCCTTGTCTAAAACTTTCATACTCCTGATTTAGCATAGATTTTCTGTCCAGCCTTACTTCTTCTGATCCTTCCATGTAGACAATCAATGTGTCCCACATCTCCTTGGAGGTCTTGCAGTGAATCAGATTCTGAAATGTTGAATCATCTATGGCACTGACAATTATGTTCTGTGCCCTTTTGTCCATGGTTGCCAAGATGATTTCATCCTTGGTCATTTCAGAATAAGTCTTTGGTGTTTGGATATTTGCATCAAGAACAGATATCTTCATTGGTATGAAGGGGCCTTCCTGTACTGTGATGTAAATCCTTGGGTCAGATGCTTCCATAAACAATCTGACTCTTTCTTTCCAGATCCCAAAGATTTCCTTCTTGCATATGGGTAATTTCATTGACCCTAGCTCCTTATGATTCTCTCCAGAACCCATCTTCTTGATTCTTGATTCTGCCTATCAGATCTACCTCAGACTGTTAAGTCCTTTTTGAGGAACCTCCCTCTGATACCACTTGATAGTTTAACTTTCAAGGCAGCCTAAACACCTAGAGGGGGGGGTGAATAGGTCCTGCTTCTTTTTCTAAAACTTCTAGACAGACTTCAATTTATTAACTAATACAAAAACACAGCAATCACAGAAAACAACACATCACAGATTGCACTATGTTTTATAGTGGTTCCCCAAGGTCTGGGTACATCCACTTTCCCCCTTCACCTATCTAGCAGTATGCTAGATTCGGCCAAACTTCCACTTATCTCAGATCAATAGATCTTACAACTCAGAACCCAACTGGTTCCTACAACTCAGGCACAACTGCCCTACCTCAGCCTTGCCCCAAGGCCTACAACTCAGAGAATATCCTTCTCCTACACTCAGGCAATCAGCCCTACCACTCAGAGTTCAACACTCCTACACTCAGCCTTTATAACATAGGCTTACAACTCAGATCTGTATAAACAGATCCTACAGAAATATAGAAAAGATTGTTTTTAAATTTGTCTTGCCAAATTGAGAGAGAAAAGGCAATGACAATTCTTAATCAGCTGATGCAATCAACTGTTTCTTAGCCTTCTTCAAAGCTTCTTGAAAATGTACTTAGCTGAGTTGATTCCAAACAGCTTCTTGATAATCCACTGGTGGATTCTTTCTTCTTCTTCAAATTCTGACTTGATCTCTCTCTATCAGCACTTGAATGATTCTTCAGAATTCTGGTTAGAACTCTTCTTAGATCTATCCTTAGATAGTCTTCTTAGATCTTCTTGAGAAGATCTTCTTAAGTGCCTTGCACTTTCTTGAAATGATTTGGATCGGAATCCTTCTTCAAAAGTTCTGGAGTTAAGAATTTCTTCAATGTTGAGAAGGTTATTTCCTTCTTCTGAATATGTCTATTTATAGACTTCCTTCATGGTAACCGGCTGATCCGGTTTCTAACAGTTCTCTGACAAGTCTGACAGCTTCAGTTAACCGGTGGCAACCCACAGCTGTCAAGTCTTCAACAAGTCCTGTGCCTTAGTCTTGAACCACAGTGTGTCGAGACAGTCTGTCAGAAAGTGTCGAGACCATCTGTCTATTTGTGTCGACACAATTGACTTTGGTGTCGACACTGCCTTCAGTGATGTCGACTAAGTTGCCTTTGAGTCGACACAGCTTCTTCTGCAAACAATTTGATCTTGACTCTTCAGTGTGTCGACACAAGTCCTGTGTGTCGACACAGTTGTTGTAGAATCTTAACTTCAGTAAGTGTCGACTTAGCCTTCAGGTGTCGACACAGTCTTCTTTTAACTCTGCTTCAATGTGTCGACTCAATCACAATGTGTCGACACATTCTGCTGTTGTAGACAAACTTGTGGTCGACTATATTCCTTGAGGTCGACTATGTTCTTCTGTGTCGACATTTTTTTTCAATGTTGAGGTCGACGCTTTCCTTCTGTGTCGACACTTTTTCCCAGAGTAGTGTCGACTTACTTCTTCTGTGTCGACACATTTTCCCAGTGTTGAGATCGACTATGTTATGTGTCGACACTTTTTCCCAGAGTAGTGTCGACTTACTTCTTCTGTGTCGACACATTTTCCCAGTGTTGTGTCGACAACTTTCTTCTATGTGTCGACACATTTTCCTTTGTGTCGACACTTGGACTTAGAATTTTTCTGTAAACTTTAACATTTCTTTACCTGCACATGTCAACTCAAAACTACATCAAATACAACATGATGTATATCATTGAGCTAGGTTGGGCTTCTTCAAATCAGGTACACATTTTCCAATGTACCCAACAGGTAGTTCTCGAATATTGTTAGAGGAGATTTAGATTTCGTTTATTTCGTCAACCTGCAACGTCTTTTTTGTTGTTGTTATTTCTTGTAATTTGTCTTTCATCTATTAATAAAATTTCAGGTTTTATTTCGCTTCAAAATATTGTTATTTCCTATTTCAATTTTTGTTTCCTATAATCGTACAAATTTTGTCTCGAGCTACCTTCTTTCTTTTTTTCATGATGTCGCACTTTTATGATAAGGATTCCTCCATCCCTATGAGTAACTAATTTTTATAGTGCTCGATCGCGATGATCCAAGGATGAGTTAATTTTTGTTATGATTTTAGTTTTGCCTTTCTCAAATTGTTGAACGCTTACGATTTACCGTTGATCAATTCATTGAGGCTATATATTTTATATAGTTTTCATAATGGTTTTCGCTCTTTAGTTAGCCGAGAGGCTCGTAAGGCGAATCGATCACTCATTGGTAAAAAGAGTAGAACGCAACCCTCAAAAGAGGACAACGTAACTCTTCCGGATTGGAGTGAAATCCAATAGTGAGGTTCACAACCTAAAGCAAGTCTTAGGCGATGCGATTTGAGAACGAAAGTTCGGTCGATACACCTAAGCTTAGTTGAACCTAATCCTCGAAAGAGGAGTGTTCATGCTTCGGGAACCTCCACGGTCAAAGCCTCTTCAACAAGAGAATTGCACTCTAACTTCATTCCGTTATTTTCTTTTTCCAAGGTGATTCAAGATCGGGCACTAGCTTTTAACCCCTCGAGTTAATTCAATTAGCGTCTCTAGTTTTTGCTATTCGCAACCAAAACTTCAATTTCTATTGATAAAATAATAACGATTTTCAAAGTAAAATTACTCAACCACCCCGAGTCTAATACGACCTTGGTTTTTATAAACCTATACCACTCCCGATACGGTACACTTGCCGTTGTCGTTTGCGGATATAGTTTCGCGCAATTAGCTGGCCGCATCCAAGGAGTTGCTAGTAAAGGCCCAGAGGAAGGAGGTTACTTCTTGGTTGGTCAGTGTCGAGTCCCAGCTATCCTCTTCTCAGTCTTAGGTGGAGCATTTTTGGGCCAAGTTGAGCACCACCGACTCTGAGACTGGGTCTCTTTGTAGGAGGTTGGCCTTTGCTGAGGTGACTCTTGAGTAGCTGGACCATCGTTCTGACGTGATCGATGCTATGATATATCAACAGGAGGTGGAGATCGAGCATATGAGAGGAGAGAATGCTCGGCTGAGTTTTGAACGAGAGGAGGTCGAGGTCTTCCATGCGATTGAGGTAGCCGAGTACAAGTATTCTCATGACTTTGAGGTAGAGCGGTCTCACATTGCGGAGGAAGTACGCTCTGAGATGATGTGGACAGAGGTTAACTCGCTGGTAGAGGACGAGCGCAAAGCTGCGTATTCCTTGGGCTTTTGCAAGGGCTTTCGAGCGGCTCGAAGGCTCCCGGAGCGCGATGCCCTGGGTATAGAGGATGCCTCGGACGACAAGGCTAACGCTACTACTGAGGGATAATCCTTGGGACTTCTTCTTCCTGAGTTTGTTTTCATTTGTCCATTTTTTGTTGTAGGCGCGCTCTCGTGCCGTTGTATGTTTTTCCTTTTGATGATGATCTAGGCCATATAACACTTATTTTTTTGACTAGAGACCCTTTTGTTTTTAGATCTGTTTGTTTTGGTGTGTTTTTTGGAGCGCGCATTCTTTTCTTAAAGAGTTGCTCTTTGCTTGAGCGTTGCTCGCTTGCTCGCATTTTGAACAGGGATGATGTAGGACCGTTATCTGTGATTGTTGGGAGAACTAGGATTCGTCCGAGCTAAAGTGGCAAAGAGTTCTTGCTCGTTCGACCTCGGGAGAACCGAAGTTCATCTAGGTGAAGGTGGCAGAGGGCCTTTGTCCGTTCGCATTTCAGAAGGACCGGGGTTCGTCCGGGTGGAGGTGGTGAGGAACCTTTGCTCGTTCACGGCTTTGGAGAACCGGGGTTCATCCAAGTGAAGTTGCAGATGAACCTTTGTTAATCTTGTCTGGGAGGTGCAGACATACTTTTATCCGTCTTGCTTGGGAGGACCGTGGACCGTCCGGGTGGAGGTGGTGAAGAACCTTTGTTCGTTCATACTTTAAGAGAAACAGGGTTCTTCCAAGTGAATGTGCAGACGAACCTTTGTCCATCTTGCCTTGGAGGTACAGAAATACCTTTGTCCGTCTTGCCTGGGAAGACCGGGGTCCATCCGAGTGGAGGTAATGAAAAACCTTTATTTGTTTGTGCCTTAAGAGAAGCAGGGTTCGTCCAAGTGAAGGTGTAGATGAACCTTTGTCCATCTCGCCTAGGAGGTGCAGACAGACCTTTATCTATCTCATCTGAGAGGACCGGGGTCCTTCCGGGTGGAGGTGGCAAAGAACCTTTGTCCATTCACACCTCAGGAGAATCGGGGTTTGTCCAAGTGAAGGTGCAGATGAACCTTTGTCCATCTCACTTGGGAAGTGCAGGCAGACCTTTGCTCATCTCGCCTAGGAGGACAAGGGTCCGTCCAAGAGGTGCACAAAGGCTTCCGCCAGTCTCGCCCGGGAGATGTAAAAAGGCTTTCGCTAGTCTCTCCTAGGAGGTGCAGAAAGGCTTTCGCCAGTCTCTCCTGGGAGGTAAAGAAAGACTTTCGTCAATCTTGCCTAGGAGATGAAGAAAGGCTTTCACCAATCTTGTCTTGTGATGACCCGCTTGCGGTGGAAGAAAAAAACTTAAGCTTTATTGTTGGATATAAGTGCTTGCGAGTCAACCTTTGCGGCTTATTCTTCAAGATGGAAATAGGTAAAGCAGTAGATAGTGAGTGGCGCTCTAACCTAGGCCTTGCTCTAACTTTATTGCCCCCTGTCCTGACCAGGATGCGCTTGCTGAAGATAGCAGAGCTCTGATGCCTCTTGATCACCTCGTATGACACATATCCCATCTGAGCTAACAAACTTTAGCGCTAAGTACGGGATAGAGGGGATCACCTTGAAGAGTGCTTGCAACGGACGTTTGAAGATTATGTTGTATGTTGAACTGGAGCCAACTACCACAAATTGGATGTCCAGGGTCGCATTCCTAGGGAACTCTCCCAAAGTGATGGGGAGAGTGATCGTTCCTCGTACGGGCAACTAGGGGTTATCGAAGTCGTACATCAGTCTAGTTGCTGGCTCAAGGCATTTTAGCGGAACCCTCATGTTGATTAGCGCGGATTCAAACAAGATGTCGACCGAGCTCCCGCTGTCGACTAGTATCTGCCTGACCCTAAAGTAGGGTTCATCAATCCCTATATTGATGGCGAGGGGATCTTGGTGCAGCATACGCAAACCTTTCAGGTCTTCTTCCCCAAAGATGATGGCACTATCCACTTGTGGCCTCGGGTCTTTCGGACTCTTCTCATGTTGAGCGATGGAGAGTATTTGGAAGGGTGAGCCGGTGATGGTCTCCACCTCCCCGAGCATTTTCCTACCCCCTGTGCTCTTTTCCATGGGGGGGGACTAATCTCATCTTGGCTGGTGCAATGGGGGCTGGCGGGGTACTTGATTTTACAAGTATCTCCCCAAATGCCCCTGCTGGATGAGGTGCTCAATCTCTTCCTTGAGCCAGGTACAGTCTTCTGTGATGTTCCCATTCCCGTGGTGAAACTCAGTACTATGTTTGGTCCTCTCAATTCAGGGGAAGCGGATTCGGACGTCGGAGCATACCAGAGTCTTGGATAGCAATGAGTACCTCAGCTCAGGCAGTATTTAGCGGGGTGAATTCTTGGTGTCGGCGAGGGCCTTTGTCCTGGTGATAAGTACTATGGTGGTCGTTGTTTCGGCGGTGCGCTGGAGGCGTAAGTTCCGACTCCCTCTTCCGCTTGGAAGAACCTTCAAATTGATGGCGATGGGCTTCGATGGCCTCGTCGGCCGTAATTTGCACCTCGACCCGGTGTACGAGGTCGGTGTAGCTAAGGACTATTTCCCTCATTATGGTAGAGTAGAATCCACTTAGGCAGATTCCTCCAAGGAAAATGCCCCGAAGAAGCTCCAGGTCAACTCCTGGGATTTGTCGTGCCTCGGTGGTGAAACATGGGAAGAAATCCCAGAGCAAATCTCCCTTGTTCTAGCGGATGACGGAGAGGTGTGAGGGATCTCTAACGATCTGCTGGTTAGCTATGAACTGGTCAATGAAGAGGTTGGCGAGCTCCCCAAAGTTGTGAATTGCCCCCTCTTATAGGGAGTGGAACCATGCGCATGCCTGCCCATTTAGAGTTGTGGAAAACACTTAAACAGTAGTTGATTCGGTGAGCTAAAGAGGCGCATGATTGTCTCGAAATAATTCATATGCTCTAGGGGGTCCTCTCCCCCATCAAAGGCCTCAAAATGTGATAACTTGAATCCTTGCGGGATAGGGTTTGTCATGACTTGGGGTGCGAGCAGGGACCCATGGTGGAAGGGGCGCCATGTGTTCGCGGGGCGACGCCATTCCTGGGTGTATACTTCCTCGATCATTTCTCTTACCTCTTGGCGGGTGAGCCTGTAGTTGCCTGGTTGGGTGTCTACCTCCATCGGTCGAGGGTTAGGCTGAGCGCCGACTCTGGGCTCCGGCCTCCATACGGCATGCATAAAACTTGCCTTATCAGGGAGTTCCTTTGTGGAGAGTCTTTTGGGTGAGCCGCATCCTGATGAGGGACGTGCTTTGGAGCTATCACTGGATGTGCTATGTGTACGTTTCCCGGGCGAGGTGGGTTGGACACTTACATCATGTAAAAATTTGTGAAGTGCGGAAAATAGGAAACTAGGTCGCAGGAACACTCAACCTAACCAATTCATATAAACTAGATGCAAGTAGAAGAGCAAGCAAATCTTGTACTATAACACTTCTTTACAATACGAGATATACATGGCAAGACATGATTCGTTAATGTACTCGATGGAAGAAAAAACAAACAAGGCAAAAACTATTCAGGCTGACAGAGTTCTTCAGTTTAGAATAACAGGGTGTTCGCGCGGTTAGGTTGCGGTCTAGCGACTTGACAGTTTCAGCGGACTCCTTAAATCAGTTCGGTAGAGTTGGCGATTACTAGTTCTATCCGCCCAGATAGTTTTCGCCTTATATGTTTTTGCTTCCATTGGATATATTAGCGAATCATGTCTTACCATGTATGTCTTGCATTGTAAAGAAGTTTAATAGTACACGATTTGTTTGCTCTTCTACTTGCATCTGGTTTATCTGACTTGGTTAGATTGAGTATTCCTGTGACCTGGTTTCCCATTTTTCGCGCTTCACAAATTTTTACATGGTATCAGAGGGAACAGTGGTTTGAGCAGTGATCAACTACAGAGCTTTCTTTTTTGCTTCTAGAAGTTTTCAAGTAGACCAGTGTTTGTGCAATGGAAGGAGG
The DNA here is from genome assembly GCA_039513925.1 of Platanthera zijinensis. Classification (NCBI taxonomy): domain Eukaryota; kingdom Viridiplantae; phylum Streptophyta; class Magnoliopsida; order Asparagales; family Orchidaceae; genus Platanthera; species Platanthera zijinensis. The sequence continues at coordinate 138,777,035 of CM077091.1, read as the reverse complement.
ATTTGCATTAGGTCTTAGAATTGAACTCTTAACTCCGACCAACTTCAAGAAGTGTAGTTCGTGCATGGAGTTATCTTTTGGGAGAGGACCTTTGGAAGGTTGTCTGTGGAGATGAAATACAAGAGGTTACTGCTGTCACTAGCAATGTTGAAGAGGTGAGAGTTTGGAGGAAGACAAATGCTAAGGCGGAGTTTACTCTCAAGCGTGATATCTCACTAGAGCTCTTTGACCACATCATTAGATGTCGGTCAGCTGCAGAGATTTGGACTTTTCTTGATGGGTTGTTCAATAAGAAGAATGTAGCGCAACTACAATTCTTGGAGAATGAGTTGGCGAGAGCCACTCAGGGAGATATTTCCATCTCAACATTCTTCCTAAAGATGAAAAGTCTGTGTGCTGAAATTTTGGCATTGGACCCTGATGAGCCGATTTCAGAGGCGAAGCTTAAGAGGCACATAATCCGCAGATTGCAGAAGGAGTATGTTGCCTTTATATTTTTTGTTCAACACTAGGCCACTCAGCCGTCATTGCTTGAGCTGGAGAACCTGTTGGCTTTGTAGGAAAGCCTATCAAGACAGATGGCTGGAGTTACTATCTCTGGAGGAGATAGTGGGGCTCTCTTTTTTAGGAAAGAAGAAAAGGTGGGAGAAGAAGACATTTGTTGGTGATGGTCCTTCTACTTCATATCTGCAAGAGAAGAGTCAGTCTTCTAAGCGGGATTGGAATAAGAAGAAAAGGCCAAGGTGCTACAGATGCAATCTGCCTAGTCACTTCAAGAAGGACTGCAAAGTCAAACTTCAGTTAGGGCATGCTACAGGTAAAGAAGAAGGTGGTTCTAAGGCTAAAGAAGGAGGATGGGAAAATTCTTTTATGATGGGCATGTGTTTCTGTGCTTTGTAAGCTATCAACTACCAAGACCACATCACCTTACCAGGGATGAGTTAAAGTTCTCTTCTCTGCATGCGTACTCAGGTAATGACGCTATTATTATCGCTGATGATACTGTTCATGCAGTCGAGAAGGAGGGCATCATTTCTTTGGGCAGTGATATGTGTCCACTCACCTTGAGGAGTGTTTATCACGTGACAAGAATGAATAAGAACCACTTCTCAGTGACCAATGCGGTAAATGCGGGTTATCACATTCTGTTCGGCCCAACAAAAGTTAAGTTTCTCTACAATGTGTCAGCGGTGAAGACTAACGTTACTAAAGTTGGGAGAAGAGTAAAGGATTTGTTTATGTTATCAACAATTTCCTATATTGATCGGATGAGGGCCAACGATAGCGTTGTTATCTGGCATGAACGACTGGGACATGTCGGGATGGACAATTGGAAAGCTATGACGGTAAGGAGCCTTGTGAAAGGCTTGCCAAGATTGTCATCCTTCTGTGACGAACATGCCTGTGAGGGATGTCAATATGGTAAGGCTCAATGCCTTCCGTTTAACATGTCACATACCAGGTGTAAAGCACCATTAGAATGTATCTATGGTGATCTGATGGGATCAACCCTCAGCGCCAGTCTTGGATGCAGCAGGCACATGCTAGTTCTGATTGATGACTATACGAGGTACACATAGGTGTACTTTATGAAGGAGAAGTCGGACATGTTCCAATTTTTTGTGGAGTTTAAGGAGCTTGTGGAGGGCTAGCTTAGCCTGCAGATAAAGAAGTTGAGAACGGACAACAGAGGTGCGTTCATTTTAAATGAGTTCTCTAACTTCTGCAGGAAGCATGAAATCTGGAGAGAGCTCACTTGTGCTCATACTCCATAAAAAATGAAGTAGCAGAAAGGAAGATCCATCATCTGATGGAAACCTGCAATTGTTGGCTTCATGCCAAAGGAATTTTTAGGTCCTTATGGGCAGAAGTGATGGCTTGCACAACATATGTCATCAATCAGATGCCTATGAGTCCGATCAATATAAAGTCTCCTTATGAGCTGATTTTTAAGGAGAAGCCCAGTGTTAAAAACCTTCAGGTGTTTGGGTCGACCTGCTACGTACATGTCTCAAATACTCTTAGGACTAAGCTGGGTGCGAAGGCGAGGAAGCTTGTCTTCGTGGGCTATGACGAGAGGAAGAAGGGATGTAAGTGTATGGATCCTGCAATAAAGAAGTTCGTCATTCCAGAGACTTTGTCTTCGAAGAAATAACATCGTATGGTGGTAGCTCATATGTGGAGCTACAGGAATGCAGGTCAGACGGCGGGTAATGGGAAGCTGTTAAGGATCTTCTGTGTAGCTACATGTGTCACTAGGAGCTCCAGGTGTTTCTAGATCCAGGGCAGAAGCTTCTAATTCAGGAAGCAGGGGGAGCGATGCTCCTAGTATGCCCGGGATCAGAGTTGGTTCAGAAGAAGTAGTGGAGGTGGTCAGTCATGGCCAGGTCCTTCGGAGGTCGAAGAGGACTATCAAACCACCAGCTCGGTACAGTGAAGGGAGCATGGTGAGCTTCATCTCTTGTTTCTTTGCAGGCCCTCTTGAAAGTCCACTTAGTGTCAACTACTTACACCTATGGGGGGGGGGAATAGGTGTCTTTGCAGCGTATTTGCAGAATTAAAGTTTTACCTGCACAAGAAAACAAAACAACACAGCACAGAAAGTACACAAGCTATTTATAGTGGTTCCCCGATTTGGGTACGTCCACTTTCCCCCTTCGACCTATCTCCCAACCAGGGACGACACGGTCACTTCACCAACAGGATTGAAATCCAATCCTTGCACTAACGGAAGGAACCCTTCCACATGTAGGAGTCAACACTCCCACACCACGGGTTGCACCCAACCCTTCAACTAGAGACCAATCGGTCCTTTACAATGAAATGAAAATAGCTTGTAAGAAATACAAACAACGTATGGAGACTAAGGTGTCCCTCTTCGTTCGACGACGTGTTCTTGAAGTCAACGAAGAGTCCACAACCCTAGATCTCACTTGGAGAGAATCTCCCCGAGACCGGCGGCGGCGACGAGCGGCGGCGAGGCTCTCGGTGTTGGCGGCGGCAACTGAAGACAGCAGCAAAGCACTGGAGATCCAATCTTCTTAGCGAAGTCGGCAAGGTCTACCAACGGTCACACGAGGATCGATCGTCTCGATCGATTCGGACGGGGAAAGATTTCCCTATCTCAAATCAAGAGACAAAAGATCTCTGGATAGACACGTGAGACGCTGTGCAGGACTTGGATTCTATCACCGAGGATCTAGAGGAGATCGAGATCGGCTTTGGTGATCGGCTGCGGCGACGGAGGCGGAGCAAGTTCACGAGATTAGGGTTAGTCGGCCGCTCTGTTTCGTATCTCGTCTGTGTGTATACTGTTCACAAATACAGAGTATTTATACACAAGGTCAAGAGATGACCGTTGTGGGCCCCACCAGCAGTAAGACCAAAGTTCGGTTCAAAATCCCGCAGATAACGTGGACCGGTCCAGACAGAGTTGGAAAAATACCCAAGTCAAATTCGGCGAGAATCGTGAGTGATTCTCGACGAATCGGCGAGAATCACTTACAATTCTCGCCAAATTCTACTTAGAGAATTCTTGCTGCACAGGTTATAGAGGCCGGGGAGAATCGATGGGAATCACCTTGGATTCTCGCCGACTCGTCGAGAATGCAAAGTCATTCTCGACGAATCGGCGAGAATCACTTGGTGATTCTCGACGATTCTGCCTTAGATGATTTTTCTGACTGCGTCGAGACAGCCGGCCCAACCTGGCAAGAATCAACTAGTGATTCTCGACGACTCATCGAGAATCACTGGTGATTCTCGATGAATCGGTGAGAATCACTTAGTGATTCTCGACGATTTACACTTAGACGATTCTCGTCTTTCAACCCGTGAGATGGTCTTTGGCCCATCCTTGCTCCATGTCTGCTCTAGCTTTATCATAGCCCTGTACTTGAAATTAAGTACACCCCAATAGAGAGAGTACACGTAGGCCAACACACTGATCTGCTCAACGAGGGATTACGTTGCACAGACCCGTGTATATTGACCCACTGCACCCTGACATTGGTGTGTACTTAGCATGGAATAACTGCAAGCACAACTAGAAATATTTCATCAAATACATTGTCTATTTACCTTAGCTTGTACAGGGGCTTCTTCAAATCAGGTACATTGTGAATACAATACCCAACAATCTCCCCCTATTTGAAGAAGCTTAAACCCTACAAGCTAAGGTGAATAGAGCATATAGGAATGAAAATCATAAACTTAAAATTGAGTTGAGAGAGATATTCATTACCAATTTCTTGAGAGCAAACTTGGAGCCACCTTAGCCATAGCCGAGAGGGTAATCTCCCCCTTTTCGGCTTCTGCAAATCGGGGATTGAAGCATGTGACACCATGCTCCCCCTCAGTTCTTGTACCTTTGTTTTCACTAAATTCCTAGCAGAGGCTCCCCCTAGACGCATGAGCCTTGAGTTCCTGTAGTCTTCATTCTTCGTAGTTTAGCATCCCCAATTCAGTTTTGAACATACTGAACTTGGCCTCGTCAATGGGCTTTGTGAAAATGTCTGCAATCTGCTTGTCAGTGGGAACATAGCAGAGAGAGATGTCCTTGTTCTCCACGTGCTCCCGAATGAAATGGTAACGCACTTCAATATGCTTCGTTCTGCTGTGCGATACCGGATTGTTGGCAATATCAATTGCACTGGAGGAGTCACAGTACATCGGTACTTCCTTGAACTGGAGGTCATAGTCGGCTAACTGGTTTCTTATCCATAGGAGTTGTGCACAACAGCTGCCAGCCGAGATGTACTCAGACTCTGCAGTGGAGGTTGCTACACAATTCTGCATCTTGCTGTTCCATGAAATAAGCCTTCTTCCGAGGAATTGACACGTTCCGGAGGTGCTTTTCCTGTCATCCCTACTTCCTGCAAAATCAGCATCTGAAAACCCTATTAGCTCGACATCATTACTTCTCGGGTACCATAAGCCAAGATTAGGGGTACCTTTAAGGTATCTGAGAATTCGCTTTGCAGCGACATAATGAGATTCCTTAGTGTTCACCTGATATCTGGCACAAACACATGTGGAGAACATGATATCCGGTCTACTCGCAGTAAGATAGAGCAGAGATCCAATGATGCTTCTGTATTTGGTTTCATCAAAAGGTTTCCCTTTCTCATCCTTATCCAGAGACATGGTGGATCCCATTGGAGTCCTCATAGAGGTTGCATTCTCCATTCTGAATTTCTTGAGGAGTTCATTTGTGAACTTCGTCTGAGAAATGAAGATTCCTTCCTCAGACTGTTTCACTTGAAGTCCCAAGAAATACTTCAGCTCTCCCATACTGCTAATTTCAAACTTTACTTGCATAAGTTTGGAAAACTTTTTGTAAAGATTGTTGTCCGTTGAGCCGAATATAATGTCATCAACATAGATTTGCACCAGCAAAATCTTGCCTTTGACTTCCCTGAGAAACAGTGTCTTATCTATTTTTCCTCTAGAGAACTTGTTCTCAAGAAGAAAACTAGACAATGTCTCATACCAAGCTCGAGGTGCTTGTTTTAGGCCATATAGCGCTTTATTAAGAAAATATACATGATTAGGATAAGTAGGATTGACAAAACCTGTAGGTTGAGCAACGTATACTTCCTCTTTCAAATCTCCATTCAAGAAAGCCGATTTCACGTCCATCTGATAGACTGTGAATCCTTTGTGAGAGGCATAGGCTAGGAATAGCCGGATTGCCTCGAGCCGTGCAACTGGTGCAAACGTCTGGTCAAAGTCAATCCCCTCCTCCTGTCTGTATCCTTGAGCCACCAGTCTGGCTTTGTTCTTGATGATGACTCCATGTTCATCCAACTTCTTTCTGAAGATCCACTTGGTGTCAATCACATTTTGCGTCTTCGGTCTGGGAACCAGCGTCCAGACTTCGCATCTTTCGAATTGATGCAGCTCCTCTTGCATGGCCAAAATCCACAATGCGTCTTTGTTCGCTTCGTCGAACTTCTTTGGCTCCACCTGCGACAGAAAGCTAAGATGCAAGATCTCGTTAAGAGTACCTTGGCGAGTTCTAACACCGTCTCGGGGATCTCCAATGATTTGATTTCTGGGATGATCCCTCACGTATCTGAGCTCTAGAAGTCTTGCATCAGGAGCTTCGACTATTTCTTGGGCATCTCCTTCTTCCAAAGGATTTGCCTCATTTTGATCTTCAACTTCTCTAATCGGCGTTGATGTGGAGACCTTGACATATTTTGGAGTTGCATCTTTCTCGGGATCATCCAGTTGTAACTTTTCGAGTCTGGCACCTGCAGCTTCAGGAAGACAACTAGAAGTCTTGCAGTTAAGCAAGCTTCCTTCATCAAATACAACATTTATTGATTCCTCTACCACTAGGGTTTTCTTGTTGAAAACTCTATAAGCCCGGCTGTGGCTACTATAGCCCATGAATATGCCTTCGAAGCATTTTTCACCAAACTTAGTACACGGGTACTTCCCATTATTCAGTACATAACATTTGCAGCCAAAAATTCTCAGATAGGGCATGGTTGGTTTCTTGCCTTTCAGTAGCTCATAAGGAGTCTTACGATGGCTCTTGTTAATCAACGCCCGGTTTTGTACATGACAGGCCGTATTGACAGCCTCGGCCCAGAAGTATTCTAGGAGAGAAGCGTCATTCAACATTGTCGTGCACGCTTCAATGAGTGTTCTATTCCTCCTCTCCGCCACTCCATTCTGTTGAGGAGTGCGAGGGGAGGAGAACTCATGAAAGATACCAAGCTCTTCACAGAACTCTGTCATAGCCCCAGACTCAAACTCTGTTCCGTGGTCACTTCTGATTTTGACCACTGAGCAGTTAAGTTCGTTCTGTATCTGCTTGACAAACCTGGTGAAGATGTCAAACGTATCAGACTTGCATTTTAAAAAGAACACCCACGTAAACCGAGAGTGATCATCTACAATCACTAGCGTATACGACTTCCCTCCTAAGCTATGAACTTGCATTGGACCAAACAGGTCCATGTGCAGAAGATATAGACATCTGGAGGAATCTTTGTCTGGGATGCCCTTAAAGGTAGCCCGAGTCTGCTTGCCCATCTGACATGCAGGACATGGACTATCTTTGATGCACTTAATAATGGGAGCATCCCTTACTAAGTCTTTTGAAAACAGCATATTAATTGTCTTGTAATTAATGTGTGCCAATCTCTTGTGCCATTGTTCACAAAGAGATGCACTGCCTTTAGCAACGAGACATACTGGGGTAGAAGAATCTAAACTAAGAAAATCTAAACAGAAAATATTTCTGCTCCTAATGCCTGTTAATACGGTCTCCGAAGAGTCGCATGATATTATTAGGCATTTATCCTTGCAGAACTTAACGTCATACCCTTTATCACATAACTGGCTTACGCTGATCAGGTTATGATTTAACCCTTCAACATAAGCTACGTTAGTGATAGAGAGTATACCGTTGGAAATCGTACCGTAACCTCTGGTGACTCCCCGATCAGATCCCCCAAATATGACTTTGGGTCCATCCTCGACTGGAGAGTACTCCCTCAGCAGACTTCTTGTCCCAGTCATGTGACGGGAGCATCCACTGTCCAAATACCAAATAGGAGTTTTGTTGGCCTTTGGACATTCCTGCAAAACAGAATTAATTTGCCTTAGGAACCCAATCGAACTTGGGTCCTAGATTCCTTGTTAGCATACTCCCCCTCTATTGGTTAACTCTACGAGTGGTCGGCCTCGCATTGCTAACATAAGGAGTCTCGTTATACCTTGGATTAAACCAACAATCCACGGCAAAGTGACCAATTTTGCCACAGCACCAGCAGTCAAACCTGTTATACTTCCTCTTGGGCGCCTGCTTTACCCTTGAAACGTGGGGTTCAGTTGGGGCCGAATACCTGGAGGTGGAGGAAACATGATGACCACAGTCACATGACTTCTTCACCTCTTAGCTTTTCAGTGTAACAGGCTTGGCCTTAGGTTCCTGCTTCCTATTATGGCCGCTAGAGAATTGACCATAATTTCCCAAGTGGATTTCCTCATAAGGTGCCTTGAAGACACTCTCACTGAAGTTACGGGGAAAGGTCCACCCATCATATCGGCTCTTCGGCTTTGCAACCGAGGGCCTGAAGTGATGCCCATATGTTGACTCAAAGTCATGTTGGTTACAGGGAAAGCTAGACTTTCTGAACTCAACAGGGCTGAGTGGGGCCTTTCCTTTCTCATCAGCAGAGGCTTTCTTGGCAGCCTTATTCTTCCTCGTGTTCCTGTTTCTCCTGGATGAGGAGTTAGATACCCCTACATGCCCCAAGCCAGCTCCTTTGGCTTGAGCAGAGAAGGTATCAACTAATGGAAGAACAGTTTTTGGCATAGAGAAGCTCTTGACGATCTTCCTTTCTGCCGCAAGTAGTTCTTCCAACTTCTCGACTTCCTCCTGCTTAAGATCAAGGAGCTTAAGAGACTCTGAATGCTTTGAAGTCAGGTCCAAGTGCTCCTGTCGGAGGGAGATCAAACTGGTGATCTCTTCCCTTAGGGATACACTCTCACCTTTAAGGAATTTAACTTCCTTTTTCTCAGCCTTCAGTTTCTTTCGACATTTCAGGAATGTATTGAGCAGAAGCTCATACTTATCGAGGAGCTCAGCTTCAAGGGCAGAAGGGCTATCCTCAGGGTATCCTGAGACTCAGGATCAGAGTCAGAGTCGGAGAGAGGGGTGTGAGCTTTTACCTTCTTAGTAAATGGGGGGCATTCTCCTTCTGAGTCAGAGCGACCCATTAGCCCAAAGTAGGCTTCCTCATCATCGCTGGTGTCTGACGTGTCAGATTCACTCAACGTCTTTGGCTTCTTTGTGATGTAACTCCTCTCCATCTTCTTGTCTTTTGAGGACCTGTGCTCCTCTCCCTTTCCCTTTTCCCTCTTGCCTTGATGGCAGTCGGCCATGACGTATCCTGGCTTGTTGCAACCAAAGCATATAATGTCAGAAGAGCGGTGTTTGTTCGGTTTGGAAACATACCTGTCAGAGGAATAGTTCTTCTTCTAATCCCTTGAGGAGGAGCCGTTTATCTTTCTCTGATTCCTCAGCTTGAGGAACTTCTTGAATTCCCGTGTGATAAGGGATAAATCTTCCTCTGATAACTCTGAGCCGGGGGAGCTTGGCTCAGAGTCTTCCTCTTCATCCCTCTTCCACGCACGGGAAGAAGCGGCACCCTTGCCCTTTCTGGATTGAATGGCTTTCAGGGCCACCGTCTTTTCCTTGGCCGCGGCTTTCTCTGCTTCCTCTTCAGCCTTCCTTGTGTTCAACTGAAGCTCATAGGACATGAGCTTCCCGAATAGAATCTGTGGATCAGTTTCCGCAAGTTTGCCAAACTTGCGGATGGCGCAGATCTTTGTGTCTCATTCCTTAGTGAGGGACCTAAGGAACTTATCATTGAGTTCACCGTCAGTGAACACTCTTCCATATCCTTTGAGTGCATTGATGATCTTGAGGAAGTTTTCGAAGGTGACTCCGATCTCCTCCTTTGGCCCTTGCCTGAAGGCCTCATATTTCTGATTGAGAAGGGATCTCCGATCGTCCCTCACTTCATCTGTGCCCTCCATTAGGACAATCAGACAGCTCCAGAGATCCCTGGCTGTCCTGCAGTTGCTGAAGTTCTGCATCATAGAGTCGTCAACTGCGCTTACCAGGATGTTCTGAGCTTTCTTGTCGAGTCCGAACAGCACCATTTCGTCCTTGTCCATTTCCGAAAGTTTCTTGGGCACTTTCCTGGTTGGATCAATGGTGGAGGCCTTGGTGGGAATGTAAGGTCCCTCCTCCACTATCATGAAGAGCCGGGGGTCGACTGCTTCCATGTAGAATCTGATTCTTTCCTTCCAGATAGGAAAGTTCAGTCTGGTGCATACTGGGATTTTGCCGGAGTGCTTGAGTCCGTCCATGGAAGATATCGGTCTTCTTCTTGACACTGGTGGTAGGATTTTACTCAAGGTGTGAACCTTTTTGATGAGTAACCTCCCTCTGATACCACTTGAAAGTCCACTTAGTGTCAACTACTTACACCTATGGGGGGGGTGGGAATATGTGTCTTTGCAGCGTATTTGCGGAATTAAATTTTTACCTGCACAAGAAAACAAAACAACAAAGCACAGAAAGTACACAAGCTATTTATAGTGGTTCCCCGATTTGGGTACGTCCACTTTCCCCCTTCGACCTATCTCCCAACCAGGGACGACACAGTCACTTCACCAACAGGATTGAAATCCAATCCTTGCACTAACGGAAGGAACCCTTCCACACGTAGGAGTCAACACTCCCACACCACGGGTTGCACCCAACCCTTCAACTAGAGACCAATCGGTCCTTTACAATGAAATGAAAATAGCTTGTAAGAAATACAAACAACGTATGGAGACTAAGGTGTCCCTCTTCGTTCGACGACGTGTTCTTGAAGTCAACGAAGAGTCCACAACCCTAGATCTCACTTGGAGAGAATCTCCCCGAGACCGGCGGCGGCGACGAGCGGAGGCGAGGCTCACGGTGTTGATGGCGGCAACTGAAGACAGCAGCAAAGCACTGGAGATCCAATCTTCTTAGCGAAGTCAGCAAGGTCTACCAACGGTCACACGAGGATCGATCGTCTCGATCGATTCGGACGGGGAAAGATTTCCCTATCTCAAATCAAGAGACAAAAGATCTCTGGATAGACATGTGAGACGTTGTGCAGGACTTGGCTTCTATCACCGAGGATCTGGAGGAGATCGAGATCGGCTTCGGTGATCGGCTGCGGCGATGGAGGCGGAGCAAGTTCGCGAGATTAGGGTTAGTCGGCCGCTCTGTTTCGTATCTCGTCTGTGTGTATACTGTTCATAAATATAGAGTATTTATACACTAGGTCAAGAGATGACCGTTGTGGGCCCCACCAGCAGTAAGACCAAAGTCCAGTTCAAAATCCCGCAGATAACGTGGACCGGTTCAGACAGAGTTGGAAAAATACCCAAGTCAAATTCGGAGAGAATCGTGAGTGATTCTCGACGAATCGGCGAGAATCACTTACAATTCTCGCCGAATTCTACTTAGAGAATTCTTGCTGCACAGGTTATAGAGGCCGGGGAGAATTGGTGGGAATCACCTTAGATTCTCGCCGACTCGTCGAGAATGCAAAGTCATTCTCGACGAATCGGCGAGAATCACTTGGTGATTCTCGACGATTCTGCCTTAGATGATTTTTCTGACTGCGTCGAGACAGCCGGCCCAACCCGGCAAGAATCAACTAGTGATTCTCGACGACTCGTCGAGAATCACTAGTGATTCTCGACGAATCGGTGAGAATCACTTAGTGATTCTCGACGATTTACACTTAGACGATTCTCGTCTTTCAACCCGTGAGATGGTCTTTGGCCCATCCTTGCTCCATGTCTGCTCTAGCTTTATCATAGCCCTGTACTTGAAATTAAGTACACCCCAATAGAGAGAGTACACGTAGGCCAACACACTGATCTGCTCAACGAGGGATTACGTTGCACAGACCCGTGTATATTGACCCACTACGCCCTGACATTGGTGTGTACTTAGCATGGAATAACTGCAAGCACAACTAGAAATATTTCATCAAATACATTGTCTATTTACCTTATCTTGTACAGGGGCTTCTTCAAATCAGGTACATTGTGAATACAATACCCAACAATCTCCCCGTATTTGAAGAAGCCTAAACACTACAAGCTAAGGTGAATAGAGCATATAGGAATGAAAATCATAAACTTAAAATTGAGTTGAGAGAGATATTCATTACCAATTTCTTGAGAGCAAACTTGGAGCCACCTTAGCCTTAGCCGAGAGGGTAATCTCCCCCTTTTCGGCTTCTGCAAATCGGGGACTGAAGCATGTGACACCATGCTCCCCCTCAGTTCTTGTACCTTTGTTTTCACTAAATTCCTAGCAGAGGCTCCCCCTAGACGCATGAGCCTTGAGCTCCTGTAGTCTTTATTCTTCGTAGTTTAGCATCCCCAATTCAGTTTTGAACATACTGAACTTGGCCTCGTCAAGGGGCTTTGTGAAAATGTCTGCAATCTGCTTGTCAGTGGGAACATAGCAGAGAGAGATGTCCTTGTTCTCCACGTGCTCCCGAATGAAATGGTAACGCACTTCAATATGCTTCGTTCTGCTGTGCGATACCGGATTGTTGGCAATAGCAATTGCACTGGAGGATTCGCAGTACATCGGTACTTCCTTGAACTGGAGGTCATAGTCGGCTAACTGGTTTCTTATCCATAGGAGTTGTGCGCAACAGCTACCAGCCGAGATGTACTCAGACTCTGCAGTGGAGGTTGCTACACAATTCTGCTTCTTGCTGTTCCATGAAATAAGCCTTCTTCCGAGGAATTGACACGTCCCTGAGGTGCTTTTCCTGTCATCCCTACTTCCTGCAAAATCAGCATCTGAAAACCCTATTAGCTCGACATCATTGCTTCTCGGGTACCATAAGCCAAGATTAGGGGTACCTTTAAGGTATTTGAGAATTCGCTTTGCAGCGACATAATGAGATTCCTTAGTGTTCACCTGATATCTGGCACAAACACATGTGGAGAACATGATATCCGGTCTACTCGCAGTAAGATAGAGCAGAGATCCAATGATGCTTCTGTATTTGGTTTCATCAAAAGGTTTCCCTTTCTCATCCTTATCCAGAGACATGGTGGATCCCATTGGAGTCCTCATAGAGGTTGCATTCTCCATTCCGAATTTCTTGAGGAGTTCATTTGTGAACTTCGTCTGAGAAATGAAGATTCCTTCCTCAGACTGTTTCACTTGAAGTCCCAAGAAATACTTCAGCTCTCTCATACTGCTCATTTCAAACTTTCCTTGCATAAGTTTGGAAAACTTTTTGCAAAGATTGTTGTCCGTTGAGCTGAATATAATGTCATCAACATAGATTTGCACCAGCAAAATCTTGCCTTTGACTTCCCTGAGAAACAGTGTCTTATCTATTTTTCCTCTAGAGAACTTCTTCTCAAGAAGAAAACTAGACAACGTCTCATACCAAGCTCGAGGTGCTTGTTTTAGGCCATATAGCGCTTTATTAAGAAAATATACATGATTAGGATAAGTAGGATTGACAAAACCTGGAGGTTGAGCAACGTATACTTCCTCTTTCAAATCTCCATTCAAGAAAGTCGATTTCACGTCCATCTGATAGACTGTGAATCCTTTGTGAGAGGCATAGGCTAGGAATAGCCGGATTGCCTCGAGCCGTGCAACTGGTGCAAACGTCTGGTCAAAGTCAATCCCCTCCTCCTGTCTGTATCCTTGAGCCACCAGTCTGGCTTTGTTCTTGATGATGACTCCATGTTCATCCAACTTGTTTCTGAAGATCCACTTGGTGCCAATCACATTTTGCGTCTTCGGTCTGGGAACCAGCGTCCAGACTTCGCATCTTTCGAATTGATGCAGCTCCTCTTGCATGGCCAAAATCCACGATGCGTCTTTGTTCGCTTCGTCGAACTTCTTTGGCTCCACCTGCGACAGAAAGCTAAGATGCAAGATCTCGTTAAGAGTACCTCGGCGAGTTCTGACATCGTCTCGGGGATCTCCAATGATTTGATTTCTGGGATGATCCCTCACGTGTCTGAGCTCTAGAAGTCTTGCATCAGGAGCTTCGACTATTTCTTGGGCATCTCCTTCTTCTAAAGGATTTGCCTCATTTTGATCTTCAACTTCTCCGATCGGCGTTGATGTGGAGACCTTGACATATTTTGGAGTTGCATCTTTCTCGGGATCATCCAGTTGTAACTTTTCGAGTTTGGCACCTGCAGCTTCAGGAAGACAACTAGAAGTCTTGCAGTTAAGCAAGCTTCCTTCATCAAATACAACATTTATTGATTCCTCTACCACTAGGGTTTTCTTGTTGAAAACTCTATAAGCCCGGTTGTGGCTACTATAGCCCATGAATATGCCTTCGAAGCATTTTTCACCAAACTTAGTACGCGGGTACTTCCCATTATTCAGTACATAACATTTGCAGCCAAAAATCCTCAGATAGGACATGGTTGGTTTCTTGCCTTTCAGTAGCTCATAAGGAGTCTTATGATGGCTCTTGTTAATCAACTCCCAGTTTTGTACATGACAGGCCGTATTGACAGCCTCGGCCCAGAAGTATTCTGGGAGAGAAGCGTCATTCAACATTGTCGTGCACGCTTCAATGAGTGTTCTATTCTTCCTCTCCTCCACTCCATTCTGTTGAGGAGTGCGAGGGGAGGAGAACTCATGAAAGATACCAAGCTCTTCACAGAACTCTGTTATAGCCCCAGACTCAAACTCTGTTTCGTGGTCACTTCTGATTTTGACCACTGAGCAGTTAAGTTCGTTCTGTATCTGCTTGACAAACCTGGTGAAGATGTCAAACGTATCAGACTTGCATTTTAAAAAGAACACTCACGTAAACCGAGAGTGATCATCTACAATCACTAGCGTATACGACTTCCCTCCTAAGCTATGAACTTGCATTGGACCAAACAGGTCCATGTGCAGAAGATATAGACATCTGGAGGAATCTTTGTCTGGGATGCCCTTAAAGGTAGCCCGAGTCTGCTTGCCCATCTGACATGCAGGACATGGACTATCTTTGATGCACTTAATAATGGGAGCATCCCTTACTAAGTCTTTTGAAAACAGCATATTAATTATCTTGTAATTAATGTGTGCCAATCTCTTGTGTCATTGTTCACAAAGAGATGCACTGCCTTTAGCAACGAGGCATACTGGGGTAGAAGAATCTAAACTAAGAAAATCTAAACAGAAAATATTTCTGCTCCTAATGCCTGTTAATACGGTCTCCGAAGAGTCGCATGATATTATTAGGCATTTATCCTTGCAGAACTTAACGTCATACCCTTTATCACATAACTGGCTTACGCTGATACGGTTATTATTTAACCCTTCAACATAAGCTACGTTAGTGATAGAGAGTATACCGTTGGAAATCATACCGTAACCTCTGGTGACTCCCCGATCAGATCCCCCAAATATGACTTTGGGTCCATCCTCGACTGGAGAGTACTCCCTCAGCAGACTTCTTGTCCCGGTCATGTGACGGGAGCATCCACTGTCCAAATACCAAATAGGAGTTTTGTTGGCCTTTGGACATTCCTGCAAAACAAAATTAATTTGCCTTAGGAACCCAATCGAACTTGGGTCCTAGATTCCTTGTTAGCATACTCCCCCTCTATTGGTTAACTCTACGAGTGGTCGGCCTCGCATTGCTAACATAAGGAGTCTCGTTATACCTTGGATTAAACCAACAATCCACGGCAAAGTGACCAATTTTGCCACAGCACCAGCAGTCAAACCTGTTATACTTCCTCTTGGGCGCCTGCTTTACCCTTGAAACGTGGGGTTCAGCTGGGGCCGAATACCTGGAGGTGGAGGAAACATGATGACCACAGTCACATGACTTCTTCACCTCTTAGCTTTTCAGTGTAACAGGCTTGGCCTTAGGTTCCTGCTTCCTATTATGGCCGCTAGAGAATTGACCATAATTTCCCAAGTGGATTTCCTCATAAGGTGCCTTAAAGACACTCTCACTGAAGTTACGGGGAAAGGTCCACCCATCATATCGGCTCTTCGGCTTTGCAACCGAGGGCCTGAAGTGATGCCCATATGTTGACTCAAAGTCATGTTGGTTACAGGGAAAGCTAGACTTTCTGAACACAACAGGGCTGAGTGGGGCCTTTCCTTTCTCATCAGCAGAGGCTTTCTTGGCAGCCTTATTCTTCCTCGTGTTCCTGTTTCTCCTGGATGAGGAGTTAGATACCCCTACATGCCCCAAGCCAGCTCCTTTGGCTTGAGCAGAGAAGGTATCAACTAATGGAAGAACAGTTTTTGGCGTAGAGAAGCTCTTGACGATCTTCCTTTCTACCGCAAGTAGTTCTTCCAACTTGTCGACTTCCTCCTGCTTAAGATCAATAAGCTTAAGAGACTCTGAATGCTTTGAAGTCAGGTCCAAGTGCTCCTGTCGGAGGGAGATCAAACTGGTGATCTCTTCCCTTAGGGATACACTCTCACCTTTAAGGAATTTAACTTCCTTTTTCTCAGCCTTCAGTTTCTTTCGACATTTCAGGAATGTATTGAGCAGAAGCTCATACTTATTGAGGAGCTTAGCTTCAAGGGTAGAAGGGCTATCCTCAGGGTCATCATCCTGAGACTCAGGATCAGAGTCAGAGTCGGAGAGAGGGGTGTGAGCTTTTACCTTCCCAGTAAATGGGGGGCATTCTCCTTCTGAGTCAGAGCAACCCATTAGCCCAAAGTAGGCTTCCACATCATCGCTGGTGTCTGACGTGTCAGATTCACTCAGCGTCTTTGGCTTCTTTGCGATGTAACTCCTCTCCTTCTTCTTGTCTTTTGAGGACCTGTGCTCCTCTCCCTTTCCCTTTTCCCTCTTGCCTTGATGGCAGTCGGCCACGACGTGTCCTGGCTTGTTGCAACCAAAGCATATAATGTCAGAAGAGCGGTGTTTGTTCGGTTTGGAAACATACCTGTCAGAGGAATAGTTCTTCTTCTGATCCCTTGAGGAGGAGCCGTTTCTCTTTCTCTGATTCCTCAGCTTGAGGAACTTCTTGAATTCCCGTGTGATAAGGGATAAATCTTCCTCTGATAACTCTGAGCCGGAGGAGCTTGGCTCAGAGTCTTCCTCTTCATCCCTCTTCCACGCACGGGAAGAAGCGGCACCCTTGCTCTTTCTGGATTGAATGGCTTTCAGGGCCACCGTCTTTTCCTTGGCCGCGGCTTTCTCTACTTCCTCTTCAGCCTTCCTTGTGTTCAACTGAAGCTCACAGGACATGAGCTTCCCGAATAGAATCTGTGGATCAGTTTCCGCAAGTTTGCCAAACTCGCGGATGGCGCAGATCTTTGTGTCCCATTCCTTAGTGAGGGACCTAAGGAACTTATCATTGAGTTCACCGTCAGTGAACACTCTTCCATATCCTTTGAGTGCATTGACGATCTTGAGGAAGTTTTCGAAGGTGACTCCGATCTCCTCCTTTGGCCCTTGCCTGAAGGCCTCATATTTCTGATTGAGGAGGGATCTCCGATCGTCCCTCACTTCATCTGTGCCCTCCATTAGGACAATCAGACAGCTCCAGAGATCCCTGGCTGTCCTGCAGTTGCTGAAGTTCTGCATCATAGAGTCGTCAACTGCGCTTACCAGGATGTTCTGAGCTTTCTTGTCGAGTCCGAATAGCACCATTTCGTCCTTGTCCATTTCCGAAAGATTCTTGGGCACTTTCCTGGTTGGATCAATGGTGGAGGCCTTGGTGGGAATGTAAGGTCCCTCCTCCACTATCATGAAGAGCCGGGGGTCGACTGCTTCCATGTAGAATCTGATTCTTTCCTTCCAGATAGGAAAGTTCAGTCTGGTGCATACTGGGATTTTGCCGGAGTGCTTGAGTCCGTCCATGGAAGATATCAGTCTTCTTCTTGACACTGGTGGTAGGATTTTACTCAAGGTGTAAACCTTTTTGATGAGTAACCTCCCTCTGATACCACTTGAAAGTCCACTTAGTGTCAACTACTTATACCTATGGGGGGGAATATGTGTCTTTGCAGCGTATTTGCGGAATTAAAGTTTTACCTGCACAAGAAAACAAAACAACACAGCACAGAAAATAACACAGGCAATTTATAGTGGTTCCCCGATTTGGGTACGTCCACTTTCCCCCTTCGACCTATCTCCCAACCAGGGACGACACGGTCACTTCACCAACAGGATTGAAATCCAATCCTTGCACTAACGGAAGGAACCCTTCCACACGTAGGAGTCAACACTCCTACACCACGGGTTGCACCCAACCCTTCAACTAGAGACCAATCGGTCCTTTACAATGAAATGAAAATAGCTTGTAAGAAATGCAAACAACGTATGGAGACTAAGGTGTCCCTCTTCGTTCGACGACGTGTTCTTGAAGTCAATGAAGAGTCCACAACCCTAGATCTCACTTAGAGAGAATCTCCCCGAGACCGGCGGCGGCGACGAGCGGCGGCGAGGCTCTCGGTGTTGGCGGCGGCAACTGAAGACAGTAACAAAGCACTGGAGATCCAATCTTCTTAGCGAAGTCGGCAAGGTCTACCAACGGTCACACGAGGATCGATCGTCTCGATCGATTCGGACGGGGAAAGATTTCCCTATCTCAAATCAAGAGACAAAAGATCTCTGGATAGACGCGTGAGACGCTGTGCAGGACTTGGCTTCTATCACCGAGGATCTAGAGGAGATCGAGATCGGCTTTGGTGATCGGCTGTGGCGACGGAGGCGGAGCAAGTTCGCGAGATTAGGGTTAGTCGGCCGCTCTGTTTCGTATCTCGTCTGTGTGTATACTGTTCACAAATACAGAGTATTTATACACTGGGTCAAGAGATGACCGTTGTGGGCCCCACCAGCAGTAAGACCAAAGTCCGGTTCAAAATCCCGCAGATAACGTGGACCGGTCCAGACAGAGTTGGAAAAATACCCAAGTCAAATTCGGCGAGAATCGTGAGTGATTCTCGACGAATCGGCGAGAATCACTTACAATTCTCGCCGAATTCTACTTAGAGAATTCTTGCTGCACAGGTTATAGAGGCCGGGGAGAATCGGTGGGAATCACCTTGGATTCTCGCCGACTCATCGAGAATGCAAAGTCATTCTCGACGAATCGGCGAGAATCACTTGGTGATTCTCGACGATTCTGCCTTAGATGATTTTTCTGACTGCGTCGAGACAGCCGGCCCAATCCGGCAAGAATCAACTAGTGATTCTCGACGACTCGTCGAGAATCACTGGTGATTCTCGACGAATCGGTGAGAATCACTTAGTGATTCTCGACGATTTACACTTAGACGATTCTCGTCTTTCAACCCGTGAGATGGTCTTTGGCCCATCCTTGCTCCATGTCTGCTCTAGCTTTATCATAGCCCTGTACTTGAAATTAAGTACACCCCAATAGAGAGAGTACACGTAGGCCAACACACTGATCTGCTCAACGAGGGATTACGTTGCACAGACCCGTGTATATTGACCCACTGCACCCTGACATTGGTGTGTACTTAACATGGAATAACTGCAAGCACAACTAGAAATATTTCATCAAATACATTGTCTATTTACCTTAGCTTATACAGGGGCTTCTTCAAATCAGGTACATTGTGGATACAATACCCAACACCTCTAGACGAGCGAGAGCCTTCTAGCTTTGAATACATCACAGGAGTCAAGGAGTGGGATGATTTCATGGATGAAGAAATGGCTGCCCTCAAAAGGAACGAGACTTGGAATCTTGTGCCCAAGGTCGATGATGTTTTTCATGTGACATGCAAGTGGGTGTACAAGCTAAAGAAGAAGGCGGATGGAAGCATCACTTCATTCGGTAGATGATGGCGGTCTGATTGCTCAGACTGTGTGGTCTATAGTAGTGAATAGCCAGTTCGGCTAGTGTTCAGCATTCAACTTGTTCCCAGGTTGAAACCGGGCAGATAACTTTGTTATCCGCGGGGAGTTGCGGACTTATATAGAGTTTGTCGAGTCCGGCTTGTTGCAAACTCTTCTGGATCTCGCAATATTGGCATAGTCTTATTCTCTAGTGGAGCGATCTGGTAGAGACCGCGGAGATCGACGGTTTGTGTGGTCTGGTTCTTATATCCGATGGTGTTGTGTTCGCACTAGGGATTACTGGAGGTGTTGACTTGGTCATTTTTTGTGCTAAGTCGAGTTGTGCTCAGTCTGAGAGTTCGCACGGGTAGAGCAGACAGTTTCTCTATCAACCGAGTTCGACAGCTTGGCTGAGCTTAGTTTGTGCTCTAGTTGTGGGCTCGAAGTGTGCGGACTGGAGCAGTGTCCGCAGGGTGCTGAAGACTGGTTGTTGTGTCCGCAGTGTCTGTAGGTGTGGTGGACTGATCCTGGTTCTGGCCTTGACGGTGATATTCAAGGCGGATAGGTTTTATGTTCATCTTGTTGGGGCAACAAAGGCGGACTGGCTTATTGGGCCTTGTCAGAGTGCAACCTTGGTGAACTGGCTTTGTGTCCGTACTATGCGGATAGGTCTTGTGCTAGCTGCGAGGAGGGTGGTGATACTATCGGTTAGGGCGGTGACCACACTCCTCTCCGCACCTATAAATAGGACCCCCTATCACATCATAACTATGAACGAATGAACAGTAAGTGAGCTCAGGTTGTTTGTTGTAGACAAGTTTTTGTATCCACGCAGTTTGAGAAGTTAATCAGTTTTGCTATTGTAGATTGTGCGGCTAGCGATAAGTAGCCAGGGACTTGGTTCTGACTTGCGACAAAGATCAGTGCGGGTTCTACGGATATAATCGGCGATTTACAGCAGGTTGCGGCTTGCGACCAGAAGTTCTTCTCATTGGCAATATTTCTTAGTTCAATAAGGATGTCCGCTTCTGGCGATCTGTCTGTTCAATTTGGCAGCAGCTGTTCGCAATTATCCGGTGGCTTGGTGACCTCACGGTTAGGCGGCTTGTAGATTGCGGATAGATTTCTTCAGCTTGGAATAATAGGGTGTCCGCGCGGTTAGTTTCTGTTCTAGCAACTTAACGGTTTCAGCAGACTCTTTAGTTCAGTTCAGTAAAGTTGGTGGTTACTGGTTCTATCCTCCCAGATAGTGTTTGCCTTATATGTTTTTGCTTCCATCGGGTACATTGACGAATCATGTCTCGCCATGTATGCCTTGCATTGTAAAGAAGTTTGATAGTACAAGATTTTCTTGCTCTTCTACTTGCATCTGGTTTATTTGACATGGTTAGGTTGAGTGTTCCTACAACCTGGTTTCCCATTTTTCGCACATCTCAAATTTTTACACATCCTCTGTAAGAGGGCGAGCATTTTAATTTGGCATTCATCCATTAGTCGAACTCGCTCTTCTACCGCGTTAGTCAGAATGATAACGGTGGTCATTCCATTGGGTAGCAGATTGTTGCCTCCGGGCGAGTCGGACATGCCCGTTTCGCGGCGCTCTTTGGGGGTCATGTCGTTGTCGGTGCGCACACATCTTCTTAAAATTATTGCTGGTTGGAGGAATGTTGAGCTTTGTCAAAGTTTCTGGGAACACTTTTCCACAAATAGTGTCAAACTATTGTGGACACCCGACCTTTTCCCTGGTCCAGAGAATCGAACCACCTTAGCTCAGAGTCGAGCCAGGCACGCAATCAGTTAAAGAAAACCGCATCAATAGATAAGATATAGTTTTGATGTGCAAAACCGGGAAATGGTGAAAAACCACGTGGATGGAACAGTATCGAGCCAAAATCCACTAGCTCCTTGGAGTGTTACAGAAAATAGTTTGATCTCGGAGGGAAACAGGTCGCTACTCTGTTAAAAGTACAGAAAAAGAGTAAAAATGGCTAAGTCTTTTGAGCCTCAATGGAAGCCCTCCGGACTTGAGATGGCGTCGAGCTCACGGAACCTTAGTGGGAGCATTCCAGCTAAAAAATCTTCTAGTTCCATGGGGCTTCAGGAGGTTGCGCTCTCGTTGATGCTGAGATCAGATGGGAGCGCACTTGCGGAGGCGGTTGACGTCACTTGAGGCATGAAGATTCTGTGGCACGAGGAGAAGAGCATAGCGAATTCCTGAGTGGAGAATCGGCCTAAGTACACGATCTTGCCAGAAAACCTCAGAGCTCTCTCTTGCCTCTATAGTTGCTTGACTTGAAATGAAATTCTGTAGGCCTATTTATAATTTTCAGGAAGGGCGTGTCGGTAATTTCATCGGGGAGTGATTTATGCTAGCGAATGGAATCACTTTGTTCTGATCATGCAGATCACCAAAATTAACTAAATGATGGAAGTTCCTCCCCCCAGGCAGTTTGGGCAGCCCAGGCTAGGTGCTCAGAGGCAGTGACGACCGGAGACAGCGGCGGTGGCCGGAGGCGAGCGGCAATGAAGGGGCGGCCGGGGCTTACCACCGGCGAGGGCCGCCGGCAGTGTGCGGCCCACCGGTAGCGCGCGGGGATTGCACTTGTATAGCGCGAGGGCACGGCACTTACGCAGCACGCGGCCGCACGAGCTAGCTATGCTTGACCGCGTGGGTGGAGGTCGCGCAAGGTGGCTGTGCTGGTATCGGGGGCGCAGGTCGATTGCGCGCAACCCTACGCAGGGCGTGGTTATGCATGCTTAAGCGTGGGCCCGGCACATCCTCCCGATCTTCTTTGAGTGCTCGCGGTTCTCGGTGTGTCGCTGATCTGGTTAGGCTCTTTTGAACTTGGGTCAAATCGGCACGAAAATTTCAATGCGACCCTATCAATATCATTATTGTCCAATTTCTATATGAAAGTTAGGATAGATCTTAAATTTACATTAGAGATAAATATATAAGGAGAAAAGAAATCACAGCACATAAAATAAAGAAGGCAAAGCAAGCAATCCAGATGACACAAGGATTATAGTGGTTCCCCAATAACCTAGGAACATATACTCTTCTACCACCCTGGTAGGAATCCACTACAGGTTTTTGATCAGGTGCCCTTCCACCATAGTTTTTGCTCAGGTGCCCTGTCACCACAAGATCTATTTCAAGGGAGATCTTACAACCCTTTGAGCTTTTGATCAGGTGCCCAAAAACTAACACACAGGTTTTTGATCAGGTGCCCTACCACCAAGAGTTTAACTTTTGAAGGGAATTATAACCGTGTACACAGTGGGATGAAAGAAAGATGTTGTCTTCTCTGTCTCAAAGCTCTAAGAGAAGACTAGTGGATTTGATGATGTCAAAGCTCCCCCTGCGATGTAGAATAGTTCAGGAGAATGAAAGCTTTGCTTTAGGGTGTAGGCCTTCAAAGTGATGTTGTTCTTCAGAAGCTTCTTGGACTGATTTTGATTAGTTGTCCCTTGGAAGCCTGAAGCAAATGATGAAGAACTCTGTGTGTATGAGAGCTGTGTTGTTCTTCACTGATTCACTGATTTGTTGTTGTTGTTTCTCTTTCTTCTCTCTTATTACATTATCATCTTCTGTCTGTACTGCATAAATATCTCTATATATTGTCTGAACATAATTCAAACATTTGAATTTACTTTGACTGCAATGGCTAAAACTTTCCCGAGAATGGTAATTGCTTTGGGGAATCTATTAGCATTAAATCCTGATTTAATCCATAATTAATGCAGCCTCCAAACGGCTATATTCATAAGAATATATATCATCAAATCTAATAGCTATAATCGCCTTTAATTAAGCCTTAATTAATTCGGCCAGCTGTAAATAATTCTGCCTGCATACTGCAAATAAATTGTCAAACTGAATTTTAAAGCTTTCTTTAAACTGAGCTCGGAGTTCGTTGATCTCAGCTCGGAGTTCATTGAGCTCAGCTCAGAGTTCGTCGAGCTGAGCTCAGAGATTTTGAACTGCATAATCGTTGAACTGAGTTTTAAAGCTTTCTTTGAGCTGAGCTCAGAGTTCGTTGAACTGAGCTCAGAGTTCGTTGAACTGAGCTCGGAGAATTTCTTTGAGCTGAATTTCTGAACTTCAAATCTGAACTTCTCTGGAATTTTTCTGAAGGAGCAAACTTGGAAATAATCCTATGACCCATGACTATACATTTTGGGTCAATCTAATCATCCTAATAGTGATCCTTTCCCAAATCAGAACTAGGGTTCCAACACTATAATGATACCTCGACAAGGGATCATTTAAGAATGATGTTTCATTTATATATAGGATCTCTCATTCAAGTCTCACACTTGAATTCCTATAAAACAAATATTATAAAGATATTTATTAGATTCAATTAATCTATCTTTATAGAAATGAATAAACACAACTAAAAATGTGCCTTGATATATATAAATGAAACTATAGTACGCGTCATCATATTAACACAAACATGACAAAGACAAACTCACATGCTTCCAACTAGAATTAATCATTTAGGTATCTAATATCGAGTGACCTTGTATGACCATCATACTTTCTTTGAGGAAGACCCTTTGTTAATGGGTCTTTTATATTATCATAAGTCAGTATTTTACAATTGTTCGCATTATATCGATAGACTATCTCTCGAATGAGATGGAACCGTCGTAGTGTGTGCTTAAAGCTTTGATGAGATATATGTTCCTTAGCTTAGGCAATTGCACCAGTGTTATCATAATAGAGATCTATGAGATCAACAATGTTAGGAAGTACATCTAACTCATCGATGAATTTCTTAATCCATATAGCCTCCTTTGTCGCTTCTGAAGCAATAATATACTCAGCCTCTATTGTGAAATTAGCTGCTATCTCTTATTTCAAACTCATCTTATATATAGTACCTCCATTAAGGCAAAACACAAAACTTGATTTGGGCTTTGAGTCATCCCTATTAATTTGGAAGGTAGCATCAGTGCAACCCTTTATAATGAGCTCTTCCTCACTATCATATACCAAGAATACATTCTAATCCTTCTCAAGTACTTAAAGATATTCTTAATAGTTATCTAGTTAAATTCATTTGGATTTAACTACTATCTACTAGTCATGCTCAATACAAATGAGACATCAAGACGAGTACATAATATTACATGCATGATTGATCCAACTATCATGGCATTTGGAATCAAACTCATGCGGTTCTTCCCTACCTTAAATTTAGGACATTGTTGTTGAAGCCGGGAAAATTCCTAACCTCGAAATAGGATCAAGGCAGCCTAAGGTTACTGGTTCTACGATCCGACGTCACGATTTAAGTGGCTAGCGAGAGAGAGAAAGGAAACTATCTATAAGCACACCCCAAGTGCTCCAGCGGGGAGGTCCCACCACGTACCCGGAAGCTTTGAAGAAGCTTCCCCTCCGCAATCAAAAGGCTGGGCGAGGAACTAGGCTGGCATGGACTTGGCGAGTATCTACTTGGGGGGACCTCGCCTCTTCCAAAAGGTGCCATTTCCAGTACCCCTGGGGGGCTATTTATAGAGAAATCCTGGGGGGGGTAGGCGAGTATCCAGCCTCTGTGAGCGAGTATCTAGGGCTACTCGCCCATACTCGCGAGATACTCGCCCATCCACGCCCAAACTCGCCACAGCTCGCCCAAGCTCGCTTCTGCTCGCCCAAGGGTCTGCGAATAGCCATCTACTTGAGTACTTCTGATCTCGACGAATTACGGGTTATACACAATCCCCGCTTTTTTCGAGCTCGACACGAGCTCAGAAAAACAATGTTTAACCCGAAGTTCGGAGAGATGGCGCTAGACGATACGCTGCAAGAGGTCCTTTCTAGGAGAGGAGCTCAACTGAAGGAGAAAAGAAAATGTCGACACCGCCCAGAGGTAGAACCCAACTGAAGGAGGTGGAGAAGAGTCTGACACCTCCCAGGCCAATCGCTAGGCGAGCGAGCTCAACTGGAAGAGGTGGAAATGGGGCGTACATCTCATGTGTAAAGCATACCTGGATGTGAAGAGAAGGTCGATATCTCACAGGAACCGAGTTCAACTGAATCGTAGAAGAGGTCGACACCTCGCAGGAGAAAGCTTAACTAGAGGTGGAGAGTCGACACCTCATAGGAGCTGAACTCAACCAGAGGTGGAGAAAGAGGTCGACACCTAGTCAGGAGGAAGCTCAACTGAAGGTGGAGAGTATAGTCGACACCTGGTAGGAGCCGAGCTCAACTGTAGGTGGAGAGTATAGTCGACACCTGGTCAGGAGGAAGCTCAACTGAAGGTGGAGAGTATAGTCGACACCTAGCAGGAGCCGAGCTCAACTGTAGGTGGAGAATATAGTCGACACCTGGCAGGAGCCGAGCTCAACTGTAGGTGGAGAGTATAGTCGACACCTAGCAGAAGGAAGCTCAACTGAAGGTGGAGAAGAGGTCGACACCTGGAAGGAGCCGAGCTCAACTGTAGGTGGATAGTATAGTCGACACCTGGCAGGAGGAAGCTCAACTGAAGGTGGATAAGAGGTCGACACCCAGTCAGGAGGAAGCTTAACTAAAGGTGGAGAGTATAGTTGACGCCTGATAGGAGCCGAGCTCAACTATAGGTGGAGGTCGACTCGGGAGGCAAGTAGTCGGTCGGCAGGGAGAAACCCGTATAGAGATCACGGACTACGACATCACTCCAACGAGGAACTTGATCTCCTCGAGGAGGTTCAATGGCTGGTATGCAGGAGAGGAGCTCGTGCAGGGACACAGACTTACGTTTACCCTGCCACTCGAGGGCTCTTGATTTCAATCGAGGAGATCGACCGATTCCCGAGGAGAGGAGCTCGTGGGGATACCGGTCTTACGACACTGCTCAACTCGAAGTCTTGATTTCAATCGAGGAGGTCGGCCGATTCCCGAGGAGAGGAGATCGTGGGGATACCGGTCTTACGACGCTGCTCAACTCGAAGTCTTGATTTCAATTGAGGAGATCGGCCGATTCCCGAGGAGAGGAGCTACTGGGAAACCGGACTTATGACGCTGCTCAACTCAGAGTCTTGATTTCAATCGAGGAGGTCGGCCGATTCCCGAGGAGAGGAGCTCGTGGGGATACCGGTCTTACGACGCTGCTCAACTCGAAGTCTTGATTTCAATCGAGGAGATCGGTCGATTCCCGAGGAGAGGAGCTCGTGGGGATACCGGTCTTACGACGCTGCTCAACTCGAAGTCTTGATTTCAATCGAGGAGATCGGTCGATTCCCGAGGAGAGGAGCTCATGGGAAACCGGACTTAAGATGCTGCTCAACTCGAAGTCTTGATTTCAATCGAGGAGGTCGGCCGATTCCCGAGGAGAGGGGCTCGTGGGAAACCGGACTTACGACACTGCTCAACTCGAAGTCTTGGTTTCAATCGAGGAGATCGACCGATTCCCGAGGAGAGGAGCTCATGGGAAACCGGACTTACGACATTTCTGCCACTCGAGGCCTTCTATTTGGAGTTGAGGTAGTTCGCCATGTTGCTTATAAGATTGCCAAGGAGTCAAATGCATCAATATCTTTGAGGACAAAGGAATTCTAAAGAGAACAACGATCTTTTCCCGTCGAGTTGGGAGGTTGGCGTCCAGACCTGTTCATGATAGTGTTGGGTTTCTCTAAGAGGTTGGCACAACACTTGTGCACGCAGCGGAAGTAATAAAATCTAGAACAACCCAAAGAGATTGGATCGGGCCATGAATGTTGAATCAAGAAGTTAATACATAACTAGGCAAAAATTACCTCTTTGGTGTTGAGTCACAACTCAACAAAGATGCTCCAAGTGTGATTCCTTGTCGGTGGCGAGTTTTATGTGGAATAGCGTCCACGTCTCTGCAGAAATCAACACGAGCGGGAGAACCCCGAGCTTCGTCGCACGAAGGATCGGGAGGAAAGTCGACCGCACCTTGCAACTCCACGGACTGCTAGGTTCGCGCCAGGAGAGGCAATACCGACGACGATCATCGGAAATGGAGAGGTCGGCGGAGCAGATGCGGCGACGGAACCCTTCCGTCGGTGATGTACGGGATTCGGCAGATCGGAAGAGCAGCGGAACACTTCCGTCGGTTTCCGATCGGCCGTAGGATAAATCACGCATCAATCCCAAAAACCCTAAGTCCCTATTTATACTAAAAGTATAAAAAGACCTAAAGCATATTTATCCGCAGACCACACAGTATAAGGTTCCAGAATCGATCGGCGAGAATCAGATCCAGAATCGACAAGAAACAAGGACAACATTCGACGAATCAGCCTTAGTCGTCGAGTCATACTCGACGACTCTCGACGATTCTCATCGATCGGCGGTCGACGACAATCGTCGAACGGCGATCCATGATATTCGTCGAACGGCGGTCGACGATATTCGTCGAACGACGGTCGATGATATTCTTCGAACGGCGGTCGACGATATTCGTCGAACGACGGTCGAAGACATTCGTCAACCCGCGTTCGACGACAATCATCGAGCGGCGGTCGACGATAATCATCGAGCCGCGTTCGACGACAATCGTCGAACGGCGGTCGACGATATTCGTCGACCCAGCCACATTCGTCGAGTCATACTCGACGACTCTCGCCGAAACAACCTTAGTCGTCGAGTCATACTCGACGACTCCTATCAACTCTCAACGATTTTCCCTTGGCAACATTTGCCTGACTCCCTGTACTGTAGGGTGATTGGTAACCCTTACCAACACAGTTAATCTTCCAATTTCTCCACATGCTCTTATGTGCGACCCTGCAGGCTCATATCGCGTTGGCAGTGAGATTACATGTTTGACCACTTCTATATCACCATGGTAACTCCAATGGTCTCCCACTTGATCTTGAAAGTATCAAATCAAAAACCTCACAAATAATGAGCGGCATCTAGCAATGCATCATTGCTCCCCAAGCAATAAGAGTTCATAACTCATAAGCCTTCATGACCACTGTTCCAACGTTGTCTTTGTCCCTTTGTCCCTTACATCCGGAAAGAACTAGAGGCATGGACCGTGTCACCCTCATAATAGCTCAATCCAAGTTTCTTGATCTAGAACGGACTTCCAGAGAATGGTGAGTCCAATATCACATATTGACTCAACCAAGCATGGTCATGCATTTCTCAGTCCAGTTCCATCAAGGGGCCCATGGATGCAACTCCTGTCATATAAGAGTACAAATCCCTTATCTGCTCACACACAAACACCCAAATGATTCGTAACGTACCCAACAACCACCCTTATCATCAACCTTTCTCAAGGAAGACTTTAGATGGCCTCAAAGCACGCTCTTCCCACTTGATGAATGCTGCGACGTCAGGTCAAAGGACCACAACACCATTGCCAATAGAGACCTACTTGTGACACGATTAGATAACAATCCATAAAGTAGTCTCAGGTTGGGCCTGTCCAGTACAACTTGTTCATTAACAAGTACCCACGTGATGACTTGATATCACAATATCATGACCTGTGAGAACTGGTCATCAGTCAACGCACGTGCTAGTCTTAAGGTATCATCATCACCCTTAGTTTCTATGACGATACAACGACCAGGGACCTTTTAAGAATGAAGCTTTAAATAAATCATAGGCTCTCACATTCAAGTCACGTACTTGATGTCCTATGGAAGCGAACACTCTAAGGGTATTTATTATGTTACAATTTAACTATCACATAGAAAAATCATAATAAAAGAACTTGTCATTAATTGTAAAAGGAAACATTTGGTACACAATTCATCATATGAATAAACAATAAACAGCCAACAGAATATATATTTGCATGCAACCCACAAGACTCCCACTAGAGTTGATCATTCAGGTATCGTATATCCATTGATCTAGTATGACCATCATGCTTTCTCTGCACGAGAGGCTTTGTCAGTGGATCCGCAATATTCTCCTCAGTAGGCACTCTGCAAATGTTCACATCTCCTCGTTCGACAATCTCACGAATAAGATGGAACCGCCGAAGTATGTGCTTGGAGCGCTGATGGGATCTAGGTTCCTTAGATTGTGCAATTGCACCATTGTTATCACAGTAGAGAACTACGGGACCAACAATGCTAGGAACTACATCAAGCTCGTCGATGAATTTCCTAATCCATACATCCTCCTTCACTGCGTTAGCCGCAGCGATATACTCGGCCTCTGTTGTAGAATCAGCAACTGTCTCTTGCTTGGAACTCTTCCAGCTCACAGCTCCTCCATTAAGGCAAAACACAAAACCTGACTGAGACTTTGAGTCGTCTCTATCAGTCTGGAAGCTAGCATCCGTGTAACCACTTACAACGAGCTCTTCCTCTCCACCATACACCAAGAACACATCCTTAGTCCTTCTCAAGTACTTTAGGATATTCTTGACTGCAATCCAGTGACATTCACCGGGGTCTGACTGATACCTGCTAGTCATGTTCAAAGCAAAGGAGACATCGGGTCGAGTACATAACATCGTATACATGATTGATCCAATTGCCGAAGCATATGGAATCAACTTCATGCGGTCCTTATCTTCACAAGATTTTGTACACTAGTCCTTAGAGAGATTCACACCATGAGACATGGGTAAAAATCCTTTCTTGGACTCAAGCATGTTGAACCGCTTCAACACCTTTTCAATGTATGTACTCTGGGTCAAACCCAGCAACTTCTTCGATCTATCTCTATAGATCTTAATACCGAGTATGTAAGTCGCTTTACCCAAGTCCTTCATAGAAAAGCAGTTCCCTAGGTTGTTCTTAACAACTTTCAAGGTAGGAATGTCATTCCCAATCAAAAGTATCTCATCTACATATAATATCAGGAAGATAACAATGCTCCCACTGATTCGCTTGTAAACACAAGGCTCATCTTCATTCTTGATGAAACCAAACTCTTTGATTTTCTCATCAAAACGAAGATTCCAACTTCGAGAGGCCTGTTTCAGTCCATAGATGGACTTATTCAGCTTGCATATTTTAGTGGCTTCATTTAGGGATATAAAACCCTCGAGTTGTGTCATGTACACTTCCTCAAGGAGGTTTCCGTTAAGGAAAGCCATTTTGACATCCATCTGCCAGATCTCGTAGTCATAATACGCAGCAATAGCAAGCAATATCCTTATGGACTTTACTATGGCAACAGGGGAAAAGGTCTCATCATAGTCAATAACATGAATTTGCTTGAAACCCTTAGCCACCAGTCGCCCTTTGAATGTTTGTACATTCCCATCCATGTCGGTCTTCTTCTTGAAGACCCACTTGCACCCTATGGGTCGTACCCCTTCAGGTGGTTCTACCAAGTTCCAAACTTAGTTTGCATACATGGAGTCCATTTCGGATTTCATAGCCTCAAGCCATTTGTCGGAGTCCGGTCAATTTATAGCCTCTTGGTAGGTTGCTGGCTCATCATCATGATCCATAAGCAACACATTACCTATTTTAGACACGAGAAATCCATATCTCTCAGGCTCAAATCTTGGTCTACCAGATCTACGTAGGACTTGTTCTTCTTGAGTTGGTTCTCTAGCTACAACATCTTGTAGTCCTATCTCAGAATCCAATTCTGGTTCATTCACTACCTGTGGTTCTTGAACTTCTTCAAGTTCTACCTTTTTAGTCTTTCTTGTTAAGATCTCTTTCTCCAAGAAGACGCCAGTCCTTGCGACAAACACTTTGCCCTCGGACGGTAGGTAAAAGTAATACCCTTTCGTTTCCTTAGGATATCCCACCAGATAACATTTATCCGATTTGGGTTCCTGCTTGTCAGGCATTTGACGTTGCACGTATGCCTCACAGCCCCAAATTTTAATGAACGACATACTAAGACGCTTCCCAGTCCATATCTCATATGGTGTCTTCAGAACCGTTTTCGTTGGAGCGCGATTCAGTATCATTGCAGCAGTCTCTAAAGCAAAACCCCAAAAGGAAACAGGCAAGTCTGCATGACTCATCATCAAACGTACTATGTCTAACAAAGTACGATTTCTCCTCTCAGATACACCATTATGCTGTGGTGTTCTAGGTGGAGTGAGCTGTGATACAATACCACACTCTTTCAGATGATCACGGAACTCATGACTCAGGTATTCGCCACCTCGATCAGATCGGAGTGCTTTAACCCTTTTACCTAACTAGTTCTCTACTTCATTCTTGAACTCTTTGAACTTTTCAAAGGTCTCAGATTTGCACTTCATAAGATACACATATCCGTATCTACTGAAATCATCAGTAAATGTAACGAAGTAGAAATACCCACCTCTAGCCATGGAACTCATGGGTCCGCATGCATCACTATGTACAACACCCAAGAGATCCTCTGCCCTCTCAGTATAACCAGTGAAAGGGGCTTTAGTCATCTTGCCTAACAAACAAGATTCGCATCGCTCAAATGATTCATAATCAAATGAGTCCAAAAGTCCATCTTTATGGAGCT
Source organism: Platanthera zijinensis (assembly GCA_039513925.1). Taxonomy (NCBI): domain Eukaryota; kingdom Viridiplantae; phylum Streptophyta; class Magnoliopsida; order Asparagales; family Orchidaceae; genus Platanthera; species Platanthera zijinensis. Next base: position 138,745,280 of record CM077091.1, on the reverse strand, counting down.
TGGATATGCGCTTCTCGTTTATATGGCCCAAACGACAATGCCAGAGATATGTAGGGTTTGAGTCATTTGTTCTTAGTCTTTTATTATTTTCTACATTATAGATCTGATGGTCTAAGTTCAAAACATAAATACCATTAAACAATTGGGCTACAGCATAACAAACATCATTCTTAAATATAGAACAACAGTTGTTCTTAATCATAAAAGAAAATCCAACCATGTCCAAGCATGAAATGGATATAATGTTTCTAGTTATGGCCGGATCAAAATAACAATTATCAAGTTCTATTACAAGCCCACTGGGCAAAGAAAGACGGTAAACCCCTACGGCTACAGCAGCAACTCTTACTCCATTGCCGACACGAAGGTCCACCTCCCCTTTACTCAGCAATCTTCTCCTTCCCAGTTCCTGCACATTTGAATAAATATGAGAACCACATCCGGTATCTAATACCCAAGATGAAGGAGCAGAAAGGTTTATCTCTATAACGTAAATATTTGAAGCGGAAGTCATACCTCCCTTCATTTTCTGCAGACCCTCAATGTATGAAGGACAGTTCCTCCTCCAATGACCAGCCTTGCCATAGTGGTGGCATTTCCCCTCCTTCACCGTGCTCTTCTTCTTCATCAGTGCAGAAGACTTGGGCTCAAGATGTGACTTAGGTCCCACCTTCGTCTTCTTGAAGCCCTTGGCCTTGCCCTTGCCCTTATGCACCATCAGTATGGGGCTGGCAGGCTTGGCCTTCTTCATATTGATCTCGGTAGTTCTCAACATGCCTAGGAGCTCGGGCAGTGTCTTTTCTATCTCATTCATGTTGTAGTTCAAGACAAACTGCTCGTAACTGTCCGGCAACGATTACAGGATCAGATCTGTGGCCAACTCTTGACCCAGAGGAAAACCCAGTCTTTCAAGGTTCTCTATATACCCAATCATCTTGAGTACGTGAGTCCCTACTGAGTCTCGAACTCCCATCTTGCACTAAAACAACGCTTTGGTGACGTCAAACCTCTCTTGACGAGCTTGCCCTTGAAACATTTTCTTGAGATGCTCGTCAATCTCCTTGCACCCCATGTTCTCATGTTGCTTCTGAAGCTCAGAGTTCATGGTGGCAAGCATAAGGCATTCGACATCCAAGGCGTCATCAGTATACTTCTTATAAGTATCTTTATCAGCACGGGAAGAATTCCCGGTCGGCACCTCGGGGGCTTCTTCTTCCAAGACGTAGAGCTTTCGCTTTGGCCTGAGAACAATTCTCAGGTTCCTATATCAGTCCATATAATTAGTCCTGCTGAGCTTATCCTTCTCAAGGATGGCTCTCAGAGACAGAGTGGAGTGTGAACCACTTGCCATGGAATTCTATAAGAATTTATGCAGAATAAAACAGTACCAAAATTTCAAAATACAATTATTTTCTTAATTTGGACTTCAATTAAAAACTCCCACTATTTTATTCGAAATAATAGCCCTCACTATCAATTCATAGAGTTCATACGAGCTACTCTCTTAGTGGACAAGATCCGTATTTCACCAACACAATGAGTCAGCTTTGGCTTTTCTCTCACAATGTGGTTATTTAGGTAAGCAACGCTTGCCAATTGCATCCTCATGCAATTCTTGTATGGTTGGTGAATAACTCCTTATTCGCATCCATCATATGGTGCATGCCAACCCTATGCCTCTAGGCACTCAACCTTTGAGGTCACCTAGTTAAGCTTGACCCGATGTCGACAGTGGGATATCACAATTATCCGCTCACACCCTTACCAAGATAGATTAATGCACATTGCTTTGGCAAGCCCACACTTCATCGATCGAGGCAGGAAGAGTGTCATCCATCGGAAGGCATCCGAACACTTAATATTTGATGAAGGGATTTTTTTGATAATAGGTTAACAATTAACCATGATCAACACTTGATCAATGTGCACATCCAAAGAAAAACACTTCACTAAAATCCCCATGCATCCCTTATGTGCACAACAGAACACTATCAACATTTGATAGAGGAAAATGGATAAATCTGAACATCTGGACACTTCCAAATCTTCAGGTTTACATGCATTGGACAAGGGACAAAGGCAACTCAACTTAAAGCATTAGACAAGCTCATCTCTCCTTGTTGGATTCAAAAACCAAAACAAAACGGAGGGATGGTTACTGCTAAGGAGACATCAATTTCTAACGATTAGAAATTACTCCAAGATTCAAGACGTTCCCGGCGGGGTGACAAGATTAAATCTAGACATTTAGAACACTTCTAAATCCCTAGGTTTACACGTACTGGAATAACCTAACTTCTAATACAATAAACATGGCCGCAACCTCCCTCTGATACCACTGTTGGGTTTCTCTAAGAGGTTGGCACAACACTTGTGCACACAGTGGAAGTAATAAAATCTAGAACAACCCAAAGAGATTGGATCGGGCCATGAATGTTGAATCAAGAAGTTAATACATAACTAGGCAAAAATTTCCTCTTCGGTGTTGAGTCACAACTCAACAAAGATGCTCCAAGTGTGATTCCTTGTCGATGGCGAGTTTTACGTGGAATAGCGTCTACGTCTCTACAGAAATCCACACGAGCGGGAGAACCCTGAGCTTCGTCGCACGAAGGATCGGGAGGAAAGTCGACCGCACCTTGCAACTCCACGGACTGCTAGGTCCGCGCCAGGAGAGGCAATACCGACGACAATCGTTGGAAATGGAGAGGTCGGCGGAGTAGATGTGGCGGCGGAACCCTTCCGTCGGCGATGTACGGGATTCGGCAAATCGGAAGAGCAGCGGAACACTTCCGTCGGTTTCCGATCGGCCGTAGGATAAATCACGCATCAATCCCAAAAACCCTAAGTCCCTATTTATACTAAAAGTATAAATAGACCTAAAGCATATTTATCCGCAGACCACACAGTATAAGGTTCCAGAATCGATCGGCGAGAATCAGATCCAGAATCGACGAGAATCAAGGACAACATTCGATGAATCAGCTTTAGTCGTCAAGTCATACTTGATGGCTCTCGACGATTCTCGTCGATCGGCGGTCGACGACAATCATCGAACGGCGATCGATGATATTCGTCGAACGGCGGTCGACGATATTCGTCGAACGGCGGTCGACAACATTCGTCGACCCGCGTTCGACGACAATCGTCGAGCGGCGGTCGACGATAATCGTCGAGCCGCGTTCGACGACAATCGTCGAACGGCAGTCGACGATATTCGTCGACCCAGCCACAGTTATCGAGTCATACTCGACAACTCTCGCCGAAACAACCTTAGTTGTCAAGTCATACTCGACGACTCCCGTCGACTCTCGACGATTTTCCCTTGGCAACATTTGCCTGACTCCCCATACTGTAGGGTGATTGGTAACCCTTACCAACACAGTTAATCTTCCAATTTCTCCATATGCTCTTATGTGCGACCCTGCAGGCTCATATCGCGTTGGCAATGAGATTACATGTTTGACCACTTCTAGATCACCATGGTAACTCCAACAGATAGTTCCTCTAGTCGGAGGAGAGATGCAATTGGGGGTAGCTAGGCCGACATGCAAGGGGGGAGCTGATCTCGGCCGTCAATGCAGAGGCTCGGTCTTACAAGGACGCTTACATCCCGAGGCATCGTCCCATCGTCCGCCCTGGGCTATATAGGAGAAACAAGTCGAAGGCTCGTTTCCCAACCTAATCGTGGAGATCATTTTTAGCTTTGCCACTTGGTTACGAAAACTAGAGTACAAGCAAAGAGAAATGGTCCTCGAGGGGTCCTACTGGACACCCTCGATTCCACCATCCTTCCGCGAACTTGCACTTCTCAGAGCTCGACAGGTTATGCTGCTTTGGTAAAAAATAGAGACGCGTCCTGCTTCACAGGACCTGCGGTCGCTAAGAGCGGGTCTTTTTGTCTTCTCAAAGATCGATGATGCCTTTATATAAGGTATCACTTTGTGAGGCCGATCCCTTATCGAGTTCAGGAGGTTAGCGTCCAGACCTGTTCCTGATAGTTCCTCCAGTCGGAGGAGAAATGCAATCGGGGGTAGCTAGTCCGACATGCAAGGGGGAAGCTGATCTCGGCCGCCAATGCAGGGGCTCGGTCTTACAAGGATGCTTAAATCTCGAGGCATCGTCCCATCGTCCGTCCTGGGCTAAATAGGAGAAACAGGTCGAGCGCAGGTTTCCTAAATCGATCGTGGAGTTGAACTTCACTTCTCCTAGGTAACTTGAGATGAATCAACACAAAGAAGACAACTCGCACTAACCCGTGACTCCGGGGGAGAGGAAATGCATAAACAACTTGGAAATAATGTTACAGGTAAACAATACATGTTACCGTTGGGGGTAGAACTTTTTTAGCTCATCCTCGCTCCAGGTGTTTGAGGAGATGAAATGAATAACATTGCGTCCTGGTTGCTGAAGTGATAGCCTCACGCGTATAAACTCGCAAAATTCAAACACCATAGTTGCTCGCGAGTATGGAGCTTGCAGAATTTAAAGGAGAGCATCCTAGCTTGCCCGCTGAAGAGATCACCTCGTGACGGAATTAGATGGTAGCATCCTAGCCTGTTGAAGAGGTCACCTCGCAAGTATAGAGCTCGCGGAATTATAGGAGAGCATCCTAGCCTGCCCGCTGAAGAGATCACCTCGCGAGTATAGAGCACGCGGAATTAGATGATAGCATCCTAGCCTGTTGAAGAGGTCACCTCGCAAGTATGGAGCTCGTGGAATTATAGGAGAGCACCCATTAAGCATGAAGAGCATCATGAGTAGGAGCTTATAGGAGAGTGCCATTCACTTGTTGCTCGCCTCTAGGAAAGTGCCATTCCTGCCTATGCTCGCCGGTATGTCGCCATCATCAATTCGCCCCCATGAACTCGCCTATGAGCGAGCTGGCAGGAAGCTCGCCTCACGAAACCGTCAAGGTTGGAAGTCGCCTATGGGCGAGAAACCAGGGAACTCGCCCACCTTACCAAGAACTCGCCCACCTTGCCGAGTACTGGCGAGTTGCTGTCTTTGGTCTCCAGCTCGCCATCTTAAGCCATGAAGTCTTCTCACAAAAATTTCTTCCTTGGCTACTATCCACGCTCACCGCACCAAGTGTTGAAGCCGGGAAAATTCCTAATCTCGAAATAGGATCAAGGCAGCCTAAGATTACTGGTTATACGATCCGACGTCACGATTTAAGTGGCTAGCGAGAGAGAGAAAGGAAACTATCTATAAGCACACCCCAAGTGCTCCAGCGGGGAGGTCCCACCACGTACCCGGAAGCTTTGAAGAAGCTTCCCCTCCGCAACCAAAAGGCTGGGCGAGGTACTAGGCTGGCATGGACTTGGTGAGTATCTACTTGGGGGGACCTCGCCTCTTCCAAAAGGTGCCATTTCCAGTACCCCTGGGGGGCTATTTATAGAGAAATCCTGGGGGGGTAGGCAAGTATCCAGCCTCTGTGAGCGAGTATCTAGGGCTACTCGCCCATACTCGCGAGATACTCGCCCATCCACGCCCAAACTCGCCACAACTCGCCCAAGCTCGCTTCTGCTCACCCAAGGGTCTGCGAATTGCCATCTACTTGAGTACTTCTGATCTCGACGAATTACAGGTTATACAATTGTATCTTAGAAAGACTCATACCATGAGATATGGGTAAGTACCCTTTCTTAGACTCAAACATGTTGAATCACTTCAACACTTTAATAATATATGTATGTTGAGTCAAACTAAACAATTTCTTTGATTTATCTTTATTGATCTTAATACTAATTATGTAAGTCGCTTCACCCAAATCCTTTATAAAAAAAAAGTAGTTTTCTAGCCTATTTTTAACAGCTTGTAGGGTTGTAATGTTATTCCCAATCAATATTATGTCATCTACATACAATATTTGAAATATGACTATGATCTCACTAATTCTCTGGTAAGCACATAGCTTATCTTCATTCTTGTTAAAACCAAACTCTTTGATTTTCTTATCAAAATGAAGATTACAACTTCGAGAAGCGTATTTCAATCCATAAATGGATCTTTGAAACTTGCATATTTTTGTGGCTTCATATAGAGATACAAATCCCTTTGGTTGTATCATATACACATCCTTGAGAATGTTTCCATTAAGAAAAGCCGCTTTGACATCTATTTGTCATATCTCATAATCAAAATATGCACAAATAATAAGTAGAATTCTAATGGAATTAACTATGGTAACTGGGGAAAAATCTCATTATACTTAATTCCATAAATTTACTTGAAATCTTTAGTCACTAATCGTCTTTTGAATGTATTTATATTCTCATCCAGGTGGGTCTTCTTCTTGAAGACTCACTTGTACCTTATGGGTCATACCCCTTCAAGTGGCTCCACCAAGGTCCAACCTGGTTTACGTACTTGGAGTCCATTTCAAATTTCATGGCCTCAAGCCACTTCTCGAAGTCTAGTCCACTTATAGCATTTTGATAGGTCACATGCTCATCATCATGATCTATAAGCAACACAATACCAATTTGAATCATGAGAATTTCACATCTCTCTGACTCAAATTGTGGTCTATTGGATCTTCGTATAACTTATGCTTTTTGAGCAGACTCTATAGCTATAATAACTTATAATCCTTGCCCAAGTTCCATCTCAGGTTCATTCATTACTTGTGGTTCTTGGAATTCTCCAAGTTCTATCATTTTAGTTATTTTAGATATGAACTCTTTCTCTACAAAAATATCAATCCTTGCGACAAACACTTTGCCCTTGTAATGATTATAGAAATATTAACCTTTAGTTTTCTTAGGATACCCCCCACAACATAATGTTTATTAGATTTTTGTTAGACATTTGATATTGTATGTATGTCTCACAACCCCAAATCTTAATGAAAGACATACTATGATGTTTTCCAGTTCATATCTCATATGGTGTTTTTGAACCATTTTAGTAGAAACACGGTTTAGTATAAGAGTAATTATCTCTTTTGCGTGTCCCTAAAAAAAATGGGTAGTTCTTCATGTCTCATCATAGATCGCATCATGCCAAACAAGGTATGATTTTTCTTCTCTAAAACACCATTATGTTGTGGTGTCCTATGTGGAGTAAGTTATGATACAATATCACACTCTCTAAGATAGTCTTGAAACTCTTAACTAAAGTATTCACCACTTTGATCATATCAGAGTTTTTTAATTATTTTTTCAACCTAGTTGGTTTTCTACTTCATTCTTGAACTCATTGAACTTTTATAGGATTCAGATTTGCATTCAAAAGATACATATATCCAAATCTACTAAAATCATCAGTATATAAAATAAAATGGTAAAATCTTTTCTAGTCATATAACTTATAGGTTCACATACATCACTATGTATTATACCCAAAAGATCATTTGTCGTCTTAATATCAATAATGAAAGGGATTTTAGTCATTTGTCTAATAAACGAAATTCACATATCTCATATGATTCGTAATCAAAAGATTCAAACAATCCGCCTTTATGAAGTCTGGAAATGTGTTTCTCATTAATATAATCTAAACGACAATGTCAAAGGTATGTAAGATTAGAGTCATATGTTTTGATCTTTTAATATCATTTATATTATAGATGAGATAGTTCAAGTTCAAAACATAAAGATCAGTAAATATTTCTATCATTTTAAAACAAATATCATTCAAGTAAATAGAGCAACAATTGTTTTTATAATGAATGTAAATTATTTTTATGTCAAAACAAGAAATGAATATAATATCATATAAATAACATGTACATAATAACAGTTCTATAACTCTATTATAAGCTCGGTAGGCAGAGATGGATGATAAGTCCCTTCAACAATGAAAGTAACTCTTGCTCTATTTCCAACTCATAGATTTACTTCGTCATTATCTAATATTCTTCTTCTCAGTTCATGCACATTTACATAAATATGAGAACAACTTCTAGTATTCAATACCCAAGATAAAGAATTAGAAAGATTGACTTCTATAACAAACATACATTAAGTGGAAGTCTTGCTTCCTTTCTTATTTTTCAGATCTTCAATTTAAAGTAGACAATTCCTCCTCATATGTCCTACCTTATCGCAATGGTGGAAATTTCCTTCTTTAGCCAGTGTTTTTTTCAATATAGAATACATGAGATTAATGTTATACATAGATCCAATCTTAGCACTCTTAATTCCTTAACATTGCCCTTACCTTTATGCACTATTAATATAAGGCTAGCGAGCTTGGCTTTCTTTATATTAAATTTGACATTCCTCAACATGCCTAAGAGCTCGGGTAGTGATTTGTCAATTTCATTAATGTTGTAATTCTACACAAATTGCTCATAGTAATCTGGCATCACTTTTATGATTAAGTCAGTGGAAAACTCTTGGTCCATCAAAAAATCAAGTTTTGTAGGTTCTCTATATATCAAATCATTTTGAATACGTGAGTTCTCACCAGGGTCACAAGCTCTTATCTTACCCTAACATAACGCTTTCGACACATCGTACCTATCTTATCGAGCATGCACTTGAAACATTTTTTTGAGGTGTTTTACTATCTCGTAATCACATATGTTCTCATATTGTTTCTAAAGCTCATAGTTTATGATTGAAAGCATAAGACAATCAACGTATAAGGAGTCATCATGATACTTCTTATAAGTATCTTTATCTACACGAAAGACAATTTTGAGTAGCTCTTTAGGGGGATCTTCCTCTAATATATAGAGCTTGCACTCCTGTTTCAAGATAATCCTTATATTCCTATACTAGTCTAGGAAGTTTGTCTCATTATGTTTATCCTTCTCAAGTACCGATCATAATGATAATGTGTGATGTGTATTACTTGTCATGAATATTCTACAAAAGTATGCAAAAATTTATTTTAATACTGAAAGATAAATCTATGGGTAGTTAATCACCTAAAGGAGGGTGAATAGGTATCTTTAAAATTCTTTGTCACTTATAATATATGTTCAGCTGATATTTGAAAAGTAAACTTCATAAGTACACAACACAAGCAATCAACAGAACATAGCACATGCAATCTACAGTATACAGAAAATTTATAGTGGTTCCCCTATCTAGGGTACATCCACTTTCTCCCTTCTTCCTCACTAACAATGCGCTAGATAAGGTTATATCTCCTCATCTTCAACTCAGATCAAAAGATCTTACATGCTCAGTTTCTATTAAGAAACCTACACTCAGACCAACAGGTCCTACCTCAAAGATATACCCAATCTCCTACCTCAGGTCCCTCAAGAACCCTACCTCAGTCTTTATAACACAGGCTTATATCTCAGTGATCCCACACAAATCACCTACCTCAGGTGTAACGTCCCGATTCGCGCTAGGCCCCTGGTGCGCGCTTTTTGAGTCAGGAAAGCTGATTTGGGCTCAGAGAGTGCAGGCGATCAGGCACACATGCATGGGGAAAATCGAAGTTGGGCTTGTGTAGGACACGGGTAGAGACACGGGCATGTCCCTACTCGTGTGCCGTGGCTTTGAGTTCTATGGCTTTGAGTGGCACGACGTTGAGTGGACTGTCCCGAGGAGGACACGGGTAGAGACACGGGCGTGTCCCTACCCGTGTGTCGTGGCTTTGAGTGTCGTGGCTTTGAGTGCCATGGCTTTGAGTTGCACGGCGTTGAGTGGACTGTCCCGAGGAGGACACGGGCGTGTCCCTACCCGTGTGTCGTGGCTTTGAGTTCCATGGCTTTTAGTGGCATGGCGTTGAGTGGTTTATCCAGAGAAGGACATGGGTAGAGATACGGGCGTGTCCCTACCCATATGCGTCGAAGCAAGGTCGACGAGACGTGTCCCGAGCAGGAAACAGGTATCGACACGGCCAGAACCACGGCCGTGTCACCTGGATACGGGTACATACATGGGCTTGTCAGTACCCGTGTATGAGCACGAAACGGCAATCAAACCATTGATGGCGTTTCGCCAGAGCAGAACACGAGTAAGGACACGTCGTGTCCCTACCTGTGTCACTTCTGAATAAAAAGGGGAAAAGAAACCCTAGCCGTTTTTCATCCTCTTCCAAGCCACATTTTTTTGAGAAACTTCTGGAGGAAGTAGAACTTGCTGGAGTAACCCAAACTCCGTATGGAATCACCACCGCTGCCAAGGAAAAAGGGATGCCGACGAGGAGAATGACAAGATCCATGGCTGGAAATGGTAGAACCGCTAGAAATGAGGTAAGCTTCCCCCCCCCCCTCTCCCTTGGTGCTAGATCTGTAGTTATTCTTAGGCGATACATCGACTCAAATGAGTCTTGATGTGTGAGGTAAAGGTTTCTAGGAGGGCCATGCTAGAACTTGTGTTCTAATGGTTAGTCATCTTCAACCTCCCCTTCCTTCAAAAAGTGATGATGGGGGTGGTTTCATGAAGAGGAATGGCCTTAAGAGGGTGAATAAGGGTGGAGGATCTTCTGGTTGTTATATGGGAGAATTGTCTTGAGGAGGAAGATGAACCGATGCCATTCATTTCGCCTCAAGATGCGTGCAGAAATCTGTGTTCTGCACGCAGCGACCTTCTTGGCTATCTTCAGGCAAGATATGGTCAGATCTGGGCTTCCGACTAAACATGAAAGTCGTAGCCCTTGAGATTACCTTTCCAACTAGTGGTTACACGCCTTCAGGTGAAGTCTATAGCCATGGAAATGTCTGATCGAAGTACAGGGCTGTCAGACCAAGCGTGCAGAAATTGTATCCTGTACGCAGCAGGCTTTGGAGCCAATTTCATGTATGATATAGTCTGATCTGGGTTGCAAACTGAACATGAAAGTTATAGCCCATGGAAAGACCTTTCCATCGAGGGGTTACACGCACTTACCAAATTCCTATAGCCACAATAATCTTTGGTCGAAGTTGCTTCCCAGCAGGTGTTTTGCACCTGAAATTCCTGGGTAAGTGTAAAGTTGGTTTGGACTCGGAAGAGGTGTTGTAACAATCCGACGTTAAGTTATAGGAGAATCATAATATGCCTAATTATGATAATTCAATGCATGATGAAATTACTGGATAGACCCCACGTAAACAAATGGTGAAATGGTATGTGGTTGAACGAAACGACTTGGTGGGAGTTAATGAACGAAGGGTAATTAGTCGTTTAAGAATAAGATTTACTAGAGCTTGGGTAATTATTCGGTGATGGTTGTATGAACATGTGAGGTGTTAAATATATGGTTAACTCATGTGTACACAGATGGTTGATCTTGGTGATGTTAAAGTTATGTGACCATAACATTGACGAAATCATGGTCTTGAGGCTTGTCATGTAAGGGAGTCTAAAATGGTCCATTATATGTGGTGGTTCGCCACCTGTGTTTGTTGTAAACCCCTGAGGTGCCTTGTGCACCGGATTGTAAAAAGGGTGAGTGCGGATATTTGATCGCACTGTTTGGTAATGTTGGGAAGAATCATAAGTGGTCAGTTGGGCTTGGTCCTCGTGCTCGTTTCCGAGGCTCCTTCCGTATCACGATGTGGATATAATGCATGTGGTGTGAGTCGACACACGGTGTCGTAATCTCGGGTTAAGGATAGTGTGGCAGGTCTACGGGCTCGCCAATCGTCACACCAATGGGAGTTGACAGCTAGACCTTGGGCAGTTGGGCTTGGTCCTCGGTGTTCACATTTCGAGGCTCCTTCTGTGCCAAGTGATCGGTTGGGCTTGGTCCTCATGCTCATTTTTGAGGCTCCGTCCGTATCACACCCTAGGCCAGATCGGGGCTAGGATCTCGGTCCATATCTACCCAAGACACCCGTTGAGCCGCAGTACGCATGTGAGCTCCGATGTTGTGTTCTTAGCGTTGAAATGTACAAAGGCCTAGGCCAGGTAGTGCGGAGACCATCCTAGTAGTGGAGATGCCCGCTCTACTATCACCGTCTGGCCACGACGGATGAAGCCTGAGAGGTTAGCTACCTGCTCGAAAAGTGGGAACTGCAAGTCTGTGTTGACATAGCGATTGCATGTGCGTGATCATGGGTGAGTCATTGCATTGCATACATGTCATTACACTCCATTGCATACACAAGATCCTCATCGTATAAGTTTGTATAGGCACTCCTATACGATGAGTTACTTACTGCTGAACGATCCTCAACTTATATATTTGTATGGGCATTCATATAAGTTGAGTTAATTTTTGTTATAATATTATACTCTCATGCTGCTGCAGATAATAGAATTGCTGGAATAAGTTGGTGCTCATTTATTACACTGCTTTATATACATAGTGATATACCACCTGCTTGTACCTATGTTTCATATATATTGTACCCTGTTCCTTTCTCCGCCCGGCGTCGAGGAGTCGCCGGGGGAGCGGATGTGAAACCACTTAGTATTTATGACTAACGGTTGCTACGTCTTCCTTTTTATGAGGAAACCTCGCAGGTGAAGCAGCAGGTTATACAGCAGGACAGCCAGGCCAGGACGACAGGGCCTGAGGGGATGGTTCCATCACTACCGTCAGTCACAGATGTGAGTGTGAGAGGTTTTTTATGTAGCCCGTTTTGGGCAAACTACTATTTACGTACTCTGATATTAGAAGCTTGTTGTAGCTTCTCTACTATTGCTATATTCTGGACTATATGCTTGGTGTGGATTTGACTTCTATGTTGTATTTTGGTTGGGTTGGCAATGTATGATATTGGTTATAGCCGGCAGGATAGGCGTCTTGTGGTACAGGCTAGCCCGAGTGTTAGTGCTACCGCAAGGCGGCTGTTCTGGGCATAAGACCCCTCTCATGCCATGTTTTGTGTTCCGGGATGGGGGTATTACATCAGGTCCCTCAAGAATCCTACCTCAGCCTTTATAAATTAGGCTTACAACTCAGTGATTAACTCTCCTACCCACTCAGATCTCAAAGAGATCTTACAAAATTAAGAGGTAAATAATTTCAGAAAACAGTAAATCTGTGATCTGACTTATCTGATAATTCAGATTCTTCAATTCAACAGCAAAGAATTAATTCTTGATGAACAGACTGGCTGAAAAGATACTTCTCTGGATCTGCAATCTTCGTAATGATGATCAGCTTGATTTCCTTGAAGAACTTATAGAACAGATCCATCTTAATCCTCTGATCAACTTATTGAATGGATCAAAAGATTTTCTTGAAGACCTTTGTCTTCCTTCTTCTTGAGGTTGTCACCCTCCTCTAACTTAGGAGAAATTTCAGTCTGAATTTAAAAGTGTCGAGACTGTTGACTTTTACCAACAAAACTATCGACTGTGTCGACATATTGAAATCTGCACTGTGTCGAGATAGTTGAATTGTCTCGACACAACTGTCTGTCGGGTGTCGAGACTTTTATACTTGCTTTAAATCTTCATTGTGTCGAGACAGTTGAATTTTCTTGACACTTTAGTCTGTCGGGTGTCGACATCTTTAAGTATACACTTCAGTCTTTATTGTGTCGAGATTGTTGTATTGTCTCGACACATCTGTCTTAAGGTGTCGAGATATCTGACTTATCTCGACACAGCTATCTTGATCTTCAAAGTATCGAGATAACTGACTTGTCTCGACACAGCTGACTTGATCTTCAAAGTGTCGAGATAACTGGCTTGTCTCGACACAGTTGACTTGATCTTAAAAGTGTCGAGATAACTGATTTGTCTCGATACAGCTATCTTGATCTTCAAAGTGTCGAGATAACTGACTTGTCTCGACACAATTGACTTGAACTTCAAAGTGTCGAGATAACTGACTTGTCTCGACACTACTGCTGCAAAGGTGTCGACATAGTTAAAGTGTGTCGACACTTTTGTACTTAGTCATTTCTCTACATTGTAATCTGTTGGGCATTGACAGTCCTGACTTCACTCAGCACTTTTAGTTGTCTGGCGTTGAGTGAACTTGCTTCACTCGACGCTTTTGGACTTAGGCAATTTTCTTCCTTTCTAGTCAGCTTCTTTGAGTTCACTTGTTAGTATACCTTGGACCACCTGTCCAATCAATATGACATAGGCAACCTGCATGTATGAACTAAAACATACATCAAATACATACTTATGTATATTATTGAGTTGAAAAGGCTTCTTCAAATCAAGTACATTATGTCCAAAGTACTTAACAATCTCCCCCTATTTGGAGAAGTCATAAGCTATAAAGAACACAGTAATGATAACACAGATATAATAAAGTGCAACCAAACTTTTTCATTACAACATATTAAAAGATTACACTTTATAGTTTTTTTTGTTACAATGTTCTTAAAATAAAATTACATAGCTCCTAGAAACAAAAATATTCTAAGATTGTTCTGGCTATTTGATGGCAATGCCTTTTCTTGATTGTATTTTAGCTTTGAATTTAGGCACCTTATCATCTGCCACTTTCTTGCCCTTGACATCTTTAGCCTTGGAGATCTCTTCTTGCATCAACCTTTGTCTTTCAAGATAATGATAGGGCTTGGGGAAGTATTTGCTGGGTTCAATAGAATTAGCTGGGATCTTCTTTCCCTTCAGATCATTTCTGAATTTATAGATGATCTCCTCCTGCTTTGTATGCTTATCCCATTCTTTTTCTGAATACCATTTTCCCCTGTCAGCTGTATTATTATTGACTGCTTTCCATGCAGTGAGTATAATGGATCTAGAAGTTGAACCCCACTGCTCAAAATTAAGCTTAGCTTCAGCCTGCTCTTTGAATATTTTCTTAGATAATTGAACTTCTTTCTCTTTGAGCAATGTAGAAGCAGTCATCTCCACCTCCTCACATACTATATTCTGAATTTGTGGTGGAGGACTGTACATGGACTGTGCTGCAGTTTGAATGGCCTCAAAATGAGCTGGTTGGCAGCCAGACTCAGCAGTTAGATCTTCATTATACCTTAAAGAAGGAAAGCCTAGAGTTTCTCTGATACTATTGGAGGCCCAAATATCATGCTTAGAGTTTGACTTTATCATTACTCTCTCCCCCTTTATGACTTCTCTTTTTACATGATCTCTTAAGTCATTTTTGTGAAATCTGACCTAACCCTCTAGATGGGTAATTCCTGAGTACAAATGATTCTTTGCTCTGAGCAAGTGGTCATCCAGTTCTGTACAAGAAGCCTTGATATCCTGAGTCATAGAGGTTGAGTGAGTAAATAGCTGAGTTTCAATATCCTTAGAGGTAGAGGTTATCTTAGTCTCCAGAGCAGTTGTTTGCTCAGCTATCTTGACCAGTGTAGCATCATGCATTACTATCATATTCACATTCATTCTAGTTTGATTTTCTAGAACATAACCTTATTTAATAGCTATTTCATCTTCAGTTTTCTTTGATTCCTGCTGCTGTTTAGCAATATACACTACAACATTAGCTCCTCTTTGAAAGAAATCAGTCATATCCTTATTCAATAGATTTACCTCAAATCTAATGGATTTGATTTCTTGAGCTAACTGGAACTGCAACTCCTTATTACTCTCATCTACATATTTTTCTAGCTGATTCCTTTATTGATCTAGCATTATCTGCATTTGAACTAGAAGGGAGCTTAAATCCATAGCAGGAGAAGGTGTTGTTCCAGACTGAATGGTCTTCTTATAGCTTCTACTCCTCTTTTTGAGTGCAGTTAATTTCCTTTTATTTATTTGAGAGGCTTCTTCCTCCTCATATTCTGAAGAAGTAACTACTTCAACATATGTAAGCTCTTTAGCTCCTTCAGTATTTGGGGACAAATCTGCTAACTCCCCCTCAACTCTTGCACCTTTTTCACTAAGATCTATATAATCAGGAACTGGATTCTCTTGAAGAGCAATCATCTCCCCTGGATATCTGTATCTCTATTCAAAAATATTTCTTCTTCTGTCTCCTTAGAGACTGCATCCTCATTTTCTTTATTATACATTTCCTATTCAGGGACTTCTTCTTGTTCTAGAAAAGTATCTAGCTCTTGTACTATTTCCATTACTATTGTATTTATAGTATCCATATCTATATCTTGTAGAAAATTGAGGGTCTCCCCCTCACTTGGATCCCTAGATAGGATTATCTCCCCCTGCATCTGATCACTAATAGCAAGAGATTTTGCAGGTGATGCATCATCTTGTTTCTCTGAGCTGGAACTTCCCTGAATTTCAGAATCACTGGAAGATTCTTCTTCCATAACCAATGTTTTCTTCTTTTTCTTCTTCTCCTTCTCCACTATAGGTGTATCCTTAGATAGTACTCTATCCCACCTTGCCAGTATTCTCATGTCCATTCTTCTCATCTGATTGATCTTAGATCCAATCTTTAGGTTGAGACTATTAGGAATGGCTTGTATCAAGTAGAGGCTCATAATTCTGCCCATATTGGGCTTCTTGATGCTTTCTACGATCTTGTCAAAGACTAATTTGCTCCAGTTAGTCTTGACTTTGAAGATTATTCTAGTCATCATCTCAAACATATATGAAGAACCTTACCTATAATCTCAGACAGGAATTTGCCCTGGGTATTTATACCCTTCCTGATCAGGGTGCTTCCAATCTTTGTGGTTGGGGCCAATCCACAACACTCCAAAGATTATGCAGTCTTGGCAGAATCTAGGTCATCGTCTTGATCAATTCTTTGCAATTTAAATATCCTGGCCAAGCTCCTGGTTGTGATTTTGACCTTTGCTCCATTCACTTTGTACTTAATCTTTTCTGTGTTTGAATCCAGATGAGCATTTGAGAATAATTCTGAAACTTCTCGTTTCTAGATATTTGACGGTTCTTAAAGCAGATATTCCAATCCTGTTTCAGTGATTAGGGATATGACATTCTTAATTTCTTCTGACGCTGAATCAAATTCATTGCGAACAAGTTCATAACCTTCAAAGATGTTATCGTCATTCTTGGGTGCCATGAGAGTGGGGAGAAATGGATGACGAGTGTCGACTGATCAGGGTTCTAGGTCTCGATACTCAGGAATCAACAGTTCATAAAACTAATAAAGTGCAGTCGACTTCTAATCCCACACCCTATTTATAGTCTAATCTTTCCTAAAGACGAAAGGGCGCGCTGCATTTAGACTATTCCAAATTTTTAGGTAAATACCTAGTGTCGACACAAGGAAAAATTGTCTGTCGAGATATGTCGACACAAGTCGACACAAGGATAATGTCTCTCGACACATACCTTAGGGTCTCGACACCATTGATGTCTCGACACTTACTTTGGTGTCTCGACGCATTGCAGTATATAATGTTGACATAATTTTTGGTATCTCGACACTTTCTTTGATGTCTCGACACATTCTCTGGTATCTCGACAAGACTTTTGACTTAGTCAATATTTTGTTATCCAAACTATAGATACTTGACATTTTTGAGGTCTATTCTTTATATTTAAGTAAGTAAATTTAATTACTGACCAAATATTTTATTCTTATTTTTATCAGTCTTTATGTATTCATTAATTATTCTAGATTTAGCATGTCAAGTTCAAATTTAACTAAATTAAATTTCTCTTCATCTAGGGGTTAATGAAAATATCACCAATTTGTCTATTTGTTGGAACAAATTCTAGATTAATGTCTCCATTTCAACATGCTCTCAAATAAAGTGATATCTAATTTCAATATGTTTAGTTCTACTATGTGACACATGATTGATTGAAATTGAAATGGCACTAGTAGAATCACAATATAATGGAATTTGACTTAGCTAAATGTTGTAATCTTGTAATTGATGTTAAATCCAAAGCAATTGTGCACAGCAACTTCCAGCTGAAATGTACTCAGATTCAGCAGTGGATATTGCTACACTTGTTTGCTTTTTGTTGCTCCATGACACCAACCTTCTTCCAAGAAATTGACATGAACCTGAAGGCTTTTTCTATCTTCTTTATATCCTACATAATCTGTATCTGAAAAATCTGTTAGTTCAAAGTCACTATTCCTAGGATACCATATGCCAAGATTAGGTGTGCCCTTTAGATATCTCAATATTCTTTTTACTACTATATAGTGAGATTCTTTAGGGCAAGATTGATACCTAGCACAGATACAAGTATCATACATTATGTCTGATTTACTAGCTATTAGATAAAGTAGTGATCCAACTATGCCCCTATATAAGGTGATATCAACTGGCTTGCAAAAACCATCCTTGTCTAAAGACATACTGGACCTCATAGGAGTTCTCATGGAAGTGGTTATTTTCATGTCATACTTCTTAATTAACTCCTTGGTGAACTTAGACTGGCAAATGAAAAGTCCATCTATAGTTTGCTTCACTTGGAGACCCAAGAAAAACTTCAGCTCACCCATAGTACTCATCTCAAACTTACCTTACATAAGTTTGGCAAACTTAGTGCAAAGTGACTCATCAATAGAACCAAGTATAATGTCATCTACATATATTTGTACTAAGATGGTCTTGCCTTTGACTTCTCGTTTTATCTATTTTCCTTCTTGAGAATTTGTTCTCCAGAAGGAATTTAGACAATGTCTCATACCAAGCCCTTGAGGCATGTTTTAACCTATAGAGAGCTCTTAATAATAGATAAACATGATTAGAATGAGTAGAGTCAACAAAACATGAGGGTTGCTCAACATAGACCCTTTCTTTGAGGTTACCATTAAGGAAGGCTGACTTCACATCCATTTGGTAAACCTTGAATCCTTTGTAGGCTACATAAGCAAGGAAGAGTCTAATAGCCTCCAATCTAGCCACTAGTGCAAAGATTTGAACAAAGTCTATACCCTCTTCTTGTCTATATCCCTTTGCAACCAGTCTAACCTTATTTCTGACTATAACTCCATTCTTATCCAGTTTGTTCCTGTAGATCCACTTAGTTCCTATGATGTTATAGTCATCTGGTCTGGAAACCAGCTTCCAAACTTTACATCTCTTGAATTGGATCAATTTTTCCTACATAGCCCCTATCCAAAATGGATCTGTATTGGCTTCTTCAAACTTCTTTAGTT
Organism: Platanthera zijinensis; assembly: GCA_039513925.1. NCBI lineage: Eukaryota > Viridiplantae > Streptophyta > Magnoliopsida > Asparagales > Orchidaceae > Platanthera > Platanthera zijinensis. The sequence goes on along the minus strand of CM077091.1, from coordinate 138,726,428 downwards.
TTGTTTGAGACAGAAAACTTGAGTACATTAAAATGTTGTGATGTCTACTTCTTGTGATCACTCCATGAGTTGCATCTCCAATGATCAATTCCCTTAGATGATCCCACAGATGCCTGATAGCAACTAGTAATGTGACCTCCTCTCTTTAAGCATCTTCGTCTTGTTGCTAAGTCTCTTCTTCTGGTTGTTCCTGTGCAAGCTCTTCCTCAACAATATTGACTTCATCTAGTATACTTTGGCTTGCTGGAACTGAGTCTTCTATTGACAGCTCCTTTAGCTTCAAGTCTTCTCCTGTTGTGCTTGATGTACTTGGCTTATCATTGTAATACATAGAACTTTCATCAAATACAACATGAACAGACTCCTCTACAACTTGATCCCTCAAGTTGTAGACTCTATAGGCCTTATTGTGGTTACTATAACCAACAAATATGCCTTCATTGGACTTCTCAGCAAATTTAGTTATGTATGTTTTCCCATTATTTAGGACAAAATACGTACATCCAAAGATTCTAAAGTAGGCCAAGTTTAGTTTTCTGCCCTTCATTAGTTTATAAGGAGTCTTATTCAGCCTTTTGTTGATTGAAGCTCTATTAAGAATATGACATGTTGTGTTAATAGCTTCAGCCCAGAAATATTTTGGGAGAGAAGAATCACTCAGCATGGTTCTTCCAGCTTCAATGAGAGTTCTGTTCTTTCTCTCAGCAATCCCATTTTGCTGGGGTGTTCTTGGAGTGGAAAACTCTTGCTGAATCCCAAGTTCTTCACAAAACTGTCATGCATTCAGATTGAAACTCAGTTCCATGATCACTTTTGATTCTGACCACAGAACTGTTTAATTCATTCTGTATTTGTTTGACAAATGTCTTGAAGACATTAGGAGTTTCATACATTTTCCTTAAAAAGAAAACCCAAGTAAATCTGGAATAGTCATCAATAATCACAAAGGTGTAAACTTTCTTTCCTAGACTATGAACTGACATAGGACCAAACAAGTTCATATACAAGAGGTATAAACATCTCATAGAGTCTTTGGTTTCAATGCTTTTGAATGAAGTTTTGGTCTGCTTGCCTTTTTGGCATGCAGAGCAAATGCTCTCCTTAGAGCATTTAATTTTAGGACCATTGCTAACTAGCTCTTTTTTGAAAAGCTTGCATATGGCCTTATAGTTCAAATGAGCTAGCCTCTTATGCCATTTGACATTATATGGGGCTTTCTCATTTCCAACTAGGCATATGGGTGAGTCTAACTTTAGACAAAGAAAATTCAAACAATACGCATTCCCACACCCAGTGCCTGTCAAGATGACCTCTTGGTCACTTTGACTTTTTTATGAGGCACTCATCCTTGTGGAATGAAATGTTATAGTCAAAATCAAAAAGTTGGCTTATGCTTATAAGGTTGTGTTACAACCTTTCCACATATGCTACTTCAGTTAAAGTGACTAAGTCATTTGAGATTTTACCATAACCTCTGGTAATCCCTTTGTCAGCTCCATCAAAGATCACATTTGGTCCATTTTTTACTAGAATAAACTCCCTCAAGTTGCTCCTTATTCTAGTCATGTGTCTAGAACATTCACTATCCAAGTACTAGATGGGTATATCTCTAGTTCTTGGACATACCTACAAAATAAGATTTTATTTATCTTTAGGAACCCAAATTGTCTTGGGTCCTAGGTGCTTGTTAGCAAGGGCTCTATTGAGACCACTTGAAAATTTCTTAGCTGGGAACATTTTCTACTCATGAGACACAGTGTGATTGAACAAACAGTCCAGGACAAAGAGTCCAACCTTTCCACAACACCAACACTCATATCTGTTATACCTCCTATTTGGAGGAACAGTAGGAACTTTATGCTGACATTCCTTAAGACATGAATCATCACACTTGAAAGTTGTATTTTGACTGGGAGCAAAATGGTTGTTTTGTCTCTCAGTCACAACAGTCCTCCTTGGAGCAAGCACATTAGGAATAGCTTTCCTATTCACATATGAGTTTGGTCCAACTAATTCAGACTTTTGGATTTCTTTTCCCTTATTCTGAAACACAAGTTGTGGCATGACTGGACCATTTTGTCCTGACGTCTTTTTGCCTCTTCTTCTCTTTAGTTTAGCATAACCAAGTCCACTTCTAGAAGTTCCTGAGAAGGTATATATAATGGGGAGCACAATTTTAGGTTTAGAAAACAGCTGAACAATTCTTTTCTCATTCAGGAGTTTGAGTTCTAACTCCTGAATGGTTGCATTCTTTTGTTTTAGTAACATGATTTGATCATCAATGATCTTAGTTTGCTCAGCCAACTTTGAACTTTGAAGACCAATCTTTTGAGTAGCCATCTCATGATGGTACTTAAGAACTTTTAGAGATGCAATCTCAATAGCTTGTTCTTTGACAAGCTTTTTTCTCTAGACAAGAGCCTCTAGCAGTTTTCCAAATTTAACTGTGAGTTATTGCAGTTCAGTCTCAGAGTTAGACTTATGTGACTCAAAATCTGAGTTACATGTGTCTGAATCATCCCCAGTCTCATAAACAGAAGTTTTAGAACAAATTGAGTTGTCATAGATTACCTGAGTATCCTGACAGTCAAGAATTTCTGTTTCTGGATCATCAGACAGTACCATCAAGTTAACCTCCATATCATTTTCAGAGTCACCATGGTGTGATGAAGTTGTGGAGTTATTTCCCTTGTATAAGGCCACTCTGATGAATTCCTCTTCACAGGAGAATAGTCCAATGTGTGCATGTTCTTCTTCTGATTAAGTTGAATCAATATCACTATCAGATAAAGTCTTTGGCTTATTTGGCATCAAACCCTGTTCTGATTTCTTATCTTTATAGAACTTGTTTTCCTTAGACTTCCTGTTCTCCTTTCTTTTTACTAGACAGTCAGCAATGACATGTCCAAGCCTGTTACAACAATAACAAATAATGTCAAGTCTTAATTTGTTTATTCTGGTTTGTATCATACCTGACCACAGATTTGTTTGTGTTTGTCTATATTCTTACTGGAACTTGAACCAGGTGATGTCTTCTTGTTTCATTGCTTCCTTCTTCTCATTATCTTCTTGAATTGTCTGGTGAACATTGCCAATTCTCCATCTAACAATTTTTCTGATGAAGAACTAGTCCTAGTGCTAACTGTATCTTCATCCTTTTTTGGTGATGATGGAATTTCTCTTATAGCCTTCTTTGATGAGTAAGCTTTGAAAGCCACAGATCTGGTCTGATTTGAACTTCTGGCAGATTCATTTTCAGCTTTTTTAGAATTTAACTAAAACTCATATGACAACAATTTCTCATACAAGTCCTGGGGTAACAATTCCTCGGATTCCCCATTTCTCTTACAACACAAAACTTTATGTCACATTCTTTGTTTAGGGATTTCAGAAACTTGTCATTAAGCTCATAGTTTGAGAATTCTCTGCCATAATTTTTTAAGTCATTGAATATTCTAAAGAACTTTTCATAACAAAGTTCTATAGAATCAGTCTTCTCTTTCCGGAATGCATCATACTTCTGGTTGAGTAGAGACTTTCTGACATCTCTGACTTCTTTCGTGCCTTCCATATAGACTATTAAAGTGTCCCACATCTCCTTTGATGTTTTGTAGTGTACTAAGTTTTGAAAGGTTGAATTAACTATAGAACTGACAATTATATTTTGTGCTCTTTTATCCATGGTGGCAAAAACCACCTCATCTGTCGTCATCTCAGATAGTTTCTTAGGGGTTTGCACATTTGCATTTATGACAGATACTTTCATGGGAATATTTGGTCCTTCTTGTACTGTGATAAAGATTTTTGGATCTGATGCCTCCATAAATAATCTCACCATTTGCTTCCAAATTGCAAAGTTATCCTTTGCACATATAGGAAGCTTCATATAACTGAGTTCTCTATGAGATTCCGAAGCCATTAGATCTGATATGTTTCAACCACCCATAGGATCTTTTTCTGATTGTTAGGTCTTTCTTTGAATAACCTCTCTCTGATATCACTTGAAAGATAAATTTATGGGTAGTGAATCACCTAAAGGGAGGAGTGAATAGGTGTCTTTAAAATTCTTTGTCACTTATAATATATGTTCAGCTGATATTTGAAAAGTAAACTTCACAAGTACACAACACAAGCAATCCACAGAACACAGCATATGCAATCCACAGTACACAGAGAATTTAGAGTGATTCTCATATCTAGGGTACATCCACTTTACTCCTTCCTCATTAGAAATGTGCTAGATAAGGTTATATCTCCTACTCTTCAACTCAGATCAAAAGATCTTACAGGCTCAGTTTCTATTAAGAAACCTACACTCAAATCAACAGGTCTTATCTCAGAGATTCACCCAATCTCCTACCTCAGGTCCCTCAAGAACCCTACCTCAGCCTTTATAACACAGGCTTACACCTCAGTGATCCCACACAAATCACCTTCCTCAGGTCCCTCAAGAACCCTATCTCAGCATTTATAAATCAGGCTTATAACTCAGAGATTAACTCTCCTACCCACTCAGATCTCAAAGAGATCTTGCAAAATTAAGAGGTAAATAATTTAAGAAAACAGTAAATTTGTGATATGACTTATCTGAGAATTCAGATTCTTCAATTCAGCAGCAAAGAAATAATTCTTGATGAACAGACTGGCTGAAAAGATACTTCTCTAGATCTGCAATCTTCTTGATGATGATCGGCTTGATTTCCTTGAAAAAACTGTAGAACAAATCCACCTTAATCCTCTGATATACTTGTTGAAAGGATCAGAAGATTTTCTTGAAGACCTTCGTCTTCCTTCTGCTTGAGGTTGTCTCCCTCCTCTGAGTTAGGAGAAATCAGATTGAGAGAAATTAACTGTGTGATTCTTCTTATTGTTTTTCCTTCTTCTGTTCTGTGTAGATGACCGCTCTATTTATAGTCTTCTCGGGTTGTTGGCTTCTGATTGATGACATTATTATTACGCCATCATACTTTAAGTTCTCCTTCAAACAGTTTCTGATGAGATATCACATTATTGTAGCTGATGTGACATTTTTGACTTAACTTGACACTTCTGTGTTGACTCTGTTCAACTTCAGGATCAAAAGTGTCGAGAAGTCCAAAGTGTCTCGACATTATATTACTTAGTAGAATTTTCAGTCTAAACTTGATAGTGTTGAGACTGTTGACTTGTCTCGACACAACTGTCGACTGTGTCGGCATCTTTAAATCTGCACTGTGTCGAGATAGTTGAATTGTCTCGACACAACTGTCTGTCGGGTGTCGACAATTTTATACTTGCTTTAAATCTTCACTATGTCAAGACAGTTGAATTATTTGACACTTCAGTTTGTTGGGTGTCGACATCTTTAAGTCTACACTTCAGTCTTCATTGTGTCGAGACTGTTGTATTGTCTCGACACATCTGTCTTAAGGTATCGAGATATCTGACTTATCTTGACACAGCTGTCTTGATCTTCAAAGTGTCGAGATAACTGACTTGTCTCGACATAACTGACTTGATTTTCAAAGTGTCGAGATAACTGACTTGTCTCGACACAGCTGACTTGATCTTCAAAGTTTCGAGATAACTGACTTATCTCGACACAGTTGTCTTGATCCTCAAAGTGTCGAGATAACTGACTTGTCTCGACACAGCTGACATGAACTTCAAAGTGTCGAGATAACTGACTTGTCTCGACACTACTGCTGCAAAGGTGTCAACATAGTTGAAGTGTGTCTACACTTTTGTACTTAGCCATTTCTCTGCACTGCAACTTGGTAGGCATTGACTGTCCTGACTTCACTCGGCACTTTTAGTTGTATGGCGTTGAGTGAACTTGCTTCACTCGACGCTTTTGGACTTAGGCAATTTTATGTCTTTCCAGTCAGCTTCTTTGAGTCCACCTGTCAATATACCTTGGACCACCTGTCCAATCAATATGACATAGGCAACCTGCATGCATGAACTGAAACATGCATCAAATACATACTTGTGTATATCATTGAGTTAAAGGGGCTTTTTCAAATTAAATACATTGTGTCCAAAGTACCTAACAAATATTATATTTTATTTTATGAAAGACTTTTATTAGAATACTCCTGCTATTTTATTCAAAATAATAAACCTCAATATTAATTCAGAGTTTAAGCGAGCGGCTCTTTGGTGGGATAAGATCGATATGTATTTTACCCTAATTATGAGTCAGCTTTAGCTAATAACCCACAATTTTGGTTATTTAGAAAGATAATTTTTGCCCGTTACTGTTGGGTTTTCTATACAGGAGTGGAACAACGCATCATATGTGCGCAGCGGAATAGAGTACAAGAAAACTCTAAAGAGAAACTGGATCTTGCGATGAAACATTGATCAAGAAGTGAAACTGAAAAGGAATTGTAATATACCTTAGAGGGATTAAGTCAGTACTCAACTAAGATGCTCCAGAAGGCTGAGTCCATACAGAAATAGATCTACGGCTCTACAGGTATCCACACGAGCGGAGGAGAACACCAAAACCATGTCCAACAATATTTGGGATGGAGAAAAGAATGTCCTCTGCATCTCCACAAACTGCTAGGTTTTCTCCAAGAGAGGTGGCGGCAAGATGAAGTAACGATAGGATCTAGGGTTAGTGACGGCTTCAAAATCACACACTGACAGTTACATGGAAAACTCTTTTCCAAGTCTATTTATACCCCAGGATATCGAACAGACAAAAAGCCTCCTCAGAAATCTGCCAAAACTCAACATGCGTTGACTTGCATGGACTTACACTCGATGTGCATCGATAAGAACTCGACGCAACGTCAAGATACACTCGACGGCATTCGACGCAACTGCATTGACATGCAGTCAACGTACTTGCATCAAGTAGAACTCAACGTTACATTGATTTCTACTCGACGTAGCGTCGATAAAGCAATTGCTTCGACGTTGAGCTTAGCTGTGTCAACATCTAGTCAACGTGGGTCGATACGCACTCGACGCAACCCGTCAGTATCCTTTATGTCACAGATTTGGTCTCTTTATCATATCCCATATGAGTGGGGTCAACACAATCTTTCCTCCAATTTCTACAAATACTCTTTTGTGCGACCCTAAATGCTCATATCGCGTTGTCAGTGAGACTAACTGCTTGATTGATTTACGATCACCTTGGAAACACCAACAGTTACACCATCATATAACTTTTGTATGGTTGGTGAATAATCATTACTCACACCCATTTTATGGTGCACACTAACCATATGCCTCTAGGCACTCAACAATTGAGGTCATCTAGTTAAGTTAGATCTGATGTCGATAACTGGATATCACAATTATCCACTCGCACTCCGCCAATATAGATTGATGTATCTTGTTTTGGCAAGCCCACACATCATCAATCAATGAAGAAAGAGTGTCATTCATCGGAAGGCATCCGAACAGTTAATATATTTTAAAAGATTTTTTTATAAAAATGATTAATTTTTAATCGTGCATATGTTTAAATATTTTTGAACAAAATACATGATCAACATTTAATCATACTTTTATTTAAATAATTTAATGATGGTGTGTCTGATTAACGCTTATTCAAATGTTCATTTAAACTATTTACACAACAAAATAAAATTACATCATTCACATTGGAGATTTACATTAAACTTACATCAAAATATAAGGCGTTCCTAGCGAAGTTCCAAGGGGTTGCGCCCTTGGCAGGGTCTTAGGGCCAGAGCTCCTAACGGGGTCCAAGGGGCAGCACCCCTAACGGTTGTCTCATCAACCAATCAGCGAGAAGGCTTAAGGGGCAGAGCCCTTGCATGGTTCGGGGTAGCGTCCTGAAACCTAAACAAAAATACCATCATTATCTCATAAAAAATTCATCAATATTTGAAGTTCTTGGACTAAATCTGATGCTTCAAAACCATTCTAAATTATCATATTTACATGCATATATATTTCAAATTCATCTTCCCTTAGATAGTAGACATGCTCATCTTTCTATAAAACAATGAACGAATCTGTACAAAAATAGATGGTTATTGCTAAAAAAAACTTGTGTTAACAAATCTGTACCTTTGTCGAAATCAGATTTCTAGAAAAATAAATTGTGTTTGACTCCAAGCGTATAATAGTATTCTCTCTAGAGGTATCCACACGAACTTCGAAAACACCACGCAATCCGTCCAACAAACTCGAGTTGGACGATGATCTCTTTTCTCTCCTTTGTAATGCTTGTTTCAAATTGGTGGAGATGTGTTCTTTGTCATTTTACGGTATGAAGAACTCTGAATCCTGTCATAGTTCTTCATGATAAGTTGGTCTATTTGTAAGCATGAACATGTACGTGAAATTGGGGTGCACGTGCCCTTGGCCCACGAGCATGTGTTTCAAAAGTTGCGTCGGTTCATACAGAATGACTTCTCGTGACTCTGGAATGAAAAATCACACACACGTCTTTGGCACAAGAGTGCGTGCTTTTGAAAATCACGCCTTTTGGTTCAGATCTGATGACAACTATTATCCCGACATTTTGAGCACACGCGCCCAAAGCCCAAGGATGTGTGCCTTGGATCGTGTGCCTCGAATACTGTGCACCTATCATATATGCTCATTCAGAACTTGTAGGGAAACGATCCCTTTCGTGCAAACCCTGATCCAAACCCAACATGAGTTAAACAAATATAATCAGCAATAAAAGAACAGATAAAAAACTCATCGAATTTATGTGGAAACCCCCTCACACCAATAGGGGAAAAAACCACGGGGCAGGGCACACAAACAATCCACTATAATAAAAAACGGATTACAAAAACACTAGGTTTGCCCAACCTAGTTCCCTCTCCGGATTCACAGATGAATCCCCACTCAAGCTAAGACGCTCCTTCTAAAACCGAGGAAGAACAACTCTCAACAAGTTGAGGTAAAACAACCTCTCTTCAACAAATAACTCTCTGATTGAGACACGATCTTCACACGAAGAACAAACTGAGAGAAACCTTTCCTAGCACCACCACCGGCGCCCATAAACAAACTGGAAACGGGACCAAGACCTTCCGCAAGAGCCCTTAGCAATAAGCTAATCTCCTCCGACGAAACCGCCGCAAGCCCCTGCTGGAACCTTCGCATGCTTCCTTCGCCTCCGACGAAACCATCGATGCTTCCACTGCAGCCGTCGCACGCCTCCTCTGCTTACACAGCAAACGACGATGTAAATCGTCTCCGTAAGAATCGGGATTAACCCTAACTCCATAGTAAGAGCCATATGTATATCCACCCAAACCGCCAGGGCAGCCGAAAAGAACAGTTCACTGAACCTCTGGGAGAAGACGGCAGAATCGGCGAGAGACGGAGGCGATATCCTGTGAATCGGGCGAAATCCCGATACCCTCCAAAAATACTATTCATGAACAGTAAATTCGACGAGTATCGATCCCGATACTCGCCGAAAATACTGTTCACGACCGAACTGTACTCCCCTCCTTCGCAAGCCTTCGGTCTTCAATTTAGGGGTTAGACCCTAACAGACTCCCCCTCCAGACCCTGAAGAGAAGTCCCACCTTCCTGAAACCTTCAAGAAAATACCATGTTGATCAGCCGTCAGCATAACTCGTGCTTCTCCCTTGGCGCGACCTTCGTCATCATGTCCGAAGGGTTTTCATCTGTATGGACCTTTTCCACCTTCAGTAGCTTCTCCTCGACAGCATCTTGTATCCAATGATACCTGACATCAATGTGCTTTGTCTTAGAGTGGTAGACGGGGTTCTTGGCCAGAAAGATAACACTTTGACTATCACTGAACATAGTGAACACATCTTGCTGGATGTAAGAAACGAACTAAAACAAACCGGAAGCAGTTTAACTGAAACTTTATTATCCGAAAAAGGTATTTATTTCAAAGGTATGACCTCCCTTATATAGAATGGAGGAGAGAAGAGAGAATAGAAATAAGAGATGTGAGACTAAAAAATTACATGACACAAGCGGATTGTAAAGACACAAACCGCACAAGCTGTGCGGTTAGACAGAGGGGCTAACCGCTCGGCAACTTCCAGAGTGAGAGAGAGAGATCACCATGTGAGACCGCCAGACCGCCCGGTCTCCAAGTCGTTAGGGACAAGGCGCAAGACCGCTTGGACCACAGACAACAACACATAACAACCAAACCGCTGAAGGGAAACCGCCAGACCGCCCGACACTACTAAAAAACAGACTTTTAGCAACGGCAGATTTCCGTGACTAAAAGTCCAAAACCGTGGCTAATAACTATTAGCCACGGCCTGCACACGGCAAATGGGAATGGGCAATACAAGCGTGGCTAATAGTATTAGCCACGCCGAATCCGTGGCTAATAAGTTATTAGCCACGGTTCAATTGTCGTGGCTAAAAGTTCCTCATTTGCCACGGTTCAATTGTCGTGGCTAAAGGACCTGTAATAAACCTAACATAAAAAATATTTGGCCGCCCTCAGCCGCACGGCCGCCGCCGCCGCCCGGCCGCCACCGCCGCCCCGCCGCCACCGCCGCCCCGCCGCCGCCGCCGCCCCGCCGCCGCCGCCGCCGCGCCGCCGCCGCCGCCGCCCCGCCGCCGCCCCGGCCGCCGCCCGGCTGCCGCCGCCGCTCGGCCGCTGCCGCTGCTGCCCAGCCGCCGCCGCCCGGCCGCCACCGCCGCCCGGCCACCGCCGCCACCCCGATTTCATTTCAAACAATAATTTTGAATGGTCTATATAAACCCCAAATCGAGCTTTTTATTGGCGGTGTGGGACTAAAAAAACCAGACTTTTTGCCACGGATTAGACTTTCGTGACTAATACTAGATTATTAGCCACGAAATAGGCAAACCATGGCAAAAAGTCGGATTATTTGCCACGGATTAGTCATCCGTGGCTAATACTAGCTTATTAGCTACGGAATAGGAACCGTGGCTAATACTTCAGTATTATCCACGGTTTTTTCCCGTGGCAAAAAAAACCGTGGCTAAAAGCCATTTTTCTAGTAGTGCGGTCATCAACTTGTCAAGCAAGACCGCCAGACCGCCCGGTCACCACTTCAACACTCCCCCTCAAGCTGGAGCATATATATCGATCATGCCCAGCTTGTCACAAATATGAAAAAATGAGACGGATACTAGCTTGGTGAAGATGTCAGCCAGCTCTTTATCAAAAGTGACGAATGGAGTGCAAATTTGTTCCTTCAAAATCTCTTCACGAATGAAATGACAGTCGAACTCAATATGCTTGGTTCTTTCATGGAAGACTGGATTTTCTGAGATGTATATCGCAGCCTTGTTGTCACAGAACATAGGTAGAGGATGGTTGTAGACCTCTCCCAAATCCAGCATAAGAGCCCGTAGCCATTTTAACTCACAAGTGGTCGATGCCATACTTCGATACTCTACTTCAGCACTGGATCTGGAAACAACAGACTGCTTCTTTCTCTTCCAGCTTACCAGATTTCCCCCAACAAAGGTGCAGAAATCGGAGGTAGACTTGCGATCCCCTTTGTCATCAGCGTAACTCGCATCTGAGTATGCTTCAACCTTCAGATGACCATTCTTCTGAAATAGTAATCCTTTCTCAGGGGCTTCTTTGACATACTCCAAGATACGCAAGGCGGACTGTAGATGGCACTCCCTGGGTGCTTGCATGAATTGACTTACCTTGCCTACAGTATAGGAAATGTCGAGTCTGGTCACTGTAAGATATATGAGCTTACCAACTAGACGTCTGTACCGCGTAGTATCTGAAAGAAGAGGTGAATCATCTGTCCAGGTTTTGTCTTCTCCAATAGCCATAGGGCATCGGGCAGGTTTGGCCCCAGTCAATCCTGCTTCTTTTAGAAGATCAAGGGCATACTTACGCTGGGAGAAGACTAAGGTGTTGGGCTTCCGAGAGATTTCGATCCCCAAAAAGTACTTCGGAGAGCCCATATCTTTCGTGACCAAATGTTGACGAAGATGCCGCTTTGTCAGGGCTACCCCTTCCTAGTAATCGCCAGTGAGAAGAATATCATCAATATACACAGCAAGAACCACAAGTCCCAAGGGGGTTTTGCGAATAAATAGAGAGTGATCGGCAGAGCTGCGCGCAAAACAACCGGCCGCCACGATGCCGCTGAACTTGTCAAACCAAGCTCGAGGGCTATGCTTGAGGCCATAGATTACCTTTTGCAATCGGCATACTCGTGTCTCCCCCTGAGCAACATACCCAGAAGGTTGCTCTATGTAGACGGCCTCCTGAAAATCACCATAAAGGAAGGCAATCTTTACATCCAGCTAATAAATTGGCCAATCTTTATTGACCGCCACAGAGAGAAGGGCCCGTATAGTGTTGAGACGAGCCACGAGAGAGAAGGTGTCAAAGTAATCAACCCCATAGGTTTGAGTAAAGCCCTTAGCAACCAGACGAGCCTTATAACGGTCCACAGTGCCATCCGGGCCAAATTTGACCACAAAGACCCAGCGACAGCCAACAACATCAGTACCGAAGGGAGGAGGAACAAGAGTCCAGGTACCCCGCTATGTTAGGGTCGCCATTTCCTCATCCATGGCCATATTCCAGTGAGGAATAGCAAGGGCCTCCTGGTTGGAATGAGGTGTGGCAGTGGCAGAGATAGCAAGCACAAAGTCCCTGTGAGAAGAGGTAAGACGATCATATGAAACAACAGCAGCAAGGGGGTGTAGGGTACATGTCCGCACCCCTTTCCGAAGAGCTATAGGAAGATCCAGGTCGGCGGGTTCCTCGGCATCAAGAGCATCCGTGGCAGAGAGAGCTGGCCCGGGAGGAGAGAGCGATGGCAGCGAAGATGAGGGAGATGGAGGTGGAGAGAGAGGAGTGGACGGAGACGAAGTAGGGGTGGATATCATAGTAGGAGGCGAGGGAACGAAGGGAATAACAGGAGAATCAGAGGATGGGGGAAGAGAAGAGGAAGCTTGGGGAAGAGAAGAGGATTCATCCGAGAAGTAGGAGGCATTCTCGAAGAAGGTAATGTCAGCGGAGATGAACTGCTTACGAAGAACATGGTCAAAGCAACAGTAGCCTTTCTGAGTGGTGGAGTACCCCAGAAAGACACATTTGGTGGAGCGAGGGGAGATTTTATCGCGAGTAACGGAGGGAGCATGTACGAAGGCCGTACATCCAAATATACGTAGAGGAAGAGGGAAGGGTTCCTTGCCAGGATGGAGAATGGAGAATGGGGTTTGAACATGGAGAACGGTGGATGGAATGCGATTGATGAGGAAACAAGAGATGAGAACGACATAGCCCCAATAGGCACGAGGAACCTGCATCTGTGTCATCAGAGTGCGAGCGACATCAAGGAAGTGATTGTTTTTGCGTTCCGCCGCACCATTTTGCTGTGAAGTATAGACACAGCTAGTTTGATGAATAATCCCATGTTGTATATAGAAGGACTAAAAAGCATGACTGAGATATTCTTGGGCATTATCAGATCGAAAAACTTTTATAGAAACATCAAACTGAGTTTTGATCATAAGATATAAAGATGTCCATAGAAAGAATAATTCGGAGCGATCTTTTAAAAGATACACCCACGTACAATGAGAGAAATCATCAATAAACGTGATAAAATATGAACTTCACTGACCAAAGGTAAGGGTAGGAGAAGGACCCCAAACATCAGAGTTGATGAGATCAAACGGTCGGGAAGATCCACGAACTTGATTTGGTGGGGAGGAGGAGCGGTGATGCTTGCCAAGCTGACAGGCCTCACAATTGAGGGGAGGACTTTGTGAAGGAAGATGGGGCATAAGCTGACGAAGAAGACGCGGAGGAGCATGACCAAGGCGAAGATGTCATTGGAGTAGATCTGTAGAGGTGGTGGAGAAGGCGGATAGAGCGGAAACGTTGTCGAGGAAGAATAGGCCGCCACTCTCAGTTCCAGGAGCAATCGTCCGCTGGGAGTCTGGATCCTGAAAAGAACAAGAAGTAGAAGTAAATGTGACGGAACACAGTAATTGCTTGCATAGAGAGGTAACAAATATTAAGTTGCACGGGAATTTGGGCACGTAGAGAGTATTCGCCAATTGAAGAGATGGAGTGACTTGAACCACTCTCGTCCTATGGAACGGGGATGGAGAGCCGTCAGCGAGAATAACTGGGGGCAACCGATCATGTGTTTCCAGGAGAGAAAAACACTGGGGAGAGCCGGTCATATGATTGGTAGCACCTGAGTCGATCAGCCATTTTCCTTGAGTAACGAAGTGGGCACTACCAGAAGACGTGATCACCAAGGTAGAAGGCTTCGAAGAAGAGGAGAAAGTAGAGATATCGAAGAGAGCCATAGAAGCAGAAATAGGTCGCGCGAACAGAGAGACAGGTCGCGCGAACTAAAAAAGGAAGAGCAAGAGAACTAATAAACAGGTCGTGCGAACAGAGAAACAGGTCACGCGAACAGACAATCAGCGAACACAGCACGAACACAAGTAAGTTTGTGAGAACCAGAAGACCTCGGCGGACAAAAAAGGAAACCACAAAGGACACAACCAAGAAGAAGACCAAAGCAGGTAGAAGGCCGTGCGGTTAGAGAGAAGGCCGCACGAACAGAGAAGAAGCCGCGCGAATCAAGGAGATCGCGGGAAAAACAGAGGCAGAGAAACCGCGAAAACAGGTCGTGGATAGAACTAGAGAGAGAAGAGAGGTCGTGCAGCTAGTGTCACAACCCGCATTTTCCCCAACAATTTAATTATATCAGAGCAAGGGGAAAAATACGCGTCGTGATGCCACGCCGTGTAGGGGATAACTGCAGACGTTCAGGGGATAACTGCAGACGTTCAGGCAAGACTCCAAACTCTACGATTTTAAAAGGAAACATAAATTGTTATGAATGAAATCCAGTTTAAGTTATGACGGTAGCTGTATCCCTCGGCTTAGTGAATCATCTAGTCCACGATTTAAAATATAAGTTATACGCTTGTGAAAGATACTTGTTTAAATTTACTCTAATATTCTACAAGAGTATAAATGTCCCCGAGGAACAACTCATACTATACAAACCCTAGATTTATAATAAGTATAGAAAGTCTTTACGCTAAATAGAAAGTAGTGGCTTAGTTTTGAAAGAGATGACAAGTATGCTTTACTAATAGTAGGGTTTTATAGGTTAAAAATATCTAACATGCAATCCTAGCAATAAATCATCCCAGAGAGCAAGTAATGTAAACCAAACATAAGGAAACCACAACAACTAGCCAGTGTCCAAAAAGGTCAACAAACCCGTGGGCGTCAACAACCTGACATGAATCCACAGTATGAATATGTCTGAAACTGGGCAAAGAAAACTAAAACAACAAACTATCTCGCTACGGCGAGGGGGAAAACTACAGCCAAACTACTGTTGCTAAGGCTCCAAAACCGGCTCCGCTACCTGCTAATGCTCCGAACCTGAGGAATTCCAAAGACAGAACACCTCAGCAAGAGGGTACAAAATGGTGGCAGAAAAATAAGCCAAAATAAATAAAGGTCAAAAGGGGTACCAACCCAAGACCAAAACCATTAAAGTAAAGTACAAAAAGAAACAAGGCATCATCAGGAAAAAAAAACTCTTGCGTGATTCGTCACCAGAGTACACCAGACGCACGAGGCTATAAGGTGACAACATGAATAAATCATAAGGAAGAAATACAAAACCTTTATTAGGCACCTGTGGTCGACTCTACCCAAAAACACGGGCGAGGTGGTCACTCAACTGGACACACCCTCACGAATAAAATATTCGTCTAAATGCGAGGGAGTCTCATACTCTCCACCATACACCGCAGACGCCCAAAAACTGGTAGACTTCCACAAAGTACTAATAAAGGCATCAAACATTGCGGAGGTGATTTCGTCCACTAACTCCCGTAATCAAGAAAACCTACAAGAAACTATCACATATATCTCGAGATTTGGCTCATCAGATTCTACTTGACACTTCTAGTTTCAAGACATGGTTGATCAACCCCTATGAACGATTTATAATCCTAGACAAACTCTAATACGATCAATAATGATAGGTAATGCATTTAAAGGCATTAATAAGACACATCAAGAATGATTAAATATATCATGACAAGATCAAGTTCACCAAGACAAAATCTTACAACCTCGAGTGATCATCCAAAAAGGTTAATCGTAGCAATAAATTGGAAAACAAAGTGAAGAAAATTTTAAAGAACATAAAAACTGAACCGTTACCATCAAATCGGACAAGGAGAAATGAGGGGAAACCACCACTTGCCTTGGTTTTACCGAAAAAGTTCTCCAGATTAGTCCACGTCACAGATCAGGGCAAAAGAGGATGGAGGAAGTTGAAATCTAGACAAAAATGGTCGAAATGGGGGTTAGGGCCGAAAAATCCTAACGAGAAAACTCAATGAAAGGGGAAAAATTTACCACGATAGCGTAGCTCTCGATGAGAGCTTTCCAGATCTACGCTCGATTGAAGATTTCGAGCACCGGAGCTCCGTCGGCGGCCACCGGAAGATTCACGAAATATTCTCTCTCGCTCACGCCGCTCTGGTTCGGGAGAAATAATCGGAGAAGATGAAGTATTCCTATTTTTCTAAATACCCTAAGTATAAGAACATATATATATATATAAGTAGTTATAAAAAGTTTTGTCTAAATATATAAAAAAAACTGTTTAAGTACGAGCAGTTCGCGTTAAACAAAATTAGAGGTCTAGTATTGCTTCAAATCGAAAAGTGCCCAACATGAAAGTTGTAGATCTCGTCGAGACGAACAAATTTAATGTTAGCCATTTTTCTATACGACACCGTTTTGACCCTAAAAAAAGGCTCCTGAACACAAACTATGACGAACTACACGAGAAAGACAGCAGACTACTCGAGTATACAGAAGGCTACTCGAGTATGCAGAAACAGACTACTCGAGTATACAGAAACAGATTACTCGAGTATTCAGAAACAGACTACTCGAGTATACAGAAGGCTACTCGAGTATACAGAAACAGACTACTCGAGTATGAAGAAACAGACTACTCGAGTATACAGAAACAGACTACTCGAGTATACAGAATGCTACTCGAGTATGCAGAAACAGACTACTCGAGTATATAGAAACAGATTACTCGAGTATTCAGAAACAGACTACTCGAGTATACAGAAAGCTACTCGAGTATACAGAAACAGACTACTCGAGTATGCAGAAACAGACTACTCGAGTATACGGAAACAGACTACTCGAGTATACAGAATTAGAGGAACAGAAGATTTACATAATAAGCAGAAACTTCACATGGGTCAAGGTTGCAGGAAAAACAATTTCTTGACAAATCTAAACTTTTGATCAAACTATAAGAATGAATAGTACTTTTCATTTTTTGAATAGTACTTTAATATTAAAATAATCGTATTTATATATATTTGAATAAGGAAACGAGAGATAAAAACGGAAGCCCAAACGAGCGCCGATTTGAACGAAACTCACGCCATAGGCGAACACAAACACTACGAACACAACGGCGAAGTCAAAACCAAAATCAGACGAGCCATTCTCGAGATATAAGTTTTCAAAGTTTACGACGAACATAAATTCCACAAAACTTTGGAAAAACGCCGAGGCCCAAATATCGCTCGGATCGCGACGAAACTTGATGAGTAAGTCAAAAATTACTCAACTTAAATTCTAAATGCAAAATTTTCCCATTACAACAAGAATTCGGCCGACTTGACTGCATGGACGCGAAAATGCCTTTATGGCATTATGCCGTCATCTTGACGTTAAAGGTAACGCCATGACGTCATAAATATGATGTTTCCCATTTAAATAAAATCGTCGAAAAATCGGGGGCGTTACAGTCACTCCCCCTAAAAAGAAGTTTCGTCCCGAAACTTAACACAACTCCAAAACCAAATCAAAATGATAAAATCAAACGTAACTGAAAACATATCGACGTACCCGAAACTAGGAGAAGAGGTGCGGATAAGATTCTCTCATTGCTGGTTCCAATTCCCACGTCGCGCTCTCGACGTCTTGATTTCTCCAAAGAATCTGAACCATGGGGATGGTCTTTCTTCGCAAGACACGCTCTTAAGATTCCAAAACGCGGACAGGCTCTTCCACATACGACAGATTGGGCTGAATTTAGGGCACCGAGTCAAGAATTTGACGATCACTACGAACACACTTCCGCAACTGGCTCACATGGAATACATCGTAGACACCAGGGAAGGTAGCAGGTAAATCCAGTCGATAAGCTGACACTCCGATGCGCTCCAGAATCTGAAAAGGTCCCACATACCGGGGGTCTAACTTGTGGTTCCTTCCAAATCTTTTTACTCCTGGCATCGGAGAAACTTTCAGGAAAACCAAGTCCCCAACGACAAACTCCAAATCGACCCTTCGTCGATTATCATATTTCTCATAACGTTCTTGTGCTACACGAAGCTTCTCTCGAATATGAGTCACCGCACAATTCATCTCCTCAAGGGCTTCCGGACCTAGCAATGGTCTCTCACCAACCTCAGCCCAAAATAATGGAGTCCTACAATGCCTCTCATACAAGGCCTCAAACGGGGTCATCTGCAAACTCTCTTGATAACTATTATTGTAAGCAAACTCCATGAGTCTGAGACGCTCATCCCAAGCACCACCATGATCCAAAATATAACATCTAATCATGTCCTACACGATCTGATTTACTCTTTTTGTTTGCCCATTCATTTGCGGATGATAGGCGGTGGAATACGTCAAGTCGGTACCCAACCCCTCTTGCAGTCTCTTCCAAAAGCGAGACGTAAATCTGTAGTCCCGATCTGATACAATGCTAACAGGCACTCCATGTAACCTGATAACCTCTTCAAGATATAGCTCAGCTATCTTATTCATCGAATACCCAATCTTAAACGGAACAAAGTGGGCACACTTTGTCAATTTGTCGACTATCACCCAAACTGAGTCATGCCCACGGGTAGATTTTGGTAGACCGGTGATAAAATCCATTGAAATACTCTCCCATTTCCAACTTGGAATATCAAGCGGTGTCAATTTACCACCAGGCCTTCTATGATCAGCCTTGACACGCTGACACGTATAACATTCTGATACAAACTTTGCGATATCACTATTCATACCTGACCACCAAACAATTTGCTTTAGATCTTTATACATTTTGGTGGAACAAGGATGATAGGAAACACTGGAACCATGAGCTTCTTCACAAATTTTAGCCCGGATGTCACCCATGTTAGGAATACAAAATCTACCCCGATATTTCAGAGTACCTAGCTCGTCCAAAGAAAAATCAGGTAACTCTCATTTCTCAGTTCTATTCCAGAGGTGTAACATCCGGATCATCTTTTTGGTGCACCCTAGTAAGGAAAATCCAAGAGGGCGCTTCTGCTTTCAAACTAGCAGGCATAGAACTACTCCCAATCTCGATGTTCATTAACAAGAATTCTTCCACAAGGGATTGTACAGATAGATTGAAGATTTTAGCGGTCTTCCTACTCAAAGCATCGGCTACTACATTAGCCTTTCCTGGATGATAAAGAATTTCTACTTCATAATCCGCCACATATTCTAACCACCGACGCTGGCGTAGATTTAGTTCCTTCTGAGTGAAGACGTACTTCAAACTCTTATGGTCCGTATAGATCTTGCACAGCGCTCCATACAATAAGTGTCGCCACAGCTTCAGCGCATAAATTACGGCAGCAAACTCCAAATCGTGCGTAGGATAGTTTCTCTCGTGAATCTTTAGTTGCCTCGATCCATACGTGATCGCATTACCATCTTACATTATAACACAACCAAGTCCGATGTGTGACGCATCGACGTACACAGCATACTCGACTCCTTCAGTAGGTAAGGTTAAAATTAGGGCAGTACACAGTCTCTTCTTCAATTCTTGGAAAGCCTCTTCACACTTATCACTCCAAATGAATGCAGTATTCTTCTGAGTAAGTCTAGTTAAAGGAGCAGACAACACCGAAAATCTTTCCACGAATCTTCTATAATATCCAGCGAGGCCTAAGAAGCTCCTAATCTCCTTAGATGTAGAAGGTCTTTCCCATTCCATCACGGCAAAAATCTTGGTCGGGTCTACAGAAATACCGTCCTTGCTTACAACATGACCCAGAAAGGACACCTGAGGTAGCCAGAACTCACATTTGCTCAACTTCGCATATAGCTTATGCTCCCTCAAGATCGACAAAACCAAACGCAAATGCTGAGTATGCTCCTCAACATTGCGGGAATACACTAGGACATCTATGAACACAATAACGAATCGGTCCAAGAAATCCTTAAACACCCTATTCATCAAATCCATGAAAGCAGAGGGTGCATTGGTTAAACCGAAAGACATCACCAAAAACTCATAATGTCCATGCCGTGAACGGAATACGGTTCGGGGAATATCTTCCTCGCGAATCCTCAACTGGTGGTAGCCTGAGCGAAGATCGATTTTTGAAAATACCGAGCTACCACGCAACTGATCGAACAAATCATCGATCCTTGGCAGGGGATATCTATTCTTAACGGTCACCTTATTTAATTCCCTATAATCGATGCAAAGCCTCATCGATCTGTCCTTCTTCCTTACGAACAAAACCGGAGCACCCCACGGAGAAGAACTTGGTCTAATAAAACCACACCTCAGCAACTCATCGAGCTGAGTACGCAACTCATCCAACTCACGCGGAGCCATACGGTACGGTTGTTGGGATTTGTCTCCACAATACTTCAGATTTGTAGGAGGTCAGACCTTGAACTAAGATGAATTAAGGTGTATTTGATGCTGTGTTTAAGTTGTATGTGTGCAGGTTCTAATTGCCAAGTGTAGACCAATGTCAGTCTATAATGGGTCACCAAACACAGGACCATACAATGTAATCCCTCATTGTGTGATCCAAAGTGTTGGCCCATGTATAGCCTCTCAATTGGGATACACTTCATATATGCACTTGGATTGATGGACAGAAGCATTGGAACTAATTTCCTCAGAAAAATTTCTAAGTCCAAAATACTCGAGTAACCCCTTTGTTATACTCGAGTATCAGACTTAATACTCGTGTATATATTTCCATACTCGAGTAGTTAATTAGACATACTCGAGTAATCAGTTAGACTTACTCGAGTAGGGTCTGTATACTCGTGTATATTTTTCTATACTCGAGTAGATCTTTTTCTTCTCTTTTCTGTAAGCTCAAGTAGTCATACTCGAGTAAGTATTCTGATACTCGAGTAAGTTGTTTTAATACTCGAGTAAGTATTCTGATACTCGAGTAAGTTGTTTTAATACTCGAGTAAGTATTTCCATACTCGAGTAATTGACTTTGACACTCGAGTAAGTGAATGTTTCCCGGATAATTATTACAATACTCGAGTAACTTTCCCTTATACTCGAGTATATCTTTCTTTCACTCGAGTATATATTTCTGTCACTCAAGTATATATTTCTGATACTCGAGTATATGTTTCTGATACCCGAGTATAGCTGTTCTGATACTCGAGTAGTTCATCTTTCACTCAGTAAATTTCTCTTACCTTACTCGAGTATATTTCTCTTTGTCACTCGAGTATCTAATTTCCCATACTCGAGTATATCTTCTCTTACTCGAGTATAGCGGTTCTCTATTCCAGAATTCTTCTAAGTTCGAATTCGCCTTAAGTAGTTTTGAATCCGTCATTTCTGATTGGTCCACGTGTCATCCTTAATTAAGATTATGACCGTTGGAGTCCACCTATAAATAGGTCATTTCAGAATTGACTAATTAACAGATTACAGAGATATTCTTTTGAAGAAAGAGAAAATTCCGTGAACCCTAATTCTCACGCCGCCGCCGCCATTGCTGTTCACGGAAGAAATTCTGGATCATCGATCTCCGTCTTCAAGGACTATTTCTCCAGTGATCCAGACAAGAGTGAATCACTCGATCTCGCCGAGCCTCAAGGATCTCAGATCTATCTTCTCGATCGAGGTGGTTCTAGTTTTCAGATTCGTGGATCTTTCTCTCAAGTCATCTTCAACCTTTTCTGATCAAGTCAAAGCTCCTAAAGAAGAAGACTGTCAAAGATCCAGATCTGAAATTTGTTGTGTTGATTTTTATTCTCAAACCAAAATTTCATTGTAGGAGTTTTTCTCCGAGATTTGTAGGAAGATTTTTCTTCCGAGTTTTGTAGATCCAGTTAGATCGAGATTTGTAGGAACGTGGTTCCGAGGTGTAGGATTGTTTTCAATCCGAGATAGTGGAGTAGCCGAGTCTAGTGATTTGCTAGATCGGTGAGGAAAGTGGACGTACCCAAGGTTGGGAAACCACTATAAATCTCTTGTCGTCTGTGAGTGCTTGATGTGTGCTGTGTTAATTTTTTAATTCCGCATTTGACACGCATTTCACCTATTCACCCCCCTCTAGGTGATTTAGGTTAACAACTTAGACCTCTCAACGGTGCTTTGGCGATGGGACGAGTGCCTGGCTCGAGGTCAATCACGAACTCAATCTCCCTCTCAGGAGGAAGTCCTGGAAGACTATCAGGAAAGACATCTGGAAACTCTCGCACCACCGAGACATCCTCGAGACGTGGTGTAACAGAAGCTGTTTCCAGAGCAGAAATAGAAACTAAAAACGCCTCGCAACCAGACTTTATAGCACGTACCGCAGAAATGACAGGGGAAATTCTGTCCTGAAATCCATAGACGCTCATAGGTTGGCCATTGTCCATCCTGAAGTCCAGTCTTTTTGCCTTACACTGGATGACTGCATCATACTTGGACAGCCAGTCCATGCCCAAAATCACATCAAAATCAGCCAGGTCTAAAATTATCAGATCCGTAAGGGCCAGAAAATTGCCAAGATGAATAGGGCATCTCAGAACTCCTTGATTGGATATCACTGAATCACCGGAGGAAAGCTTGACGTTGAAGGAGTCTCTCAATTGATCAACATCCAGGCGATGTTTATCAACAAACCTCCTGGCCACAAAGGAATGGGTGGCACCCGAATCGAACATAACGCGCGCCCACCTATTCCGCACCTTAAACTCCCCTAAAATCGTAACATACATAACTAAACGAATGATAACTAGGGCAACAACGATAAATAATAGGGATAAAATAGATTGGGGCTAACCTGAAATAACTTGCGTAGAGTTTTGAGCTTCCTCACTAGTCATCACGTTCAGCTTTCCTTTTCCTTTATCTAGGGTTGGTGGTGGCGGCAGAGCTCGAAGCGGGGCAGGCTGCAGTGGGGATTGAGCTTGGGGGCACGAAGATTTCTGGTGTCCCTTCTGCCCGCACTGGAAGCAGGTCCTTTCTTTCATCCAGCACCGACTCACATCATTACCCTTCCTTACACAGAACGAGCATACAAGCTCTCCCTTGGGTGCGCCTTGGATGGCGTGCACTTGCTGCTACTTCAGGGTGGCTGTTCTCTTGAAACACCTTTCGTAAGGGTGGCCAGGACGACCACAGAAACTACACACTTCCTTACCTTTCTTCTTCGAAGAAGGGCCAGATGCCCTGGAGCTACCATCCTCAACACCCTTCCTTTTCTCTTTCCTTGTCGTAGCACCGCGATTCTTGGCATTTTCAATCGCTTCAACCTTTAGTGCGGCTTCCACTGCCACAGCATAACTGTCAGCTCCATAAGCGCATGCCCACTGCTGGACATCACTTCTTAGTCCTCCCAGGAAACATTTCACTCTTCCCTCCTCCGAAGCTACCAAATCGGGAGCAAATCTACTCAACTTGCTAAACTCAATCTCATATTCGCTCACCGTGAGCTGTCTCTGCTTCAAATGCAGGAAGTTATTCATGAGACGGTCTCGCTCGACCGAGGACAGAAACTTCTTCAGCAGCAACTTCTTGAAAGAGTCCCAGGTACAGCCTTCCTTCAGACTCTCCTTTTCACGAATCCACCAACTCTTTGCTAGGCCTTTTAACTGATAGGCTGCAATCATAACCTTCTGAGCTTCTAGAATCCCGGAATACGAAAACATCTCCTCGATTGAGATGATCCAATCATCCAAAATCATAATGTCGGCACTCCCGTCGTAGGTGGGAGGTCCCAATCGCTAGAAATGCGATATGAAATTCATTTCTGGTGGTATTGCCACCGGGGCCACCAGAGGAGCAGGGGTATCGGGCACGACTTGACCCAAGGCAGGCTCTTGCACTGAAGGCTGCCGCGCTGGAGCGTTAGTCAAAAATGACTGCATTTGCGTTTGCATCGCAACTACTTGCCTTGATAGAGCCTCGTTGCTCTGGCGCAAACTCTCGATCAACGCATCACTCTGCGCACCTGACGACTCACCCTCCGACTCACCCTCCGACTGGGGAGTCGATCTCGTCGCAATACGCTTTGGAGGCATTTCTAAAAAGGCAAACGAACATCCCAATTAAAATCCTAGATTACGACTAGGGCAAACAAAACTAGTTCAGACCAAACTTGAAAGACACTTGCTTAAGTTATCACTTGCTCTGGGATTATATGATGATGGCATGTCCTACTCAGGATGATATCGTATCATCCTATTGACTCATGTGCCTATGATATGAATGCATGAATTCTTTACTCTTATTTAAAATCATGTGTGTACATATGTCATCTGGTAAATCTTTAGCTTGGCATGTTGTGCTTATTTTATGTCATGCTATGCATGTGGTGCTATGAATTCTATAAAAGCCTTAATGCATGTTATGAGCGGCGTATACATGCAATGTTATGCATCCCATACTACATAATATTGCATGCAACGAAAAGAAAACGTGCTAGTGGGTATTCATGTGGTGAGGTTATACATCTCATACTACATAACCCTCACATGTTGCCACATATAGTGGATCCATATACAAACACATACTATGCATCCCATACTACATAATATGCCCCGTATACTTCTAATCATGCTTATTAGTGTAGTGTTCATGCTTCAGCCAAGACATATTGATAACACATCGGTGTGTGTATGATATGACACTAAGCAACTAACACTAACAAGGGAAGGTTGCCCGACCAATTGTCAAGCAACCTCCCTCTGATACCAACTGTCACAACCCGCATTTTTCCCCAACAATTTAATTATATCAGAGCAAGGGGAAAATACGTGTCGTGATGCCACGTCGTGCAGGGGATAACTGCAGACGTTCAGGCAAGACTCCAAACTCTACGATTTTAAAAGGAAACATAAATTGTTATGAATGAAATCCAGTTTAAGTTATGACGGTAGCCGTATCCCTCGGCTTAGTGAATCATCTAGTCTACGATTTAAAATATAAGTTATACGCTTGCGGAAGATACTTGTTTAAATTGACTCTAATATTCTACAAGAGTATAAATGTCCCCGAGGAACAACTCATACTATGCAAACCCTAGATTTATAATAAGTATAGAAAGTCTTTACGCTAAATAGAAAGTAGTGGCTTAGTTTTGAAAGAGATGACAAGTATGCTTTACTAATAGTAGGGTTTTATAGGTTAAAAATATCTAACATGCAATCCTAGCAATAAATCATCCCAAAGAGCAAGTAATGTAAACCAAACATAAGGAAACTACAACAGCTAGCAAATGTCCAAAAAGGTCAACAAACCTGTGGGCGTCAACAACCTGACACGAACCCACAGTATGAATATGTCTGAAACTGGGCAAAGAAAACTAAAACAACAAACTACCTCGCTACGGCGAGGGGGAAAACTACAGCCAAACTACTGCTGCTAAGGCTCCAAAACTGGCTCCGCTAACTGCTAATGCTCCGAACCTGAGGTATTCCAAAGACAGAACACCTCAACAAGAGAGTACAAAATGGTGGCAGAAAAATAAGCCAAAATAAATAAAGGTCAAAAGGGGTACCAACCCAAGACCAAAACCATTAAAGTAAAGTACAAAAAGAAACAAGGCTTCATCAGGAAAAAAAACTCTTATGTCATTCGTCACCAGAGTACACCAGACGCACGAGGCTATAAGGTGACAACATGAATAAATCATAAGGAAGAAATACAAAACCTTTATTAGGCACCTGTGATCGACTCTACCCAAAAACACGGGTGAGGTGGTCACTCAACTGGACACACCCTCACGAATAAAATATTCGTCTAACTGCGAGGGAGTCTCATACTCTCCACCATACACCGCAGACGCCCAAAAACTGGTAGACTTCCACAAAGTACTAATAAAGGCATCAAACATTGCGGAGGTGATTTCGTCCACTAACTCCCGTAATCAAGAAAACCTACAAGAAACCATCACATATATCTCGAGATTTGGCTCATCAGATTCTACTTGACACTTCTAGTTTCAAGACATGGTTGATCAACCCTTATGAACGATTTACAATCCTATATAAACTCTAATACGATCAATAATGATAGGTAATGCATTTAAAGGCATTAATAAGACACATCAAGAACGATTAAATATATCATGACAAGATCAAGTTCACCAAGACAAAATCTTACAACCTCGAGTGATCATCCAAAAAGGTTAATCGTAGCAATAACTTGGAAAACAAAGTGAAGAAAATTTTAAAGAACATAAAAACTGAACCGTTACCATCAAATCGGACAAGGAGAAATGAGGGAAAACCACCACTTGCCTTGGTTTTATCAGAAAAGTTCTCCAGATCAGTCAACGTCACAGATCGGGGAAAAAAAGGATGGAGGAAGTTGAAATCTAGACAAAAATGGTCGAAACGGGGGTTAGGGCAGAAAAAACCTAACGAGAAAACTCAAAGAAAGGGGAAAAATTTACCACGATAACGTAGCTCTCGATGAGAGCTTTTCAGATCTACGCTCGGTTGAAGATTTCGAGCACCGGAGCTCCGTCGGCGGCCACCGGAAGATTCACGAAATATTCTCTCTCTCGCTCACGCCGCTCTGGTTCGGGAGAAAGAATCGGAGAAGATAAAATATTCCTATTTTTCTAAATACCCTAAGTATAAGAACATATATATATATATATATATATATATATATATATATATATATATATATATATATATATATATATATATATATATAAAAGTAGTTATAAAAAGTTTTGTCTAAATATATAAAAAAAACGGTTTAAGTACGAGTAGTTCGCGGAAAACAAAATTAGAGGTCTAGTATGGCTTCAAATCGAAAAGTGCCAAACATGAAAGTTGTAGATCTCGTCGAGACAAACAAATTTTATGTTAGCCATTTTTCCATACGGCACCATTTTGACCCTCAAAAAAGGCTCCCGAACACAAACTATGACGGACTACACGAGAAAGGCACCAGACTACTCGAGTATACAGAAGGCTACTCGAGTATGCAGAAACAGACTTCTCGAGTATACAGAAACAGATTACTCGAGTATTCAGAAACAGACTACTCGAGTATACAGAAGGCTACTCGAGTATACAGAAACAGACTACTCGAGTATGCAGAAACAGACTACTCGAGTATACAGAAATAGACTACTCGAGTATACAAAATGCTACTCGAGTATGCAGAAACAGACTACTCGAGTATACAGAAACAGATTGCTCGAGTATTCAGAAGGCTACTCGAGTATACAGAAGGCTACTCGAGTATGCAGAAATAGACTACTCGAGTATGCAGAAACAGACTACTCGAGTATACAGAAACAGACTACTCAAGTATACAGAATTGGAGGAACAGAAGATTTACATAATAAGCAGAAACTTCACATGAGTCAAGGTTGCAGGAAAAACAATTTCTTGGCAAATCTAACCTTTTGATCAAACTATAAGAATGAATAGTATTTTTCATTTTTGATTAGTACTTTAATATTAAAATAATCGTATTTATATATATTTGAATAAGGAAACGCGAGATCAAAACGGAGGCCCAAACGAGCGCCGATTTGAACGAAACTCACGCCGTAGGCGAACACAAACGCTACGAACACAACGGCGAAGTCAAAACCAAAATCAGACGAGCCATTCTCGAGATATAAGTTTTCAAAGTTTACGACGAACATAAATTCCACAAAACTTTGGAAAAACGCCGAGACCCAAATATCGCTCGGATCGCGACGAAACTTGACGAGTAAGTAAAAAATTACTCAACTTAAATTCCAAATGCAAAATTTTCCCATTACAACAAGAATTCGGTCGACTTGACCGCATGGACGCGAAGATGCCTTTATGGCATTACGCCGTCATCTTGACGTTAAAGGTAACGTCATGACGTCATAAATATGATGTTTCCCATTTAAATAAAATCGTCGAAAAATCGGGGGCGTTACAGTTAGGAAACAAGCCGCGCGGATTGGAAGAAGAAGATCTACAGCGGTCACGATGTCAAACACCAGCCGTCAGAGAAGCCACGACCAAGCCGCAGAATCAAGCAGAGGGATAGAAGTCGAGCGGCTAGAAGACAGTCCGCTCGAACAGAAGCAACAGGCAAAACAAGGCACAGGGCAATAGGTCGCGGCGAACAGGGAAACAGGTCGCGACGAACAGGGAAATAGGTTGCGGCGAACAGAATACGACTACTAAGTACAGGAACAAAGAAGTCGCGCACACAGAGGGCAACGACAAGGAGAGAAAGAGACCGTGCGGATAGGTCGCAAGCAGGCGAAGCAAGCCGCGCGGACAGGGAGGGCACACAGAATATAGAGGAAAAGATCGAGTCCTCTGATACCATGTAAGAAACGAACTAAAACAAACTGGAAGCGGTTTAACTGAAACTTTATTATCCGAAAAAGGTATCTATTACAAAGGTATGACCTCCCTTATATAGAATGGAAGAAAGAAGAGAGAATACAAATAAGAGATGTGGGACTAAAAAATTACATGACACAAGCGGACTGTACAGACACAAACCGCACAAGCCGCGCGGTTAGACAGAGGGGCTAACTGCTCGGCAACTGCTAGAGTGAGAGAGAGAGATCGCCATGTGAGACCGCCAGACCGCCCGGTCTCCAAGTCGCCAGTGACAAGCCGCTAGACCGCTTGGACCACAGACAGCAACACATAACAACCAAACCGCTGAAGGGAAACCGCCAGACTGCCCGGTCATCAACTCACCAAGCCAGACCGCCAGACCGCCCGGTCACCACTTCAACACTGGATTCCAAGTTCGAGCATGAACTTATTCATCCATAAGACCTCTTTGGAAGCTTCCGTCAGAGCTATATATTCTTCCTCAGTCATCGACAGTGCCACACACTTTTATAACTGCGACTGCCACGACACAGCCCCCCCCCCCACAAAAGTAACAGCATACCCCGAAGTGGATCTTCTGGAATCAACGTCTCCAGACATTACTCAGAATCAAAGTACCCAACCAGTTCAGGTGATTCACCACCAAACTGTAGACATAAATCTATAGTACCTCTGAGATATCGAAGAATCCATTTCACAGCGTCCCAATGGACCCTTCCTGGGTTTTCCAAATATCGGCTCACCAACCCTACTGCATGAGCTATGTCTGGCCTCGTACAGACCATAACATACATCAAACTCCCTACTGCAGAAGCATAGGGTACCTGGCTCATCTCCTCAGACTCCTTCCCAGATGAAGGGCACTAACTGTTGGATAACTTGAAGTGTCCACCCAATGGAGTGGTAACAACCTTTGTCTTCTCCATCATAAACCTCTTCAGCACTTTTTCAACATACTCAGCATAAGACCGTCACAAAAGACCTGCACTCCTGTCTCTGGTAATATTCATTCCAAGAATCTTCTTTGTCGGTCCAAGGTCCTTCATTTCAAAGGACCTACTGAGCTCCATCTTTAGTTCTACAATGATGGCCTTGTCATCCCTGATAATAAGCATGTCGTCGACATAGAGAATCAGGATAGTGAAGGACCCCTTCGTTCTCTTTACATAGGCACAGTGGTCAGCCCTGGTCCTCAAGAATTTGTTCATGGTCATGAAGCAGTCAAACTTCTTATAGCATTGCATGGGTGCCTATTTCAACCCAAAATGACTCTTCTTGAGTCGGCACACCAAATTCTCCTTACCCTTGACCTCGAACCCTTCTGGTTATTCCATGTATAGCTCCTCCTCAAAATCACCGTGCAGAAAAGCCGTCTTCACGTCCATCTACTCAAGTTCCAGATTCATAGAGGCATCCAACCCTAGAACCAGGCGGATAGAAGACATCTTCACCACAGGTGAGAATATCTCATCAAAGTCCACGCCTTACTTCTGACTGAAGCCCTTGACCAACAACTTTGCCTTATACTTGGGTCGGGAAAGATTTTCATCTGTCTTCAACTTGAAGACTCATTTGTTCATCAATGCTCTTTTCCCCATAGGAAGTCGGACCAAGTCATAGGTCCCATTCTTCTAGAGCGAAGTTAATTCCTCCTCCATAGCTTCAGCCCACTACTCTCTGTCATCAGCCTTTTGAGCCTCCACCAAGGACTCAGGTTCTCCACCATCAGTCAACAGAATATAACCCTGTGGTGGATATCTGGTACTATCTCTCCGTAGTCTTTCAAATCTCTTAAGGGGCACTTCCAACACAGGTGGAATATCAACGAGCAAAACTCCCCCTTCATCCAGAATCTCCTCCTGCTCTGGCATCTGAACTGCTTCTTCTACAATGGGCTCCCCAATAGCACCATCAGCACCAAAATCTCCATCAGGAACTTCCATAATAAGTGGACTCTGCGGCTTCTCAGTCTCCTGCTCACTAGCAACTTGATCTTCAACAAAGATCACATCCCTGCTCCTAATGATCTTCTTTTTCTTTGGATCCCAGAGTCTATAGTCAAACTCCTCAGATGGGTATCCAAACAGGATACACTCACGGGACTTCACGTCGAGCTTCGATCTTTCCTCCTTGGGGATATGAACATGTACTCGACAACCGAACACACGTACATGTCCATAAGACACCTCCTTACCAGACCATACCCGTTTAGGAACATCTCCATCTAACGGTGTTGAGGGGGGCAGATTAATCAGATGCACAGCAGTCCTAGCTGCCTCTGCCCAGAACTGCTTCCAAATTTTGGCCTGAGAAATCATACACTTGACTTTCTCCATTATAGTTCTATTCATCATCTCTACCAAACCATTCTGTTGCGGTGTCCTCGGAATAGTCTTCTTATGAACAATACCGTGTTGTCTGCAGTAGGCATTAAACGGTCCAATAAATTCTCCCCCGTTGTCAGATCTAACTCACTTTATAACCTTCCCAGTCATCTTCTCAGTCATTGCCCTGAACTCGGCAAACTTTGTCAAAACCTCACTCTTGTGCTTCAGGAAGTAAGCTCATACCTTCCTAGAGTGATCATCAATAAAGGTGACAAAGTAGGCTGCTCCCCCTTGAGACATGGGTTCAATTGGACCACACACATTTGTGTGTATCAGATTTAGCAGCTTTGCCTTCCTCTTTGGTTCAGCATCAGCAAATGACACTCGTCTCTGCTTCCCAGCTAAGCAGTGAACACACATGTCTGGCATACTGCCGGATAGCTCTGGTAGAACCTTGTTCTTCACCAATAACTTGAGATTTTTCTCATTCATATGGCCAAGTCTGCGGTGCCATAACTCCATGGAGTTGTCATCAGCTGCATTCACACTAGAAGTGCAGATCTTGGCCTTTGCTCAGTACAAATAACAGCATTTCTTGTCTCGATCCATCACCATGGACCCCTTCATCAGCCTCCAGGCACCTCCGCCTTCAATACTAGTATAGCCGCCATCATCAAGTCTCCCGACGGAGATAAGGTTCATTCTCAAATCAAGAATGTGACTGACACCCTTGAGAATAACTAACCCCAGATCAGTCTCCAGGTGGACATCTCCACTGCCCACTATCTGGGACACACCGTCATTTGCCATCCGGATAGTCCCTAAGTCTCCAGCAGTATAGGAATAGAAGTAATCCCTGTGAGGTGTGCAATGATAAGAAGCACCACTATCCACAACTCAGTCAGTGTCAACACACTCCTGGCATGCAGTCTCGCTGCAGTGCAAACACTGAGTCTCCACCTCCATAATTGAGGCCTCTCCCGTGTTGCCACTGGACTCTCCTTCTTTCCCCTTCCCCTTCTGATCTCGCTTCCACTTGAAACAATCCTTCTTGATATGGCCCTTCATCTTGTAGTAGTAGCATTCGAACTCCTTCTTGGACTTGGGTCTGGACTTGCTTCTGGAGTTGCCCCTTGTTTTCCCCTCCTTCATCTGATGCCGACCTCTAACCTCCATGAGTAGGGCATCTGATGTAGGAGTTAAAGAATCATTCCTTCTCAGCTCCTCATTCAGTAGACAGCTCGTCACCATCTCTATTGACACAACACCATCTGGTGCTGAATTTCTCAATGACACCACAAGGATCTCCCAGCCCTCTGGTAAAGAACTGAGGACCATCAAGGCCTGAAGCTCGTCACCCAGGGTGATCTTCATGCTTTCCAACTGATTGATGATGCTCTGGGCAAGGATCGGATGCTTTGTCATCTGAGAACCTTCTCGGTATTTGAGATTCACAAGCTTCCTTATCAAGAAAATCTTGTTACTTGTTGTCTTCCTTTCATACAACGCTTCCAGCTTTTTCCACAAAGACTGGGCGGATGTCTAGGTAGATACATGATGGAAGACAGAATCATCTAGCCACTGACGAATGAACCCGACTTCCTTCCTGTCCATGGTCATCCAAATCGCATCATCCAACATCGTAGTAGGCCTCCCAAATAATATTAGAGTGTAGAGATCTTTACAAAACAAGAGATCTTCCATCCTCGGCTTCCAGATACTCTAGTTCTTTCCATTCATGCTGACCATTCTCGCTTGATCCATATGCACACGGATTAGCCAATAATCTCAAAGAATGTAATAGAGAGAACAGAGAGCGGACCAATGATCGTCACATACTGCACTTAATTACAAATCTGAAAATTCTCAACGACAAATCTCGCTCTGATACCACTTGTAGGGAAACGATCCCTTTCGTGCAAACCCGGATCCAAACCCAACGCAAGTTAAACAAATATAATCAGCAATAAAAGTACAGAACAAAAACACACATAATTTACATGGAAACCCTCTCACGGCAATAGGGTAAAAACCACGGGGTAGGGCACATAAACAATCCACTATAATAAATAACGGATTACAAAAACACTAGGTTTGCCCAACCTAGTTCTCTCTTCGGATTCAGAGACGAATCCCCACTCAAGCAAAGACACTCCTTCTGAAACCGAGGAAGAAGAACCCTCAACAAGTTGAGGTAAAAACAACCTCTCTTGAACAAAGAACTCTCTGATTGAGACACAATCTTCACACGAAGAACAAACCGAGAGAAACCTCTCCTAGCACCACCACCGACGCCCAAAAACAAACTAGAAACGGGACCAAGACCTTCCGCAAGATCCCTTAGCAATAAGCTAATCTCCTCTGACGAAACCGCCACAAGCCCCCGCTGGAACCGTCGCACGCTTCCATCGCCTCCGACGAAACCGTCGATGCTTCCACTGCAGTCGTCGCACACCTCTGCTTCTGCCGCAAATGACGATGTAAATCGTCTCCGTAAGAATCGGGATTAACCCTAACTCCACAGTAAGAGCCATATGTATATCGACCCAAACCGCCAGGGCCGCCGAAAAGAACGGTTCACTGAACTGTTGGGAGAAGACGGCAGAATCGGCGAGAGACTGCGGCGATATCCGGCGAAATCCCGATACCCGCTGAAATTACTGTTCATGAACAGTAAATTCGACGAGTATCGATTCCGATACTCGCCGAAAATACTGTTCACGGCCGAACAGTACTCCCCTCCTTCGCAGGTCTTCGGTCTTCAATTTAGGGGCTGGACCCCAACAGAACTTGGTTTCACACACCAACACAATCAAGCACTCCAAATATTCACATATTCTTATGTTGGACCCTTTAGGCTCATATTACATTGACAGTAATACTAAGGATGTGTTTGATGCGGCTTATCACAACTTATTTGCACCGATGAGGTTGGACAAAAACGTCATTTTCATTGAGTGTATGTTTGGTATGACAAATATTACTACCATTACCCCAAAAAAATAGTTTGGGGCATAAGATTTTGATATAACAATGACAATTTTGTCCAACCTTACCAGAACAAATATGTCGTGATAAGCCGCGTCAAACGCAGCCTAAATCATTGACTGCTTCTAGATCACAATATTCCAATATGCTCTTAGAGAGCACAAATGAAAATGTTTTCCAATTATATCATATTATTTTGTGAATTTAAACCATTGCAACCACAAACTTTGTATAACAAATTTTTCATATACAAGTCTAAGATTAAGGCTCTATTTGTTTGGGCGTTTCGCTTCTCCGTTTTGGGCAAACGCCGCCGGAAGGAGGGTAAACAAATGAACCTCCGGCGGCGTTTGCTCCGTTTCCACCCGCCCGCCTTGAGAAAAGTCCCCAAAAGCTCTGTTTAGAGCAGCCACCTCCCCCCTCCGATTCGAACACTCCGTTTTCACCCGCCGGATCGACCCGCCACCGCCGAACCAAAATAGAGACAAAAAGAGATGTCTTTTATACATATATCAAACATACTTTATGAAGTTTTTCCCTTAGCCATCGTTATTGAGGATCCTTTTGATTACCTCTCGTAATGAGGTTAATTCACCATAAGAATCATTCCCCAATAACTTTCTCGTCATCTATGAGGCTAAAACACGAAGTTTTAGCGAGCGTCGAAGACGAATCATCCTTGTTGTTGTTGAGGATATTTTCATGAGCCGACTCCATGTTCTATCGAAAAAAAAACTATGCCGGCATTATGAACTTTGCCTGTAAAAATTTGTAATTTGCGGAAAACAGGGCGCATGAACACTCAATCAATCTGAGCTCAAGTAAGTCAGATGGAAACAGAAGAACAAGTATCTTGTATTATCAAAAAAAAAATCTTTACAAGACAAGACATACATGGCGAGACATGATTCGTCGATGTACCGATGGAAACAGAAAACATACAAGACAAGAAACTAGCCTTGCGAACTCAAAGAGTAACCGCCGGCTATGCTGCTACACTACGGAGTCCGCTCAATCCGCTAAGTCGTCAAACCACAACTTGGTCGCGCGGACTGCGCGTTATTCCAGTGTTGAACTCTGTCCGCTGATCTGCAAGCCGCCTAACCGCACGGTCGCCTAACCGCCAGATCACGCGAACTGCTGCTGCCGAACTGAACAAGCCGCCAGAAGCGGATAGCTTATTGAACTGGGAAACAAGTTGCAGAAGAGAAGATCGCCTGGTCGCAAGCCGCGGTCTGCTGCTAACCGTTGGTTGTTAACCGCAGAGTCTGTACTGTCCCTGACCGAAGTCAGAACCAAGTCCCTGGTTTTTCAGCACTATCCGCACAACCTGCACCGCACAACCAGGATAAACTCTTCAAACCGCGTGAATAGAAAATCATGTCTGCAGCAACTACCTGAGCTCACTTACTGTTCATTCGGTGTGTCAGGTGTTGTGACAGGGGGTCCTATTTATAGGCACGGAGAGGAGTGTGATCACTACCCTAGCCGATAGGATCACCACTCTATCCCGTGGCGAGTACGGAGAGTATCTGCACAACCGCAGATGGCCAAACCGCCAACCACCAAGGCCGGATAGAACTCCTATCCGCCCTGCCGCCACAGCCAAGCTAGGACACGCCACAACAACAGACTCTGTGGATACACCAACAGTCCTCACAGAAGCGGACTCAGCTTCAGTCCGCATGCACCTGCGGACTCTTCTCAAGTCCGTATATTCCGAGCTCGCAAAATAAGCACAAGGCTAACAGCTGTAGAGCTCGACGGACAAAGAAAACGGTCTACGCAAACCGCGCGACCTCCCGGACTGAGCACACTTGGGCTTGGTACAAAACCAGACCAAGTTCATATCACCAGTCATTCTTGGTGCGAACACAGCACCAGTGGATACAAAGATCAGTCAGCACAAAGCCGGCGGACTCCAAAACCAGTCTGCACAAACCGACAAACTGAGTGGATAACTATCGTATCCGCCCGGTTACATCGGGGAACAAACTGCCAGCTACAGCAATGCCGACCTGACTAGCCGCCACCCCCTGTCCGCACAGACCGCGCGGACAGACAACCCAAGCCGCTCAGACCGTCCACTTTCACTTCAAAAAAATTCAACATTGCCCTACTTACAACCCCCGACTCCACGTTTGTCGCTATTTTGGTGAAAGTATTTAGAGGGAAAAGATCATTTCTATTTGGCGGCAAAAGAATAATATTTATTTTCCGGTCAAGATTAATTTCTTATTCATTCTCATGGGTTAAATAATCTCATCTTTTTTTTTATTCATCATTCTCATGGGTTAAATAATCTCATCTTTTTTTTTATTCATAGAGACAAAGTATCTTGCACCCATAGATACATAAGATTGACTCTGGACCGTGAAATGAACCCCTATACTCGTTCTCAAATGGAAAGAATTTTCATCTATATTTTGTCGAAGTATATGACAATCCCCTCCAATGCAATCTCATTATGTACAACGAAATTTTGTAGATTTCGTGGAATTTCAACAATGCGACACGGTTGATTTACTTTACCGTGGAGACGTTCGGTGGAACACGTTAGTGCGATGTTTATTAACAAAACTCTCAAGTACTGATCGCAGGATACGAGTTTCACCTCCAAGCGAGCCCCAGTGACTCCCAGATATAACGTCGATGTATAAAAGAGTGGTGTTAAAAACACATCACTAATGTCTATTAGCATGTTATTAAACAACAACAACAACAAAAACTCTATCAGGTCCACCTTTTAGCGCACACCAGCCTTCAAGCGCCTTTGACAACCACTGTTGGAGTTGGGGAACACTTTCGGCTCTCTTGTTTCTCATACCGGGTTAGCCCACGTGAGCTTAGAGACGTCGGAGCGTGACCCTCTCCGATGGCTGAAATACACGTAAACGCGGGGGTCCGGGGGCGGCGAGCCGTTTTCCGGTTCCGTGGCCTATTTATAGGCGTATAACCCGAATTTTCAGGTTAGGGTTTTCCTGAGCGGTTTTCGGCTGAGGAAGTTTTCGTGAAGCACCTTTTGGAGATACAAAGGAGTGGTGTTTTCCGGCGGCGGTTCTTCTTCCCGTTTCTTGTTCAAAGAGAGAAGTGTGAGGTATGATCGGTTTTGATCTTTGAAACTTTGTAATCTGTATTTTTTCTTGCTTTGGTGAATACAAGAAGGAAGGGAAGAAGGGGAGAGAGGACGTAGCCCGGTTTTGGGTGAACCTCTGTATATCGTTGTGTTTGTGTTGTTTTTTATTTCGATTTTTCGTTCGAATCTCTCTTCTCAGCACTTTAATTTCTCTACAACCACTGTCGGCAGCATCCGCCTCGAACACCTCCACCTCATTCGCCGCTTTGGAGGCAGCGATCTCGGCGACAGTCCCCTCCCCTGCCAACAGCTTATAAGTCATGAAGGTCATCGACTATGTGGCGCTTGCCTTGAGAACAAAATTGCAGCAAGTGGGGGAGATCATGTGTAAATAAAGGATGTTTGGCGTGGTGGTGGTGGTGATGGTGATGGCGGTCATGAACTGTTGTTCGTGATCGCCCTATCTTACCTAAAAATATTCATGCATTTTATGCTCAAAAGTAGTTTATTTTCTTGATGGCGGGCATAATTTTTGTTTTGTCAAACGTTACATTTTATGATAATGATGTTTTTGACCAAACTCAAGCAAATAAGCCGCGTCAGACAATGGCTCCATTAATTTGGAGGGACTTATTAAGGTCCGATTCATGCGATCGTAACCGTTTGACCGGTGAAAATAAGTCCCCCAAATAGAGCCAAAGCCAAAATCTTTTGAGCTGTCATTATAATTTAAATATAAAAAATGAATATGTACGTTTGCTTAACATTACTTTCATATAAATTACTTAATTGTGAAAGTTGGAGATAATCTCGGGGCAAAATGGTAACTATAGTTAAAATAACGTAACTGGAAAGCTAGCTAGCGCTGATGTGCAGTACACCAGTGTACAAAGCGGCTAGGTGTTGTACTCCCCGAGTCTCCTCCTACCGGGGAAATGCTACTTTACTCTTATTGTCCGCTTCCCGAGATATAGTTTGGCAAGGTGTTTTTGTAGGCCGTTTGGGGCAAACTCGTCGGACAGCAGGTAAACGAACGTCTTCCGACGGCGTTTGCTCCGTTTCAACTCGCAGCAAGGAGGAAACAGTCTGATCCGTTCCGTTTCGACCTCCGTCTCTCTCCCTCCGGTTCCAAAGTCTCATTTCGACCCGCCGGCTGCACGTGCCACCGCCGAACCAAATATAACATTATTTTTTATTTCTAGGCGATTGATATACGCACATCGTAATTGGATATATGCAGCCCATAAATTGATATTTGTACACCATTTTGCTATTTGTAGCCCAAAATAAAAAAATGCTACATTTTGATTTGAAATATTCAACTATACATTCATGCAAAGAAAAACATTCATGAGAAACATCAACATCAAAATTATCACTCAAAACACGATCAAATTTGCATATTTGAACATCAACATCATTTGCTATAACACTTTGGTGACTAGTATCAAAACATCCTCAGCTAGTAGATGATCTCGTGAGAAGTTGAACTCTTCGGTGACCTGCAAGTAGGGAAGCAAGGTGAATCGAGCTAGGAATAGTTGTGCAAATAATAAAAACTCAAATTGATCGGATACTAAAATGACATAAATAAACATTTTAACATGAATTTAAGTTGTGCAAATTTTAAGATATTTACCTTCTCATTAACCTTCAAGACTTGTTATGTACGGAATGTCCTATTATTCGGCCACTTCATAGTGATATCTCATCCCAATGCACATTAACTTTTTTCGTTGGTTAACATCATTATACCTTCCGAATTCATTTCTATCAAATTTCTATCACAAAGTGAGATATGGAAACGAATTTAGACTTTAATTTCTAACAAAAAAATTTAGATATATTTCAAAAAAACAAGCATGATTTTATACCTTCACAATTATAAAATGCTCCTTACTTCTACTACAACCACAACATTTTTATTTTTGTGCGAACATGAACACTAAAAACATAAAAAAAAAAAGAGATAAGAATCAAAACCCTAAACACCAAACATAACTCAATAATCATAGAAAAAAAAAAGATCTCACCTCATATCTTGTTGGAAAATCGAATATAAAAGCAAGAAAAAAGGAAAATGGAGCAATAAATAACCTAGGGCATTAGAGGCGGAATAGGGTGCGGATGAGGCACCTCCGACGATGGAGGCGAAGATATATAGTGAGCAGGTGAGGCACCTCCGACGATGGAGGCGAAGATAGTGAGCAGGTGAGGCACCTCCGGTGAAAATATCGGAGTGAAACACCTCCGATGAGATGTGGGGCCGGCGAACGCCGCAGGTCACAAGGTGAAAGCGAGCTTTCGGAAAGGGTTTCAACAGAAATTTTCGGAAAAGGGGGCTATGATTAAATGAGGGGAAGCGAATTAGACATTTAATTTTAAAACTGACTTTATGGGCTTTGAATATCGAGTTACCGTATGCGTATATCAATCGCCTATTTCAATCAACTAATGTTATTTATTGGGACTACTATTGCGTTTGCAGAGAAAGTGCACGACACCTTGCCACAATCAAATCAGGATTCTCTCTATTTAAATTTGATGGGATCACTTAGAATTTTGGGTTACAAATAGCTGGAATTCTCATGTCCCCCACTAATGAAGTGTAAGTTATGCAAAAAATCGTCTCGTGCGCGACCTGCTCGCCCGATCCTTGTGTGATACCCACGCCAACCATCCAAAACCACTAAGTGCACGATCCAAATCGCCGCGGCAACCGCCGCCTCTGATCATGCCATCGCGGTCGGCCGCCCGTGGCCACATGCCCCGCAACACGACAGAAAAGGCCAGCCGTCAGCCTTCTGGCGGGCCGCCTTGCACCCCGCGGCCCCAATAGAATTGCTCATTAGTGTTGTCGGCGGAGAAATGAACCATATAGATATTAGGAATTTGACATGAGTTAAAAGAGTTGTTGATGTGTTTGTGGTCATGCGGAGATGGTAGTAGGCGTCATCAAATGTGTGAATAATAGGGGAGAAGAAGAGTTTAAATTGTTGTTAGAAATTTAATTTGTATTATTTGTTCGTATTTTTTAAAACCAATTTTGTTAGAGGGAATTTAAGGTACATGGATAACAATAGTCGTCCTCAACCGAAATGATTGGTGAATGATTGGAGCATAATGTTTTATGTGTAAAGGATTCGTCTGTCTGGAAGAATAATTAATTTGCGTGA
This sequence comes from Platanthera zijinensis, assembly GCA_039513925.1. Lineage (NCBI taxonomy): Eukaryota > Viridiplantae > Streptophyta > Magnoliopsida > Asparagales > Orchidaceae > Platanthera > Platanthera zijinensis. The sequence continues at coordinate 138,686,288 of CM077091.1, read as the reverse complement.
TAGAAATAATATAAATTATAAAAATAATTTTCATTTAAAAATTTGCGGATGTAATAGTAAAGATTACAACGTTTATCATTGATTTTCTGGTTTTAACCATTTTCTCTACGGCTGGACGCCGGACCCCAATTCATGGATTTCTGGTTAGGTGAAGTGGCAAACTCATACCACAAGATTATCCGACCGCTTCATAGAGAGAGAACACAGCTTTAATTTGTTTTCTACCTTAAAGCGTAGTAGAAAATAAATTAAAACAACACAAATTTTGTTCACGGAAATAAAGATTTAAACAATGGTTTCTACATGACAAAAAAATTAAATCATCCCGCGGAGAGCGGATCCAGCAGAACTTAGAACATAAAAAAGTTATGAAAAACCCTCGGGGAGAGAAAACATGATCTGATATCAGATGTAGTGTAGCCTTAGATTATCTCTCTCTCTGGATATGAAGATGTGGAGATAGAGGAAGAGCGGAAAAACACTCAGAACTCTGAAGAAACTCGAAAAAATTTATTGCTCAAGTTAAAAGTTTTTGATACCTCATACAACACAAGAGTTTCCCTTTTATAGGTCTCTTACAAATAATGTCATCACATGGCTACACAATCCATTCAATAGTTATTAAAAAAAACAAATGAAATTAAAACGACTCTTCTTAGGTGTGCAGTCTTGTCGCATATTTTTGTATTAGTTTTGTTGGAGAATCCTGAAATAGTGTCATCACATGACTTTATTGGAGAATCCTGCAATAGTGACGGAGAATTCCATTATAGTAAAATGTTGATGGTGGTGTTTGTAACAACCCATAATACAAGAATAATAATAATAATAATAATAATAATAATAATAATAATAAATTTTAATATAAACAAAGACCTAAAGGCCTTATAAACCAAGCCCCCCCCCCCCCCCCCGTTCCAAACCCGCATCCTGCACGAGCTTCCTCCCGATCCCGCTTCCTTCGCTTCGTCAGCCCCGCCTCCGTCTCCCGAGCGCCCGACAGCCCTCTCCTTCGCCTTCAGTGGTCGGCGAACCCCCCCTCTAGGTCCGGTGCCTCTTCCTCTTACTTCCCCGTCGTCTCCGGCGCTTCCCTTGGCCGGCAACTCCCACAGCATCTCCTCTTCTCTTGGTCGGCTGCATCCAAGGGAGTGGCCAACATCTTTCTCCCTTCCTTTTTCTCCTTCTCCGGCCAGTGAGGGCAAGGGCATCGTTTTCTTCTCCGGCAACCCTACCTCTTCCTCGTTCCGGCCGGTGGATTTTGTGAGGGACTCCTAGGGTTTTGCTCGAAACCCCTCTTCGTGGATTTCGGAGCCCCGATCTGGTCTCCTTGGGTAAGGAATTTCATCAATTTCTTGTTTCCAATTTTGCCCTAATTTTATTACGATAATTATCGCTCTCCGATTGATGCATTTACGTCGATCCCTCTTGGGGTTGTCGTGTACCCTTCTAATCTCAATATTTTGCTTGTTTTTCGGTGCCGCTCTTCGGCTTTAGGTGGTGGAATCACTCAAATACCTCTCCGAATTAGGGCTTTTCGCATCCAAACGCCGCCAAAATCCTCGATCCCTCGCGGTAGCCTCTTCTCCCCTCACTCTCGAGGGAGGTAATTTCCTAAACCCCCTCCTTTTGTGTGCAGTGATTATCAAACGCATGTGTTGGCATAAGAAACTTGTTAATTCATTTTGGATTGCATTTTTGATCTCGAACAGGTATAGCTAGAGCTTTTAACCTCGCTTGCGCCACTTAGCTGTCACTAGCATTTTCGAAGTCATCTTAAGGCAAGTAGAGACACCTCTCTCGCTTGTAAACATGAGATCTAATTTAATTCATTTTTTTGTTATGAAGTAGCCTCTTATAGACTGAAATCGTCTAATTAATAACTTATTCAAATTATTTATGAATCCCTGAGATTGTTAAATACTTTGGGGAAAACATTGAGAGGAGAGTATTGGTTTGGTATGACGCGTTGAATCGAGCTCCCGACTAACTGGTAATAGAAACCATTAGTCGACCATTGCAAGCACCGTTGTTGATAAGCCTTGCGTCAATTCATACACTAAAATCATGTACACCAAATGACAATACCTTCACCCTTCAATGTATTCCGCTTATGGTATTGCAGCTAGGCTAAACTCCGAAGTAGGCCATTAAATTAAAAGAATCTTGTTTGACATGGTTACTTGTCTGGTAGTAGGTTTCTACGTGTAAAACTGGTTCACTGAGCTCTTGTTTCCTCTGCTTACTTTTGTGCAAGTTATTAACTTGAATCTTTATGTGTTTTCATGTTCTGAGGCATTTTCTTTTTGTTTGGATTTGTCTTAGATTTCGTGATTGCGGGGCCCGATTCCTGAGTTTTCTTCTGCCAGCTACAGCTTTGCTTGGAGATTTCTTTTTTTTAATATATCAGCAGATTCTATGTATTTTGTTTCTGTTACTGTTGGATTTTTCTATTCATGTATTAGTTATCGTCAGATATTTTCTCTTGTACCGTGGACAACTATTTAGGGCGAAGCATTGTACTAGTTCATTTCACTTATTATATTTCTACCTTTGTGACTAGTTGCCTTCATTTAGTTTCATTACTTCTTGTAGCTTAGTTTTTATAAAAGAAATGCATGCACAATAACTTTTTAACTATTTATGTATGGCTTCCGCACCAATTTAAAATCTTTTAAAACCCTTTTCAAAAATAGCTGATTTAAAAACTAGTTATAGAATTTCTGTATCCGCCTTAGCAGGCATGGTTCTTCTCTACATGTCTGTGGCATCACGACCCGCCCGAAGCGTACTCTGATCTTGTTGAGACGGGTCGTGAAAGCGTTGTCGCTTGTCATCTTATATTAGAGGAATCTTACAATAGTACTTTTGTGATGATAGCCTAATGGAGGAATCTGGGGAGCACTTCTTTGATGGTGTCCTCGTCATCTTTTACTGTTAATCAATAATATTTTTCTTTTGTTGGAAAGAGCTGATGGTGGATTTGTTGAAACGCGTAGACATTTTCGTCAGTGCACTTTGCGGTAGAGGGAGATTGGAGGCACCTCGCTTGCTACGATCATGCCATTTTTTTTGCTATAGTAATTTATAATACTCATATTTAGCTTTATGTATTGATTAAATGTTCGCAGATGGTTTCAAAAGATTCTGTGGAAGAATAATCAATCCATTCTACGGAATTGTCCAATTTTAGAGGACTTGTCTCACATTTACCTCTTCAGATTATTGGACCTTACACTTTTTCTCCAGTAATTCCATGTTTGACAGTTTTTCAGCAAGTAATTTTATTGTTTCAATGAAATTTCATTTTTCACCATAATCAAATTTATATAATAAATTATTAAGCAACTGGTAGTCATAATACGTTAATTTTGATGTGAATGAAAAAGGGGAACGCCATACTCTTGATCCAGCCTCTGGTTCCGGCAGTGCAAGGACGACTGGAGTAGCTGTTACCACCACCCCTCCTTCACCTGGATCTTGAATCGGCTTGCCTGCTGGCACCCTATAGGCCCCGCTCGTGCCAAGTCCGACTACCCCTGTAACGATGGAAGACACTCTAGCATTTAAGAGACTAAATCTGCCTACTTACAACGGCGACCGTGATTACTTCGTGATCACTGAATGGGTCTCCCAGATGGAGAAACACTTTGAGTATACTGCAGTTCCCGAGGCCCAAAGGTTCTTCTTGCGGCCTATCAGCTGACCGAGGATGTTTACACTTGGTGGCTTCAGTGCCGCAGCCTCTCCGATTCTGCCACCTTGACTTGGGGACAGTTCAAGGATGTACTTATGGAGAACTTTCTCTCTTCTATGGAGCGGGACAAGTTAGCTGAGAAGTTCCTGTCCCTTCAGCAGTTTGGCAGGACAGTGATCGAATATGCGAGAGAGTTCTCCCGTCTATCCCTCCTTGCTGCGGAGTTTGTGTCGGATGAAACCAAAAGGATCAGCCGTTTCGTGAAGGGACTCCGTCATGACTTCCAGAAGCATGTGGTAGCCCATGGCACCACCACCTACTCGGAGACCGTGGGATCCGCCTTGAAGGTGGAAGCATTTGAGATGGATTGATCTGCCAAGAAAGTCCAGCATGGCACCAGCAATGTCGTAGCATCCGACCTCAAGCACAAGAGTGCTCCATCTAAAGAGCAAGGTCTCGGGCCCAAGGAGGTGTGCGCCTTCTGTCACAAGGTGGGTCATGTTTCCCAAGTCTGTCATTCTCTCATGAAGAAGCAAAAGAAGTGTAAGACCCCCCTCTCGGAACACAGAACACGGCACGGAGGGGAGTCTTATGCCCAGAACAGCTGTCTTGCGGTAGCACTAACACTCGGGCTAGCATGTACTACAAGACGCCTATTCTGCCGGCCTTTACCAATATCAATCATGCCAACCCAACCAGAGTAATAAAAATAGAAGTCAAATGCACACATAAGCATATAAGTCCAAATATAATAAATATAGAAGCTACTAGCTTCTAAACTATCAGAGTACGAGTAGACTTGCCCAAAAGGGCTACAACAAGAGTTACTCTATGACTCACATCTGTCACTAACGGTAGTGACGGCACCATCCCTTCAGGCCCTGTCGTACTGGCCTGACTGTCCTGTTGCATTACCTGTTACTGCTCCGCCTGCGGGGTTTCCTCCTAAAAAAGAAGACGTAGCAACCGTTAGTCATAAAGACTAAGTGGTTTCACATCCGCTCCCCCGGCGACTCCTCGGCACCGGGCGGAGAAATGATTAGGGTACAATTTTTTTTATGAAACAGTAATACAAACAGGTGGAGTAATATATATGACATGAGTAGCAGTAAAGTAAACTATAACGGTATCATCAGCATTCTAAGCTAACAGTTTTACATCTACAGCAGAGTATGAGAATATAAGCTATAACTGAAAGTAACTCATCTTATATGAATGCCCATAGAGACATATAAGTTGAGGATCAGCTCAACAAAAAGGTAACTCATCGTATAAGAGTGCTCATACAAACTTATACGATGAGGATCTTGTTTATGCAATGTAATGTGATGCAATGAATGCTATGATATGACTCAACATGCACACGCACAAGCAAATTGTTGTGTCGACACAGACTCTGAAGTTCCCACTTTTTGAGTAGGTAGCTAACCTCTCAGGAGCCAACCGTCGTGGCCAGACGGTGACAGTAGAGTGGGCATCTCAACTACTAGGTCGGCATCCACACTACCTAGCCTAGTCCTCTGTACGCCTCAATGCTAAGAACATATCAGCGGAGCTCACAAGCGTACTACGGCTCAGCGGGAGTCTTGGGTAGATGTGTACTGAGCACCAATCCCCGATCTTGCCTAAGTTGTGACCCGGAAGGAGCCTCGGAAAAAGCACGAGGACCAAGCTCAACCGTTCACTTGGCACGGAAGGAGTCCTGGGAATAAGCACCGAGGACCAAGCCCAACCACATAAGGTCTAACTGTCAACTCCCGTCGGTGTGACGACTGGCGAGCCCGTAGACCTGCCACACTATCCTTAACTCAGGATTACGGCACCACGTGTTGACTCACACCGCATACTACTTCACGTCTCGAGCTCAACAGCTCACAAGGGTTCCCTTACCAAATCCCTTATCAACCCAAATGATCAAGTGAGGCAAACATTCACGCACTATCAACCCTTCCACATATCCATGCACTAACCATATTCAATCATTTTCCAACATTTTGAGCTCACAGTTCATATTATCGATTCACATATCTAGCTGTTTATACAATCCAACTTGTTTACTCACTAGTTCACCTAGGGATCAACCATCCAACCATTTCGTTCAAGTAGGTTTTACTTCATCATTTGATTATAAAGGATCAACCAACAACTCATCATGAACTTTACAATAACTATTCACAATTCCTCTAATAATACTAAATTAGGTTTACATTAACAAAGAAATAAGCATGCAGGAATTGTATAGAGAGTAGAGCTTCAAACAGGGATTCCTGATGCTATAGGAATCCGGCAAAAAATGTGTAACCCATCGTTGGAAAGGTATTTCTAAGGGCCACGACTTTCGTGTTTAGTAAGAAGCCCGGATTTGGTCGTATCATACTCGAAAGAGGCTTCTATGACTGTTACATTCAAATTAAAGTTTCAGCACGTTTACATTATCAGCCATCAATTTCGATCAGGCTTTCCCGTGGCTTCAGACATCGCCTGAATATGTGTAACCACTCGTTTGAAAGATATCTCCAAGGGCTACGACTTTCGTGTTAAGGAGAAAGCCCGGATCTGGCCATGACATACATGAAAATGGTCATTAATCCGTCGGGACTCCTGCACTCTGCCTTCACCCTTTGACAGGCCTCGCAATGCGTAACAAAATGTCTTACGTCTTTCTTCATTCCTGGCCAACACATGGTCTTTCGCAAGTCGGCGTACATCATGGCAATCCCATGATGCACAGAATATTGAGAGCAATGTGCCTCTCTCAAGATATGTTCCCGAATATTATCGCCCTTGGGAATGTAAAGCCGACCACAGAAGTAGACGAGGTCGTCTTGCATGGAATATTCGTTAGTAATCCCATCTTCAATCGACTTGATTCCTGGGACCAGAGCCGCATCCTTTCCTTGCTCCGCCCGGATTTGGTCTCGAATGTCATAAACTATGCTCATCGCGGCTAAGTACTCTGAATACCCTTCCGGTTGGTCCTTATACACTAGAGTAATCTCTATCTCCTCAAGCATCCGAGCTAACTCCATACGCATCAACCGGGACTCGGGGCTTGTTTCTGGTACCTTCTTGCTCAAAGCATCGGCTACGGAATTTACTTTTCTGGGGTGGTAGTTCAGGGTAAATTCATAATCGCACAAAAACTCTAACCACCGCCGTTATCTCAAATTCAGTTCCTTCTGGGTATGGACATACTTCAGATTCTTATGATCTGACAAGATTTCGCAATGGACGCCGTATAGATAGTGTCTCCAAATCTTAAGGGTGAACACTGTCGCTCCTAATTCAAGATCATGTACCAGATAGTTGACTTCATGCTTCTTCAGCTATCTCGAAACATATGCAATCACATGCCCGTATTGCATCAATACTGATCCCATCCCTTGATATGATGCGTCAGTGTAAACGTGAAATCCTTCCTTCCTGGACGGAAGGGCTAGGATGGGTGCAAACGTAAGTCGGTCCTTCAGTTCCTGAAACGCAGCTTCACACTGGGGTGTCTAGTCATACAGCACACCCTTCTTTATCAGTGTAGTAAGAGGAAGGGCAATCTTTGAGAACCCTTTTACAAACTTGTGAAAATACCCGGCAAGTCCAAGGAAGCTCCGCACATCGGCCGCTGACTTTAAGGGTGACCACTCCTTCACGGCATGCACTTTGGCCGGATCCACAGCTAACCCAGACCCACTGATCACATGGCCCAAGAAGACAACCTCTTTGAGCCAAAATTCGCACTTGCTGAACTTGGCAAACAAGGCGTGCTCTTTTAGCTTCTTTAGTACCAAGGTCAGATGTTCGACATGCTCTTCCTCCGTCTTAGAGTAGACCAACATGTTATCGATGAAAACGATGATGAAGACATCTAAATAAGGTTCGAACACTTTGTTCATCAAGCTCATGAAGGCTGAAGGGGCATTTGTGAGCCCAAACGGCATCACAGTGAACTCGTGCAAGCCGTACCTTGAGCTAAAGGTCATTTTCTGAATGTCTTGCTCTTGTATTCTCAACTGATAATACCCCGAACGCAAATCCAACTTGGAAAACCAATGCGCTCCTACCAATTGGTCGAACAAATCATCGATCTGAGGTAGCGGATAGGCGTTCCGTACCGTCAGTCGATTGAGTTCCCGATAGTCTATACATAATCGCAAGGTTCCATCCTTCTACTTAATGAACAGAACAGGGGCTCCCCAAGGTGATGAGCTGGGGAGAACAAACCCTGATTCTACCAACTCTTGCAACTGAACTCTAAAATCTGCGAGTTCCTTAGGGGCCATCCGGTAAGGGGTCCTGGAGACGGGATTGGCTCCTGGTATTAGCTTAATTTGAAAATCAACCTCTCTATATGGGGGTAAACCTGACAATTTCTCAAGAAATACCTTAGGAAAATCTCGCACCACCCGCATGTGCTTCATATCTATTTTCATCTCCTTTAGTTAGAAACATTTCATGTAAACTTCATCCCCTCTCATGTGAGCTTTCAGGGTCTGAATCGAAGACAATAATAAACGTAGTGTGAATTCTATACCTTGCAAGATTACATCGATATCCCCATGCCTCAAGTAGATTCGCTTCTCCACGCAGTCAATTCTTGCGTAGTGCCAATCCAACCATGCCATGCCTAGAATGAGGTCGAACTCTGTCATTCTCAAAACTGTTGCAGGGGTATCAAAGATCTTTCCCCTAATGAGTATCTCCAATTCGCACTTGGCGATTGCAGTCATCTCAGAGCCGTTTGGGAGGCGTACTCTTCGAGCAATACCAGTGAAGGATTGCACTCCTACTAGGTCTTTAATGAAGTCCACAGACACAAATGAGTGTGAGGCACCGGTATAGAATAACGTATTGGACGGTTTCCTGCCGACCATCACGGTGCCTAAGTACCAATAGCAATACTCAAAGCTAGTGTTAGAAACGAACTAAAACAAACCGGAAAGAGTATAACTGAAACTTTATTATCAGAAAAAGGTGTCTATTACAAAGGTATGCCCTCCCTTATATAGAATGGAGGAGAGATGAGAAAATACAAATAAGAGATGTGGGACTAAAAATGTATAGGACTAAGCGGACTGTACAGAACAAACCGCACAAGCCGCGCGGTTAAACTGAAGGGCTAACCGCACGGCTACCACCAGAGAGAGAGACCGCAAGGGGAGGCCGCCTGAGAGCCCGGCAACCAGACAGCAACAGCACAGCAATCAAACCGCTGAAGGGAAACCGCCAGACTGCGCGGTCTCTAACCCGCCAAGACAGACCGCCAGACCGCCCGGTCTCAACTTCAACACTCCCCCTCAAGCTGGAGCATATATATCGATCATGCCCAGCTTGTCACAAATATGATGAAACGAGGCGGAAACTGGCTTGGTGAAGATGTCAGCCAGCTCTTTATCAGAAGTGACAAAGGGAGTGCAAATTTGTTCCTTTAAGATCTCTTCACGAATGAAATGACAGTCGACTTCAATGTGCTTGGTTCTTTTATGGAAGACCGGATTTTTGGAGATGTATATGGCAGCCTTGTTATCACAGAACATAGGTAGCGGATGGTTGTACACCTCTCCTAAATCCAGCATTAGAGCCCGTAACCATTTTAGCTCACAAGTGGTCGACGCCATACTCCGATACTCTGCTTCAGCACTGGATCTAGAAACAACAGATTGCTTCTTGCTTTTCCAGCTTACCAGATTACCCCCAACAAAGGTGCAGAAACCGGAGGTAGACTTGCGATCCCCTTTGTCATCAGCGTAACTCTCATCTGAGTAAGCTTCAACCCTCAGATGACCATTCTTCTGGAAAAGCAATCCTTTTCCAGGTGCGGCTTTGACGTACTCCAAGATCCGTAAGGCGGACTGCAGATGACACTCCCTGGGAGCTTGCATGAATTGACTCACCTTGCCAACAGCATAGGAAATGTCGGGTCTCGTCACTGTGAGATATATGAGCTTACCAACAAGACGTCTGTACCTCGTAGTATCTGAAAGAAGAGGCGAATCATCTGTCCAGGTTTTGTCTTCTCCAACAGCCATGGGACATCGAGCAGGTTTGGCCCCAGTCAATCCTGCATCTTTTAAAAGATCAAGGGCATACTTACGCTGGGAGAGGACTAAGGAATTGGGCTTCCGAGAGATTTCAATCCCCAAAAAGTACTTTGGAGAGCCCATATCTTTCGTGACCAGATGTTGACGAAGATGCCGCTTTGTCAAGGCTACCCCTTCCTGGTCATCGCCAGTGAGAAGAATATCATCAACATACACTGCAAGAACCACCAGTCCCAAGGAGGTTTTGCGAGTAAATAGAGAGTGATCGGCAGAGCTGCGCACAAAACCAACGGCCGCCACGATGCCGCTGAACTTGTCAAACAAAGCTCGAGGGCTCTGCTTGAGGCCATAAATTGCCTTCTTCAGCCAGCATACTCGTGTCTCCCCCTGAGCAACATACCTAGGAGGTTGCTCCATGTAGACGGCCTCCTGAAGATCACCATAAAGGAAGGCATTCTTTACATCCAGCTGGGAAATCGGCCAATCTTTATTGACCGCCACAGAGAGAAGAACCCGTATAGTGCTGAGACGAGCTACGGGAGAGAAGGTGTCAAAGTAATCAACCCCATAGGTCTGAGTAAAGCCCTTAGCAACAAGGCGAGCTTTATAACGGTCCACAGTGCCATCCGGGGCAAATTTCACCACAAAGACCCAACGACAGCCGACAACATCAGTACCGAAGGGAGGAGGAACAAGAGTCCAGGTATCCCGCTCCGTTAGGGTGGCCATTTCCTCATCCATGGCCATCTTCCAGTGAGGAATAGCAAGGGCCTCCTGGTAGGAGCGGGGCGTGGCAGTGGCGGAGATAGCTAGAGCAAAGGCCCTGCGAGAAGGGATGAGACGATCATATGAAACAACAGCAGTAAGAGGGTGTAGGGTACACATCCGCACCCCTTTGCGAAGAGCAATAGGAAGATCCAGGTCAGCAGGTACCTCGGCATCCGGAGCATCCGTGGCAGAGAGAGCTGGCCCGGGAGTAGAGAGCGACGGCGGCGGAGATGCGGGAGACGGGAGTGGAGAAGAGGGAGAGAGAGGTGGAAGAAGAGGAGTGGACGGGGGCGGAGTAGGGGTGAATATCGTAGTGGGAGATGAGAGAACAAAGGGAACAGCAGGTGAATCAGAGGCTGGGAGAAGAGGAGGGGAGTCATCCGAGAAGTAGGAGGTATTCTCGAAGAAGGTGACGTCAGCAAAAACGAACGGCTTACGAAGGATGGGATCAAAGCAATAATAACCTTTCTGAGTGGTGGAGTACCCCAGAAAGATACATTTGGTGGAGCGAGGAGATAGCTTATCACGGGTGGCAGAAGGGGCATGCACAAAGGCAGTGCATCCAAATTTTTGGAGAGGGAGAGGAAACGGCTCCTTGCCCGGATACAAAATGGAGAAAGGGGTTTTTCTGTGGAGAACGGTGGAGGGAAGGCGATTGATGAGGTAACAGGCAAGGAGAACAGCATAGCCCCAATAGGAGCGAGGAACATGCATCTGGGTCATCAAGGAGCGAGCGACATCCAGAAGGTGACGGTTTTTGCGTTCTGCCACACCATTTTGTTGTGAGGTATAGACACAACTCGTTTGATGAATAATCCCATTTTGCATGCAGAAGGCAGAAAAGTCATGACTGAGATATTCTTGGGCATTATCAGATCGAAGAACTTTAATAGAAACATCAAACTGAGTTTTGATCATGAGATAGAATGACGTCCATACAGAGAATAACTCGGAGTGATCTTTTAACAGATACACCCACGTACAGCGAGAGAAATCATCAATGAACGTGACAAAATATGAACTACCCCGACCAACCGTAAGAGTAGGAGAAGGACCCCAAATATCGGAGTGGATGAGATCAAACGGACGGGTGGATCCATGAACGTGCTTTGGAGGGAAGGAGGAGCGGTGATGCTTGCCAAGCTGACAGGCTTCACAGTTGAGCGGAGGACTTTGGGGAGGAAGGTGGGGTAGAAGTTGACGAAGAAGATGAGGAGGAGCATGACCAAGGCGGAGATGCCATTGGAGAAGATCTATGGAGGTGGAGGAGAAGGTGGAGAAAGCGGACATGTTGTCCAGGAAGTATAGGCCGCCACTCTCAGTCCCAGTAGCAATCGTCCGTTGGGAGTCCAGATCCTGAAAAGAGCAAGTAGTATAAGTAAAAGTAACAGAACAGTGTAATTGCTTGCAGAGAGAGGTAACAGATAATAAGTTGCACGGGAACTTGGGCACGTAGAGAGTATCCTCCAAGCGAAGAAACGGAGTGACATGAACTATCCCCGTCCCATGAACCAAAGATGAAGAGCCGTCAGCGAGAGTAACCGGGGGTAACCGACCATGTGTTTCTAGGAGAGAAAAACACTGGAGATTGCCTGTCATATGATTAGTAGCACCGGTGTCGATCAACCATTTTCCTTGAGTAATAACGTGGGCACTACCAGAAGACGTGACCACCGAGGCGAACGGCTTTGAGGAGTATATGGAAGCCATGAAGGGAGGAACAAAAGAACTGCAGCGGTCACGGTGATAGCACACCAGCGGCAAGAAGGGCCACGACCAAGATGCAGAGCAAGGCAAAAGGGGACGAAGAGGGAAGCACAAGCCGCGCGACTCAACAGGAGGTCGCGGCGACTTACAAGCGGGAGTGGCTAAAGGAGGAGCCGCACAGAGGAGAACAAGCCGTTGTGACTTAGAGATAGGTCGCGGGGATAAGAGAGAGAGCGGCGAAGGAAGAAGGGCAGAGAGGCTGCCTAAACAAGGAAGAACTCGCGCGAACAGAGAGAAATCGCAGCGGTTAGGAGAAAGAGATCTGCCGCGCAAACAGCAGGAAGCCACGCGGTTAGAAAACCATCCACACGGATAGGAAGAAGAAGATCTGCAATGGTCACGATGTCAGACACCAGCGGCCAGAAAAGCCACGACCAAGCCGCAGAACCAAACAGAGGAAGAGAAGTCGAGCGGCTAGCAGACAGACCACGCGAACAGAAGTGGAGGATAACGGGAGGCAAAAGGCGAACAAGGCAAAAGAGGCCGCGGAGACAGGTCGCGGCGACTAGAGAAGAGAAGGAGGAAGCGACGACTAGAACAGGTCGCAAGAAAGAAGCAAGCAGCAGAAACAGGCTGCGCAAACAGGGCGCAAGCAATCAGGCGGAAGAAACAAGCCGCGGGAGACAGGCCGCGAGAAGAAGAGGCAGGTCGCGCGGACAGGAGAACGCACAGAATCAGGAGTCAAAGATCGAATGCCTCTGATACCATGTTAGAAACGAACTAAAATAAACCGGAAAGAGTATAACTGAAACTTTATTATCAGAAAAAGGTATCTATTACAAAGGTATGCCCTCCCTTATATAGAATGGAGGAGAGATGAGAGAATACAAATAAGAGATGTGGGACTAAAAATTTACAGGACTAAGCGGACTGTACAGAACAAACAGCACAAGCAGCGCGGTTAGACTGAAGGGCTAACCGCACGGCTACCACCAGAGAGAGAGACCGTAAGGGGAGGCCGCCTGAGAGCCCGGCAACCAGACAGCAACAGCACAGCAATCAAACCGCTGAAGGGAAACCGCCAGACCGCGCGGTCTCTAACCCGCCAAGACAGACCGCCAGACCGCCCGGTCTCAACTTCAACAGCTAGAATCTAGTATGTCTTAAGTAACTTAAGATTAACAATGAAAATAAGATGACTATATGTAATCATACCTGCAATCACCTCCTGAGGGTTCCACTCATGTGTCATGTCCAGTGCGAACACCTGATTCCGAGCAGGTCCAGGGTTTCCTCCTCGTGGTATTCGTCCTCGACCACACATGTTCCCCCGCCCTCGAGGAGTTGCCGGAGGGAGAGCAAGAGGCGCATTTCCAAACAGTTGCAAGCAGTAGCTTCGAATGTGGCCCGGTTGGTTGCATTCGAAGAACACTTACTCCTGCTGCCCAATGGGTTGCTGAAACTGTTGAGGCTGTGGTGGTGGAGGCAATGCTGGCAGCTGTGGAACCGGATGCTCCACTCTATAATTCCGATGGAAGTGCCCGCCACCTCTCTGATATCCCCTTCCTCTTCCATAATCGTGTCTCCTTCTATTACTCAGGCCAGCTTCCATCACCCCTTCAGCAGGTATCTTACCACTTCCCAAGTGGTCTGCTTCCAGTCTCTTTGCCATGTCAATTTTTTCTGTCAGGCTGGAGTCCGCTATAAACAAAAAAGCTTGCCTCAAGGGGTCTCGCAAGCCTTTGTAGAATCTTTTAGCATATCCTCTGTCGTCCAACTCATAGGAGTCAGCAAATCTAGTCAAATGCTGAAACTCCCGCTGGTACTCCGTCATAGACTTGGATCCCTGCTTCAGCTTCAGAAACCTTTCCTCAAGTTCATCTCGGGTTGACGAAGGGATAAAGTGTTATAGGAAGGCTCCCGATAACTCGTTTCAGCTGATCTCCGTATACACTAGCCCTTGAAAGGTGGAGCCCATGAGGGACTTCCACAACCTCTTGGCGTACTGTTCTATGAGTGTCACTACTAGGGTCACAGCCATGTTGTTTGGGCATCTAATTCTTGCCAGCAGTTCTTGCATGGTGTCGAGCCATTCCTCTGTACGCTCTGCCGACTCTGTCCCAAGGTAAGTAGGATGGGAGAGAGCTCGGAAAGTGCTCACCCAATTGGAGCCCGGACCTTGTTGTTATACGGGGGCTTGTTGGGATATGAAGGCATCCAGGATAGTTGTGAGCGTCTGCCCTAGCTCTGATTATTGAAATTATGTGGGTACGGATGGGGTGGGGGTGCCCCCCACTAGCTCAACATGTACTGGAATCTATACGTAGAATACAAACCTAAGGTCAGGTTGGCTAATCTTAAGGTCAAAGTTGGACATACTTAGTGTGAATTACATATGGGCACACCACTGCTTCCGCTAAGTCAGTTTGTCCCCAAACTGACTAATCGAACGGGGGTGGCACCATTGTTGAATGACTTCTCTAATTCAGGATCGTAGCAAGCTGATACCATTTGTAAGACCCCCCTCCTGGAACACAGAACACGGCACGGAGGGGAGTCTTATGCCCAGAACAGCCGCCTTGCGGTAGCACTAGCACTCGGGCTAGCCTGTACTACAAGATGCCTATTCTGCCAGCCTTTACCAATATCAATCATGTCAACCCAACCAGAGTAATAAAAATAGAAGTCAAATGCACACATAAGCATATAAGTCCAAATATAACAAATATTGAAGCTACATATAGCTTCTAAACTATCAGAGTACAAATAGTCTTGCCCAAAAGGGCTACAACAAGAGTCACTCTATGACTCACATCTGTCACTGACGATAACGACGACACCGTCCCTTCAGGCCTTGTCGTCCTGGCCTGACTGTCCTGCTATATTACTTGTTGTTGCTCCTTCTGCGGGGTTTCCTCCTAAAAAGGAAGACGTAGCAACCGTTTGTCATAAAGACTAAGTAGTTTCACATCCGCTCCCCCGGCGACTCATCGGCATCGGGCAGAGAAAGGATCAGGGTACAATATATTTGATGAAGCAGTAGTACAAACAGGTGGAGTAATATATATGACATGAGTAGCAGAAAAGTAAACTATAATGGTATCATCAGCATTCTAAGCCAGCAGTTCTACATCTACAGCAGAGTATGAGAATGTAAGCTATAACTGAAAGTAACTCAACTTATATGAATGCTCATACAAACATATAAGTTGAGGATCGGCTCAATAGAAAGGTAACTCATCGTATAAGAGTGCACATACAAACTTATACGATGAGGATCTTGTTTATGCAATGTAATGTGATGCAATGAATGCTATGTTATGACTCAACATGCACACGCACAAGAAAATTGCTATGTCGACACAGACTCTGAAGTTCCCACTTTTCGAGCAGGTAGCTAACCTCTCAGGTGCCAACCGTCGTGGCCGGACGGTGACAGTAGAGCGGGCATCTCCACTACTAGGTCGGCATCCACACTACCTAGCCTAGGCCTCTATACGACTCAATGCTAAGAACACATCAGCGGAGCACACAAGCGTACTACGGCTCAGCGGGAGTCTCGGGTAGATGTGCACCGAGAACCAAGCCCCGATCTGGCCTAAGTTGTGACCCAGAAGGAGCCTCAAAAAAGCACGAGAACCAAGCCCAACCGTTCACTTGACACGGAAAGATCCCCTGGAATGAGCACCGAGGACCAAGCCCAACCGCCCAAGGTCTAAGTGTCACTCCCTTCGGTGTGACGACTGGCAAGCCCGTAGACCTACCACACTATCCTTAACTCAGGATTACGACACCACATATCGACTGTAACACCCCTATCCGTCGCATAGCATATAGCAGTAGGTCCGGTCGGGGCCCGACGCCATATACTACGGACAGACCGAATGGTTACGCGTTGAAACCATTCAACCAATCATGTCGTCCTACACAACACCTAGCGGAAGCAATTTATTAGGTTGCAAAAGAAATAAGAACCCAGCCATAACAGCATGAATGTCCACTACAAACCCAGGAATGTATACATACACCAAAAGAGAAATGGCCTTAAGGCCTTACACTGTTCACTTAACAAAAGTAGTGTTTTCATACTTTGGCTCGCAGGCCGGCCATACATGAAAAACGGGAAAGATACATAAGCAATTAGGCCTTCGGGGGCCGGCACAGCAACAAGGGCTTTAGCCCGCTATTTCCCGCTCTGCTCCGCAGCACCTGCAAGCCACAAACCACCGCCCGGTGGCAAACAATAGCAACGGTCAGCAATGCTGACCAAATTATAACGATCCCGCCCCCACATTTGGGGCGGCAATGCTCTTTCCCTGCACTTTATTAGCATGGGCAATTATATAAAGTATTTGCACTTCACCACAGGCGCGGGCACGCACGGCCACACACCCCATGCACTCAGGGCACATTCTCGGCGAACCGGCCAACGTCACGTCAATTCAAACCATAGACGTTCCCAATCCACCACCGCCTCTTGGACGGTCATCCATATGAGCATTTTGCCTTCCTGGCCTTGGTCACGGCAATTTAAGCCATAGTCCGCCGAAGACCCTCAGCCATGCCAACGGTCCTACCGAATGACATAGACCAGGTACGGTTCCGCCTGACCCGTGCTCACACCGCAACGACAATTTAAGCCATATGCGCAGGCCAAGACTCACCGAGTCCCGTTTCCACCACAATAATCACGTAACCCGGTTATGTTCACGTTGGCTCCCCGGCCACCGTGTTGGCAAAACCCGCTTTTGCCCAGTTTTCCGGGTGCACCTTGGAGTTAATCTCCAAGGCTCCCTGATGCAATCTACCACGTAGAAAACCCGAAAAATGCCCAAACACCAGGAGTCTTCCCCGGTTCATATGCAATGCAACATCACCGATCCGGCTCTACTTGTCCGGATAGGCTTCACACACAATGCCTATGTCCGTTTTCGCATACGGACTCTACACAAGGGGGACTTTACATATCTACCCCAAGGAACGCTCCAACTCTTCGCTCACTCGCGAGAGAGGGCTTCCTATGCAAAGGAAAAGAGGGCTTCACATGCCCAAGGATGAGAAATCGTTACCCTTGCGTTCTTCCGCGGCGCCATCGAAAACTATGCGGTTGAAAAGCACCGCAACGGCGTCACCTCCGCGGATCTGGACTCGGATCGCGATTCGGAGCTCCGAAGCTCCTCCGGCGGCCGGATCTTGGTATCCTCCTCCAAACTTGCTCTCCCCTCTCTCTAAAACTTAGAGAGAGATTTACTTGGATGGAATGAGGGATTCTAACCCTAAAACCCAGCTAAAACCTCTCAGGAACAGCCCCCCACCGTTGGATCCAAAGCCAAGGAAACGAACGGTCAAGATTAGATCTGAAATCATAAAATCTGGGCCGAACACGGGTTCACACACGGCCGTGTGCCTGGCCGTGTAGCTCATTCGCCGTCTCGACCAAAATTGAAAACCAGCAACACGGCATGTGACACGGCCTCCGACACGCCCGTGTCACCGGCGACACGCCCGTGTCGGGACCCGTGTCACGCCCCCCGTGCAATCGGCCAACAATTCGCAGTCAGAGAGGTACACGGCTTGGTGACATGGCATCACACACGCCCGTGTCAATCTAGACACGCCCGTGTTTGTGCCCGTGTCACTGCCCGTGTATCCCACCGCACAGCCCAGGTGTGACACAGCCTAGGACACGCCCGTGTCCTAGGCCGTGTTCCACCACACGACCATCGTCGACCTGAACTGGTCGACTACACGGCCCGAGCTCGACACGCCCGACACGGCCTCCGACACGCCCGTGTCGGGGCCCGTGTCACCTGCACCAAAACCTTGTCTTGGCCAAAATCGATCTCCGTCGCTCCTACAACATTTTGGGGTGTTATAATTCTACCCTCCTTAAAGAATTTCGCCCACGAAATTAATAGAGGAAAAACAGGACTTAATGTAAATCAGTACCTGAGCGGAACAATTCCGGGTACTCCTCCAGCATAGTCTGCTCCCGTTCCCAAGAGAGCTCCTCTTGCCCGCAATTATCCCACTGGACCTTAACCATCCGGATCTCCTTGTTACGGAGTCTCTTGACCTCAACATCTTCAATACGAATGGGCTTGACCCTAGTCGTCAACCCCTCGTCCACCGGCACTTGGTCAACCGTGATCACCTGCGAAGGCTCTTGCACCGCCTTCCGCAACACAGAAATGTGGAACACATCATGTAATCCACTTAATTCCTCCGATAGCCTCAAACGGTATGCCGCTTCGTCGACTCGCTCCAGAACCTCAAAAGGTCCAAGGTATCTTGGGCTCAGCTTCTTCAAGCGTCTCACCCGCAAAACCCCCTTGAACGGCTTCACTTTAAGATATACCCAATCGCCTACTGTGAACTCCACGTTCTGGTGTTTGGCATTGTAATACTTCGCCTACCGGTCCTGAGCGATCAACAAGCGCTCCCGAATGATCCGCACTAACGAGGTAGCGCTCTCCACCTCCTGCTTCTTGTACAACCTTGCCTCACCCGTTTCAAGCCACGATAGCGGCGTGCGACACTTCCTACCATACAGGGCCTCGAAGGGCGCCATTTGTATACTTGCTTGGTAGTTGTTGTTGTACGCGAATTCCACCAAATACAGGTGGTCTTCCCAATGCTTACCGAAATCCAGAACACACATGCGTAGCATGTCCTCCATCGTTCTATTGACCCTCTCGGTCTGCCCATCCGTCTACGGATGGAAAGCTGTATTGAACTTTAACTTTGTTCCCAGCATCTGCTGCACCAACCTCCAATCATTTGACGTGAACCGCCCATCGCGATCACTCACAATGCTACGGGGCACACCATGCAGTCTAACAATATTGTCCACGTATAGCTTCGCCAACTTCTCCACCGAGTCATCCTTCCTATGCGGAATGAAATGCGACACCTTGGTTAGCCGATCTACGATCACCCAGATGGCGTTGTTCCCCTTCTGCGACCTTGGCAACCCGTGCACAAAGTCCATAGATATATCATCGAATTTCCACTCCGGTATAGGCAAGGACTTCAGAAATCCTCCCGGCTTTTGGCATTCCGCCTTCACCAAGGCGCACGTTTGGCATTTAGCTACGTACAACGCCACATCTTTCTTAAGCCCCGGCCACCAAAACAACTTTTTGAGATCACGATACATCTTCGTGCTCCCTGGGTGGATTGAGTACTTGGTATGATGAGCCTCGTATATCAACTCCGCCCGGAGGTTACCCCCACTCGGGACGCACAACCGATGATCCTTCCTTAATAAACCATCTTCCACCGAGAACTGGGAATTTGACCCACCCAGAGCGACCTCCATAAGCTCCTTCATGGAGTCATCTAACTCCAATGCCTGCCGAACCCGGTCAGCCAGGTCATACTGCACCTCTGTCCAGTTTAACATTGCTTTGGCGCTCGTCTGTTTGTCAACGCAATAGATCTCAAGCTCCTCCAACTCCCGTACTAGCCGCTCATCATGCACCGACAACCAGTTGGCTCGGGCGGGAGCCCTGCGGCTCAGCGCATCCGCAACTGCGTTGCCCTTCCCGGGTACGTAATGTATTTTGAAGGTGTAGTCCCCTAGGAACTCCATCCACCTCCTCTGCCTCATATTAAGGTCCTTTTGATCCAATAAGTATTTTAGGCTCTTGTGATCGGTGTATATATCGACCCTTACGCTGTAAAGGTAGTGCCTCCACAACTTGAGTGCAAATATCACGGCCGCCAACTCCAAGTCGTGCACCGGATAATTTCTTTCATGCACCTTCAACTGACACGATCCATACGCTATCACGCTCCCATGCTGCAATAACACACAGCCCAAGCCACTACCCGAAGCGTCGCTATACACCTCGAAGCCCTCGGTCCCACTCGGCGAACTAAGCACTGGTGTCGTGGTCAACCGCCTCTTCAGCTCCTCAAAAGCTTGCACGCACTCTTGCGTCCACAAGAATTTCTGATCCTTCCTTGTCAACTTCGTGAGAGGTAATGCTAACCGCGAGAAGTTCTCTACGAAGCACCTGTAATATCCGGCAAGCCCGAGAAAACTACGGACTTCCGCGACAGAAGACAACACAGGCCACTCCCGTATCGCAACGATCTTCGCCGGATCCACCGCTATACCTTCCCCACTAACAATGTGACCAAGGAACGCTACTAAGGGTAGCCAGAACTCGCACTTGGAGAATTTCGCATAAAGCTAATTCCTCCTCAAAGTCTCCAACACCAAATGCAAGTGCTTGAAGTGATCCTCTTCGCACTGTGAGTACACCAATATATCGTCAATAAAGACGATCACAAAGCGATCCAGGAAATCTCGGAACGTCCTGTTCATCAGATCCATAAATACCGATGGCGCATTCGTCAGTCCAAACGGCATGACCGTGAACTCGAAATGCCCATACCTCGTACTGAACGCCGTCTTCGGGATATCACACTCCCTGATCCTCAGCTGATAGTACCCCGACTTCAAGTCCAACTTAGAGTATACCGACGATCCGACTAACTGATCAAAGAGATCATCAATCCTCGGGATCGGGTACTTATTCTTTTCCGTCAGCTTGTTCAACTCTCTATAGTCGATACACAGCCGCATACTCCCGTCCTTCTTCTTAACGAAGAGGACCGGTGTGCTCCAAGGCGACGAGCTTGGACGCACATAGCCTTGCTCCATCAGCTCCTCTAGCTGAACTTTCAACTCTGCCATCTCCTTAGGCGCCAATCTATACGGAGCACGTGACACCAGTTTGGCCCCCGGTACGAGCTCGATGGTGAAATCAATCTCCCGCTGCGGTGGGGCCCCGGGAAGACTATCCGGGAACACATCGGAGTATTCGCAAACCACGGGAATGCTATCCAACGTGTACTTTGGCTCCACAGCCCCAACTATTGCGAAGAACAGCTCTGCACCAGCACGAACTGCCTTTACCACCTGAAGAGCAGACATCAGTGTCTTGCTCGACCCCTTCAGCCCCTCGAATGTAGTCTCCCACCCTACACCCAGCTTGACCTCCTTCCGATCACAGTCAATCCAAGCCTTCTGCTCTGACAGCCAATCCATCCCAAAGATCACGTCGAACTCTACTAGCGGCAGCAATGACGCTAGCAAGTCGAACTCTTGGCTCCCAATGTGAACCTTTACGGCGCACACTCTGTCCGCACGCATCGAGCACCCATTCGGTAGCAGCACATCCAACTTGTCCTTCGTCATCGAAGAAGGGACTCCGATGCGCGATATAAAGCTTTCGGACAAGAAGGAGTGTGAAGCTCCCGTATCGAACAGTGCCCGTGCCGGACTATCACTAATCACAACAAAGCCTATACAAACAATATTAGGCTAACAAGCAATAGACAACAGTATATACAGCTAACTTGCTATAACTTAACTCGTACCTGTCACCATGTCAGCTTGTTTGATGGCCTCCTGCTGGCCCAAGTTATAGACTCTAGGCTGAGTCGGAGCATAGTGGGACGCGGTCGACTCCACCGCTTTGCCCTTCTCCTCGTAGGTAGCTCCTTATTTCCTTTCGGACTTTGAGCGTCCACGCCAGCAATCACGGGCAAAGTGCCCCGTCTTTCCACACGTGAAACAAGCGCCCGGGGTTCGATTGGTAGTTGCCCCCGAGGCACCTGAAGAAGCTGGACCCGACGTCTTAGCTTTCTTATAGAATCTGCGGTAGCCCGACTTTGACGTAGTCGGTGCCTTGAACTCCGCTTTCTTACTACCGGATTCCTTCTTCGCTTGGACATTCTTCATGTCCTTCTCCAAGGACCGGGCCGAACTGACCAGGGTCATGAAACCCTACGCCTTGGGCCCCGACAGTAGCAACCTTAAATCATCTCTTAGCCCTTCATAGAAGCGGCTCGTCTTGCGCTCCTCGTCTGCGAAGGTAGCGTCGGCATATCTCCCCAACCGAGTAAACTCGTGGAGGTACTCATCAACGGTGCAATCCCCTTGCACCAACTTCTGAAATTCGCTTTCTAGCGCAATTCTCTGCGCCGAGGGGAGGTATCGAGCCATGAATAGTCTCGCAAACTCCTCCATCGACACTTCGGCCAACGGCCTTCCCCGCAACTGATGTAGCTCTAGGCCTTCCCACCATAGTCTTGCGTCCCCATCCAAAAGGAATGTCGCTATAGTGGTCTTCTGCCACTCTTCCATTTCCGTCGCAGTCATCACCTTGTTGACCCTTAAGAGCCAATCCTCTGCTTGGGTCGGGGTTTCTGCCCCCATGAATACCGGTGGATGAAAGCCCATCACGTCCTTCAGTTGTCTTTCAGTTGCTCTCCGAGGCAACTCTAGCTCCAAAACTACTTGCTCAACTCTCCTTTGCTCTACCGTCTGAAGCGGTACTTGCTCCACAGCAGGAGCAGGCTGCTGCACCTTCCTTGCAGGCTGCGCATTGATCATTGCCATGACCGCTTCTGCCACCAACCTAATGGTCTCGGCAGACGGAGGTGTTGCAGGCGCATCGCTTGGCGCACTGCTCGCCTCAGAACCTGGCCGTTCTGACGGCCCAGCACCACTCCTGGTCACCTATAATCGTGCAAAACACCGATAAGCGACCAAAAATTACTGCAAACAGCAATTATAGGAACACGCAGGTTACTCAAACATGTGTATTTTCATTCCTAAGTGGACATTCATGGGTTCTTTTCATGTTATAACGATGACGCACACCTGTGCTCACCACCCCTTAAAGTGAATTCGTCCACGAATTCATTTAAGCTTGACCGAAACCAGAAGTCTGATACCAATTTATAACACCCCTATCCGTCGCATAGCATATAGTAGTAGGTTCGGCCGGGGCCCGACGCCATATACTACGGACAGACCGGTTGGTTACGCGTTGAAACCATTCAACCAATCATGTCATCCTACACAACACCTAGCGGAAGCAATTTATTAGGTTGCAAAAGAAATAAGAACCCAGCCATAACAGTATGAATGTCCACTACAAACCCAGGAATGTATACATACACCAAAAGAGAAATGGCCTTAAGGCCTTACACTGTTCACTTAACAAAAGTAGTGTTTTCATACTTCAGCTCGCAGGCCGGCCATACATGAAAAACGGGAAAGATACATAAGCAATTAGGCCTTCGAGGGCCGGCACAGCAACAAGGGCTTTAGCCCGCTATTTCCCGCTCTGCTCCGCAGCACCTGCAAGCCACAAACCACCGCCCGGTGGCAAACAATAGCAACGGTCAGCAATGCTGACCAAATTATAACGATCCCGCCCCAACATTCGGGGCGGCAATGCTCTTTCCCTGCACTTTATTAGCATAGGCAATTATATAAAGTATTTACACTTCACCATAGGCACGGGCTCGCACGGCCACACACCCCGTGCACTCAGGGCACATTCTCGGCGAACCGGCCAACGTCACGTCAATTCAAGTCATAGACGTTCCCAATCCACCACCGCCTCTTGGACGGTCATCCATATGAGCATTTTGCCTTCCTGGCCTTGGTCACGACAATTTAAGCCATAGTCCGCCGAAGACCCTCATCCATGCCAACGGTCCTACCGAACGACATAGACCGGGTACGGTTTCGCCTGACCCGTGCTCACACCGCAACGACAATTTAAGCCATATGCGCAAGCCAAGACTCACCGAGTCCCGTTTCCACCACAATAATCACATAACCCGGTTATGTTCACGTTGGCTCCCCGGCCACCGTGTTGGCAAAACCCGCTTTTGCCCAGTTTTCCGGGTGCACCTTGGAGTTAATCTCCAAGGCTCCCTGATGCAATCTACCACGTAGAAAACCCGAAAAACGCCCAAACACCTGGAGTCTTCCCCGGTTCATATGCAATGCAACATCACTGATCCGGCTCTACTTGTCCGGATAGGCTTCACACACAATGCCTATGTCCGTTTTCGCATACGGACTCTACACAAGGGGGACTTTACATATCTACCCCAAGGAACGCTCCAACTCTTCGCTCACTCGCGAGAGAGGGCTTCCTATGCAAAGGAAAAGAGGGCTTCACATGCCCAAGGATGAGAAATCGTTACCCTTGCGTTCTTCCGCGGCGCCATCGAAAACTATGCGATTGAAAAGCACCGCAACGGCGTCACCTCCGCGGATCTGGACTCGGATCGCGATTCGGAGCTCCGAAGCTCCTCCGGCGGCCGGATCTTGGTCTCCTCCTCCAAACTTGCTCTCCCCTCTCTCTAAAACTTAGAGAGAGATTTACTTGGATGGAATGAGGGATTCTAACCCTAAAACCCAGCTAAAACCTCTCAGGAACAGCCCCCCACCGTTGGATCCAAAGCCAAGGAAACGAACGGTCAAGATTAGATCTGAAATCATAAAATCTGGGCCGAACACGGGTTCACACACGGCCGTGTGCCTGGCCGTGTAGCTCATTCGCTGTCTCGACCAAAATTGAAAACCAGCAACACGGCATGTGACACGGCCTCCGACACGCCCGTGTCACCGGCGACACGCCCGTGTCGGGACCCGTGTCACGCCCCCCATGTGCAATTGGCCAACAATTCGCAGTCAGAGAGGTACACGGCTTGGTGACACGGCATCAGACACGCCCGTGTCAATCTAGACACGCCCGTGTTCGTGCCCGTATCACTGCCCGTGTATCCTACCGCACAGCCCAGGTGTGACACGGCCTGGGACACGCCCGTGTCCTAGGCCGTGTTCCACCACACGACCATCGTCGACCTGAACTGGTCGACTACACGGCCCGAGCTCGACACGGCCTCCGACACGCCCGTGTCGGGGCCCGTGTCACCTGCACCAAAACCTTGTCTTGGCCAAAATCGATCCCCATCGCTCCTACAACATTTTGGGGTGTTACATCGACTCACACCGCATGCTACTTCACGTTTAGAGCTCAACAGCTCACAAGGGTTCCCTTACCAAATCCCTTATCAACACAAACGATCAAGTGCGGCAATCATTCACTCACTATCAACCCTTCCACATATCCATGCACTAACCATATTCAATCCTTTTCTAACATTTCGAGCTCACAGCTCATTACCGATTCACATATCTAGTTGTTTATACAATCTAACTTGTCTACTCACTAGTTCACCTAGGGATCAACCATCCAACCATTTCGTTCAAGAAGGTCTTACTTCATCATTTGATTATAAAGGTTCAACCAACAGCTCACCACGAACTTTACGATAACTATTCACAATTCCTCTAATAATACTAAATTAGGTTTACATTAACAAAGAACCAAGCATGCAGGAATTGTATAGAGAGTAGAGCTTCAAACGGGGATTCCTGATGCTACAGGAATCCGGCGAAAATGTGTAACCCATAGGAGGAAAGGTATTTCCAAGGGCCACTACTTTCGTGTTTAGTCAGAAGCCAAGATTTGGTTGTATCATACTCGAAAGCGGCTTCTAAGACTACTACATTCAAATTACAGTTTCAGCACGTTTACATTATCATCCATCAATTTCGATCAGGCTTTCCCGTGGATTCACACATTGCCTGAAGATGTGTAACCACTCGTTGGAAAGATCTCTCCAAGGCCTACGACTTTCGTGTTTAGTCAAAAGCCTGGATCTGGCCATGACATATATGAAAATGGTCATGAAAATCGTTGCGTGCAGAATACAGATTTATGCACGCATTTTTGAGGCGGAATGAACGACATCGGTTCATCTTCCTCCTCTAGCGGATCTTCCCAAATCAAACCTAGAAATCCTCCTCCCTTATTCACGCTCATCAGGCCATTCCTCTTCACGAGACCATCCCCACCATCACATTGAAGGAAGGAGAGGTTGAAGATTACTAAACCCTAGAACACAAGTCCTAGTATAACCTCTTCCTAGGAGTCTCCATCTCACACATCAAGATTCTTTTGATTCGATATCTCGCCTAGGATAAACTACAGATCTAGCACCAAGGGAGAGGGGAGGAAACTCACATCATTTACGGTGTTTCTGTTATTTCCGGTCATGGATCGCGTGACTCTTCGCGGCGGCATCCTCTTCTCCTCGGCGGCATTGGCTCTCCACAGAAAAAGAATTGGCTCCAGCAGCAGCCTCTCCACAGAAAAAGAGGGCTTGGAAAGAGGATGAAAAACGGCCAAATCCTATATAAATAAGACCAACACAGGTAGGAACACGCCCGTGTTCCTACCCATATCCCGCTCGGGTGAAGCGTCGTCGACAGTTATAGTGTCGTATGGACACAAACACGGGTAGGGACACATCCGTGTCCACTACCCGTGTCCATGAGACACGGCCGTGTTCAGGCCCGTGTTCTACCCATGTCCTACTCGGGAGACACGGCCGGGTTTCCTAGAGATATTCACACGGGTAGGGACACGCCCGTGTCCCTACCCGTGTCCTTCTCGGGACATAGGATCGATAATGCCAGTTACACACATGGGTAGTGTACGCGCCCGTACCCCTACCCGTGTTCTCTACACATGGGTAAGGACACGCCCGTGTCACGACCCGTGTTCTTCTCTGGAAAATCCATGATTTTCCACACGGTTAGGGACACGCCCGTGTCACTACCCGTGTCCTTTTCTGGACTGACTTCTCTTTCCTAAGCCCAAATCGTCTCTCCTGACTCAAAAGTGTGCATGAGGGGCCTAGCACGAATTGGGATGTTACAAGAAGGACATTCATGCTTCGCCGCCTCAGATGACGCTTGCCTCTACTTCCACCATCTGTGCATACTGCAAGAAGCCGGGCCACCAGCTGAAGGACTGCTGTCATAGGCAGAAGTCCAGTTTCATGTGCGGGCAGGTTGGACACCTCAAGTTAGACTGCCCTATGAGGGAAAGCCCGGTTCCCGCTCAGCCACTGCAGGCTGTCCCCGGAGATCAGGACAGAGGAAAGGTCGTGTTGAACGTCACCACTCAGGGCGAGGCGCTCGCATCTACCTCCATCATCTCCGATATGTTTTAAGTAAAGTTTTAAATTTCCTGCATCCTTTCATTACCTGCCTTTAGTATGGATAATCTTGAAATGTGTTTATGATGTTTAATTCTAGGAAATTTTAGGGTCAAGAATAAGTGGATGCAAATACTTTTCGATTTCGGGGAATCTCACTCTTTTATAGCGCGTCATATCGTGAATCTTCATAATTGGCCTACTTCGACACTTGAGGTCCCTTTCGAGGTTTTTGTACCCGGTCATCTGCATCTCTTAACCAACGGCATTCTCAATTGCCTGATCCTGCTTGGAGAATTGTAAGTTTTCTCCGACCTCGTAGTTATGGAAATGTGAGAATTTAACGTAATCTTGGGAATGAATTGGTTGCTCGCGTATCGAGCTAAGCTGGACTGTGTGGCAAAAGAGGGTCAATCTCAGCACTGGCGGCAAGGACTACAGTGTTCATGTTCAGACCCGCAGCCACCTGAAGGTAATTCTTGTTGTACATATCGCTCGGCTTCTTAGCTAGGGTTGTTCTGCTTGTTTCATGTATGCTTCACATTCGGATGCTGTCATACCGCAACTTGAGTCTATCCTGATTGCTTCCGAGTTTCCCTTACGTATTCTCCACCGAGTTGCCTGGAATGCCTCCCGATCGTGATGTAGAGTTCTTTATTGATGTGAATCCTGGAATGCGCCCCATATCTAAAGCTCCATACCGTATGGCACCGCGCGAGTTGGAAGAGCTCAGACTGCAGTTGGATGGGATGCTTGAGCGTAGATACATTCGTCCCAGCTCGTCTCCTTGGGGAGCCTCCATTCTCTTCGTGAAGAAGAAAGATGGTTTTCTGAGGCTTTGTATTGACTATCGGGAGCTGAATAAGGTTACCATCAAGAATAAGTATCCCCCCACGCGTAGATGATCTCTTTGATCAGCTCAATGGCAGTTCTGTGTTTTCCAAGATAGATCTCAGAATGGGTTACCATCAGCTAAAGATCAAGGAATCTGACATCCCCAGGACAGCCTTCCGGACTCGGTATGGACATTTTGAATTCTTGGTGATGTCTTTTGGGTTGACTAATGCTCCATCTGGTTTCATGAATATGATGAATCTTGCATTCTATGAGTTCCTAGATAAGTTCATCATCGTCTTCATAGATGATATTTTGGTCTACTCCAAAACTCGTGAAGATCATGCAGTTCACCTTAGACTCATCCTCTCTACCCTATGCCAGCATCAACTCTATGCCAAGCTGGCAAAGTGCGAGTTCTGGCTTGATCGTGTTGCCTTCTTGGGGCATGTCATTTCAGGGGATGGGCTATCCGTTGACCCACCAAAGTCTCCGCAGTGATGGACTGGAAGTGACCTTCTACTCCTATTGAGATCCGTAGTTTCCTTGGGTTGGCTGGTTATTACCGGAGCTTCGTCAAGGGTTTCTCCTCCCTTGCCGCTCCTCTGACAAGGCTAACTCAAAAGCATGCGAAGTTTGAGTGGATAGATCAATGTGAGCGGGCCTTTTCTGAGCTGAAGCAGCGACTATGTTCCGCGCTAGTGCTAGCTTTTCCGTCATATGGGTTAGACTTTTCAATCTACACTTATGCTTCTGGAGTTGGTTTGGGCTGCGTTCTGATGCGGGATGACCGTGTTATTGCATATGGGTCAAGGCAGTTGATAATTCATGAGTGCAATTATCCCACCCATGACTTGGAATTCGCTGCAGTGGTGTTTGCCTTGAAGCTGTGGCGTCATTATCTCTATGGTGTGAGGTGCCACTTTTACACCGACCATCAGAGATTGAAGTACATTTTTGTTCAGAAGGACCTCAATCTTCGTCAGAGACGTTGGCTCGAGTTTATTTCAGACTATGACTTGCAACTCATGTATGTTCTTGGTAAGGCCAATTCAGTGTCAGATGCATTGAGTCAACATGCTTCTATTGCCGCTTGTGCACACGTGTCAGCTATTCTTGCAGCCCTGATTAATGACCTCGACTGGATGGACATATCCATCTCACCCGAGGGTCATGAGGGGGTTTTCGGTCCGTTATGGGTAGAGCAGGTGAAGGATTTACAACCATCTGATCCTACACTTCAGCGCATTCGCCGGCAAGTTGAACTTGGGACTCTTCTAGATTTCTCCATCTCTGACGATGTTCTTCGTTTTCGAGGTCAACTCTGCATTCCTGATGTCCCTGAGTTACTTGATAGTATCTGCAGAGAAGCGCATGAGTCCCGCTCATTTGGACATCCGGGCAACACCAAGATGTATCATGACTTGAAGCAGATCGTTTGGTGGCCTGGTATGAAGAATTACGTCGCTCGTTTCATCTCGATGCCTTACATGACAGAAGGTAAAAGCTTAGCGTCAGCGTCCTGGTGGTCTTTTTCAGCCTTTGCCTATCCTTGAATTGAAGTGGGAAGATGTTTCTATGGACTTCATCACTGGATTGCCTCGCACTTCGAGAGGGCATGATGCGATTTGGGTTATTGTGGGCCGCTTGACTAAAGTGGCTCATTTTATTCCATATAAGGAGGGTAATTCCACCGAGAAGATGGCCCGAATCTATGTTTCAGAGATTATTAGACTCCATGGGATTCCTCTGCGAATAATTTCTGATCGTAACTCGAGATTTGTATCGCACTTCTGGAAAGGATTTCAGCCAGCTTTGGGCACTAATCTCAATCTAAGCACTGCTTACCATCCGACAACTGATGGCCAGACTGATAGAGTTAACCAAATTTTTGAATATATGCTACGTTGTTATATTTTGGACTACAAGGGAGCTTGGGATAAACACCTACCCTTGGTTGAATTCGCCTACAACAACAGCTATCAAGAGAGCCTCAAGATGGCCCCCTTCGAGGCATTGTACGGGCGTCGTTGTAGAACCCGCTCTACTGGTCAGAGCTTGGTGAGAATGTGGTGTTGGGCTCGGAGTTACTTCAGGAAATGGAAGTAGCCACCAAGAAGACTCATCTTCAGCTCAGTCGTGCCATTGAGAGACGGAGAAAATATGAAAATCAGCGTCGTTGTCTATTAGAATTTGTCATGGGTGATCAAGTATTCCTAAAGGTTTCTCCTAATCCTGGGTGAAACGGTTCGGTCACCATCATAAACTCAGCCCGAGGTTCGTAGGATCGTACGCCATCTCAGAACGTATTGGGGGATCTGCCTATCGTCTGGAGCTACCTGCTTCTTTGGACGGTGTCCATGACGTCTTTCATGTTAGTAAGCTTCGGAAATATATCCACGATCTTAATCATGTTCTTGAAGAAGTTCCAGTGATTCTTGAAGCCAATCTGTCTTATCCGATCAAGCCTTCGAAGATCGTCGAATTTCAAGAACGCAAGCTTCGCAAGAGAACCATTCCGATGGTGAAGGTACTTTGGGTGCATGGCAAGTCTGCGGAGTACACTTGTGAACTCGAGTCTGACATGTGCAGCAAGTACCCGCAACTCTTCTCTTGATTCTTGGTACGTCTCTAAGTTTAACTTCCTTGTTATTTCAGTACCTTTCATGGTTAGCGTTCATGCGGTAATCTGCAAACTTCTGTTTGAAGTGTATTTCGTCTGAAACTTTGTTGTTTTAGTTCCATTCAGAGAATCCTCATGCAAATTTCGGGACGAAACTTCCTGAGTAGGGGAGAATGTAACAACCCATAATACAAGAATAATAAAAATAAAAATAATAATAATAATAAATTTTAATATAAACAAAGACCTAAAGGCCTTATAAACCAAGCCCCCCTCCCCCCGGTCCAAACACGCATCCCGCATGAGCTTCCTCCTGATCCAGCTTCCTTCGCTTCGTAAGCCCCGCCTCCATCTACCAAGCGCCTGGCAGCCCTCTCCTCCACCTCTAGTGGCCAGCAAACCCCCCCCCCCTCCAGGTCTGGCGACTCTTCCTCTTGCTTCCCCGTCGTCTCTGACGCTCCCCTTGGCCGGCAACTCCCGCAACAGCTCCTCTTCTTTTGGCTGGCTGCATCCAAGGGAGTGGCCGACATCTTTCTCCCTTCCTTTTTCTCCTTCTCCGGCCAGCGTTGGCAAGGGCATCATTTTCTTCTCCGACAACCCTATTTCTTCCTCGTTCCGGCCAGTGGATTTCATGAGGGACTCCTAGGTTTCGCTCGAAACCCCTCTTCGTGGATTTCGGAGCTCCGATCCGGTCTCCTTGGGTAAGGAATTTCATCAATTTCTTATTTTCAATTTTGCCCTAATTTTGTTACGATAATTATCGCTCTTCGATTGATGCATTTACATCGATCCCTCTTGGGGTTGTCGTGTACCCTTCTAATCTCGATGTTTTGCTTGTTTTTCGGTGCCGCTCTTCGGGTCTAAGTGGTGGAATCACTCCAAGACCTCTCCGAATTAGGGCTTTTCGCATCCAAACGCCGCCAAAATCCTCAATCCCTCGCGGTAGCCTCTTCTCCCCTCACTCTCGAGGGAGGTAATTTCCTAAACCCTCCTCCTTTTGTGTGGAGCGATTATCAAATGCATGTGTTGGCATAAGAAACTTGTTAATTCATTTTGGATTGCATTTTTGATCTCGAACAGGTATAGCTAGAGCTATTAAACTCGCTTGCGCCACTTAGCTGTCACTAGCATTTTCGAAGTCATCTTAAGGCAAGTAGAGACACCTCTCTCGCTTGCAAACAAGAGATCTAATTTAATTCATTTTTTGTTATGAAGTAGCCTCTTATAGACTTGAATCGTCTAATTAATAACTTATTCAAATTATTTATGAATCCCTGAGATTGTTAAATACTTTAGGGAAAACATTGAGAGGAGAGTGTTGGTTTGGTATGACGCGTTGAATCGAGCTCCCGACTAACTGGTAACAGAAACCATTAGTCGACCATTGCAAGCATCGTTGTTGATAAGCCTTGCGTCAATTCATACACTAGAATCATGTACACCAAATGACAACACCTTCACCCTTCAATGTATCCGCTTATGGTATTGCAGCTAGGCTAAACTCCAAAGTTGACCATTAAATTAAAAGAATCTTGTTTGACATGGTTACTTGTCTGGTAGTAGGTTGTTATGTGTAAAACTGGTTCACTGAGCTCTTGTTTCCTCTGCTTACTTTTGTGCAAGTTATTAACTTGAATCTTTATGTGTTTTCATGTTCTGAGACATTTTCCTTCTATTTGGATTTGCCTTAGGTTTCGTAACTGCGCCGCCCGGTTCCTGAGTTTTCTTCTGTCAGCTACAGCTTTGCTTTGAGGTTTCTTTTTGTTTAATATATCAGCAGGTTCTATGTATTTTGTTTTTGTTACTATTGGATTTTTCTATTCATGTATTAGTTATCGTCAGACATTTTCTCTTGTACCGTGGACAACTATTTAGGGCGAAACATTGTACTAGTTCATTTCACTTATTATATTTCTACCTTTGTGACTAGTTGCCTTCATTTAGTTTCAGTACTTCTTGTGGCTTAGTTTTTATAAAATAAATGAATGCACAATAATTTTTTAACTATTTATGTATGGCTTCCGCACCAATTTAAAATCTTTTAAAACCCTTTTCAAAAATAGCTGATTTAAAAACTAGTTGTAGAATTTCTGGTTCCGCCTTAGCAGGCATGGTTCTTCTCTGCATGCATGTGGCATCACGACCCGCCCAAAGCGCACTCTGATCTTGTTGAGACGGGTTGTGACAGCGTTGTCGCTTGTCATCTTATATTGGAGGCTCTGACAATAGTACTTTTGTGATGATAGCCTAATGGAGGAATCTGGGGAGCACTTCTTTGATAGTGTCTTCGTCATCTTTTACTGTTAATCAATAGTATTTTTCTTTTGTTGGAAAGAGCTAATGGTGGATTTGTTGAAACGCGTAGACATTTTCGTCAGTGCACTTTGCGGTAGAGGGAGATTGGAGGCACCTCGCCTCCTACGATCATGCCATTTTTTTTGCTATAGTAATTTATAATACTCATATCCAGCTTTATGTATTGATGATATGTTCGCAGATGATTTCAAAAGATTATGTGGAGGAATAATCAATCCATTCTACGGAATTGTCCAATTTTAAAGGACTTGTCTCACGTTTACCACTTCAGATTATTGGACCTCACACTTTTTCTCGAGTAATTCCATGTTTGACAGTTTTTCAGCAAGTAATTTTATTGTTTCAATGAAATTTTGTTTTTCACCATAATCAAATTTATATAATAAATTATTAAGCAACTGGTAGTCATAATACTTTAATTTTTGATGTGAATAAAAAATGGGAGTCTGAAAGTGATATAGCTTGAAGACTTTCACCGTATTTGTTGTTGTTATGCTTTGGGTTGTAATCCTTTTATCAGGTGTTTAATACGGTCGTTCGATGCGATTTTTTGTTGTTATCAGAAGTGTCTGACATAGTTGTTTGAGGCGAACTCTTGTTAGAGAGTTGTATCCTTGTTTTTTTCATAGCCTGCATTTGTCAAAAATAATTTAGACAAATTGGGTATGTCGTACATTCAACCAATAGGGTTAATGAGCCTTGTTTGGTTTTAATTAGATAAGTGGTCGATGCGACCAGTGGGTCATATCATATTTGCGATATGGCTACCTTTACCCGTAAATTCCCTAATAGGGGATGAATCTTTAGTTTATCCTTTTCATAAAGTTTTCGTTGAATTTAGTAGTTTGACTTTTAATCAGAGTAGTATCACGGTCATCTATTTTTTTAGTGGCAAAAAGATCATTAATGTGGTTAGTGGTAAAATACGAAGAGTTACTTCGTCTAATCTTTGAGCTCGAAGAAGTCTCTTCATTCTTATTTTGGTATGTAGTGGTAATAAAATTACACGTGGTTATAAAAAATTTTTATGACATTGTTATTTGTCAAACAATTTCTTTAAAAAAACTTGAAGATCTGTATCATTTTGAAAATGATTAAAACTAAGGATTATATGTTGTGTTATTTTTCTAATATCTACTTCATATATTGTTATAGAATCCTTTGGCGTAATAGAGTTAAAAGTTGCAGTATCATTAAGATTATACAATGTTCTCATTGGATTTCAAGAACCTTTAATCTAGTAATCATCAAGATATTTTTAAAGTTTAATGAGAGTAATTGTTTTTGCTATATTTTGATCATGAAAGCTTATACAGTTGTGTGGATGTATATTGACTCCAAAAACCTATCTTTGAGATTCGATTTAGCGCCTCCTAAAAGGTTGTTTAGGGGGGCTGATAATACTTTCATCTCAACAGTCAACTAAAATAGGATTATTTGGTCTGGATCAAAATAATCCAGTTATTTTTAGCTGAATTCATCCTATATGTAGGTAATTTTTATCACGGTATTATTTCTTTAATTTATTTAGTTTTTTTATCTAAAAGTTGAATTGAATTAAAATTTTCTCCTTTTTAAAGTTTTATACTGTCTTGCATACGCTCGAATATATAGATATTATTGTTCAGAAATCTTGATTTTCAATTATTTATTTTATAAATTTCATTTATCAGTAATTGTTGCGGACTAACTCGATGTCACGGTCGGACCGGATTAACTTAAACCGTCTTAGCTCACGGAGCGGTCGAGCGCGCACACAGTCAATGAAGATGAATAGTAGACACAAGTCTTGATGACGTGAAAAAACCCCTTAAACGGGTAAAAAACCACGTGACCGGGTCTGTGTCCGATCAAATTTCACTAGCTTTTGGTGATTACAGTATTCTTTAGTGAATCGGGGCGACAGGCTGCTCCCGTTACAACTTGAGAGGAGAGAGAGACTGTAGTTTCCTGCAGGCAACAGGCTGCGCCGTGGGAGTGACTTAGACGAGGGAACGTGCGGGATGCTTTCTGGCGCGCGCACTCGGGGCGGCGCGCGCTTGCTGACTCCGGATGTCTTCTTCCTTCGGCTTCCTCGAGATCTTGTGCGTCCCTTTGCTGACAACACGTTGGTGGGGTGATTATAGCCGCTTGGTAGCTACTGGTGGCCTCCAGTGGATGATGGTGGCTGATGGTGGTTCACGGCGAGCGGAGGCCGACTTGGTGGAGGAGGCGGGAGAGCTCTCACCTGAGAAAGAAGAAGAAGAGCCCGAGGAGAGAAAAGGTGAGAAATGAGGAACTCCCTGGGGGTCCTTTTATAGCCTCCAGGGGAGGATCATGGTCGGCCCCACCACTAAAGTGGTGGGGTAGTGGGTGGTTACCCAATTGATCGGACGGCGAGGAGAGCCTCCCCTTGATCGGACGGCGGGGAGGCCTCTCATGACGGCGAGCCTCCATAATGGCGGTCCGGGCGGCCGGAGGCGGGAGCGGCCGGGCGGGCGGCTCAAAGCGGTTGCCCGCCAGCGGTCCGGCGCACGGCAAGGGCGGCCGTGACCGGCCACGGCCACAGCCTTGCCGCGGCGAGGCCGGCCATGGCTTGGGAGGCCGCTGCCGGCCATGGCCGGGGCGGCTGTGGCCGGCCATGGCAAGGCCGGTCACGGCCTAGCCGCGGCAGGGCCGGTCACGGCTAGGGAGGCCGCGGTCGGCCATGGCCGGGGCGGCCGTGGCCGGCCACGGCAAGGCCGGGCTGGCTGCGGCTCGGCCTCCCCCAGCTAGGTCGGTCGTTGGCCTTACTGGCGGCTTGCCGCGGCTACCCCAACGGCAGGGCCGGCCGCGGCGGAGGCCAGGTGGGGGCCGGCCGTCGACGGGTGGCTAAGCCGCCCGTCAGCGGCGGTTTCCCCCATGAGGGGAGGGAGCGGGTCCCGCCCCCCATAACTCCCATCATTATGAGAGATTATGGAGGGTGGGGCCCACCCATGATTTTCCTTTGGTGGAGATCATGGGGGGGCTCTTTTTCTCCTATAAATGATGGTGGAACCCATCAATTGCTCCCCAAATCTTTGTTGTTCGGGAGCGAAGTGAGCGTGAGAGGAGAGATTATTTCTCATTCTCTGTTGTAATGGTGATTGCCGGCGAGAAAACCGAGACGGCAGCTGCTGCGACTCGTGGTTCCAAGGTATGACATCACGTGTAGGTTTGGCGACCGCGTGTCGAGGCGTGTGCGAAGACCACGAGTGTCGGCGGGGTGCGCATCTTACCAAGCCGTACGCGCATAAGCAGCGTGTGCGAGGAAGGGCCGCGCACGCCGGCTGCGCACGCGCAGACCGTGCGCGCGCAGGCCGCGGGCACATGCGACCAAGCTACACGCACGACCAAGCTGCGTGCGCAGGTCGGGCGCACGCAGGCTGCACGCGCAGGCCCCGCGCGCATGCCGTGCGTGGGGGCCATCGCGCGCGCGCATGCCGCGCGCGCGGGCCGTCGCGAGCACGCGGGCTGCGCGTGCGCAGGCATGGGTCGCGTGCATTGGCGCGGTTCACGTTGCGCGCTCGTGTACTTCCCTATCGCGCGTATGTTTGCACAAGTGCCCTTTTTTGCATGTCGCGCATGCTTTTGGCGATTGGTCGTGTGGTTTTTCATCTTTGGGCTGACTTTTTTTTATTTCTGTCATGCGCAGGTTTCGAAGCGTTCTTCTTGGCCCGATGCGCCTGCGCTCTTCTTTGATTGGAGATGGCGTTGACATTTGGAGGGCGGAAGTATGGGCTTCCTGCTGATTTGGAAGTGAGGATCCCACGGCCCGAGGAGCGGGTTCAGAATCCTCCCCGCGGCTGGTTGACGATCCTGTGAAGTTTCCCTGAGATCCGGATTCCGCTTTCCACCCTGCGAGGAGGTGATTGAGATTTTGAAGTTCTGTGGAGTGCCTATCTCTCAGTTTGCTCCAACTGGGATTGCCCAAATTATGGGCTTTGTTACCTTCTTCCGCGAGCATGGGAGCCTGCTTTCTTTAGATCAGTTTCGAGATTGGTGCGACGTGCGCTCTGATGGTGGAGAGCGGGTGGAGGTGCGTAGTAACAAGGTTTGGTTGGAGTTCGAAGCTCGTAAAGATCGTCGTCATGGCAACACTTTGTTTGGATATGTGAAGAACTCCTGGGGTCTTCCCGAGGTGTGGAATGCGCTTCCCGACCACTATCGTCGTGTATAAGGGAAGGAGCAGGACTTTCCCCGGTGCTAGGATTCTTTGAGCCTCGCGAGTTGGCCAACCGTCTCTTTAATATCTATGTTTATGTGGAGGAAAAATGACTACTGGGATGTGGTATCTCGGCGGGTACAGTTCAGGTGGTGGCGGCTTCTCAGGGAGGGGCCGTAAGAGGAAAGCGGTGATGGTCCCTGCTGATGACCTTGATGTTGTGGTGGTAGCTTCTAACGATTCAGCCCCAGGGGTGCAGATACCTGCTTCCCCCGTTCCTCAGGTTCCTGCCAGTACAGCGGCTCCGCGGATGTCCTCTTCCTTGAGGGCGATGAGTGATGCGGTAAGGGTGCAACTTCCCTTTTCTTTTTGCTCTCTCTTTCTTTTCTTTTTTGTTGAAAGAGGCTGATTGTGTGTTTTTCTCTTGCAGATAGAGACTCAGGCGCAGATTGCAGTGACCTGGAATAATCATTACGTGAGCTTGAAGGTCGGGTATCTTGCTCTACAGGAGAAGCTTCGGTTGTCGATGAGCTCGCTCGCCTCCTTGAAGGAGGGACATGACCGGGACATTGCGCGGTTCCGTCGGATCGGTTCAGAGCTGAAGTCTGAGCTAGAAGATACGCGTGCGGACTTGGACGTGGAGAATACTCTGGTGGAGAGGACCACCCAGATGCTGAAAGCATGCAAAAGAGGATATATCTAGGCTTAGGGACCCAGCTGCAGGCGGCACAAGAGGAGGTCTCAGGCCTTGAGACTCAGCTTCGGGCGGCGAAGGCACAGGTGGAGATGATGTCCTCTGACGATCATGCATCAGAGCTGAAGGTTGCCAGGGCTTGCAGAGTACTTGGAGTCGCTGGATTACCTGCGAGACCGCAACTTGATTGCGGAGGAGGTTCGTGATGATATTTGGTCCAAGGAGGTAGAACCTCAGATGGACGATATACGCGAGCTAGCGCTCCGTCGCGGCGTTTCGAAGGTCTTTCGCTTTGTTGGCAAGCGCCTTGGGTGTGACACCTCCAGTTTCAGCTTTGCAGATGTTTCCGGGGACGAGCGCTCTGACTCAAATGCCGAGGGAGAGTAGCTGTAGCATTTTTACATGTTGTTGTACGTTTTGTTGTTTTATTGTGCATGTAGCGTCCTGTCTCTAGGCACTGGTTGTACCTGATTTATTTTGAGCTTAGCTTTGTTATGACATTGTTGTCTCTTCATATTTCTTTGGATGTTTGTCCGTGTTTTGTTGGCATTGACTGCGCGGCTTTGACCGGGCATGGGATGCTTAGTTCGCGCGAAGGGTACTCGCGGCTTTGCTTTGCGTGAAGGGTTCTCGCGCCTTTTTTCCAGTACACGGGATACCTGTGTCTTAGCTTGTACGAGGGATACTTGCAGCTCAATTGGCGTGAGGGTTGCTCACGGCTTAGTTTGCGCGAGGGATGCTCGCGGCTTAGTTTGCGCGAGGGATGCTCGCGGCTTAGTTTGCGCGAGGGATACTCGCGGCTTCTTCGTGAGGGGGCAGGCCCCCACGGTGTTGCGCGAGGGTTGCTCGCGGCTTAGGTTGTGCGAGGGATGCTCGCGACTTCTTCGTGAGGGGGCAGGCCCCCACGGTGTTGTGCGAGGGTTGCTTGCGGCATAGGTTGCGCGAGGGATGCTCGCGGCTTCTTCGTGAGGGGGCAGGCCCCCACGGTGTTGCGCGAGGATTGCTCGTGTGGCTTAGGTTGCACGAGGGATGCTCGCGGCTTCTTTGTTAGGGGGGCAGGCCCCCACGGTGTTGACTTGATTAATGCCATGTGTTTGATCTGATTGCGTAACATAGCGTGGAAAAGTCATTTCTTGATTCTCATACTGCCAAGATAAATGAGGAAAGGAACAATATTCCATAAACAAAATGAACGAAGAAAACAACTTAAGGACGGTGGTATTATGCGGGCCCTGACGAACGTAAGTACTCAATCCGACCGTCGGAGAATGTAGATGCTCAATCCGTGCACCGGAGGACGTATGTGCTCAATCCGGGTGCGATCGCGAGGGGTTCAGGACCTAGCGATGGCGTCAGAGAATGTAAGTACTCAATTCGACCGTCGGAAAATGTAGGTGCTCAATCCGGGTGTCGGAGAACGTAGGTGCTCAATCCGGGTGCAATCGCGAGGGGGGCAGGCCCTAGCGATGGTGTCGGAGAGTGTAAGTACTCAATCCGACCGTCGGAGAACGTAGGTGCTCAATCCGGGCACCGGAGGATGTATGTGCTGAATCCGGGTGCGATCGCGAGGGGGCAGGCCCTGGCGATGGCTTCGGAGAATGTAAGTACTCAATCCGACCGTCAGAGAACGTAGGTGCTCAATCCGGGTACCGGAGAACGTAGGTGCTCAATCCGGGTACAATCACGAGGGGGCAGGACCTAGTGATGGCATCGAAGAATGTAAGTACTCAATCTGACCGTCGGAGAACGTAGGTGCTCAATCCGGGTGCCGGAGAACGTAGGTGCTCAATCTGTGTGCAATTGTGAGGGGGCAGGCCCTGGCAATGGCGTCGGAGAGTGTAAGTACTCAATCCGACCGTCGGAGAACGTAGGTGCTCAATCCGAGCACCGGAGAACGTATGTGCTCAATTCGGGTGCCTGAGAATGTAGGTGCTCAATCCGGGTGCAATCGCGAGGGGGGTAGGCCCTAGCGATGACATGACATTTGAGGGGCAAAGTTGCTGAAAAACCTGCTTGTTCGGTTTGTAAGAACAGTTTTATCTTAAAACAAATATGATATTGTACTTGGAAATAAACTTGGATTGCGCGAGCCTGAGCTCGTGAATTTTACTGTTCTAAAGTGACAAAAATAAGATGATGGAAGAAGCAGACGATTAACACCATTAATAAAAGATGAAAATGAGGAGGGATGGATGCGACGCAAATTCCGGGCTTGCATGTGTGCTGTAGAGGGTCATCCTGCGTCGGGGAGAGCGTCCCTCCTAAGTATCATTGTTGGGGGTTCGGCGATGGTTTATATGTTGCCCACCATCTGCCTTCCTCCACTGTTTCCTTGTGTTGGGATCTGTGCTTGTCCTTGCAAAAATCTCCCGAGGAGACCCTAGCGGACAAGACGTTCAATTTCATCTTTTAGGTCGGCACACTCTTCAGTGTTGTGACCCATTGCGCGGTGAAACTCGCAGTATCTTGTCTTGTCAGCCTTGGGGTTTGGTCGCGGTGCTCTTGGTCATTGGAAGGCCAGATCATTCTGAATGAGATACATCACATTAGTGCGGGTGGTATTCAGAGGGGTGTATTCCTGAAGTGGATGTTGCCCCCCATTCCTTGGAAGGTCACGTTGATGGCTATTGCGGCGACGCTCACTCTGACGTCGTTCTTCTTGTCTTGTGAGAGTTGGTTCCTCTTCTTTCTTCCTTTGCTGTCCTCCTCCAAACTATTGTCGGTGCGCTTCAATAGCTTCGTCGGTTGCTATCTGGGCCTCGACCCGATGAACGAGATCTGGATAACTGGGCACAGTCTCCCTCATGAGTGCTGAATAGAAGCCGCTGGGGCGGAGTCCGCCAAGGAAGACGCCTTTGGAAGTTCGGGGTCGACGCCTGGAATTTGACGTGCCTCAGAGCTGAAGTGGCAAAAGAATTCCTTGAGGGACTCTCCTTCATTTTGTCAAATACCTGAAAGGTGAGAGGGATCGCGAATAATTCTCCGATTTGCGATGAATTGGTCAGTAAATTGCCTGGCCAGCTCTGCAAAGTTGGTACTGGTGCCAGCTCTCAGGGAATGGAAACATGTACGGGCTTGTCCTTTGAGTGTTCCTGGGAACCCTTGGTAGAGCAACTGGTCTAGAGCATTGTAAATCCTCATGATGGTGGTGAAGTGGTTGATGTGTTCCAGTGGATCATCGGTCCCGTCAAACGTCTCGATGTTTGTAAGCTTGAATCCACATGGAATGGGATGATCGAGGATTTGCGGCGTCAAGGGGGAGCCTTGGCAGAGCGGTCGGTGAGCCTGAAAGTCTCTTCTTCCAGCCTGGCGGTATTCTTCGGCTATAACTTCCCGAATTTCCTCCTGAGTAAACCTTTTGAGAGGAGGGGGTGAACGTCGTCGGCGAGGTGGTGATGAAGTTGATCTGCTCTTACTCCTCTTTGAGCTGGGTGAGTGGAGTTGGCGGCGTCAGAATAATCCTCAGGCTCTTCTTGGACCCTTTCTGAGTTTGGTTGCAGCGGAGGATTTGCTGGGGCCGGCGGCATCGGGGGAGCAGGAGGTGCTCCCATGTTTCGGAGTAGTGTAAGCATTTCTGTTTGTTGTTCTTCCATTTGGCGGACACGCCCCCTCCAGGGCGGTGACGGGGGCGAAAGATACTTCAGCAGTCAGTGGCACTTCCATTAGTGAGTGGGATCATGCTGGTTCGGGGTTTCCGCCAAGGGCGGAGATTTCAGCAGTACGGGTTCTTCTTTTTGCCATTAAGGCTTAACTCGGCTGGGGCGATGCTTATGATCTTGCACTTTGAAGGATGTTGGGACTCGTGTTCCCACAGACGGCGTCAAACTCTTGCGGACTAACTCGATGCCCCGGTCAGACCGGATTAACTTGAACCGTCTTAGCTCACGGAGCGGTCGAGCGCACACACAGTCAATGAAGATGAATAGTAGACACAAGTCTTGATGATGTGGAAAACCCCTTAAACGGGTAAAAAACCACGTGATCGGGTCTGTGCCGGTTAAATTCCATTAGCTTTTGGTGATTACAGTATGCTTTGGTGAATCGAGGCGACAGGCTGCTCCTATTACAACTTGAGAGGATAGAGATTGTAGTTTCCTGCGGGCAGCAGGCTGTGCCGCGGGAGTGACTTAGACGAGGGAACGTGCGGGATTCTTTCTGGTGAGCGCACTCGGGGCGGCGCGCGCTTGCTGACTCCGGATGTCTTCTTCCTTCGGCTTCCTTGAGATCTTGTGCGTCCCTTTGCTGACAACGCGCTGGTGGGGTGCTTATAGCCGCTTGGTAGCTACTTGTGGCCTCCGGTGGCTGTTGGTGGCAGATGGTGGTTTACGGCGAGTGGAGGCCGACTTGGTGGAGGAGGCGGGAGAGCTCTCACCTGAGAATGAAGAAGAAGAGCCCGAGGAGAGAAAAGGTGAGAAATGAGGAACCCCTGGGGGTCCTTTTATAGCCTCCAGGGGAGGATCATGGCGGGCCCCACCACTAAAGTGGTGGGGTAGTAGGTGATTACCCCTTTGATCGGACGGCGAGGAGAGCCTCCCCTTGATCGGACGGCGGGGAGGCCTCTCATGACGGCGAGCCGCCATAACGGCG
Organism: Platanthera zijinensis; assembly: GCA_039513925.1. NCBI lineage: Eukaryota > Viridiplantae > Streptophyta > Magnoliopsida > Asparagales > Orchidaceae > Platanthera > Platanthera zijinensis. Next base: position 138,643,976 of record CM077091.1, on the reverse strand, counting down.
GCGGCGGGAGCGGCCGGCCGAGCGGCTCATGGCAGTGGCCCGCCTGCGGTCCGGCCGTGTCAAGGGCGGTCGTGACCGGCCACGGCAAGGTCGGTCACAGCCTTGCCGCTGCGAGGTCGGCCGCAGCTAGGGAGGCAGCTGCCGGCCATGGCCGGGGCGGCCGTGGCCGGCCATGGCAAGGCCAGCAACGACCTAGTCGCGGCAGGGCCAGCCACAGCCTTGCCGGTCCGAGGTCCGGCCGCGGCTAGGGAGGTCGCGGCCGGCCATGGCCGGTGCGGCCGGGGCCGGCTACGGCAAGGCCGGGCCAGCCGTGGCTCGGCCACCCCTGGCTAGGCCGGCCGTGTCCTTGCTGGCGGCTTGCTGCGGCTGCCCCAACGGCGGGGCCAGGCTGCGGCGGAGGCCGGGGGGGAGGCCGTTGATGGTGGCTAAGCCACCCGTCTGGCGGCGGTTCTCCCGGCGGCGGTTTCCCCTATGAGGGGAGGGAGCGGGTCCCGCACCCATAACTCCCATCATTATGAGAGATTATGGGGGGTGGGGCCCACCCATGATTTTCCTTTGGTGGAGATCATGGCGGGGCTCTTTTTCTCCTATAAATGAATGGTGGAACCCATCAGTAATATTTTAATTAATCACTCTTTAAACTATATATCAAATCAAGAGATAGGGTTTTCCCAACAGACTCTCTACTAGATTCAAAATTGTGTTACTTGTGCCTTCGGACAATGTTGATTCAAAAAAAATTTTCACTCTAAGGTTAAAGACTTGTAAACATGTGTTTTATAATATCACATTGATTTCATTGGAGCAAGTTAGAGAGATTGAGAAAGAGAACCATCTATTTGTTTTGTTCTCAATATCTATCAGATGATCATTTTGAGGTGATTCTTATGTCAATTGATCCTTCTATTACATTATATTCATCCATGAACTCTTCATGATTGGTATGAAATTTTGCAATTTCATTTAAATTTAAGATAAGAGACAATTTTTGATATGCTTCGGTGGGGATTTTTGGCACAATGCACTCTTAAAATACTTCTCATTTGTAATTTGCATCTTAAATTTTAATTTTGGGACTTTGCAAATTTAAAACTTTTTATGCTTGGCACATTGCACCCTATGGACTATTTTTTTAATTTTAAACTTTTTTTAATTATTTAGAAATGAAATTGCATTTTGTTGGGGTCCAACCCCTAAAGACGAGTCATGATGACTTAGAAGAAAAATCAGATCATGTATGTTTTGATAGTTTTACTTTCAAGACTACCTAACCACCTAGAGGGGGGTGAATAGGTACTTTTCCTTGATTTGACTTAAGGCAGAATATAACTACAGTTCTTTGAATAAATCAGATATTTCTAAGCTAACACAGCACAGCAATCACAAACATACACACATCACAGATTGCACACAGATTTATAGTGGTTCCCCAAGGTCTGGGTACATCCACTTTCCCCCTTCACCTATCTAGCAGTATGCTAGAGTCGGCCTAACTTCTTCCTTTAGCTATGAATCCAAAAGGATTCCTACAACTCAGGATAACAAGCCCTACCTCAGCCTTACCACAAGGCCTACAACTCAGAGAAAACCTTCTCCTAGACCTCAGCCTTGCCTCAAGGCCTACAACTCAGAGAATACCTTCTCCTACAACTAAGGCATAAACAGCCCTACCTCAGAGAATAAATCTCCTACACTCAGCCTTTATAAAATAGGCTTACAACTCAGATCTATGAATAGATCCTACAGAATTTGATAAAGAATTTTGTAATCTCTTACCCCTGTTGAGAGAGAAGGAATAAGAACTTTCTTGATCAGCTTCTTGAAGAGGCTGATGACTGAAATCAACTTGATCTTAGCTTTCTTCAAAGCTTCTTGAATCTAAACTTAGTTGAGTTGATTTCCTTTTAATAAAACTGACTGGCAGCTTCCTTCTTAGACTTCAGAAATAGATCTGAATCTTATTGACAGATTGGTTCAGTATCTGCTTCTTGAGAAACCTGTGATAGCTTCCTTCTTGTCTTCAAATGGCTGGATCTCTCTCTATCCAAAACCCTTGATGATACTTCTGAATTCTGATTGAATTCAACTTAGACAGAATCTGAATAGAAAACTACTTCAGATCATCTTCTTAGATCTTCTCACGAAGATCTTCTTCTTTGTTACTTGTACTTTCTTGATCAGAGATTAATGGTGACAATACTTCTTCTCTATGTTGTCTCTTGTATATTTCTTCTTCTGAATCCATCTATTTATAGACTTCATCCATGGTAACCGGCTGATCCGGTTTATAACTAACTTCTGACAAGTATGACAGCTTCAGTAAACCTGTCATAACCCACAGCTGTCAAGTCTTCAAACAGTTCTTGAGACCTTTGACTCTGTCAGCAAAGCATCGAGTCTGTCTGCCATAAAGTGTCGTGACCATCTGTAAATATGTGTCGACACAAGTGACTTAAGTGTCGACATAACCTTTGGTGATGTCGACAAAGCTGCTTTGATGTCGACACAGCTTCTTGACTCTGCATCTTGAGAATGTGTCGACACTGAATATTTGTGTCGACACAAATACTTCACCATTCATCAGCAATCAACTTGGTCTAGACTCAGCTGTGTGTCGACACAAGTCCTATGTGTCGATACAGTTATTGTAGACACAGAATTTGTGTGTCGACACTGCCTCTATGTGTCGACACAATTGATGTCGACTCTGCTTCTGTGTGTCGACACAGTCTCCCAGTGTCGACACAGTTGATGTTGACTATAATCTTCTGTGTGTCGAAACTTCCTCCCGGTGTCGACACAAATTCACTGAGGTGTCGACACGGCCATTTCCAAGTGTCGACACAATCTTACTGGAGTGTCGACACTGCTTTCCTCAGGTGTCGACATATGGACTTAGAATATTTTTCCTGCATTCTAGCACATTCTTAACCTGCACATATAAACTCAAACTAAAATCAAATATACATTGATGTATATCATTGAGCTAAGTGAGGCTTCTCCAAATCAGGTACATATTTTCCAATGTACCCAACATGTTTTTTGTTAAATATTGACTTGAAGGCTCAAACATATCGACTTAAAGGTGGCCTTGTCGACTAGAAGCCTTGAAGCGATCGACTTGAATACCAGAGGAATGTTGACTAGAGCTACTCAATTAGACGGGTGCAGCGTGTTGATTAGAAGCTGGGGGCATGTCGACTGGAAGTTATTCATGTCGACGAGAAGACTCGATTCATATTGACGAGAAGGGTTGAAGTCTTGTTGACGAGACATGCTAAAGTATATTGGCAAGACTCTGTCCATATCAACTAGACAGTCTCCATATCGGGAAGATGCATAAGTCAACGAGACCGGTTCAGAGCTGAATTTTGTGTTGTTCTGATTGTTTAATCTCGTGATTTCTAGGTCATTGGATCTTGTTTATCTCACTTAATGATTGTCAATGTTTAGTCTAAGTGAGGCCAATCCATATTACGAGGGAGATGTATTTAAACCCTAATGACAATCTCGATTAAAATATGTCAAGTGTGACACTAAAATAATTGTTTGTGTTCGTTGTCGCCGATCGCCATAGGTATTCTTTCGGAGGAAGAACAAGAGTTTTCTTACCATTGATGTGTTCATGTCTTCTGCCTTGGAGAAGTTCCTTCTTTGTCTTCATTGCAATGAGTGCTTGAAGAGAAGTGATTGAGGTACTCTCTCATTCGAAAAGTTTTTTCATGTGTTGGTGAGAAGGGGATTTGGTCTGTCAAATCTAGGGGGTTCTAGGTTATATAAACTTAGATTGAATTTTTGTAATCTTATTTGTTGATAACGGATTCCATGTCCTGCCCCGTTGTTTTGCAATCAGAAATTTTGAGAGGTTTTTCCACGTAATTTCTGGTGTTCTCTGGCAGTTGTGATTTTATTTGTTATATTATGAAAGTGAAGGGATAGATGCTACTCTAGAGGGGGGGTGAATAGAGTTATCAAATTTTGCACAAGACAAAACTTAATGGTCTACCCAACTCCCTTGGAGTGAAGTGCGGAATGAAAGATTATAGATATAGATTTAACCCTAGAGCCTAACACAAGTGATGTGCACAAACTCAAGCTAACTGTAATTATAGTTAAGGCTTGGAAAACCTAATTAGCAACTAGCAACCTAGTTATATCTAATCACAGCCACAATACAGGAATTAAACAATGGAATCCAGACGACACAAGGAAATTTATAGTGGTTCCCCAAACAACTTGGGTACGTCCACTCTTCTACCCACACGGTAGGAATCCACTCAGGTTTTTGATCAGGTGCCCTGCCACCAACAGGATCTGCTTCAGGTAGATCCAGAAACCCTTTAGACTTTTGATCAGGTGTCTAAAAACCAAGCACAGGTTTTTGATCAGGTGCCCTGCCACCAAGGGATACTTTTGAAGGGAGTAATAACCCTGTACAGGAGGGGGAAGAAGGTTAAGATGTCTTCTATATTTTACAATAGATTAGAGAAGCACAAAAACTTGCACTGAGCTAGAAAGCTCTAAAGAATCAAGGCTCCCCCTGGCTCAAAGATGTCCAGGTGAAGTCTTGCTTCAGTGCAGAAAAACTCTTCAGAAAGTTCTGAAGGAAAAGCTACAGGAAGAAAGTAAATAACAAAATCAAAGATCTTCAAGCAGCTATCTTCTTCTTCTTCTTCTGAGGAACTCTGAGTTTGAACTTCCTGAAAGCAGAACTCAGGTTGAAGAAGAGTCGAAGATCTTAACACTTCTCAGTTAGATGGAAATTGCTGAGAGTAGAAAGCTTGAACTTGATGAAGGCTTGAAAGCTTAAGTGAACAACTGGTTAGCTATTAGCTTTTTCAACTAGCTTTAATCCTTCTTCAAAGGGTCCTTTATATAGCAGCAACAAGCAACGGCTCTCTTCAGTTTTGAATTACTTGTCTTCTTCTGAGACTTGAGACCTGGGCTGCAAATAACACACAGCAAAACAAACTCTGCAGCAGGCTATACTATAAAAGGAATGAACCTCTTTCTAAGAAGCTGCAGGCCCAAATCAAATAACAGAAGGACTAAATAAAGTCACATCAAAGAAATACTCTTTATAGCAAAGAGAAGACTTTTCAGTCTAACGGCTATAAAGGGCTGTCAGCAGATAAAGTAATATACAAAGACAGCTAATAAGACAAACAACTTTATCTAAACAGATTTGACTCAGGCAAAAAGAATAGAGCAGATATTGCCTGGAAATATTATCATAAATCAACTGAAACAACTTGCCAGAAAATGTATTAATTAATTAAATATAATAAATAAATACAAAATATAAAGGCAGGCAGAAAGCGTCGAACGACCTTCGGAGATCGTCGACCGACGCACGGAGATCGTCGAACTATCGGGCAGATAGTCGAACGATCCAGATAGTCGACCTATCGAAGAAGATAGTCGAACTACCTCGGCAGATAGTCGATCTATCAGAACAGATAGTCGAACTATCAGATAGTCGATCTATCAGGACAGATAGTCGAACTATCAAGCGCAAACAAATAGTCGACCTATCAAGCAGATAGTCGACCTACCTCAGAAAACAGATAGTCGACCTATCAACAGATAGTCGAACTATCAAAACAGACCAGATAGTCGATCTATCAAAAGATAGTCGAACTATCAGATAGTTGAACTATCAGGACAGATAGTCGAACTATCAAAGACGACAGATAGTCGACCTATCAACAAATAGTCGACCTATCAAAGCGGAACAGATAGTCGACCTATCAACAGATAGTCGAACTATCAGATAGTCGATCTATCAGAACAGATAGTCGAACTATCACGCCAAGCAGATAGTCGACCTATCAACAGATAGTTGACCTATCAACGCAGACAGAGCGTCGACCAACTGATAGACGATCGTCGATCAGCCGATAGACGATAGTCGAGCGGCGTTCGACTATAGTCGAACGAAAAACTACTTAACCAAATTCTCAATCTGGAAAAGTGAGGACTCTACAGCTAGACTACTAACCATTGACCATAGATAATTCTTGGGTCAAGGAGCACAAAGGAGAGGACTAAACTCAAATCAAACTAGGGTACCAACACATTATTATCTGCTTGTTTGTCCAGAATTATGAGTGAGTCAATTTCCATTAAATGGTATTAGATGGAGGTTCGTCTTGGACTATATGGATATTCGGAGAAGATGGAGCCGGCAACAAGGATGCTTATCATGAATGATAAGAATTTGAGTATTTGGAAGCCTTATATGTAGGATCTATTGTATTTAAAGGATCTCCATGCTCCTTTATCAGGGAGGTCGGCTTCCGTGGCAGATGATGCAGAGTGGAAGAATGTAGATCAGAAGGTAGTTGGGTTTATCTGGCAGTGGATTGATGATTCTGTCTTTCATCATGTGTCCACTGAGACATCAGCGTAAGCTTTGAGGAAGAAGTTAAAGTGTTGTACGAGAGGAAGACAATGGGTAACAAGGCTTCCTGACCAAAAAGTTTGTTAGTTTGAAATACAAGGAGAGTTCTTAGATGATTGAGCATATGAACCTTTCCCAAGGCATTGTCAATTCGTTAAAACAATGAAGATCAATTTGGAGGATGAGCTATATGCATTGATGATCCTTAGTTTCTTACTAGAGAGTTGTGAGACTCGTGTGGTGTCGCTAAGCAATTTAGCACCAGATGACACTGTAATAATGAAGATGGTGATGACCTGTATTCTAAACAAAGAACTAAGGAGGAAGGACTCTGAACCTATACATCTGATGACCTACTCATGGAGAGTAGGGACAAGCCAATAAAGAAGGAGGCAAGCGAAGAATCAACTTCAGAAGTAAGTACAAGCCCAAGAAGTATTGAATGCTTCTACTGCAAGAAGGAACGCCACTTCAAGATGTACTGTTACAAGTTGCAGAGAGATCATAAGGGGAAGATGAATGAGATGGGAGAATCAAGAGAGAGTACATGTGCGGAAATGAGTTACTATACTTATATTGTAGTGGGTCACCGTGCCAAGAGTGTATAGACACGGACTGGCTAGTAGATGGTGGTGCATCCTACCATTACACACCTCATAGAGATTACTTTTATTCTTATGCTACGGGAGATCGGATGGAGAATGGTGGTGTGACAAAGATTTTTTGCATTGAACATGTTCATCTCAATACTGATATGGGGAAGGTTATCCACAAGGATGTCATGCATATCCCTTATTTGAAGATGAATCTTATCTCTATTGGCAAGCTTGATGATGGTGGTTTACAAGAATTAAAGACGGTGGTTTCTAGAGGCTGGTGAAGGGTTCCTTGGTGGTGGCCTAGGGCAAGAAGTGTTGCGGTTTGTACTGAAAAAGATTACGATTTGCAGTCCAGTGTGAATTAAGTCCGAGGATAACTCTATGAAGTTATGGTATCGTAGACATGACCATATCAGTTAGATTAATATCAAGATCCTGGTGAAGAACAAAATTCTACCACAACTGTCAGGGGAGTTACATAACAGGTACGTTTATTGCTTGGCTGAACAAGCAAAAAAGAGTATCCTTTGTGGAGTCTGAATAAAAGAGGAAGAGCTTGCTGAACCTGATACACACAAATGCTTGTGGTCCTATAAATCTCAAGTTAGTGGGCAAAGCTAGTTACTTTGTCACATTCATTGACAACCACTCGAGGAAGGTATGAGCTTACTTTCTGAAGCAGAAGAGTAAAGTCTTGAAAATGTTCATAGAATTTAGGGCAAAGGTGGATAGGATGACTAGGAAGGTGATCAAGTGAGTAAGATTAGATAATAAGAGAGAATATACTGGATTGTTTGAAGCCTACTGTAGGGAGCATGTCATCATACATGAAAAGACAATTCCAAGGATACCACAACAAAATAGGTTGGCAGAGTGGATGAATAGGACGATTGTGGAGAATATCATGTGCATGATCTCACGGGATAGAATTTGTAAGTAGTTCTATGCAGAGGAAGTGCAAACTACTGTGAATCTGATCAACTTATCGCCTCTACACCTTTGGATGGAGATATTCTAGAGCGGTTTGGTCTGGGAAGAAGATGTCTTATAAACATGTGAGGGTGTTTAACTGTCCATATCTCCAAGAAGGAGACATTGAAGCTTGATGAGAAGTCCCGAGAGTGAATCTTATTGAGATTCTCACATGAAAAGTTTGGTTAATTATAGACTCTGAGATTTGGAGAGGAAGAAGAACATTAAAAGCAAAGATGTGATCTTTGTGGGAAGATCAGGTTATTGGTGATTAGAAGACCACTGAGCCATAAAATCTACTAGCTGTGGAAAGTTCTAACAAAGATATTGAGCCAAAGAATACTTGTGCTGATGAAGAGCGTGTTGAGGTGGAAGCTATGCAGATTCTAGATCGGGAAGAAATACTGAATGAAGTGGAAGATTTTCATGTTGATGTTTCATCGGTTGTGGAGGTGCCTCTGAGGAGATCTAACAAAGCATGAAGGTCAAGCACTAGGTATCCACTGCAAGAGGACATCTTGATTACTAATGGTGGTGATCTTAAGTCATTTGAATAGGCTCAGAGGGCAGAAGATAAGAAGTCTTGGGTAGTAGTTATGGAGGAGTTAGACTCGCTTTAAAATAATGATACCTATAAGTTGTTCTGGATATCGAGGGGGGGAGGCCTTGAAGAACAAGTGTGTATTCAAGTTGAAAACTGATGAAAACCTATCCTGACCTAGGCATAAGGCAAGGCTAGTAGTTAAAGGATACAGTTAGAAGCATAGTGTGGATTTTGACGAGATACTTTATCTATGGTGAAAATGTCTTCTATCAAACTGGCACTAGGATTGTCTACCTCTAAGAATCTCAAGGTTGAGTGGATGGATATCAAGACGACAATCCTGAATGGATATTTAGAGAAGGAACTATACATGGAGCAACCAAAAGGATTTGAAGTCAAGGGGAATGAGCATTTGGTCGTTCGACTCAAGAAGAGTCTATATGGGTTTAAGCAGGTACCCAGACAGTGGTCTAAGAAATTTGTCTACTTCATACCGCAGAATAAATTCTAGAGGACCATGGTTGATCATTGTGTCTATGTGAAGAGAACTGAAAAGACCCTTACCATTTTGTTTGTGGATGACACGCTAATTGTCGATGATGACAGGGTCATCATTAAAGAGCTGAAGAAAGAGCTAATTAATCCCTTTGAGATGAAGGACTTGAGACCAACAAAAAAGTTCCTTAGGGTGAAGATTACATAGGAAAGGAGTGCAGGTCTGTTATGGCTATCTCAGGGAGAGTACATGGAAAAGGTGATGAAACAGTTTATGATGGAGAAGGCCAAGCTGGTAGCTATTGGGTGGATACTTCGAGAAATCAAGATCTCAGTGCCCTTCAGCTGAGAGGAAAGTGGTGGAGATGATCTGGATCACCTATATAACTATAGTGGGGATTTTGTTGTATGATATGGTTTGCACTGGGCCATACATAACTTATGCAGCGGGGATAGCAGATATTTAGAAAATTCAGGGAAGATCTATTGAGATGCAATGAAGTGGATACTATGATACCTCAGAGGTATCACATGCCTTTGTTTGTAGTTTGATGGAGGGTCACCGATACTAGTTTGGTACTCTGACGCAGATATGTTAGGAGATGTTGACTCCTGAAGGTCTACGTCTGGGTTTGATATCACATTTATAGGCAAAGCTATGTCGTGGTAGTTGAGGATGTAGAAGTGCGTGGCACTACCGACGACTGAGACAAATATATAGCTCTAGCGGAGGCGTCAAAGGAAATCTTTTGGATGAAGAAGTTCATGGTTGAACTTGGACTCCAACAAGATGGGTACACTGTGTACAATGATAGTTAGAGCATTATATTTCTGGCCAAGAATCCCGCTTAAGACTCCAAGACGAAGCATATAGATGTCAGTTATCATTGGATATTAGATAGCATCAAGGAAAAGTTACTGAAGGTGGAGAAAGTCCACACAGATGAAAATCCTTCGGACATGATGATAAAAGTCGTGTCGAGGGAGAAACATGAGCTATGCCAGTTGCTGCTCGACATGAAGTCCACCTGAAGAATTCAGATGGAAGGACTCCTCTTTATGGTATGAAGTGAGAGTTTGTTGGAGTTAGAGCTGTCACTTAAAACCGAAAACCGCAAACCGAACCGGAACCGAACCGGAACCGCAAAGAACCGGACCGAACCGTTCGCAAATTATTCGGGTTCTGGTTTGAATTTTGGAACCGTGAACAACATTGGTCCGGGTGTGGTTCTTACATTTTATTATCCGGACCGGAACCGGAACTGCAACATACAAGTCTCAAGCGGTTTCAAGATTTTTAGACCCGATCCGAACCGGACCGAAGTAGAACCAAACCACACCCCGTCTATAATATTTATACTTACTATCACGATTGAGGTAGTTTGAACCCAAACCACAATCACAATAAATGGGGTCGATTTTGGACCGAACAAAACTTCACCGTATAAAAACCGTATGGTATGGTTTGACATTGTTGCAGTTTGGAGTCAATTTTTGCAGTGCATTTTTATTTTTTTACAGTTATATAATATATTTTCAATTTTACTTACATATTTTTTTTGAAATATTTTATTTAAAAATATAGAAGATATACAACTACTATTTATTAGTAATCATGAAAGGCAACTAATTGTAGACGGTTGTTACAGCCTTTCGCAAGCCAACTCGACACGCGTAGGAATATAATTGATATTATCAAGCCTTGAAGCTGTAGCCCGCTTTTAACTTTGATTTTGGTTTTAGATTAGACTGAACCGCATGGAACCGGATCGAACCGATTGTGCCCGGTTTGGTTTTGGTTCTTGTTGAATAGTAACCGGAACCGTTGACACGGCGGTTCCAAAAATTAAGCTGGAACCGGAACCAGAACCGGAACCGGAACCGGAACCGGTCAAACCAAATAAGGGGTTCTAATTTGCGTTACCTTAGTGGTTCGGTTCATGGTTTTAGTAGAACCGAAACCGAACCGGAACCGTGACAGCTCTAGTTGGAGTACTAAAGACAAGTCACGATGACTTAGATGAAAATTCAGATTAGGTATGTTTACTACTTAATATCGTCTTGAAGGCTCAGACATGTCGATTTGAAGGTGGCCTTGTCGACTACAAGCCTTGAAGCTGTCAACTTGAAGATTAGATGAATGTCGACTGTAGCTTGTCAACTAGATGGGTGCAGTGTGTCGATTGGAAGCTAGGGGCATGTCAACTGGAAGTTGTCCATGTCAACAAGAAGATTCAGGTCATATCAACGAGAAGAGCTAAAGCCTTGGCGACGAAACAAACTGAAGCATATCATCGAGATTCTGTGCATATCAACTAGACGGTCTCCATATCGACAAGACGTGTGACCCATGTCGACGAGACCGGTTCAGAGCGGAATTTTGTGCAGTTTTGATTACTTAATCTCTTGATTTTTGGGTCATTTGGATCTTGTTTATCTCATATAATGGTTGTCATTATTTAGTCTAAGTAGAGCCAACCCCTATTTAAAGAAAGATCTGTTTAAGCCCTAATGACAATCTCGATTAAAAATCGTCAAGTGTGAAACAGTAAATCACTATTCGAGTTTGTTGAAGTCGATCGCTAGAGGCGTTCTTCAGGAGAAAGAAGTCAAAGAGCATGAGTTTTCTCACCGCCGATAGTGTTCGTCTTCGCCTTGAAGAAGTTTCTTCTTCGTCTTTGTTGTCGTGAGTGCTTTAAGAGAAGTGGTTGAGGTACTCTCCCTTCTAAAGAGCTTTTGTCGTGTGTTGATGAGGAGGGATTTTGGTCTGTCAAATATGAGGGGGGTTCTAGGTTGGACTAAGGCTCTGTTTGGGACAGCTTATGTTGATGAATAATCTTTATTTAAAATGCAAATACATTTTTATAATTATTTGTTAGTGCAGCTTATAGAAAATTACTTTATTTTAAAATTGATGATAAGTTGATTTTTCAAAATCTACTGTGGGTCCAGCTTATAGCTTCTCATAAGCGATTATCTCTTTAAAAAGTCATTTACGTGATTTTTTTGTCCAAATGTGATTTTTTTATCCGGACGTGATTTTTTCGCTCGGACGCGAATTTCTTGTTCGTGGGAGAATTTCTCACCCGAGCGCGATTTTTTCGACTGGGCCAATTTTTTTAGCAAGGGAGCGGTTTTTCGACTTGGCGCGATTTTTTCGCCTGGGCGCAATTTTTTCGACCGGGCAGGAATTTTTTCGCCCGGGCGCAATCCTTTCTCCCGGGCGCGATCATTTCTCTCGAGCGCGATCTTTTCACCACAGCGCGATTTTTTCACCCGGACTCAATTTTTTATCCATGAGGTTTTTTTTCACCCGGGAGCATTTTTTCGCTCGGGTGCGATATTTTTGGCCCGTGCGAGATTTTTTCGCCCGAGTGCGATTTTTTGGCTCGGGATGATTTTTTCGCAAATGCGTGTTTTTTCGCCCGAACGTAATTTTTTTGGCCCAAGCACAATTTTTTTCGCCCCCGCGCGATTTTTTCACCCGGCCGCGATTTTTTCGCACAGACGTTTTTTACACTCTGAGTGCATTTTTTAGCTCGAGCACATTTTTTTTCGCCCGGGCGCGAATTTTTCACCGGAGCGCGATTTTTTTACCCGAAAGCGATTTTTTCCTGGTCGCGATTTTTTCTTCCAGGCACAGCGGGGAGCAATTTTTTGGCAAGGCGCGATTTTTTCACTCATACGCGCTTTTTTACCCGGACGTGTTTTTTCGCGTAGGCATAATTTTTTCACCGAGCAAAAAAATCGCACCGCGGCAAAAAAATTGTGTTGGGGCGAAGAAATTGCGTCGTGTGAAAAAATCATGTTTGAGAGAAGAAACGCGCCCTTTCAAAGAAAGCGCACAAGGGCGTAAAAATCGCGTCCGTGCAAAAAAAAATGCGCCCGTGTGGAAAAAAACCCGCCCGGGCGAAAAAAATCACCAGCGCGAAAAAACTGCCCAAGCGAAAAAACTGCCCAAGCGAAAAAACCGCGACCGGGCGAAAGAAGCGTTACCAGGCAAAAAAAAGGCTAACGGGCGGAAAAAACGCTACCGGGCGAAAAAAACGTGCCTGGACGAAAAACCGCCCCGGCAAAAAATTTTGCCCGAGCGAAAAAACCGTCCTGGTGAAAAAAATCGAGCTCGGGCAAATAAAATCGCGACAACGCGAACAAAACCCGCCCGGACGAATAAATCGCGCTCGGGCGAAAAAAACGCGTCCAAATGAACGTACCCTTATGAACGAATGAAATTTTAGATAAACACTTATGAACAAACTATCCAAACAGTCGACTACTTATTCATCATTGCTTTTATAAAATCTATATGCAAGTATAAAATTTCAATAAGCGGCATATTCATCATATTAAGCTGTCCTAAACAGAGCCTAAGCAAGATTGATTATTTGTAATCCTATTTTTTGTTAGTGAATTCCGTGCGCTGTCCCGTATTTTTTTCTAAAAAATTTTGAGAAGGTTTTCTACGTAATTTATGATGTTCTATAGTGATTGTGGTTTTATTTGTTGCATTATTATCTTCTTATATGTCCGGAATTGTTTGAAAACTTGACTCCATTTGGCATGGTGATGGGGGTCGTAAACACAAGGGTTAAACTGTCATTCGCTTCCGTTCGTTTGCATCGTTTTCATTTATGGTTTTTGTTTTGCTTCAAAACGAAAAAAATCAAGTGTTTTCGTTTTGGGGCAAAACGAAAACTTATGTTTGTTTGCAAAATGATTTTCAAGTCCGTTTTGAAGCAAAACGAAAACTTATGTTTGTTTCGCTCATTTTTTTCGGTTTGAGCCGGGGTCATCATCCAAACATTGGGGTCATCATCCTTGAATTCATCTGCAGCTTGCAGGATTGCATCGATGTTGGTGGTCCTTCCGAGGGACGGCGGAACCGCTCCGGCGAGCCCTGAAGCACACTGACCTGGTCTCTCGCCAACACTCCTTAGCTGCTCCCTCTCCAGCATCGCCCGCACGAGGCGCTCCCAGTTTTCGTAGACCGTCATATCCGACGAAGTTCGATGGATCAATTGAAGTTAGGGCTTCAGTGAGAGGAGATCGGGAGGATAACGAGAAGAAGGCGGTTGAAATGGAAGAAAGCAAAACGTTGTCAAGACAGAGAAAATAGAAGGAAGGTGGAAAACCTAGGTCCGTCGAAGGAGTTGGTACAGAGGATGGGGGATTGTAGGATTGGCGGCCGCGAAGACAGGATGGAGAAGAAGAACGGGGTTTTAGTGTGGGTTTCACTGTGGGATGGAGAAGAAGGCGGCCGCGGAGGCGGGATGGAGAAGAAGAACAAGATTTCTCGTCGGGGAAGAAGGGAAGAAGATAAGAACCGTCTATTCTCAAAACCGCCAAAAACGGACCTCTTCAGGTCTGTTTTGGGGCCAGGAAAATTTAGAAGAAATGAAAACAGAGTGTTTTCACCTCAAAACCAAACCCGTGAAAAACATAGCCAAACGAATGTTAGGATATTTGTTTTATATGTCCGCGCATGTCAGGACCGACTCGGAACGACCCATTGGGTTTCGTGTCACTAGAGTGTAACGGCTCTGTACAACCTTGTATCCAGCGAGTGGGCTAATAGGAGCCAAACCGGCCGGCTCAAACCGCCCCAGAGCCCCAGGCGAGTTCAGCAAGGCATGTCGAGCCCAACATGCCAAGTACGGGCTCGACAATCGTCGGGCCGAGCTCGAAGTTCGTAGAGCTGAGCCCGGCGGAAAGAAGTCAGTTCATCAGGCGAGCAGATCTGGCCGAGTACGTGCTCTCCCAAAGCCAAGGGGCGGGCGAGTGCCAGCACGTCCGTCACCCGCGAGCAGAGGCTTCAGAGCCAACTCGCCCTAGGCCCAGGGCGAGGCGAGCCAGGCCGGTGGCGTTGAGAGGCGAGCTCACTCAACGCCTTCTCTCATGGCATTGAGTGGGGCGAGCACCTTCACCACCTTTTACCTCGGCGTGGGGTGAAGCCCTCCCACTCCAGTACTCGCCGCCCTTGCCGAGTGGGCGTTATCTCAGGGCCAACTCGCCCTTCAGCTATGGCGTATTTTTACCATATTACCCCCCTTTTTGACTGTCTATAGTCCTCGAAAACAGTGAAGATTGGATATTTACATACCGTCTTTTCCTATAAATAGGACCCAAGGGGTATCTCAGAAGGACACGCTTTCTTGTGCCCAGTTTTCTAGTGCTTTCTGAGGTACCTTAGCTTCAACACTTGGCTAAGGAGGGGAAGCGCTCTAAGATCTTCTGGGTGTGTGGTGGGACCTCCGTGCTGGAGCCTTGGGTCTGTCCCTGGTCCTTTTTCTTTGTCATTTGGGCTCGTGGGGAGAGAAGTAAGTGTGCGATCACCCCTTCCCCAAGGGTCAAACTCCTCAGGGACCAATTTTTTGGTTTCAACATTTTGGTGCGGTGAGCGTGGAGCGTGGTTAGCACAGAAAATCTTCCGCAAGTCCGATGGCAAGAGATTAAGGGCAAGTTTCAGGCAGGGCGAGCTCGCCACCCCCTCCCCCTCCCGCGACGGCAGGGATGTCCGCGGAGCTAAGAGAGGAAGTGCTCGGACTCGTCAGGGTTGCACTCGGCATGCGAGCCGATAGCACGACGCTGGTGGTTCCCGTGGTCGCCGACCCAGCACTGGGCAACGACACGCCCATCAGGCGAGCTGGGAAGGAAGTCGCGAGCGAGGGGGAGCGCGAGCCGAGGGGGCGAGTCCTTTTCCCGGGCTCTGCAGGCAAGTACCACTTCGGCGAGACAGTGGGGAGGGAGTTCCCAACTCGCCCAGCTGAAGGGGGAAGCCCCTTCAGCGAGTTCTTTTCTTCTGCCCCAGTTCCAGAGGGGTTCCGAGAGCCGGAGATGTCCTACTACTCAGGGAAGGGAGATCCAGTCCAGCATGTCCAGTGGTTTGAGGACGTGGTCTCAATCCGACAGATGTCGGATGGCTTCAAGTGCAGGCTCTTCGTCATCACCCTCAGGGAGAAAGCAAGAGAGTGGTTTCATCAGCTTCTGGGCGGCTCCATCTACTACTTCGAGGACCTGTGCAGAGGGTTTATGTTGAGATTCACCACCTCAAAGAAAAGAAAGAGGGAGGCCGAGTCCTTATTCCGTATCAAACAGAGAGCAGGGAAGACCCTGGGAAGTTACTTGGACAGGTTTCAGGAGGAACTGTCCCAGGTACAAGAGATGTCAGGGCACACCATGATGGTGGCCTTCACCCTGGGTCTCCAGCCCGGGTTCTTCGCCATAGAGTTGAAGAGGACGCCTCCAGTGTCTTTTGAGGCGCTCCTTGAGAGGGCGGCGAAGGGAGGCCAACATGGAAACAACACACCCAGAGTTTGTCCATCCCTTCTGGGTACTCTCCAGTGGACAAAAAGGTGGTGAAGGGGTCCATCCATGTCGGTCGCCAATCTATCTCCATCAAATCTCCTTCCTCCAAGGATGGGTGGAAGAGGTCTGTGATGGTGCCCCCCACCCGAGGGCCGTGCTTGGCAAGATGGTCGACCTGTTCATTTTCCTCCCGCGGCACATGTTGAATGGAGAAGGTTTGGAACCCCCCCAATGATTCCCTTGACCTTGGCCAGATACCGTTGCAAGGTAGGCTCCCTTGCTTCGAACTCCCTGATGACCTGGGAGGCTACCACCATGGAGTCAGTGAGGACCTTCACATCATGCACTCCCAGCTCCCTGGCCAGGCACAGCCCTGCGATCACTGCCTCGTACTCGGCCTAATTTTTGGTTAAGGAAAAATGTATTACCACCGTCTGCTCGATCCTGGTCCCTTGGGGGCTCTCCAAGATGACCTCGACCCCAAGGAGTGCTTCCCAGGACGCCCCGTCAACCATCACTTTCCAAGGGACGAGATAAGTGAGTTTTTCCTCTACTACCTCGACCACATAGTCAGCTAGGAAGTCAGTCATCGCTTGTGCCTTGATTGCGAGTCGAGGGACAAAGGAGATGTCGAACTCGCTCAATTCAACCGACCACTTGGCGAGTCTCCCTGAGTGCTCCACCCCCTCGAAGATGTTGCGGAGGGGGTGGTAAGTCACCTCCTTGATGGAGTGTGCCTGGAAGTAGGGCTTGAGTCTCCGGGCCGAGATGATCAGGGCGAAGGCCAATTTTTCTAAGATGGGGTAACAGAGTTCCGCCTTCCTAAGAACCCTACTCACGTAATAGATAGACAGCTGTTTCTTGCCTTCTTGCCTAACCAGGACCGAACTGAGAGCCTCGGCCCCGACCCCTAAATACAGGAACAAGTCCTCTCCTTTCTTGGGCCCTTGGAGGAGAGGGGGTTGGGTGAGTTGTTTTTTCAGTTCCTGGAATGCCTTCTCGCACTCCTCGGACCATTCAAACTTCTTGCCCCCCTTCAAGGCTCTGAAGAAAGGGGAACACTTTTCCCCAGCCTTGGAGAGAAACCTGCTAAGCCCGGCCAGCCTCCCCGTCAGCCATTGGACATCCTTGGCGTTCCGGGGGGCCCCAGCTCCATTATTGCCTTGACTTTATCAAGATTTGGTTCTACTCCCGCGGGAGTGAGCAAATGTCCTAGGAATTTTCCCCTGCTGGCCCCAAAGACACACTTCAGGGGGTTCAACCTCATCTTGTATTTACGCAGGGTGCCGAAGGTCTCCAGATCCCGGATATGAGAGCCGACCTCCCGACTCTTTATCATCAAGTCATCCACGTATAATTCCAGGTTCCTCCCCTTTTGTCCCTGGAATACACGGTCCATCATCTTCTGGTATGTTGCCCCTGCATTTTTCAACCCAAAAGGCATCATCTTGTAACAGTAGCATCCATATCCTGTGATGAATGAGACATCCTTTATGACGGGAGGGTGCATCCTGATCTGATGATAACCTGAAAATGCATCTAAAAAACTCATTACAGAAAAACTGACGACTGAGTCTACCAACGCGTCGATTCTAGGCAAGGGATAACAATCTTTCGGGCATGATTTATTAAGAAGTGAAAAGTATACACACATACCTCCACCGACCGTCCCCTTTTTTTACCATTACAACATTTGAGACCCAGCCGGGGTATTGAATTTCAGAGATGAAGCCATCCTTGAGGAGCTTGGCGACTTCCTCCCTGATTGGTTTGGCCAGCTTGTCCGTGACAGACCTCCTCTTCTTGTTGGATGGGGCGAGCCTCCGGGTCCAGGTTGAGGCGGTGGCAGACGACGTCAGCATCGATCCAGGCATCTCGGTCGCACTCCAGGCGAAGATGTTCACATTCTTCTGGATTGTCGAAGTTGGTGACCGGGCGGTCTGGCGGTCTGTCTTGGTGGTTTGGAGACCGCGCGGTCTGGCGGTTTCCCTTCAGCAGTTTGATTGCTGTGCTTGTTGCTGTGCGGTTGCCGAGCGGTCTGGCGGTCTCCCCTGGCGGTCTCTCTCTCTCTCTGGTGGTAGCCGTGCGGTTAGCCCTTCTGTCTAACCGCGCAGCTTGTGCGGTTTGTTCTGTATAGTCCGCTTAGTCCTGTATTTTTTAGTCCCACATCTCTTATTTGTATTCTCTCATATCTCCTTCATTCTATATAAGGGAGGGCATACCTTTGTAATATAGACCTTTTTCTAATAATAAAATTTCAGTTATACCATTTCCGGCTTGTTTTAGTTCGCTTCTTACATGGTATCAGAGGCATCGATCCTTTCCTCCTGATTCTGTTAGCTCTCTCTGTCCCCGCGACTTGCTTCTCCAGCTTGCACCCTGTCCGAGCAGTCTCCTTCTTTCCTTGTCGTTTCCCTCTGTGTGCGCGACCTATTGTCTTGTTCGTTGCGATCTGTCGCCTTGTTCGCCGCGACCTATCGCTGTGTGCCTTGCCTTCTCTTGTGCTTCTGCTCGAGCGGACTGTCTGCTTGCCGCTCGACTTCTTCCCCTCTGCCTGATATTGCGGCTTGGTCGTGGTTTTTCTGGCCGCTGGTGTTTGACATCCTGACCGCTGCAGTTTTTCTTCTGCCTATCCGCGCGGCTTGTTTCCTAACCGCGCGGCTTCCTGCTGTTTGCTCTTATGGCTCTTTCTGATGCTTCCACTACCACCACTCCTGCCGCCACCCCTGTTGCCAATCCGGCTCCGCCTCTACCTCCTACTTCTTCCGGGAACCTTGGCACCGTTTCCAAGCTTGTCGGCTCCAACTACCCGGATTGGAGCGTCTCCTTCACTTTTCTCCTTCGCTCGCAACGCAAATGCCATCATCTCGTTGATGACCCCCCTCCCACCACTTCACCTCTCTTTGATGACTGGGATGCGAGTGACGCACTTGTGCGTACTTGGCTCGCTAACAGTCTATCTGATGAGTGCCTTCCCGTCATCCGTCATGATGAGACGGTGAAGGCCGCTTGGCTTCATCTTGCTGCTCTATACTCCAAAGGGGCTCAGACGTCCCGCATCTATACGTTGTATGCGGACCTCTTTGCCCGGCCTACCTTGTCTCATGCTGCTGCCTACCAACAAGTTCAAGCTCTTGGGGCTGAGATTCTTCAGAATCGCCCCTTTTCTGCGGATCTGGCTCAACAACACAAGCACTTCTAGGAGCTTCTAGTTGTGTGTTATCTGCTACGTCTTCCTGACACTTATGACATGATCCACCAACAAATTCTGGGTGAGGCGGAATCTCCTACTTTAGATGCCACCGCTGCTCGCATCGTCGCTGTCACCTCTCTCCTTTCAGTGCACCCGCTTCTGCCCGCTCCTTCTCCACCGGATAACTATGCTCATCAAACTCAGCGGAGTGGCTCTGGTAGTCGCAGTCATCAATCTGGCGGACGTCCTTCTTCCTGCTACCTCTGCTCTCACTGCGGCCGCACCGGACATACTTCTGACCGCTGCTGGATGAAGCATCCCCATCTTCGCCCCTTGGGTGACTCTTCCGCCTCCTCTTCCAAGCCGTCTGCTTCCGTGGTCACATCATCAGGTAGTGCCCATGTGGTCACTCAAGGTAAATGGCTTATCGACTCCGGAGCAACTAATCATATGACGGGCAATCCTCAATGCTTCTCTCTCCTCGAACAGCATGATCGGTTGCCCCCGGTCCTCATTGCAGACGGTTTTCCCTCCCCGGTTCATGGATCGGGAGTAGTTCATGTTACTCCGTCCCTTCGGCTAGAGGACACTCTCTATGTGCCCAAGTTTCCGTGCAATCTATTGTCAGTTACTTCTTTGTGCAAACAGCTTCAATGTTCTGTAACGTTTACTCCATCTTCTTGTTCTTTTCAGGATCCGAGCTCCCAGCGGACGATTGCTACTGGGACTGAGAGCGGCGGCCTCTACTTCCTCGACAACGTTTCTGCTTTGTCCGTCTTCTCTTCTTCTTGTACGGATCTTCTCCAGTGGCATCTCCGTCTCGGTCTTCCTCCACCACGGCTTCTACATCAGCTTCTACCCCACCTCCCTCCCTCAAATACTCCTCTCAACTGCGAAGCCTGTCAACTTGGCAAGCATCATCATTCCTCCTTCCCGCCGAAGCAAGGTCGGGGATCTATTCGTCCGTTTGATCTAGTCCACTCCGATATCTGGGGGCCTGCTCCTACCCTTACTGTTGGTCGGGATAGTTCTTATTTTGTAACCTTTATCGATGACTTTTCTAGATGTACTTGGGGGTATCTCTTACGAGATTGCTCTGAACTTTTTAATGTATGGACCTCTTTTTATCATTTAATCAAAAATCAGTTTGGTGTTGGTATTAAAACTTTTCGCTCTGATAATGCAAAAGAGTACTTAAGTCATGCTTTTACCTCCTTCTGTGTGCAACATGGCGTTATTCATCAGACAAGCTGTGTCTATACCTCCCAACAAAATGGGGTGGCGGAACGCAAAAACCGTCACCTCCTTGATGTCGCTCGCACATTGATGGCTCAAATGCATGTCCCTCGCTCATATTGGGGTTATGTTGTTCTTCTTGCCTGCTATCTCATCAATCGTCTTCCCTCCTCCGTTCTCAACGGAAAAACCCCTTTTTCCATCCTTTATCCCGGCAAGGAGCTTTTTCCTCTCTCTCTCCGAATCTTTGGGTGCATTGCTTTTGTGCATGCCCCATCTGCCACTCGTGATAAGCTCTCCCCTCGCTCCACCAAATGTGTCTTTCTGGGGTACTCCGCCACTCAGAAAGGCTACTACTACTTTGACCCTGTTCTTCGTAAGCAGTTCGTCTCCACTGACGTTACCTTCTTCGAGAATGCCTCCTACTTCTCGGATGACTCCTCGTCTCTTCCCCCCACCTCTGATTCTCCTGTTATTCCGTTCGTTCCCTCATCTCCTACTGCGATATCCACCCCTCCTCCATCTCCGCCCACTCCTCTCCCTCCGCCTCTCTCTCCGCCTCCATCTCCCTCATCTCCGCTGTCGTCGCTCTCTCCTCCCGGGCCAGCTCTCTCTGCCACGGATGCTCTGGATACCGAAGAGCCCGCCGACCTGGATCTTCCTGTCGCTCTTCGCAAAGGGGTGCGGACGTGTACCCTACACCCCCTTGCTGATGTTGTTTCATATGATCGTCTTACCTCTTCTCGCAGGGCCTTTGCGCTGGCTATCTCTGCCACTACCACACCTCGTTCCTACCAGGAGGCCCTTGTTATTCCTCACTGGAAGATGGCCATGGATGAGGAAATAGCGACCCTAACAGAGCGGGGTACCTGGACTCTTGTCCCTCCTCCCTTTGATATAGATGTTGTTGGCTGTCGCTGGGTCTTTGTGGTCAAGTTTGGCCCAGATGGCACTGTGGACCGTTATAAAGCTCGTCTGGTGGCTAAGGGCTTTACTCAGACCTATAGGGTTGATTACTTTGACACCTTCTCTCCCGTGGCTCGTCTCAGCACTATACGGATCCTTCTCTCTGTGGCGATCAACAAAGACTGGCCACTTTCCCAGCTGGATATCAAGAATGCCTTCCTTTATGGTGATCTTCAGGAGGTCGTCTACATGGAGCAATCTCCTGGGTATGTTGCTCAGGGGGAGACACGAGTATGCCGGCTACAGAAGGCAATCTATGGCCTCAAGCAGAGCCCTCGAGCTTGGTTTGACAAGTTCAGCGGCATCGTGGCGGCCGTTGGTTTTGCTCGCAGCTCTGCTGATCACTCTCTATTTATTCGCAAAACCTCTTCGGGACTGGTGGTTCTTGCAGTATATGTTGATGATATTTTTCTCACTGGCGATGACCAGGAAGGGGTAGCCTTGACAAAGCGGCATCTTCGCCAACATCTGGTCACGAAAGATATGGGTTCACCGAAGTACTTTTTGGGGATCGAAATCTCTCGGAAGCCCAACTCTTTAATCATCTCTCAGCATAAGTATGCCCTTGATATTTTAAAAGAAGCAGGATTGACTGGGGCCAAACCTGCCCGATGTCCCATGGCTATTGGAGAAGACAAAACCTGGACAGATTATTCGCCTCTTCTTTCAGATGCTTCGCGGTACAGGCGTCTGGTTGGTAAGCTCATATACCTCACCGTGACTAGGCCCGACATTTCCTATGCTGTGGGCAAGGTGAGTCAATTCATGCAAGCTCCCAGAGAGTGTCATCTATAGTCCGCCTTGCGGATCTTGGAGTACGTCAAAGCAGCCCCAGGGAAAGGATTGCTCTTTCAGAAGAATGATCATCTGAGAGTTGAAGCATACTCAGATGCGAGTTACGCTGATGACAAAGGGGACCGCAAGTCTACCTCCGGTTTCTATACTTTTGTTGGGCGCAATCTGGTGAGCTGGAATAGCAAGAAGCAGTCTGTTGTTTCCAGGTCCAGTGCTGAAGCAGAGTATCGGAGTATGGCGTCGACCACTTGTAAGCTAAAATGGCTACGGGCTCTAATGCTGGATTTAGGAGAGGTCTACAACCATCCTCTACCTATGTTCTGTGATAACAAGGCTGCCATATACATCTCCAAAAATCCGGTCTTCCATGAAAGAACCAAGCACATTGAGGTTGACTGTCATTTCATTCGTGAAGAAATCGTAAAGGAACAAATTTGCACTCCCTTTGTCACTTCTGATAAAGAGCTGACTGACATCTTCACCAAGCCAGTTTCCGCCTCGTTTCATCATATTTGTGACAAGCTGGGCATGATCGATATATATGCTCCAGCTTGAGGGGGAGTGTTGAAGTTGGTGATCGGGCGGTCTGGCGGTCTGTCTTGGTGGTTTGGAGACCGCGCGGTCTGGCGGTTTCCCTTCAGCGGTTTGATTGTTGTGCTGTTGTTGTGCGGTTGCTGAGCGGTCTGGCGGTATCTCTTTCTCTCTGGTGGTAGCCGTGCGGTTAGCCCTTCTGTCTAACCGCGCAGCTTATGCGGTTTGTTCTGTATAGTCCGCTTAGTCCTGTATTTTTTAGTCCCACATCTCTTATTTGTATTCTCTCATCTCCCCTCCATTCTATATAAGGGAGGGCATACCTTTGTAATAGAGACCTTTTTCTAATAATAAAATTTCAGTTATACCATTTCCGGCTTGTTTTAGTTTGCTTCTTACATGGATGCACTCCAGCATCCTGCCTTGATCCTCCGGGGTCAACCCCCCGCTGATGCGGACCTTCTTCACCCTGCCATCCTAGGTGAGAACTTCCATCTCCACCACTTCCTCGGCAGCCTCCAACCGAGACTGCTCCTCCCATTCTGCAATATCCTCCCCTCTTGGGGTAAGGACCTCCCCTCCTTCCACGACCATCACCTCGACCGACTCCTCGGGGAGTACCTCCTCGCGGGCCTCCCCCTCCATCCCTTCTACTTCCCTGATTTCTTCTCCGACCTACTGCTCATCCACCTCTTCCATCCTCCTCCCCATTTCTTCGGCCTCCTCCTGCCAAGAAATGGAATTTACTGCCGTCACGTAACATTCTCGAGCCACCTTGGGGTCACCGCGAACTCGGACCTGGATCCCCTCCGCGTTGAACTTAAGGCATTGATGGAAGGAGGAGGGGACGCAGCGGAAGGCGCTGATGAGGGGCCGTCCAAAAATGGCATTGTAGCTGCTGGGGGCCTCTACTATAACGAATCGGAAGTTCCTGGACTGCCCCCTAAGCTGACATGGAGACCCACTCTCCCTTCTACTTCTTTCCTCTCCCCCGAAAAACCGAAGAGAGGCCCATCGGAGGCTTGCACCCTCTTGGCTTCTACCTTCGAGTTCGATGGGGAGCACCGCCTCGCTTCCATGAGACAGTTTGAAGGGTGTCTCCCCTGTGGCAATATTGAACCTTCTTTTTCAGGAGGTTCACGATAACCTTGTTGGCCGCTTCCACCTGCCTGTTGCTTCTTGGGTGATGGACAGAGGCAAACCTAAGGTCAATCCCGAGCTCTCCACAAAATTTGATGAACTCGTTGCTGGCGAACTGCGGTCCGTTGTCGGTGACGATGGCTTAGGGCATCCCATGCCTACAGATG
This sequence comes from Platanthera zijinensis, assembly GCA_039513925.1. NCBI lineage: Eukaryota > Viridiplantae > Streptophyta > Magnoliopsida > Asparagales > Orchidaceae > Platanthera > Platanthera zijinensis. Next base: position 138,619,630 of record CM077091.1, on the reverse strand, counting down.
ATTTCCCCCCATACAAAATTTTGGATGATCTGCGAGGTCACCTTGGACAACGCCTTCACCTCCATCCACTTGGAGAAATAGTCAATCATCACCAACAAGAATCTTCTCTTCCCGCTCGCCTGGGGGAAGGGTTTTACCAGATCTATTCCCCAAATTGCGAAAGGTTAGGGGGTCGTGATACTCCTGAGTCGCTGAGCTGGTTGTAGTTGGAGGGGGGCGAACAGTTGGCACTTATGGCATTTTTTGGCAAATTCAAAGGCATCATGTCCCAGGGTAGGCCAGAAGTAGCCCTGCTTGATAATTCTCCCCTCCAGGGTCCGACCTCCCGAGTGACTCCCACACTCCCCGGAGTGGACCTCTTCCAAAATCCTCGACACCTCCCCCTCAGCCACACAACGAGCCAGCAACCCCGAGAGAGTCTTTCAGTAGAGTTGTCCGTCGCGCAAGAGGTAGTATGCGACCGACATGGATGGACCCCTTCACCACCTTTTTGTCCACCCGAGGTCCGTACTCCCAGGGTCGCTGAGGCGGAAGCTGGAAGAGAGGAGTGGAGAGTTTAAAACGAGGAGGAACAGCGGCTCTCCTTGGACCTGGTAGAAGAATTGCGCGACCTATCAGCGGTTCGGCAAGAGGAAGTCAAGCGGAGGATGGCTAAGTATTTTGACAAACTTGTTCGGGTCAAATAGTTTGTGGAAGGTGACCTGGTCCTAAAGAAGGTAGATGCAGCGGGAAGATCGGCTGTCGTGGGCAAGCTCCATCCAAACTGGGAGGGGCCTTACATCGTAAAAGAGGCACTAAGATCGGGGGGGATACCGCCTCCAAAATGTGGAGGGAGAGACCTTGAGCCACACCTGGAGCGGCGATGACCTGAAACGCTTCTATCCCTGAATATTTGTATGTGCCTTAGTTTTTTTCAATATAATTGTTTCATTCATTTGAGCCCTTTTTGCCTGATAATCGTAACGGTGACATGAGATGTTGCGGAACTTTCAAAGCATAATATCATAAACTCTCAAGAAATGTTCTAAGTCTTCTCGCTCTGGGGTTAGGTCTTGATTCTCCCGCTGTCAGGCTCCCTCAAAGCTAGCAGGGCAGGGGTCTTGATGGACATCGTTATGACCCTGGGGCTGAGCCCGGAGGATGTTCCACACCCACCCTAAGGCTCCCATCTAGCTGACTGGCCCTGTGGTAGCACCCGGGAGAGGCAAATGTTCTAAGTCTTCTCGCTCTAGGGTTAGATCTCGATTCTCCCGCTGTCAGGCTGGCAGGGCAGGGGTCTCGATGGACGTTGTTATGACCCTGGGGCTGAGCCCAGAGGATGTTCAACACCCGCCCTCAGGCTCCCATCTAGCTGACTAGCCTGGTGGTAGCACCCGGGAGAGGCAAATGTTCTAAGTCTTCTTGCTCTGGGGTTAGGTCTCGATTCTCCCGCTGTCAGGCTCCCTCCAAGCTGGCAGGGCAGGGGTCTCGATGGACGTCGTTATGACTCTGAGGCTGAGCCTGGAGGATGTTCAACACCCACCCTCAGGCTCCCATCTAGCTGACTGGCCTGGTGGTAGCACCCGGGAGAGGCAAAGGTTCTAAGTCTTCTCGCTCTGGGGTTAGGTCTCGATTCTCCCGCTGTCAGGCTCCCTCCAAGCTGGCAGGGCAGGGGTCTCGATAGACATCGTTATGACCCTAGGGCTGAGCCCGGAGGATGTTCAACACCCGCCCTCAGGATCCCATCTACCTGACTGGCCTGGTGGTAGCACCCGAGAGAGGCAAATGTTCTAAGTCTTCTTGCTCTTGGGTTAGGTCTCGATTCTCCCGCTGTCAGGCTCCCTCCAAGCTGGAAGGGCAGGGGTCTCGATTGACGTCGTTATAACCCTGGGGCTGAGCCTGGAGGATGTTCAACACCCGCCCTCAGGCTCCCATCTAGCTGGCTGGCCTGGTGGTAGCACCCGGGAGAGGCAAATATTATAAGTCTTCTCGCTCTGGGGTTAGGTCTCGATTCTCCCGTTGTCAGGCTCCCTCCAAGCTGGCAGGGAAGGGGTCTTGATGGACATCGTTATGACCCTGGGGCTGAGCCCGGAGGATGTTCAACACCCGCCCTCAGGCTCCATCTAGCTGACTGGCCTGGTGGAAGCACCCGGGAGAGGCAAATGTTCTAAGTCTTCTCGCTTTGGGGTTAGGTCTCGATTCTCCCGCTGTCAGGCTCCCTCCAAGCTGGCAGGGCAGGGGTCTCGATGGAAGTCGTTATGAACCTAACGCTGAGCCCGGAGGATGTTCAACACCCGCCCTCAGGCTCCCATCTAGCTGACTGGCCTGGTGGTAGCACCCGGGAGAGACAAATGTTCTAAGTCTTCTCGCTCTGGGGTTAGGTCTCGATTCTCCCGCTGTCAGGCTCCCTCCAAGCTGGCAGGGCAGGGGTCTCGATGGACGTCGTTATGACCCTAGGGATGAGCCCGGAGGATGTTCAACACCCGCCCTCAGGCTCCCATCTAGCTGACTAGCCTGGTGGTAGCACCCGGGAGAGGAAAATGTTCTAAGTCTTCTCTCTCTGGGGTTAGGTCTCGATTCTCCCGCTGTTAGGCTCCCTCCAAGCTGGCAGGGCAGGGGTCTCGATGGACATCATTATGACCCTAGGGCTGAGCCCGAAGGATGTTCAACACCAGCCCTCAGGCTCCTATCTAGCTTACTGGCCTGTTGGTAGCACCCGGGAGAGGCAAATGTTCCAAGTCTTCTCGCTCTGGGGTTAGGTCTCGATTCTCCCGCTTGTCAGGCTCCCTCCAAGCTGGCAGGGTCGGGGTCTCGATGGACGTTGTTATGACCCAGGGGGTAGACCTGAAAGTTGACACATGGCAAGCATGTACAAGCAAACCCGCCAGTCAGAAAGGAGAGCTCAAGGGGCCCTGTCCCCCTTGGTTTTCTGTTAAGGGGATTTTTGATCCCACCTCTAGTTGAGAGAAGAGTGCACCTCCCAGGTGAGCCCGTTCTCGCAAATGTCTTCTCGGCAAAGGGTACTTTTCGGTATACTAGGCGGGTACCGGCGGCGGCCTGACCCCAGACGCGTTGTGAATTTTCGACAAAGAAGAGCGAGGAGCGACTCGCAGACAAGCGGAGTGTTCGCGAGTTTGGCCGCTGCCGACGCTCAGGGCCCCTCGGAGAGCGCGAATCCTAACTCACGTGCATTCTAGCGCTGAAGGTAAAAAGAAGATAGAAAATTCTTTATCATTATAATTTCAAAAGGGGGGGCTCGCCTCGGCGAGATTACAAAGGGGGGGGGGGGAAGATTACAAGAAGAATGAAGAAAGTGGGGGAGGAGATCCGGTCAGCTCTCGCCCTCCTCCCCCAAAGGATGGTCCTCCTCCTCGTCTCCGAGCAATGACTCCTTGTCCTTCGCCTCATCGAAAAGGGAGCCAAAGCTTTCCTCTTTCCCGCTAGGCGGTGACGGCGGGAATAGACTTGGCAGAAGGTCTCGGACCGCCACTTCCTCGCAGCCCTCTGCCAGGATCCCCGATCCCCTCATAGCGCCCATAAGGCATTAAGCAGACACGATCGAGTTGACTCGCAATCGCTCCATGAACTCCCCCTCACCAAAAACCCGAGGCCGCTTATAGGGAAAAGGGGGCTCGGCGTCGTCCGGGGGGAAAAGGGCTTCCGTCAGCCGACGGACATCGCCTTGGAGACCCCAGTTTTGGTCCTTCAGCACCTCCACCTCGGCCGCCGACCGAGCAGCAAGAGCTCCCTTCTCGGTAACGTGGGTCTCCTGCTCGCGCGAACTGGCCTCCTGATCAGTGAGGCGGACCCGCAGTTGGGCGACCTCGCCCTCCAGCTCACTAGCGCGGGCCTGTAGCACCCTGGCAGACTCGGCATCCTGAAAGACTAAGAGGTCAGATTCTCAATGAAATATTTTTCTAAGCCAAAATGAGAGTTGGTCAATTCTTACCAGCCCGCCCGAGGCTTCGTTGAGCAAGTGCTCGGCGATGCCGAACCGCCGCTCCGCGTCGGCAGCTCTCTCCGTCGCCAGGTCGCGCTCCTGCTTGGCCTTTTGCAGGAGTTGGCTGAGCTGAAAGCCGCGGAGAACCATCATGTGATGGAGTTCAAAGGCCCGCAGATGGGCCTGCAGACCCTCGTGGCCTATCTGCCGAGGAGTCATGTTCTTGTAGGCCTCAGCGCCATCCCGCCCGTACAGGCCGAAACCAAGGGCGAACGCGTGGCCCGTAGGAGGCCGGCAAGCTCCCCAGGAGGGGGCGCGAGTAGAGACGAAAACTCGGTGGGCCCCCTCATCCCAGCTCAGCATCGGCTCACCGGCCGCGTCCTTGCTTCTTCCCCCTTGCCGAAGTGGGGGTGGTCCTTTGGAATTCCAAGATCGCAGGGAGAAACCTCCTCCACAGAGGGAGGGGAGGAGGACCCACGCTTCTTTCCGCGGGGGGATGACGCCTCCTTAAGTGGGCTCGCCGGGGCTTCGTCAGAAAAAACCTCCGGAGAGCTCATGAATCTGACAGGCGATGAGGGTTACTGTGGCTGGCCTCGCGAGATCACCCTCGCCTTTTTTGCTTAGGGGCCGAGGGACGGTGGAGCGAGCTTGGCCCTCCGAGCTCCATCCGCCTCTTGCTGGAAGGCTTGCCTCTCACCTTCTCTTCTCGGCACGCCTCGGCCGCAGCCCGAGCTCGCTCGAGCGGGTCCGAGAATACTCCCGGGTCAGCGAAGGGAGGGTTCTCCGGGACCAGTCGCTCCCCTGTAAAAAAGACTTATTCGAAGAAAGGAATTTTTGACCGACCATGCCGAGCGTGACGAAAAGAATATAGGCGAGACATACCTTCGCCAGGAGGGACGGGCGGCAGGGATCCGAGGCCGCGGCGGAGGAAGGCGACTAAAAAGTCCTTGTAAAGAAAGAACTTGTGAAGCTCGGCATCGTTGTCGGACACGGACGGCGGGCGGTACACCTCCTCGCTTTTTTGCAGGGGTGAGAAGGGAATATTGCCGAGGTCGCCCCGGATGAAGACAATCTTTGACATCCAGTTGTGTTTCTTGTTGGCGACCTCGCAGATTTTTATGGAAGAACCACCGAAGAAGGCGACCCCGTCGGCGTTGGCCTTGTAAGAAAAGAGTTTGCGGAAGACGTTCAGATTAAACTCAATCCGCTCTCGGCGGAGGTAGCATTCAAATCCAACTACCATAGCGATGGCGTTGGGGTTGAGCTGCACGGGCACGGCGCTGTAATACTTAAGGACCTGACGGACCTCAGGCTAGAGCGGCAGGCGCAACCCCACCTCAAAATGCGAGATGGGGAAGGCGAGCTCATCCTCGAAGAAGGAGTTTATGGCCTCATGCTCCGCCGGGAGGCGGGCCACGAAACCAGCAGGAACATAGTCCGCCACAAACTCGGCGAGCTCGTCCGCCGTGGTATTGCCCTCGAAGAAGCAATGGTCGGCGAAGTTCTGGGCGCATTTGACGCGACCATCGGAATCGGGGTGTCCCTTTCCCATACTCGCCGAGGGGAGGAAAGAACGCGAGCAGAAGGCAAGGGAGGCAAGGAGGGGAAAAGATAAGAAGGCAATAAAGGCGTAGCCAGGGGGTAGGTGGGGATCCCTATTTATAGAAAAAGGGGAGGAGAACCGGAGCTGACTGACCAGCCCGGCTCGCTTACTCCGTCTCGCGGCTCTCTGCTCGCCGACCTCGGTGTGTCTGGATAAGGAATTCGAAAAGACACGCACCGTTCAAAAGAAATAAAACACGCTCGCATAACGAAAACTTATACAATTTATTACCATAAAGAGAGCAAATTGTCCAGAACAAGGAAAGTTAAAAGCACACGCATGGGCCAGGCGACAGCAGGGGCGAGTGTCGGTCGGCTCGCAAGGGAGCCGTCCTTAATTAACCCGTTCTCGCCGGCCCGATGTCGCCAGCCGCTGCGAAAGAGTTGTCGAAGCTGCCCCAGGTTCCTATTCGCCGCTCGCAAGTTCTCATCAATATCGTCGAAGAGAATGGAGGAAGACGTCGCCACATACGCCGAGCTGACACTCGCCTCGCCAGCAAGCTGTGCGCACTCCTCCTGCAGCCTGGAATCTTCTTTCTTCAACTCGTGGAGCTCGCGCACTAACTTTTTGAGGACCAGTTGGCTTCGCCTCGACCGTTCGAGGCTATCCACCTCTGAGTCCAGGAAGATGTCTAAAGCACGCGGCGATGGAAGAGGCGAGTAGCCAGCCCGTTCGGCTGAATCATCAGCCCTAGATCGGCTAGGAAGGCCTGCACAGGAGAGTCAGGATAGCGAGTGGGAGGAGCGAGCACCAATTGGAATCAGACGTAATGTGAGGGGATCAGAGACATACCTTCAGAATTTCGGGGGGGGGGGGAATCTGGAGCGGATGTGTGCTCGGCATCCTCCCCAGTAGCCGCGGGAGCGGAAGAGGGTTGTCGAGAAGGAGTGCAAGCCGGCGACCCCAGCTTCCGCGAGTCCAGCCCCATGGTTTCGGTGGCAGGGAGAGAGTCTTGCGGACGTGGGTCAGAAGATGCCTCAGGCGCCTTGGCAGGGAGATTCTCGACCCTCAGCGTAGAGATATCGCCACCATGGTCTTGTTTGGTGGTGAGGTCCACAAAGTCTTTACCGTTGGGAGCCAGAGCAGGACGGTTGGAGGAGTCAGAGCTGTTGACCAGGGTGTTCTTCAAGTCAGCAAAGATGTGCTCGGCCTCGGGAGGAAAGGGCCTCGCCCTCTTGACCGAGCCGAATTCAGTGAAGCGGCAAGCCGGGACATTCAGATCAGTTAGGGCTGCAGCGCGGAGGGCGGTCTCCTCGCGAGATTTCGCGAGTCGCTCCATGACCTCTTTGGGGAGTGGCATCTCGGCAGAGCTTAAGTAAAGGGAAGGGCAGGGGTAAGCCGGGTATGCTGGGTATGTATATATAGCCATTGGTGGGACCCACCAAGAGATTCCTTTTGGCTCCTATCGCACTCGCAAGATCCTAGGGGGTTAGATGTTTCTTTCCGAGTTTGTGCCAATCTCGCAAAGAGAGGGGATTGTGTACAACCCTGTATCCAGCGAGTGGGCTAACAGGAGCAAAACCGGCCGGCTCAGACCGCCCCAGAGCGCCAGGCGAGTTCAGCAGGGCATGTCGAGCCCAGCGTGCCAAGTACGAGCTCGGCAATCGTCGGGCCGAGCTCGAAGTTCTTAGAGCTGAGCCCGACGGAAGGAAGTCAGTTCATCAGGCGAGCAGATCCGACCGAGTACGTGCTCGCCCAGAGCCAAGGGGCGGACGAGTGCCAGCACGTCCGTCACCCGCGAGCAGAGGCTTCAGAGCCAACTCGCCCAGGCCCAGGGCGAGGCGAGCCATGCCGGTGGCGTTGAGAGAGGCGAGCTCACTCAATGCCTTCTCCCGTGACATTGAGTGGGGCGAGCACCTTCACCACCTTTTACCTCGGCATGGGGTGAATCCCTCCCGCTCCAGTACTCTCCGCCCTTGCCGAGTGGGCGTTATCTCAGGGCCAGCTCGCCCCTCAACTGTGGTGTATTTTTACCATGTTACCCCCTTTTTGACTGCCTATAGTCCTCGAAAACAGTGAAGATTGGATATTTACAGACCGTCTTTTCCTATAAATAGGACCCAAGGGGTACCTTAGAAGGACACGCTTTCTTGTGCCCGGTCTTCTAGTACTTTCTGAGGTACCTTAGCTTCAGCACTTGGCTAAGGAGGGGAAGCGCTCTAAGATCTTCCGGGTGTGTGGTGAAACCTCTGTGCTGGAGCCTTGGGTCTGTCCCTGGTCCTTTTCCTTTGTCATTTGGGCTCGTGGGGAGAGAAGTAAGTGTGCAATCACCCCTTCCCCAAGGGTCAAACTCCTCAGGGACCGATTTTTCGGTTTCAACAGGCTCTACGCTGAAGATACTATATAAGGTCATTCCACATTGATGAGCCTTAGTGGACTATCTTGAGCGGAGACTTTAACATTCTCAAGATATCAGTTAGGGTTTTCTGCTCTTGCTTCCTGATCACTCACGTATGATTCTGCCGACTACTATTTTCGTGATTTTCAGGAGATCGTGGATCCTCCTGTCACGAGGAAGAAGGAAATCTTTCATCGGGATTTTTTCGGTCGTCGTCGGCTCAGATCGCAAAGGAGAAAGGTTCGCCCCATTGCTGCCAAGCCCGTCGGCTTCTTTCGCCGATCGTATTGAGAAGGAACCGTCTGTTGATCAATATCCATCTGGATTTCACAGTTTGTAGATCTGCTCCGTGGGAAGCGTTTACTGTGGATCAAGTCCGGGAACTCCAGATCTGTTGTGGTTTGAGTCCGAGAACTCCAGATCTGCGTCGTGGTATTTGTGAATCTGCAAATTTTCTGGTTCCTGTGGCAGTTTCTCGGTTGTTGGCCTCTCCCGTTCGTGGATCTCTGTAGGTTTCATTTCATACATCAATTAGATCTAGATCCAGATTCAGTCGTCTTCATCTCTCTGCTTTGGAGATCCAGATTAAAGAGGGCTATATCTTATGTTTTTTGTTTGTGTCTGTTGCCTCTATTAGTAGAGGTGTATACCAGATCTTCTTCAAGATCTCTTGAACAAGGGATCTGAAATTCTGATCCAGGAAGGAAGAAATCTGGAATAGAGGGGGGCATTGATCTCTACAAACAGTTTGATCACCAAGAAGGAAGAAATCTGTAAAGATCATCGATCTCTGCTATAAGAAGGGGGTTATGTTGTTATTCAGATCTCATTCAGCAAATCCAAGAGCTACTTGGAGAATAGTCCGACCAAAGCTTTGATGTTGTCGGGATCTCTTTGGTAGATCCAAGATCCATCTACAGTCCAACTTTCGACTGTGTTTAGCCGGAGAAGTAGCAAATAATTACTGGATTAAATCTGAAGATGTTCTGACGTATTCATACAACTCAGGTGATCTCGTTCTAGAATTTTAATTTCTGTTTTAAATATTGTGCGATGTCGAAGAAAAGCGCACTCGACACCGTAAAGCTACAACCGTTCGATGCCTCCAATTCCTTTAGTTGGAAAATACAAGTCCATCTTCTATACTGTTCAGAGCGATTTTGCTTCTACCATCGAGGACGTGGACGAGTAACAGTGGAACAAGGATGAGGATTTCTGCAGGGATTACCTGTTGAATTCCCTGAATCCCCGTCTCGCGTTGAACTACCACGCTTACAAGACTGCAAAAGAGATATGGATCGACTGAACGCGCATTTCCAAAAGGAGGAAGGACTGTCAAAGTCGCTCATCGGAGAGAAGTTCTTAGGCTTCAGATTCAAAGCGAATATGTCTATCACTTCTCAACTCTTAGAGCTGGTCAACCTGCGTCAGAAGCTAGATGATGATCATTCGAAGATGGATGACAACCTCTTTATGTACATGATTCTGAGTAAGCTGCCTTCTGAGTGGCTCTTTTTCAAGATCGAGATGCACGGATTGAAAGAGAAGATCAGTTTGGATGAACTCAAAATATTCATTCATATTGAGGACCAAAACATCGCTGGGAAAAGTTTGGAGCAGGTTGCGCAACCCTCACAGGATGTCAACTTCGTTTCACGTCCTAGTAAGCCTTCTTGGAAGCCCCCGACACCTAAGGGTGATACCCCCGCACCGTTGGCGGTCAAAAGCCTTCTCTCAAAATAAAGAAGGGCAAGTGCCACAACTGCGGCAAATGGGGTCACTGGGCCGCTGAATGCAGGGGTCCGAAAAAATAAAAGGAGGAAGCCCACAAAATGTGGCGAACATGGTGGTCGACAACTCTGATCTCAAGTCTTTCGTTGCTATGATTGGGAGTAGTCGACGCAGTGCGTTGTCTGAGTGGTGGCTGGATAGTGGTGCTACCTATCATGTCACAAATGACAGAGGTCTTCTTTCAAAGGTCACAACGGTCAAGGATAAAGTTGAAAACTACAATGGAGGAGAGACAGATGTTACTCATGTTGGGACTGCAGAGCTAGTCCTCTCTTCAGGTAAAACTTTAATTTTAGAACATGTTAAACTAGTTCCTAACTTAACTAAGAATTTGATTTCTATGAGTTTGCTTGATAAAACTGGAATGTTTTTCACAACCATGAACGGTAGAATGACATTAACTGTTAATTCTCACTATTTTGGTTGCGCTTACTTGATCAATGGTATGCATAGATTTAGCCTAGATAACGAGTGCATAAACCAAGTGAGTTCAACTCTGATTGATCCGAAGCTATTACATAATAGACTTGGACATATTCACTATAAGAAAATGCGAGATCTAGGTATGAGTCAAAACATCCCATTAGATTTTTCTATTCAATTTGATATGTGTGAGGTTTGTGCCCAGACTGAGATCACTAGAAACCCTTACAAGACAGTTTCTAGGAGCACACAACTTCTGGAGTTGATACATTCCGACCTCTGTGATTTTCGTAGTCACGCCACTAGAGGGGAAAGAAATATCTAATTACGTTCATCGACGATTTTTCCATATATTGTCATGTTTACCTATTGAAATCGAAAGATGAGACATTTAAGACCTTTAAGATCTTCAAATCTCGGGTAGAAAATTAATTAAATCTAAAAATTAAAAGACTTAGAAGTGATCGAGGAGGAGAGTACACTACACTGAGTTTAAGGACTTTTGTGCCTCTGAGGGTATAATCCTAGAAACCACAGCTTCTTACTCATCCTAGTCAAATGGTATTGCTGGGCGTAAGAATAAAACTTTAACAGAAATGTTGAATTCTATGCTCCTCACACTTGGTATGCCTAATTCATTTTGGGGGGAAGCAGTCCTAACTACAAATCACATTCTAAATAGAGTGTCTCACTCAAAGCTCAACTCTACTCCGTATGAGTTGTAGCATGACCATCCTTGTAGATATAACACTCTAAAGACTTGGGGCTGTATTGCTTATGTAAGAATACAAGACCTTAAGAGACCTAAGGTGGGACCTAGAACAACGACATGCGTTTATCTAGGCAGTGCAGAAGATAGTGCAGCTTATAGGTTTCTGGATCTATCCACTGATACAGTGATAGAATCTAGAGATGTTATTTTCTTTGAACATAAATTTATCAAAGATCATGGCTTAACCGTCTCCAGGTCTACTGACATGATTTCAGAATCTACTGTAGCACCTGAAGCTAGCCCCTCTAGCACTGCTCCCCAACCTCTAGAGGTGGAAACTGTTCCTCTGAGAGTATCTACAAGAGATAGAATCTCTAAGAATTTTGGTGAGAATTTTGTCATCTACCACTTAAAGGATGATCCATTCTTCTATCAGAAAGCAATGAGATCTAGAGATGCGTTAATGTGGGCAGAAGCCATCGATGATGAGATGAACTCGCTGCTACAAAACAACACTTGTCATATAGTTGACCTGCCGAAAGGAGCTAAAGTCCTTGGATGCAAGTGGGTACTAAAGAAGAAATTGCACAGTAATGGGTCTATAGCCAGATATAAAGTATGTCTAGTAGCTAAGGGTTATAAACAACATGAGGGAATTGACTATTTTGACGTCTATTCACCTGTATGTCACATATCCACTATTAGGATTCTTCTTGTCTTATCTTCTATCAAGAACTTTATAGTTCATCAGATGGATGCGAAGATAACCTTCTTAAATGAAGATCTTTATGAAGAGATCTACATGGCACAACCTGAAGGTTATGTACATAAGGATCTAAGAGATAAAATATGCAAGCTCGATAAATCGATCTATGAGCTTAAATAAGCACCTAAGATATGACACATTAAAATTGATCAAGTGGTAAAGAGTTTTAAATTTCAGTCAGTCTCTCAGATAAGTGCCCTTACTATCGCTCGATGTCAAATCAAACAGTCATCATATGCCTATATGTGGATGACATGTTGATTCTAGGGTCAGAACTTGCTGTGAGGGATACTAAATTCGCTCTCGCAAAAGCATTTGACATGAAGGACCTTGATCCTGTTGATACCCTATTAAGCATGAAAGTTAGAGCACACAATGGACACGTCACTCTAAGTCAAGCTTATTACATTGAGCAGATTCTCACTACCTGGGGTTATAAAGACTGTAGGCCTGTTGAAACACCAATTGATCTAAATGTCAAGTTGAGTCCGAATGAAGGGATCAGCGTTGATCAAAGAAAGCACTCACAGATCATTGGAAGTCTCATGTATGCCACAAGTTGTACTAGACCAAACATTGCCTTCTTGGTAAGCATGCTGAGTCGCTTTACCAGTAGTTCAGACAAAGAGCATTGAGATGCCTTAGATCGGTTGATGAGGTACCTGAAATGTATTAAAGATCACGCTTTGTGCTACACTGGTTACCCCCCTACGTTGGAAAGATACTCTGACGCCTCCTGATGTTCAGAAGTTGGGAACAACAAGTCCACCAATGAATTTATTTGCACTTTGGGTGGCACTACAGTCACTTGGAAATCCAAAAGATAGACTTGTATAACTTTGTCGTCTATGGAAGCCGAGTTGTTTGCCTTAGCTTCAGTTGGTGAAGAGACAGATTGAATTAGAAATTTGATTATAGACATTCCCTTGTCTAGACTTCAAGTCAATTCGTTGAGCTTGTACTATGATAGTCAAGCAGCAGTCCAAGTCGTGAAGAATGTCCTTTTTAATGCTAAGAGGCGATATGTATGACTGAAACACGCTCTATTGAATTATCTGAAAGAACAAGACATTATCACTTTGATCGATGTGCGATCGAAGGATAATCTGGCTGATCCACTAACAAAAGGAATGTCTAAAGATCGATCAATCAAAACAATGGGGGGAAACGAGACTCAAGACGATTTAAGTTCAGTCTTAGTTCAAGGTTAGGCGATTCAGTTCAGTCTTAGTTCAAATATTTTGATTTTTCCACTTTCCTTTGTCAAAACAAGCGTGTTGTGCTCCGTTGATGTTCGGAGTTGCTGAGTACGAATCTTGTGAGTTGTTTCATTCCACATTTGATGTTAACAACTTCATCTGCTTTCGTCTTCCTTATCTAGGAGGGGAGTGTTATTCCACATTTGATAACACAATCTGACTAGGTTTGACTCTTCTTTTGTTTATTTGTTCAATTCCATATTTGGTGAGTTCCAATTAACTTTAGAAGAACAGTAACCGTGACATTCCATATAAGAACACAGATATAGCCGCGGTGTCCATAAATCTGGTAATCGTTTCGTTTGGAAACAAATAACAGATTCTGAGATAGAACCTAAATACTCTATACATGCTTCCTCTTACTGTACTACAGTCATATAAGTAGAACTAGATACTTGTACATTTTCCAATGTTGAATTCATTCTGAATGAACTTCTCTGTTGGAAATTACAGGAGCTGCTGCTGATGGAGGATCACTTGCAGTTTGGGATCCAGAGAAGGATGATCTGCTGGACGCTGACTTCTAGAGTGTTTGTTTGATTTTTTATTTTTGGCTTAAAACAATGTTTACCTCTCTTTTCTTTTCATCTGTTGTCTGGACTATTTTTTGTTGATCTTCAGTTAGTCACGAGACACTAGATATGCTAGTACCTGATTCTCTGATTGTACTTTTGACTATGATGTGTTGCTGCTGAGTTTATGTTTTATTCTTATGCGTGCATATTAACTTCTGTTTTCTTAAGTCCAATTTATTCTAACAGATGTTGTGGACACGATTGTGTATTGAGTCGAATTCTGGTTGAACATTACATACAACACTCCTTTTTCAAACGTCGGTCTCACCGCGGACATATGAGGAGATTGTTAGGATATTTGTTTTATATGTCCGCGCGTGTTAGGACCGACTCGAAACGACCCATTGAGTTTCGTGTCACTAGAGTATAATAGGTCTACGCTGGAGAGTATATAAGACTATTCCATATTGATGAGATTTAGTGGACTATCTTGAGCCGAGGCTTTAACAAAGAACACTTATATTTGCTCACCAAAAACTCAAAACAAAAACCGTATGTGAAAACGCTGCAAAACGATCACAGAAATAAAAACAGAAAGAAGTTCGCGTTAACCAATGACCCTTTAACGTAAGGGTCCTATCAGCTTTTCTTCGGGAGTGAACTTAACAGCTTGGCAATGCTTTATGCAGCCAACTGGACCGCCTGAGCTGCCCCATCCTCCGAAAGCTGGATCGAACGCAAAGAAGGAAATCCTGGATTTTCAAGCGATGGCAGCGGCGTCCGCCCCATCCGGAAGCTTGTCTTTGAAAGACCGACATATTCTGTCAGCAGTGGGCGCGACGGCGGCGGCCCTCTCGCTCACCGGATCCGCCTTTATTGTGCTCTGCTACATCTTCTTCAAGGAGCTCCGGAAATTTTCTTTCAAACTTGTCTTCTTCCTCGCGCTTTCTGTATGTTCTCCTTCCACTCCCTCGTGTTCTCGAGTCTATTATTGAAGTAGGCGCAATTAGGGTTCTGCACGGTTTTCTGTTTCTCTCGTGCTCCTTTGTTTGAGGGGTTTTGTATGGAGGGAATTGGTTTTGTCCAAAACCAAAAATTTGTGGGTTTGGAAATGGGCCAATAACACACGCTTCTTTCTAATTTTGAAAACGAACATTTGTCAACTAAAATCGCACTACTGTCAACTAAAACGACCGTTCATTATCATGAATTTGAAGTCACTTTGCCGCATTTGTAGTTATATATGACATTGGTATGCATAATTCTGCCCATGTTGTGATTTGAGGAAGTGAGATCAATTGGTGGCAATCTATGCCTATAATGAAATATGGAGAATCAAACTACTGTCATTGTTCCTTGGCCAATGACATGAGAGAATGTGAAAGTTGGAGGAGAAGAAATGATTTATTGGGATCATTCATTTGTTGAAGTAAGTTGATTCGGACTATATGTCGAAGAACTGAAATGGATTTTGCAATCATAAAGTTATTTAATTTGATTGATACAAAATGGGCGAGCATATCTTTGTTTGGGAGAATATGATTGTAACAATGTTATGAAGTTGCTTGATAATAAAAAATTATCAAATGTGCATTTATCTAGTTAAATTAGCTATTTTCTTCCTCGATGAGCCTAAAATTGTGAGATTTTTTGGAAGATAAAGTGGGTTCTCTAATTTGGAATTAACTTAGTAATTTAGCTTGATGTATGGTCAGTCTAATTTTTATTGAAATCGAATATCAATTACATTTTTTGTTTAACTTTAGTTTCTTGGAACATTCTTTTCATGCATATATTATTGGAGCATATCATAGTTGTTCTGTGGCGCACCAATTTGTTGATGTTAATGTTAAGTTTGAGTTTGGCGGTGATTATTAGAAACTATATTTTTTAAGTTAGGAGCCAAATCAGTTGTAAGAATTACTAGTACATGTTGAATGCAAGCCAAGCAGATGATTTATAATCAAGAAATTTGATTGAGTTTATAATTATTGGATAGTATCTTAAGCCTGCTCGATTCAATTTAACTTTAGTCTTACTGATAGAGGTTGCAATGGTTGGAGAAAATACGTATCCTACTATATAGGAACTTTATTTTTTTCCATTTCTTTTGAGCTTCTATTTTTGCATTGTGAATTACTATCCAGCTTTTCTTTGTCCATCCATATAAAATGATATTGCATCTGTCTCATTCATTTTAGAGTGCCACTTTTGGATTTTTGAAAAAGAACTTGAGCTGAATGTTTTTGAGATTCTTACTCTCCCAAGACTATTGCCACCCTTTTGCTATACATAGGAAATTTTGATTTATTTTCTTCAAATTCTACAGTGATTGCATGCTTTTATAACCCTATTATATCCATGTGTGGCTATATTTTTTCCAAATCAATTAAACGCGAGTAAAACAAACCCTAATACGACGGGCAAAGCTAACCCAGTTACCAAAAAATTGAATATGTTTGATTGATTGGAGATTATCCTATGTGTTTGTACTTTGTACTTCAGTGATATCTATACGTTTATGACTTGAGATACCCCAAACATTCATAAGGAATTTCGATTGTTGTCACTCAACCTTTTTTGTAGCTTCCAACAATGCATTCCCCCTACATCTCTAAATGATCATTTGAGTTGGGAAATACATACTAGGAGGTCCAAAATTCCGAGACGAAAGGGGGAGATATAAGAAGAAGAGATAAAAGAAATAACCCCTAGGATTCCAATTTCATATCACTTCCCAGATAAACTTTCATACAAGGCAAGTAGGGTTTATATAATATCCTCTAGGACAAAATGGAAAGGCTAACGGTGAATACCTGAACCGCCCCAACAAAAGAAAGTACATGAAGCTCCTAATAGACGCGCGTTCCCTAATTACTTTCTCCCGCTGATGTATCCTTGATATGCCTTTCATGGCGCTGATATACTCACCACACTTTGGGGGAGGGGGCCTCCCCTTCATCGACATTCGTAACAATGTCGCTCTCTGGAAATTTCTCGTTGAGCTTAAAACAAAAGTTCAGAAATTTGGGGCGAATTACAGACCGATCAACCCATGTGGCTTCCGATGTGGGTCGACCCATCCATTGCACCTTGATCTAATCAATCAGTAAGCCCTCTCAAATGTGAACACATGTGTCCGCGACGAGCAGGAGAACCACACCATCAATAAAAAACGGAGGCCACAATTGATGCAATAAACTGGTGTCTAAGGAGAAGAAAGTGGGTTTATTTGGATAGATGGTCCACAACCACTAATATGCAATCCAACATCTTGGACAGAGGAAGCCTAGAAATGGAATCCATAAAATGCTATCCCAGATCCGAATCAAAATAGGTAGTGGCTAGGTGAGACCCACAGGAAAATGACCTTTTATTTGGCGCACTGACGGGGCAGGAAGGCTGCTTCAAACACATTACCTATTGGAACATGTCGAAAAAATATAGAGATGCGAGGCGACAGTATGTAGGAAGGCAGCCTTGTGGCTACCCTCTAAGGTAGAGTGATAGTCCACTAGCATGTGTGAGCTGAGCTGAGAAGATATTGAGAAAGCCAAGCGACCACGATGGTGGATGAGATTCCTCAATAAACTATAGGGCGGTCAAGCGGTGGAATCCACATGCAACACAGTAACAATTAACTAGAGGATCTGATCGACTGAGACCTCGCACTGAAGAAGAGTTGTGTTGTCCCAGGTTGGTTCTTTAAATAGTTGACAAACTAGCAGTCAATTGTTGATGAGAGAGGGAGTCAATCACGCGGTTAGAGGAACCAGAGAGAAATTTGATGGAGAAGTCGGAGTCTAATAATTTCATGACCCAAATATGTTGCGCAGTAGTGTCTATCTTCTGGTTCAGGGGATAATGTATGATGGGCCATGTGTACCGTGAAATGTTGACCCACTAGGTAGGGACAACAATGCTGAAAGACAAGTACTAAGGTCATAAGCTCAGGCTCATAGACAGAGTGGGGTAGGACGGTGGCTGAAACATAGGTCTGAAGTAAGCGATGGGATGCCTTGCTTGCATCTATACGACATTGATGTTAGTGCCCGACATGTCACACCTTACGAAGAACTGACGAGAGAAGTTCGGTAGGGTCAAGACCAGAGCGATACCGAGGGCTCACAGAGAGAATGGGGTGTGGGCCATTGAAGGAATACTACCACCTTGTCCTAGTCTATAGCTATGCCCTGAGTGGAGATTGTGTGCCCCAAGTAATTGATTTCAGGCTGACCAAAAGTGCACTTCTTGGGGTTGACGAGAAACCCATGCTTATGGAGGGTGGTAAGCTTCGTCCACACATAATGGATGTGATCTTGCTAGGAGGAACTATAAACTAAGATGTCATTAAAGAAAATCAAAATGTACCTCCACAAGGCAGACTGAAATAAACACATCATGGTCTCCTGAAATGTGGTTGGCGCATTCATCAAGTCAAAAGCATGACGATGAACTCATAGTGGTCGTCGTGAGTGCGAAACACAATTTTGGGAATATCCTCCCCCCTCACCCGAATCTGAGGATAACTTAAGTGGAGGTCCAACTTGGAGAAGTAGGACACCTTCTGTAACTCATCCAATTGTTCATGGATGACCAAAATGGGATATTTGTCGGGCATGGTGACATTGTTGACCTTCCGATAGTCCACACAAAAATGATAACTACCATCTTTCATGCGGACCAAGAGAATCGAGCTCGAAAGAGGACTAACACTGGGATGGATCAGACCCACAACTAACGTGTCACCCACCAACTTCTCAATCTTTTCCTTTTGCGCGTGGCCTTATCAGTATGGTAGAATATATATGAACGACACTCCCACTTGTAGGGCGATATGGTAGTCTATTGGGTCGGGCGGCGTATGGTGGGCATTGTCGGCGAAAACACCAGAAAACTAATCCAAAATAGCCTGCATGGATGGAGGTGCCAGTAGGCATGGAGGCTCATGTTCTGCTACATGCCATAATCAGGTGACCAAATGAACGTCAGCTATTGTCTGAATAGAATGAAATGAGATGGCCCGACGCAAGAGGGTAATGTCACCCACCAAGAGAAGTGGTGTCTCATCCTTTGTGAACTACATTTTTCATGCGGTCCCAATTGACGTCTACATCGCCCAGGGTGCGTAGCCACACCACTCAGAATATTTTCCACCCTGCCCAGCTCAAACGCATAGAAATCCGCCTGGAGAGGGCACAAACCCACTGTGAGGGCTAGCACAAAGCAAAGTCCTCCAGTCGCCATATGACCGTCATTCCCAAATAGACAAAGAAACGTGCGGCAGGGTCATCGATAGTGCCAAACGGTTCACTAAAGGCCGTGAGATGAAGGATCCGTTTGGCACGACGACACCGATCGCGAATGCAGTGGTTATGAACCATCGTTCGTGACCATCCGACCTCACCTAAAAACTTCATTACTTTTATGTTCAAAACTAGTTTTCTTTTCTTGTGACAATCATAATCATTGTCATGCCAAACATGCATTCTATGACGAAGAAGTTTTTGTCCAAACTCATCGGAGCAAAAACGCCGCGCCAAACAGAGTCAAAATTGTGGTTAACACCACTATCAATATTGATGACCATCGGGTTCTCCTGTAGTGACCCGAGAAGCTTTCATCGTCCGGGGGCCAGAGATCCCTCTAACGACAAAAGGTTAAAACATCGTAGTGTCGCGGGCGGAAGTTCATCATAATCCTCCTTGCCTTCTCGCCAATCACTATTTTAAATGTCCTCTGACATGTTTGCCGACATGTCATTTTTGTGGGGAGAACGACATATTTTTCTAAAAAAGTAGATTGTTATTTTTGTAAAATATAGATCGATATATCTGATTTCTTCCGATATATCAACCGACATGAATTTTGATCATATTATCCATTATTTTATTTTATTACGTTAATAGACTTGCAATATATGTTAACATCACGTATAAGTTGTATTTTATATACTTAAACGGATTAAACTTATTGTTAATGTGATATTCTTACAATCAAGTTTGTAGTTATTTCACACTCTATTTTCTCATTTCATATTACAAGAAATATTAAATCGTTCAACACGTTTATTAGTTGATTTTTTATGCTTTCAACATAAAATTATTAAGCTTGAAAACACATAAATAAAAAAAATATTGAAGGAAATATGTGTAAATGCCCATAATAAGGCCCATCCGGAGCCCTATTCCTTTTCCTCTTTAAGATTTAGTCCTACATCTTAGATTGGGATTACCTCTCTTCTTTCTCTTCGTATATAAGTGTACAAACACATGTATGTAGATACACAATTTTGGAGAAATTAATGAAATTATTTATTACCTCTTTTCTTTCTCTTTGTATATAAGTGTACAAATACATGTATGTAGATACACAATTTTGGAGAAATTAATGAAATTATTTATTATTCCTTTTTATTTTTCGTATCTTTCTACATGGTATCATAGAGAAAACGATTCTAAATCTTTTTCTTGGGTCTTGCTCTTGCTCACCAAGCTGGGCGGTTAACCACTTCATTAACCGCATTCCTGTGGCTCCCGCTCTCTCATCTCCTTTTGTTCCCCTCATCTGGCTTTTATAACAATTTTCTCTCCTTCTTTGGCCCCGCCAAATAGCCACTCGCGGTCTTTAAAGTTCTTGTCGCCTGCTCGCTCAGTGGCTCCCCTCTTTCACTCCGTTCCTTCCCATCTCCTTCTTGCCGCTCGCTCTGCTCCGGGTAACAACTTGTACCTTACGTTCCTTGCCGCTCGTTGCCGCACATAGGTTGATTGCTCTAAGCATCTATCCACAAGTCCTCCTGTGCGACCACGAATTCCCTCTCTTTACGTCTGTTCGCTGACTTCTTGTGCAGATCCTTCTCGCTTGTGTTTGACCACACGCTGGGCTGCCCTCACTGCCCTCCTGCTCGCTACTTCTGGTCGCCAGGCCATCTATTCGCAACTCCTGATAGCTTCTCACTACTTGATCGCTTGCCCGCAAGTCTTCCTGCTCGCTTGACTGTTGGTAGCTCGCCTGATGCTCCGTCCCTTCCTGCTCGGGCCGCAACCTCTCCTTCTAAAGTTCTCGATGAACTTCGTATCACCGCCATCTCTCTTAGTGAGAAGTAAAATTTTGTTGAGTGAGTGCACTCCGTCCACCGTGTTCTTCAGAAAAGGGACTTTTGTATCATCTCACTAAGGCCACTCATTCTGCACCCACTGAGGACTGACTTCGTGATGATGGTCATGTCCAATCATGGATCCTCAACTCAATGGTTAGGGAATCTTATCGAATAGCTCTCTATCATGAAACAACGAAGACAATATGGGATGAATTGTATTCCATCTATTCCGGCAAGGACATTCTTCAATATTTTTTTGACATCATTGCAGATATTCAATCTCTTGGCTCAGGGGTTGGCGATGACTTAACCTCCTTTGTTACGCGGTCCAAGACCTTAGTTGAGGCATGGATTCAGCATCAGCCTCCCATTGCAGATCTTGCTGCCCAACGTGCTAAAAAAAGTCGTTGGTAGTGTCATGATGATGACTCGTGTTCTGCCTCATTTCCACAGCATCAGGGCTCAGATCCTCTCCTCCACCATTCCTTCTCTTCGATGTTTGCTCTATGTTGTTGAAGGTGACACCACCCACATATGCACCCAGACCTCAATCTCTGGCTCTCCTCTAACACTCGTTTATATCTCACCCCACTTCTCCATCAACTCATGGAGGTCGCACTGGCTATCGGGGTAGAGGTCGTAGCGACCGGCTTCGTCTCAAGTGTACTCACTGTGGCAGGTATGAACATCTTGAGGCCATCTGTTATCGTAAACATGGTATGCCTCCTCCACCCCATGCCTCAGTTATTCCCGATACATCTTCTACCACTTGCACTAATATTGATGACAGCTCCAGCATCTCCAGGGGTTACTCAATTGTCCGTCTGGCTTTGTTGCTTCTATCTCCAATGAAGGTATCTCATGTCTCTCTCATATTCCACATTGGATTGTTGACTCTGGTGCCACCCACTATATCACTCAGCAAAAATCAGCTCAGTACTTGGACTCTCCGCATCCCAAATTTATCATAGTGGCCAATGGTGACACTGCCCCTGTCTCCGGCTCCGCTAATATGGCTCTTAATTCCTCTGTTTCTCTTCGTTCGGTTCTTTATGCCCGGGCTCTCCTTTCAATCTTCTTTTTGTTAGTCGCCTTACTCAAGACCTTGACTGCTATGTAATCTTCACGGCTTCTTATTTTGTTGCGCAGGATCGACAAATGCAGAATATTATTGGCAAAGGACGTCTGTCAAATGAGTTTTACCTTCTGGACGTATCTTTCACAGTTCTCTCATCCGTCACCTCTGTCTCTATTGATTGACACCGATGCCTTTGACATGCTCCTCTTTCAATTCGAAAGCTCTACCTGATCTACATTTTCCTAACTTTACCCGCGAGTCATGTATTTTTGGCAAACAACCTCGTTCTTCTTTTTCCCCTCATTGTACTCAGAGTGATGCTCATTTTGATTTAGTGCACTCTGATGTTTGGGGTCCATATAAAATTGCCCGTGTTTTTGGTTATCGTTATTTTCTTATTTTTATTGATGATTATTCTTCCATGACGTGGTTATACTTACTGCATGATTAGTCAGATCTAACTTATGTGTTTTGTGCCTTTATTAATGAAACTCAGACACAATTTCCAGGTCAATTAAACCTATTCGAACAGACAGTGCATGAGAATACATCAGACATGTGTTTAACAATCTCTATACTGAGTTTGTGATCATGCACCAGGACCACCACACCTCACATGCTTATACACCTCATCAAAATGGTGTGGCTGAGCGTAGTGCTTATACACCTCAATAGAATGATGTGGCTGTGCGTAAAAATCGTCACCTTCTCGATGTCGCTTGCTCACTTATGTTTCAAATGCAGATTCTACAATCTTATTGACACTTTGCAGTATCTACGACATGATATCTCATCAATCGCCTGCCCTCCTCCATTCTCAATTATGCAATTCCATTTAGTCTTCTCTTTTCCTCCACACCTTTCTTTTCCATACCACCTTGGGTCTTTGGCTATATCTGTTATGTTCATATTCTTGGCCCTTATACTGACAAGATTGCTCCTCGTTCTACAAAATATGTATTCGTCGGTTACTCCCGCACTTAAAGAGGGTATGTGTGCTAACTCCTCCGACATTCACAAGATTGGTGTTTCTGCAGATGTGACTTTCATAGAAGAACAACCTTTTCACTCTCTCCATCCAGCTCCTCTTGCACCTCTGTTATTACCACGTCCTATTGTCTTTGTTATATCTCATCTTCCACCACTCCTTCCAACCCCGCTTCTCGTACCATCCAAACCACCTATTCTTTGTTTATACACCCGTCATCCTCCTCGCTCCATTACCCTACTATAATCACCCTCTTCTAGTGCTACCTTGCGGCCTGCAGATTTGGCACCCGTATCCACGGCTAATCTCCTGGCTAATTATGTATCCTTGCATCGCCTCTCCCCGATACTTTTAAAATTCGCAACTTCTTTATCCTCAATTTTTATTCCTAACTCTTTGCAGGAGGCTCTCCAACATCCAGGGTTGTATGCAGCTATGAATGAGAAAATGACTGTTCTCTGGGTTAATAAGACTTGAGATCTTGTCGGGACAGACTTGTGTGGGATGCAAGTTAGTCTTTGCAATAAAGCATATTTTAGGCAAGATTGTTGAATGTCTAAAGGCTCGTCTTGTGGCTCAGGGGTTTTCTCAACAATAATGCTTTGATTATGATGAATTCTTCTCACCAATCGTCATGTTAAATATTGTTCGTGTTCTAATCTCCTGTTCATCGACAATGGCCCTTACACCAATTGGATGTCAAGAATACCTTTTTCAATGACGTGCTTCTCAAAATTGTCTCATGCACCAACCTCTCGGGTTTGAGACCACGAAGGAGTTTTTTGTGCGTCACCTCAAGAAATATATTTATGGTCACAAACAGTCTTCTCGCGTATGGTTTGACAAGTTCAGTAAGACTGTCTTTGATGTTGGATTCACTCGAAGCTCGGCTGACTTCTCGTTCTTTACTTGTCATTGACCGACAGACACAATGATTCTCCTAGTTTATGTTGATGTTATTCTAATTACAGGTGATGAATCCAAAAGAATACAAATGAACAAGCAACACTTAAATTCCGGCTTTCAAACTAAAGATCTGAGAAATCTTCGGTACTTCCTTAATCTTGAGGTAGCGAGACGTCCTGATGGTCTTGTCCCATCTCAACAAAAGTACTGTCTTGACCCTTTTCATGATGTTGACTATTCTTAGTGCAAGCCTATTGATGCTCCTATGGATGTCAACCACAAGTTCTGCGCTTATGACTCCAACTTCGATCTACTCCTAAATTCAGAGTATTATCATCGTTTTGTAGGAAAGTTGATTTATCTTACAGTCACAAGACCAGATATCTCATTTGCTGTTGGAGTTGTCAGTCAATTCATGTATTCTCCACGGATCTCTCACCTCTAGGCCGTCAATCGCATCCTCAGATATTTAAAGACTGCTCCTGTACAATGGCTTGTATACAAACCCTCTTCTTCATCCCTACCTCTGATCGACTATTCTGATGTTAATTATGCTGGTTCCCTGGATGATCGACGTTTCACAAGTGGATTCTGTACTTATTTTGGAGAACGCCTTATTACCCAGCGCAACAAGATGTGGTTTGTGGTAGCTTGCTCATCTGCTGAAGCCAAGTATCATTCAATGACAACTGTTGTGTCTGAGTTTACATGGCTTGAAAGTCTCCTAGGTGATTTGAGAGTCAAACTTCCCTCACCTACCACTCTATTTTGCAATAGTCAAGGTGCTATACACAATTACACATTACCAAGAATTTTGTATTTCGTGAACAGACCAAACCCATTGAAGTTTATTGTCATTTTATTCGGGAGAAAGTTCAATTGAAGAAGCTGGAATTAAAACATGTTCCTGCTACTAGGCAAGTTACAGATATTCTCACCAAGGCCTTACCATACCCGTTATTCTATCAGTTCTTGTCAAGTTGGGTGATTATGATCTGTATGTTCCATCTTGCGGGGGAGTCTTGATGGAAATATGTGTAAAAGTCCATAATAAGGCCTATATAGAGCCCCCTTCCTCTTGAAGATTTAACAGTGTTGCAAATGTCGGTCGACATGTCCGACATGTCGTCTGACATAAAGGTTTTGGGCAGAAAACACTACAACATCGAGATTTTAAGCAAAAATATCATTTTTGAAAATATCCCCGATATATCGGTTTTCAGGCCCCGATATATCGGTCTTACCCGATATATCAGGCGATATCTTGCGGATGATATATGTCGTAAAAATATATATTTCGTTTCTTTTAACCGTCCACGCAGTAATATTTTGGTTTGTGCTACATTGGTGCATTTCTCTTAGCCAAGATTTAATTTCTTTCTCATCTCACTCGTTTTTTATGCTCTTTATGTCGTTTACTGTCATCAACACTTCTTTTTGAATAATTTATAAACTTACATTATGTGTATATGTTGAGATGTGCTTATTTTTATTATGTGCGGTTTATTATTAGTCGGGTAATATTGTATTTGTTTTTCATGATCCACCTCCATATATAGAGAGGATTAGGGTTTCCTCATGTTTATTCAAGTCTTTTTCATTTCCCGCAACATGGTATCAGAGCCTTGGGCGATTAGGGCTCCCGTGTTTCCACCTCCGCATCCCGCTTCCGCATCCTGCTTCCGTCCCGCACCCTTCGTGCCTCTAGGAGCGACATCCCATTCCCGCATCCCGTTCCTCACCCTTCGCGCCTCCAGGAGCCGCACACCATTCCCACATTCTTCTTCTTCTTCTTCTTCTCCCACATTCTCCTTCTTCTTCTTCTTCTCCCACATTCTTCTTCTTCTTTTTCTCTCGCATTCTTCTTCTTCCTCCGCATTCTTCTTCTTCCTCCGCATTCTTCTTCTCATACATTATTCTTCTTCTTCTCCCGCATTCTTCTTCTTCTTCTCCCGCATTGTTCTTCTTCTCCCACATTCTTCTTCTTCTCCCGCATTCTTCTTTCTTCTTCTTCTTTCTTCTCTTCTTCTCTCACATTCTTCTTCTTCTCCCACATTCTTCTTCTGTTTCTTTTCACGCATTCTTCTTCTTCTTCTTCTTCTCCCACATTCTTCTCCCTCATTCTTCTTCTTCTCCCGCATTCTTTTTCTTCTCCCACATTCTTCTTCTCCCGCATTCTTCTTCTTCTTCTCCCGCATTCTTCTTCTTCTCCTGCATTTTTCTATGATGGATCTCCTACTCTCTCTTTCAGTGCCGGGATCTCCTCCATTACATTGTCATCCGTTGGCGCCGCTCGGTCCAGTCATGACCACAATACTCCTCAAATCATCACTATTAGATTGGATGGTTTCAATTTCCTTCCGTGGTCTCGAGCTATTACCCTTGCCTTGATGAACCGACATTTGTTTGGGTATGTTTTGGGGACTATTCCGACACCGACCAAAGATTCTCCGGACTGGCTACAATGGGTGTCTGAGAATTCCCTCGTGATGTCTTGGTTGACAAACTCTATGGTTGACTCGATTGCTCGGAATTATCTGTTTTTGGAGACTACAACAGATATTTGGAATAAGGCTAAGGCTATTTACTCCTGTCGGGATATTGCTGCACAAATTTTCCAGCTGCGACGGAAGATCTTTCTCCTTCGTCAGGGTGATCTCCCTCCGTCTATCTACTACTTGTAGTTCACTCAACTTTATCAAGAGTATGATCACTTTAACTCCTTCACTCTTGTGTCTCCTGAAGATGAGCTCCTCGCTCGAGCTCGGGAAGATAGGAACAGAGTTTTTGAGTTCCTTCATGGCCTCCACCGCAACTTTGATCCGATCAGTGTGCAAATTCTTGGGCGCTCTCCTCTGTCATTCCTTCCCGAGATTTTCAGTCTTGTTCAACAGGAAATTGATATGCAACAGACATGGACCCCTGATACTACTCCCAAAGGTTCGGCCCCGGCTGTTCAGTTTGGCAGTAGAGCCCTACGTGATTCCAGACCCAAGTCCACCGACAAAGATCACTCGCTCGGTGATTACTGCTGCAAGTCCGTCATACTCCGAACACCTGCTTTCGTCTTCATGGCTTTCCTGCACCCCGTGGGGGTTCCGCACCACGTGGCGTCGCGGTTATGGTCGTTCTCCAGGTCGCTCTACTCCGCCCCGCTTTGCTCACCTATCTGATGCCTCTACCCAGTCTGCTCCTTCTCTGGCTTTGTCCGCCGATGAGATTCATGCCTTCCGGTGTCTAATGCAACATCAGACTTTGGAGCCTTCTGTGTCCTCGTCTTCTTTTGCTCATCAAGGACCCTCAGGTGCTCATAATGCATCCTCTCGTCCCTCTACCCACTGGATTATCAATTCTGTAGCAACGGATCTTTTGACCGACTCTACTACAGGTTTTGTGTCTTACCCCCCTTTGTCTGGTCGAGACAAAGTGAGCATTGTGGATGGTTCCTTATCTCTAATTGCTGGAAAAGGAACAATCTCCTTCTCCTCTCTTACTCTTTTGTCTGTCCTTCATGTACCCAAGTTTACTCGCAATCTTCTCTCAATTAGTCATCTGACAAACTCTATGAACTGTTATGTGACATTCTTTTCCTCTTCTTTTGTGTTTCAGGACCTGAAGACGGAGATGATGATTAGCTCTGGTAATCTGGTGGATGGGTTCTACGTGTTTAATTCTTCCACTTAGGAATTTTCGCCTTAGGCCTTTCATGCTAATCAGGCGGTCACTTTAGAGTCCTGACATTGCCTCCTTGGACTTCCCTCTATTGTCTATGAAACGTTTATTTCCTACTTTGCATGTTGTATCCGTTGATAATTTTCATTGTAATGCTTGTGAATTTGGCAATCATTATCGTGTTTTATTTAATCATGTTTTATCCCCTAGTTTTGCTCCTTTTCATGTTATTCATAGTGATGTTTGGGGGCCTTGCCCTGTTTCTTTTATTTCTGGGTGTCGTTGGTTTGTCACTTTCATTGACTGCTTCTCCCGTGCTACATGAGTTTATCTAATGAAGGCTAACGATGAGGTTTTTCCTTTATTTTAGCATTTTCACAAAATGATTTCTACGCAATTTGATACCTCCATCAAAATCCTTCGCACCGACAATGGCCGCGAGTACATGGACTCTCAATTTGACCGCTACCTTATACATCATGGGATTATCCATTAAACGTCTTGCGTTCACTCTCCTGCTCAAAATGGAGTGACCGAACGCAAGAATCGTCATCTTTTGGAAGTTGCCCGATGTCTTCTTCTCCATATGCACCTTCCAAAGTACTATTGGGGGGATGCTGTTCTCACTGTCGCCTATCTTATTAATCGTATGCCCTCTCGTGTCCTGGGTTATAATACTCCTCTTCACACTCTTGGGGTGCCTCTTACTATTCTACAACCTCGTATATTTGGCTGTGTTTGTTTGGTCCATAGTTACCAAAGAACTAAACTTGAGCCTCGGGCTCACAAGTGTGTTTTTGTCGGCTATGCTCCTACTCAAATGGGTTATAAATGCTTTGACCCGGTGCTTAAGAAAGTCTTTGTTACAATGGATGTCATATTTCGTGAATCCGAGACCTACTACAGGCCATCACTTCAGGGGGGACCTCTTCTACGTTGGAAGTGAGTTCCTTAACTCCTTTACCCATTCCTATATTATATCACTATCACTCGACTCCGTCTCCTATTGCTCCTGCGCCAACTTCTGCTGCTCTTATTACCAAGCCCCTGCAGGTTTACTCTCGTCGTCCCAAGGGAGCAAACACAGTGGCCCTTATCAAAGTCCCAGAGCAGATCTGATCCGTCGTTAGGTTCCTTTACTCTAAGGGAAGGTACCTCTACTCAACATGCGTTATCTCAATTTGTCTCCTATTCGTCCCTAACGGCTTCATATAAAGCTTTTGTCTTTTCTTTGACTGCTACTTCAATCCCTACTTCGTGGGAGGAAGCTCTCTCTGATGACAGGTGGAAGACGACTATGCTTGAAGAATTGCATGTCCTAGATAAGAATCACACATGGGACCTAGTGCATCTGTCTAAGAGGAACACTGCTGTGGGATGCAAGTGGGTGTTCTCTGTCAAACAGAACACTCGGGGGGTTGTGAAAAGGTACAAGGCTAGGCTGGTTGAAAGAGGGTACACTCGGATGACAGGTATTAATTACTAGGAAATCTTTGCACCGATTGCTAAGATGAACTCTATAAGGATTCTCCTGTTGTGTGCTGCCTGCAAGGGGTGGAGTCTTAGACAACTTGATGTAAAAAATGTGTTTCTGCATGGTGATCTGGAAGAAGAGGTATGCATAGCTCTACCTCCCGGTCTCTCTCCCAGAGGATCTGAAGGCAAAATGTGCAAGCTGAAGAAGACCTTGTATGACCTGAAACAATCACCTAGAGCTTGGTTTAGAAGATTTCACAAGGCAATGACATGCTTCAGACTCTCCCAGAGTAATGAGGATCATGCACTTTTCATCAAAAACAATGGAGGAAAACTAACTCCTCTGATAGTTTATGTAGATGGCATCATTATAACAGTAGGCGATCAAAACGAGATTAAGGCATTGAAAGTGAGACTGCAAAAAAATTTGAAGTAAAAGACTTGGGGAACCTCAAGTACTTCTTGGGCATTGAGGTTGCGAGGTCCAAACATGAGATATTCATATCACAGAGAAAATATACTCTTGACCTCCTTGAAGCTTCAGGAATGAGTGGGTGTAGACCGAATGACACTCCAATCGAAGTCAACCACAGACTTGGAAAAGATGATTGTGACGTGATTGAAGACATTCCCAGCTTTCAGAGGCTGGTTGGAAAACTGATCTACCTGTCGCATACTTGCCCAGATATCTCCTATGTTGTAGGAGTGCTCAGTCAATATATGCATTCCCCGAGGACCCGTCATTTGGATGCTGCTCATCGTGTCCTCAGATATCTCAAGTTCTCTCCTAGGAGGGACATCCTATTTTCATGAAATGAAGAGCTGATTATTGAGGTGTACACGGATGCTGACTGGGCTGGATCGATTGAGGATCGACGGTCCACGCCTGGGTATTGCACTATGGTGGGTGGGAATTTTGTCAGCTGGAGGAGTAAAAAATAACATGTGGTTGCCAGATCTAGTGCTGAGACAGAGTTCAGGACTATGATTCAAACTATTTTGACCGATCTTGGGCTCAAAAGTAGCGAGCCTATCAGGCTATACTGCGTCAACAAGGCTGTGATCAGTATTGTTCACAATCCTGTGCAACATGATCGTACAAAACATATTGAAATTGACAGACACTTCATCAAAGAAAATATAAATAAATGCATTGTTGTTACTCCATTTGTGCCCTCTGAGCAACAATTGGCAGACCTCCTCATGAAGGGATTATGCAGTGGTTTCTTTAATGAGCTTGTTGGCAAGTTCGGAATGTTCGACATCGCACACCAACTTGGGGGGTGGGGGTGTTGAGAAGTGCTTATCGTTATTATATGCGGTTTATTATTAGCCTGGTAATATTGTATTTGTTTTTCCTGATCCGCCTCCATATATAGAGGGGGTTAGGGTTTCCTCATGTTAATTCAAGTATTTTTCATTTTCCGCAACATTATATATGTTTATTGTATAATTAATAAACATACATTATATGTATATAGGTTTATTGTGCAATTTATAAAAATATACTATGTATGTAATTGCACATATTAGAAAAAATATTTTTATATGTGAATAAATTTATTTAGATATTAAAATCCAGTATTGTAAAATATCCCCGATATATCCCCCACACCCGACATACGACATTTCAAATTTAAACTGACACGATCCCGATATTCGACATCTGCAACATTGAGATTTAGTCCCACATCTTAGATTTAAATTACCTCTCTTCTCTCTCTTTCTATGTAAGTGTACAAATACATGTATGTAAATACACAATTTTCGAGAAATTAATGAAATTATATTTTATTCCTCTCTAATTTTCGTGTCTTTCTACAAAGAATATTTAGCTTTTAAATCTTATTAATTTGTTGTAAAACTTAATATCATCAAAATAAAGTTATTGTATGATATTAAATATATTTTACAAGATATCTATTTGTACTAGTTAATAATATTTTATTTTGAATATTCTGTAAATTTATTTTGTTGGGATATACATTACTCATTATTCGTTTACTTATTTTGTAATTTTTACTTTTTTAAAAAATATAATTATACTTAGTATACATAAAATTAATTTTTTATTAAGATATGAAAATCAGATATTTTAAAATATCTTTGATATGTCTCTGACTTCTGACATCTAACATTTAAAAAGTCATTCTGACATGTCGTCGACATCCGATATTTACAACCTTGTCGCCAATGATGACAAGCAGTTCTTTTAAGGGACAATCATGGGTCGATGAGGAGATCATTGCATTCTTGATTGGACAACCGTGGATATGTTGAGGGTCTGGGAGGGCATGAAAGCGACCTGGACGGTGGGGAGGCCTGGACCTCCATTGGTCATGGGTGGTAAGCCGCAGCCGCTCTGGTAGGTGGACATTGTGTCCATCGGCTTGATGTTGAAGTCAGTTTCGACTAAATGGGTGTGGTCACGGCCTTGGCAATTGAGGGCTGGTGATGTATGCGTAAATGGGCACGGATATGCGGAAGCAGGACAAGCATGAAAAAAGCAGAGGTAATGGTCAGGAGGCAAAATCGACACATGCGTGGCTAAGGTAATAAACTCGTCGAGGGAACCTGTTTAGCGATCTCCTTAGAAGCGTTCCACTGCGGTTCCCGAGTAGTTTACATCGTAATGGAAGATAAGATCCTACTGAAGGCTCGACTGAGAGGGTTAGTTTTGGTTGACAAAGCCAACCGACCCAGTGGAGGGCCAACCCCTTTATGCCAATGAGAGTTGTGGCAAGCTTATGTGGCTCTAGAGTCTGATGAATGTCGAAGAACTTTTCTGCATGAGCAATCCACCCCATGGAGCCGGTTCCATTGAAGGCAGGAATGTCAAAAGAGTTGTGTGGTTGAATGAAGTTCGTCGATGGTGGAATGGGTTTCCGGAGTTGCAGTTAGAACTGATGAGGACTCCGTGTTGGAGGTATAAGATGTATCTGGGCAGTTAGTGAGGGCATAAACTTAGCATCCATCTGTTGCATTAGGGCTTGGAGGGAATTGATGGTCTCCTCATGTGCATCGAGGTTGCGAGATATGTCCGGATCCACAAGGGGGCATTGTCCGGATCAACAATGTTCCTACTAATTCTCTTGTAAACACAAGAATCGTTTTCGTTCTTGATGCAACCAAACTCTTTGATTTTCTCATCAAAACGTAGATTCCATTTCGAGAAGCTTGTTTCATTCCATAGATGGATCTCTGCAGCTTGCGTATTTTAGTGGCTTCATTTGGAGATACAAAACTCTCGGGTTGTGTCGTGTACACTTCCTCAAGGAGGTTTCTATTATGGAAAACCGTCTTGACATCCATTTGTCAGATCTCACTGTCATAATACGCAACAATAACAAACAGAATTCTGATGAACTTTACCATAACAATATGGGAAATTGTAAACATAAGACTCATCTTCGTTCTTGATGCAACCAAGCTCTTTGATTTTCTCATCAAAACGTAAATTTCAACTTCGAGAAGTCTGTTTCAATCTATAGATGTATCTCTGCAGCTTGCATATTTTAGTGACTTCATTTGGAGATACAAAACTCTCGGGTTGTGTCATGTACATTTCCTCAAGAAGGTTTCCATTAAAGAAAGCCGTCTTGACATCCATTCGCCAGATTTCGTAGTTATAATACGCAACAATAACAAACCGAATTCTGATGGACTTTACCATAGCAACAGGGGAAAAGGTCTCAACATAGTCAACACCATGAATTTGCTTGAAACCTTTAGCCACTAGTCTCCCTTTTAATGTCTGTACATTCCCATTTATGTCGGTTTTCTTCTTAAAGACCCACTTGCACCCTATGAGTCGTACCCCTTCAGGTGGTTACAGCAAGGTCCAAACTTAATTTGCATATATGGAGTTCATTTCAGATTTCATGACTTCAAGCCACTTCTCGGAGTTCGATCCACACATAGCGTCTTGGTAGGTTGCAGACTCATCATCATGATCCATAAGCAACACATTACCTATTTGAGACACGAAAAATCCATATCTCTCAGACTCAAATCTTGGTCTACCAGATCTACGTAGGACTTGTGTTCCCTAACCAGGCTCTCTAGCTACAATAACTTGTAGTACTTGCTCAGGCTTCAATTCAAGTTCATTCACAGTTTATGGTTCTTGAACTTCTTCAAACTCTACCTTGATTATTTTTCTTGATAAGAACTCTTTTTCCAAGAAGACACAAGTGCTTGCGACAAACATTTTGCCCTCAGACGGTAGGTAAAAGTAGTACCATTTGGTTTCCTTAGGATACCTCACATGATAACATTTATCTGACTTGGGTTCCAGCTTGTCAGACATTTGACATCGCACGTATGTTTCACAACCCCAAATCTTCATGAAAGACATACTAGGACGCTTCCTTATCCATATCTCATATGATGTCTTTAGAACCGATTTCGTTAGAGCACGATTTAAAGTGAAAGCAACAGTCTCTAAAGCAAAACCCAAAAAAGAAACAGTCAAATTTGCATGACTCATCATCGACCGTACCATATCTAACAAAATACGATTCCTACTCATACCATTATGCTGTGGTGTTCTAGATGGAGTGAGTTGTGATACAATACCACACTCTTTCAGATGATCACAAAACTTATGACTTAGATATTCACCACCTCGATCGGATCATGATGTTTTTATTCTCTTTCCCAATTGGTGCAAAACCCAAAAAAGAATTAGAGTCATTCGTTTTTAGTCTTTTAGTATTCTCTATGTTATAGATCGGATGGTCTATGTTCAAAACATATATGCCATTAAATAGTTAAGCTACACCATAAAAATATCATCCATAAGTATAGAATAACAGTTGTTCTTATTAATGGAAAAAATTCTTTTATGTCCAAACATGAAATAAAAATAATGTTTCGAGTTATAGCAGGAACATAATAACAACTATCAAGTTCCAATGCAAGCTCAGTAGGCAAAGAAAGACAGTAAACTTCTACGACAACGACTCTTGCTCCATTTCCAACGCGCAGGTCCACCTCTGCTTTTCCCAGCAGTCTTCTCCTTCCCAGTTCCTGCACATTTGCACAAATGTGAAAACTGCATCCGGTATCTAATACCCCAGATGAAGAAACAAAAAAGTTTATTTCAATAACGAAGATACCTGAAGCGGAAGTCACAATTCCTACTTCTTCTGCATATCTTCAATGTAAAGAGGATAATTCCTCCTTTAGTGTCCAGCCTTGCCACAGTGGCGACATTTTCCTTCCTTAGCCACACCTTTCTTCTTCAGTGCTGAAGCATTGGGATCAAGATACGACTTAGGTCTCACCTTTGTCTTCTTCGATCCCTTGACCTTGCCCTTGTCTTTATGCACCATCAGAATGGGGCTAGCATGTTTGACCTTCTACATATTGATTTCGGCAGTTCTCAACATGCATAGAAGCTCGGGCAGTGTCTTATCTATCTCATTCATGTTGTAGTTTAAGACAAACTGCTCATAACTGTCCGACAACGATTGCATGATCAGATCAGTAGCCAACTCTTGGCCCAAAGGAAACCCCAGTCTTTCAAGGTTCTTTATATACCCAATCATCTTGAGTACATGAGTCCCAAATGGGTCTCGAGCTCCCATCTTGCACTGAAACAACACCCTGGACATGTCAAACCTCTTTTACTGAACTTGTTCTTGAAACATTTTCTTAAGGTGTTCGATTATCTCATAAGCACACATGTTCTCATGTTGTTTCTGAATCTCAGAGTTCATGGTGACAAACATGAGACATTCGACATCCATGGAGTCGTCACCATACTTCTTATAAGCATTTTTATCTGCACGAGGTGCAGTAGTAACTGGCTCCACAGGGGGGTCTTTTTCCAAGACATAGAACTTACGCTCTTGCCTGAGAACAATTCTCAGGTTCCTGTACCAGTCTAGAAAAATTTTCCCTCTCAGCTTGTCCTTCTCAAGGATAACTCTCAGGGACATGGTGAAGTGCAATCCACTTGCCATAGAAATTTTACAAAGAATTTATGCAAAGTAAAATTTAGTATTATATTTCAAAATACATTTTATATTTTAATATGGACTTTAATTAAAAGTGCTCTTACTATTTTAATCAAATTGATAACCGTCAATATCAATTCTGGGAGTTTATGCGAGCTACTCTCTAGTGGACAAGATCCGTATTTCACTAACACCATAAGTCAGCTTTGGCTGATCACCCATAATGTGGCTATTTAAGTAGACAGCCTTTGCCAATTGCTTCATCATGCAACTCATATATAGTTGGTGAATAACTCTTTATTCGCATCCATCATATGGTGGATGCCAATCTCATTCCTCTAGGCACTCAACCTTTGAGATTACCTAGTTAAGTTGGACACGATGTCGACAGTGAGATATCGCAATTATCCGCTCGTACCCTTACCAAGATAGATTAATGCACCTTGTTTTGGCAAGTCCACACTTCATTGATCGAGGTAGAAAGAGTGTCATCCTTCAGAAGACATCCGAATACTTAATATTGGGTTAAAAGATTTTATGATAATCAATTAACAGTTAATCATGATTAACATTTAATCAATGTGCACATAAACAAAACAAAAATAAACCATTCATATTTCAGATACATCTCAGATACATTCTAGATTTGTATAAATCAGAACATTTCTAAATATTTAGATTTACATGTATTGGACACAGACACAAATAATACTCCTTATGATAGTAGACAAGCCCGTCCCTCATCATTGAATTCAAAATTCAAGATAGAATTTGGTTTCACAAACCACATGGAGAGATGGTTACTGTGAAGGGAAAAACAATTCCGAAACATGGAAATCACAGCAAATCACATGCATTCTTGGCGGGGTTCCAAGGGGCTGCGCCCCTTGCGGGGTCTTAGGGGCAGAGCCACTAGTACATTGGAGAAAGTCATGAAAAACCACCACCAGTACAATGGAGAAAATCATCAATATTTGTTGTTCTAGAAATAAATCTGGACATTCAGAACAATTCTAAATCTCTTGATTTACACACTGGATCTGCAACCTGACTCTGATACCACTGTTGAGTTTTCTATACTAGAGGTGAAACAACACATCACATGTGTGCAATAAAGTAAACATACAAGAACAACCCAAAAGAGTAAAGGATCTTGCAATTTTCATGAATTGAGAAATAAAAGTATACAATAAGACATTCTACCCGAGAGGGATTGAGTCTTTACTCAACCAAGATGCTCTAATGATCCAGTCCAGAAATAGGCGGTTGAGTCCACACAGAAATAGATCTGTGGCTCTACAGGTATCCACACGAGCGGTGGAGAACCCTAATATCTTGTCCTACAAGAACTGGGTTGGTGAAGGGATGATTTCCGCGTCTCCACGAATTGCTAGATTCGTTTCTAGGAGAGGCGACAACAATAAGAAGTCACGACGGGATCTAGGGCAAGTGACGACTTCAGAAGCACACACTTCAGTTACATGCACTCAGGAAAACCTTTTTTCCAAGTCTATTTATATACAAGAATAACAAACAGACAGAAGCCCTCTAATAAGTACGTCAAAACTCGACTTGCGTCGATATGCGTCAACTTGCATTCGACGTATGCCGATAAGAACTCGGCGCAACGTCGATAAGCAGTCAACGACACTTGACGCAACTTGCGTCGACGGGCAATCGACGTACTTGCGTCAAATAGAAGTCGACGTAACGTCGATATCTACTTGACGTAGCGTCGACTAGAATCCGCAGACACATCGAGCTTGGCTTCGTCGATAGGAAGTCGATGTGCGTCGATACGCACTTAACGTGCGCCGACACACACTCGACGCAACCCGTTCAGTAACATTAATGTCATAGGAGTTGTTCTCTACTCATATCTTATATGAGTGAGACCATCACAATCCTTCCTGCAACTTCTCCAAGCACTCTTATGTGCAATCCTATATGCTCAAATCACGTTGACAGTGAGACTAACTGTTTGACTACTTCCAGATCACCATAAGAACACCAACATATACCACCGCCGTCAACCAGGGAAACAAATTGCTAGTGTTCCACCTCTACCAGTGCCCGCTTCAGGCTTAGACTCTAGTGATGATCCTCCTACTTTGCTGAAAGGTAAATATGCAAGCACTCAACACCCTATTTCCAATCATGTTGCTTATCATCATCTTGCCCCGACCCATCAGGCCTTTATCTCTGCATTGTTTTTTGTTTCCATTCCCAAGGCGTGGCAAGAAGCATTGGAGATTCCGGTTTGGACATGGGCTATGAAGGAAGAAATGTCAGCCTCGGACAAAACTCATACATGGGACGTCTCCTCTCTTCCCCTCGGAAAGGAAGCTATTGGATCACGATGGGTGTTCTCAGTTAAGCATAATCAGGATGGTCAGATTGAACGATACAAAGCTCGGTTAGTTGCTCAAGGATACACTCAAACTCAAGACGTTGACTATCAGGAGACGTTTACTCCCGTGGCAAAGATGGACTCTATACGGGTTCTTCTATCATGCGTTGCTTGCTTAGGATGGGATCTTCATTAACTGGATGTTAAAAATGCCTTCCTCCATGGTGAACTTGATGAGGAAGTGTTCATGAAATTCCCTCTGGATTTATAAAATAGGGAACAAAGGGTCTTGTCTGTCGCTTGAGAAAATCCCTATATGGGTTGAAACAGTCTCCAAGGGTATGGTTTGATAGATTTCTCAAGGCAATGATCAAATTCGGTTACAAGCATAGATAATCTGATCACACCATGTTTATCCGCAAAAACGACTAGAAGATTGTGATCCTTATTGTCTATGTGGATGATGTTGTGATTACTGACAATGACACTGAGGAGATTAGTAACCTTAAGGCTCTTCTATCTGCTGAGTTTGAGGTGAAAGACTTAGGAAGATTACGGTATTTCCTGGGTTTTGAGGTGACCCAATCAAACCAAGGTATCTTTATCTCTCAACGGAAGTATGTCCTGGATCTTTTAAAAGAGACTGGAATGGTAGGTTGTCCCTGCAAACACTCCTATGGAGGAGAATCACAGGATAGATGAAGACGGTGATGGTGATCGCACAGATACTTCAAGCTATCAAAGATTGGTTGACAGACTCATATATCTATCTCACACCCGTCATGATATTACTTACGCAGTTGGTATCTTCAGTAGATATATGAATGCTCCTAGGATCAAACACAAGAGGCAGCATATTGCGTATTGCGATACCCGAAGAAGGCTCCTGATCGTGGTCTTTTGTTCTCTCAGAACAATCACTTGAAAATTGAAGTCTTCACCGATATTGATTGGGCTGGATGTCGTGATGACAGGAGATCTACTACCGTCTACTGTACCTTAGTTGGAGGAAATTTAGTGGCATGAAGGAGTCAGAAGCAGAATGTGGTTGCTAGATCTAGTGCTGAGGCTGAGTATTGTGTGATGTCTCAAGGTCTATGTGAGGGTCTTTGGGTGCATACCATGCTACATGACCTAGGGCTCTGAGAGAATAGCTCTATTTCCCTATGCTGTGACAATAAGGCCGCAATCATCATAGCTCATAACCCCGTCCAGCATGATAGGACTAAATATGTTGAGGTAGATCGACATTTTATCATAGACCATTTGGATAAAGGAAATGTGGTCACTCCGTTCGTTCAGTCCAAAGACCAACTTGCCGATGTGTTCACCAAGAGTTTGAGATGCGATATTTTTGCTGGTGATATTCAGAAGCTTGGACTGACAGATATCTTCCGTTCGACTTTAGGTAGAGAGTTGTAATGAGTCAAGTCTTTCTTATTTCTTTATCCCACTATGTGGGTATTTTGGTCCTAGTGTTGTTGTTCCCTACACATATATGTAAGAGTAGTGGATTATGGAATGTACTTTTATCATTGTTCTCGGTTTGTCTCAACTCTCAAAACTATCATTGTAATGTCGAAGAAATATGAGGTAAATACTCCACAAGCATTAAAAATAAAAAAACAGACAAATGATATCAATGATAAATGTGGATAAGCTCTGAAAATTTAAAGATCCAATAAAAATAATGCCTAAACTTGAACTAACAATAGAGGAGCATTGAAAGAGGAATACCATAAGCTCATATGAACAGTGATGATCCGATCCACGCCGGCTCGGTTTTGGGAGTTGGTCTGTGGAGTAGAGGGCATGGGTCATGTGATGGGCAAGGGTGGCTGACGCAGGACGAATCTATAGGCGACGGAAAATTAATAACCTAACCAACATGATATGCAAAGACGGATGATTACGCCACATTTAGTTAATAAATAATTAAATCTCAAGCGGATATTTCAAAGCAAAACAAAATACTTTAATGAAGCGAGGCAAGCTTAGGCTTTCCTCCGCGTGGAGGGCCAAAGCTAGAGCGCGCGGTGAATAAATCCTTCCTGCAGTTAGAGATTTATTAAAGAGCAAATAACATAAAAACTATAATCCCACGCAAGCACTTAATAACCAGACCATGATAATGTTTACAACCAAAAACCAATACAAAACACAATACGAATAATAGGGCTGCTGCCAATTAAAGAGATCTGAACGTTGGAGGGCTTGGAGAAGGGTTTCGGTGATGGGGGAGTGAGGGAAGCAAAAAGAAAGGGCGGGATGGTTGGATCTGGGCTGGAATGCCCAGATCTGGACTGATTTGGGGCTGAAAACAGCCGGGCTGCTGTTGGACGGAGATAGAGAGGGTGTGGGTGAGATGGGGTTGGGCCGAGGGAGAGCGGCGGCTCACTGGTGGGCGGCTGGAGGGGCGGAGGAGGTTGGGCAGCTGCTGGTAGGCCGCTGGAGGGGTGGAGGCGGCTAGGCAGGTGGCTGGACAGGCAGCTGGAGGGTGTCCGGAAGGTGGCCGCGGCTCTGGAAGGCCGCAGCAGGGGAAAAAAACTTAAGCAGGGAATAGTAAATGAAATAAATGAATAGTATCGTGAACAGTACCATGAACAGTGGCGTGAACAGTGCGCGAACAGTGGCTGCTTTCTGAACAGGAATTCGTCCGGCTATTTCGTGGGTTGTAGGGGCTGCGGATGAGGGTTTCGGAGGAGAGCGGTGGCTGGACAGCGAAGGGGAAAACAGGGAGGAGGGAGGAAAATAACAAAGGATACACACTTACCCAAGGAGTCGTCACCAAGGGGACTCCACGGAGTCGGCACCGCGAAGGAGATCACCGAAATGAAGGAAGAAGACTCTCCAAACATTCAGCAATGCCTGAAATCAGCAGCCCTAATACCTATTTATAAGAAACTAAAATATTAGGGCACCCGGAATCAACGGCTACGATTGGCCGTTGGTCTCGGGGTCAAAAATACATTAAATAAAACCCGAAAAATACAAAGCTATATTTGAAATTGATTCGCAATGTGAGTCCGGACACATCCACGGAGTCGGATCGTTGATCCGGGCACGCCATATATGGTAAGTCGCCAAATCAGCCCGAATGGGCCAAAAACTCGTCTTTCGCCGCACGCCCTCGTCTCTGCTCCGCATTAGTGGCCCAGTTATTGGAAGGGCCGGTGGCATTAATAAAACTCTTGTGCGGAATTCTAGAGAACATGGAAGAATAAGGTTCACTAGGAGTGGGTCTCTGATAGAGGCGGATGGCTGGAAGCTAATCATAAGAATCACTGGTGGTCGGTTTGAGGTGAGAGAAGACCAACTGAATCCTTGACAATGCTTGTGGTGTGTGAAAGTGCGAAGGCCGGTGATTGGTCATTCGTATCGTCGGGAAACGATGCAGGGAGCATCGCCGTATTCCGGGGGTGGTCAACGGGGGCGGCCTGGTCCGGCGAGGGAAACAACACGATTGGGAGCGAGGTCAAAAGTGAGAGATTCGTTTGGCTGGGTATGTCAGACAAACTGGTAAGGTCTGTTTCTTGATTTATTACCCATGCAGCCTCTAAAGGACGGGGAGAGTTTGTTATTTAAAAGAAATTAAGATATAGTGTTTTAATGTAATAAAGCCATATTTTGATAGGAGATAAGAGATCCGATTTTCTT
Source organism: Platanthera zijinensis (assembly GCA_039513925.1). Taxonomy (NCBI): domain Eukaryota; kingdom Viridiplantae; phylum Streptophyta; class Magnoliopsida; order Asparagales; family Orchidaceae; genus Platanthera; species Platanthera zijinensis. The sequence continues at coordinate 138,579,115 of CM077091.1, read as the reverse complement.
ACCAAGGGATGAAATGAATCCTTTATTCGGGGGATCTAAATAATTTCCTCATTATTATTTTCTTAAGTTTAAGAAATAATCATTTATTATTTTCTTTAATTTCAGAATAATTTAAGTTTCTTATAAAATACTTGTTTTTAAATTAAAATTTCATTGCTTGTTCAAACTATTATTATAAATGATTTTTTTATTTAGGATCTTATTAATCGGTCGCGCCTATAAGCTGTAATAATGAGCGCGAATGACATGCGCGATAAAGCACAAGAGCGCTAATAACTTTCTTGGAAAATAAAAACAAATAAATGTACGCAAATACATGTGCTACAAAATGTAATAAAACTACAAACCTACAAGGAAAATGAAATGATGCACTGCATGTTGCATCAACCATTGTGTTGGATCCATTTCATATTCGTATAGGTTATGAACCTAAGAAGCTTATTGATCTTGTTCCTATCCCTAAAAAGTCTTTCTTTAGCGAGCATGACACTATCCAACAGAAGGTCGCATTAACTAGTGAAACATATAAATCTTATGCAGATAGTCAAATGAGAGGGCATGATTTCAAAATGGACTATCATGCGATAGTTCATATTCAGCCCAAGAGGTTCCCACTGGGAATGTCTAGGAAGTTAAATGCTTGACAAATGATTCATTACATGGTTCTTTGAGATAATGAGTCAAACACACACGAGCTAGACATTCTTAAGGATACATACATCCACCCCATGTTTAATGTAGAATATTTTACTGTATATTATGAGCCGCCTTGTAACATCCTAACCTAACTTCACCTCATGACATGAGTTCAGCCACTCCCCACTACATAAGATTTCATTAGGCACTGTGTTAGAGGTTACGAACAAAGGACAACAAATATGCACAACCATCAAACACACAAAACATAAGAGTCAACATAGCATAAGGCGGAAAATAGCTACAAAGCCAAAAAAACAAAAGAACAACAATTCATAACATCATATCTTACGTTCATCAACACAGTACAAGAATAGCATACACTATTCATTTCCCTCATACAATACATGAAACTTGATGCATTAGTTACAACAAAGTTTGACTGTATACATGCAATACACTTTACAACTATCACTTCTGTGTGAGAAGCGCATCATCTGAACCTTCAGTCAGCATTTTAAGAACCTTAATCCACAAATCATTTTAAATGAGGGTCAGACAAAGCTAAGTATGCAATGTGTTCCACTTGATTAAGCTTTATCGGGGGAGTGACGCAGGACGAATCTATGTGGCGGGTAAACAGTGACCTAACCCTACATGTTATGCAAAGCCCGACGAATAAAATCACAATTGAATAATAAATAATATCATCCCACGCAGAATATTCAAAGCAAGACAACGATAATTTATTTATGCAAGGCAAGCTTAGGCTTTTCTCCGCGTGGAGGGCCAAAGCTAGAGCACGCGGTGAATCGATCATTTATGTAGTTAGAGATTAATCCAGACACAAATAACTATAATGAATTGAACGCCCAGACAAACATGTAATAATTCAAACCATAACAATATTTTACAACTAAATACTGATACAAAAACACAATACAAATATTAGGGCTGTTGTAAATAAAGGGATCTGAGTGTTGGAGGGCTCAATGAGGTATTTCAATGGTGGGTGTGTAACACCCCTTCCCAGTATTTCAGAAATCAGCCGTCCGGCCGGGTCAGCGATGTAAAGAAAACTAGGAAACATTATTAAAACTAGTAGCAGCATGTAATAAAATTTATACTAAGCAATTTAAGACTTACAGCGGAAGTTTGAATAAAGTAAACTAAGGGTAACCACATACCTGATATCTGGATTCACAGAGCCACTAAACAGGAAGTAAAACTGAATTAACTGAAAATCTGGTTAACCATAAATAGTCTGAAATAAATTAGATAAAACATTAATCTGATACAATGTTCTCATCTACAGGTACATGCTGAAATAGAGTAAACTGAAAAAGATAAGTAGTACAAACTGACGCCACTATAATGCTCATCCTAGACGTAGCTTCCCACCTGGGTCACCTGAAAAACAGTGCCCACGAAGGGTCAGAGTAAGGAAAAATAACCCCTCCTAGTGACACTAAAACCCAATTTTACATATGAATGCATGTATGCCTTTGAAAAATACTTTTATGCATTAAAACTTTTATGCTATGTGCTATGCATGGCTTCGCACTATTCTCTGGTCACACATCTACTCGTACTAAGCACGTGACTTTTATATTATTAACTTAAGTCCTGGCGTCCACTAACTAGCGTACTGTCTCATGTTAGGTCTATACTTGAGTTCTAGGTGGCTTCTAACCTGCTCATCTACTAGGAAGGCTCTAGGCAGAGTAGCTCCTAACGCGCAACTGAAACTGACGACCCGAGACCATCTTACGAACCCAATTGTTCTAGTGTCACGCGGACACGGTCTCGAATCTGCTAACTGGCTCAAGGGAAAATAATTCCCAAGTCTGTACTACTCATAAGGTTCCATGTACCTTATGAGAACGGTAGTGCGCCTCTACCTAGCACGGAAGAAACTCTGTGTGCTGGCTGACCTTTGTGGTCTGACGCTACTCTGCAAGAGATATCTTTTCTGGTGTACTACTAAGCGACCCTTGACTTTCTTGTGGTCGACTTGAAGGGACATTCACGCCCTTGGTTGGACAAATTCCAAGCTTACGTACGCGGGTAAAGTTTCGTACTTAAAATAATTATTCATAACTTGACTAACTGGGTCATGGAAAAGGGCGTCATCCTACACGTTTTCCGCGACCATTTTCCTACCGCCACACTTTACTATGCATGGTTATGTTGCTTGTACGAAATCTACATATGCGTATACAAAAATATAACTTTTGTTATGTCTAACTAACAGGTATTAAATTTCCTTACAGTGGTGGTGCGGCGCTCGTACACTCGGCGCGGCGGCATCTTCTATTTCAGAGGTGATCCTACTGTTGGGGACCCTCAAGTGCTGCCCCGACTCCACCGAAAAACCTGCAAAATTTAGGGCAGCCCTAAATCCAACATTTCCCCTAAGTATTTCCGATGGAAAAATCCAAAACAACTAGGGTTAACAAAATACAAATGCTAAGACCCAAAAATTACCTTTTTGTGGAGCGATTAGGGCTCTCAATGCGTCCTACTCGAATTCCGCGGTGAAACTCGAACCCCAAAACCTAATTAGGGCAAATAAATCCAAAACCTAGGTTATTTTAGTTTCCAAAACGAAGGATTTCCACAAAGGAATAGAGAGAAAGAGAAAACGGACCTACCGAAACCAAAAATCGGATCTCACTTCTCCGGCTAGGGTTAGACCCGACACTTCCAAGGCCAAGGAAGGAAAAGGAATGCTTGTTGGCGCCTGCAGAGGAGGGAGGAGTGGTCGGATTTGGCTTCCGGAGGGGGAACGGCCGTCGGCTAGGGCGCGGGAGTCCGACTGGCGGAAATCGTCGTGCTCGCCTTATGCGGGAGACGGAACAGGACGGGAGGGTTCGTGCGGTTTTTCTCCCGTAAGAAAGAGGTGCGGTTTTTAATATGACCGGGCATGCGGTTATAGAATCAATCGTGGGGGAAAAGGACTGCTATTGGCACCCAAAGCCAACATTAAGTTGTTTTCCGCAAACCACGCTACTAAATCACCTTAAATTCTAAAACAATTTCGCTGAGCAACGCTACATAAACTTAATGTGCGTCACACTAATATTATGGCTAACATACGTTACCAAATAACAGACGCGACCCCTAGCATAGTAACGTTGTACCTTGACGATGCGCTGTCTCGTTCAGAATCCGTCGCGACTTGACCCTACATTAACATAAATTTCGCGTCAGATTTACGGATGTTACAAATCTCCCCTCCTAACAAAAATTTTCGTCCTCGAAAATTGAAATCATACCTGAATCGAAAAGAAAAGAATAGTCTGCATTGCTCTTTAGCTCATCCTCTCGCTCCCAAGAATACTCTGGACGGCCACAGTTCATCCAAAGGACTTTGACCATGCGAATCTCTCTATTTCTGAGCTTCTGAATCCTTGAGTCCACTATCTTGACTGGTCTAACTCCAATACTAAGATCTGTCTCAATTGGTGCTTCCTCGGTACTGATGATCTGACTGGAATCTCTGACTGCTCTCCTCAGATAGGAGACGTGGAATACATCATGTACACCACTCATTTCTTCAGGTAAGGCCAACCTGAATGCAACCTCACCAACTCTTTCCAGTACCTCAAAAGGACCAACGAATCTGGGACTCAGCTTCTTCATTCGCTTTATTCTAGAGACTCCTCTAACTGGTCTGACCTTTAAATAAACGTAGTCTCCAACACTGAACTCTACTGACCTGTGCTTCTGATCATGATACTTGGCCTGGCGATCCCGAGCTGTCTTCATACGCTCCTGAATAAGCTTAATCCTGTCCGTGGTCTTATCAATCCATGACTCTCTGATAGAAGATCTTTCCTCACTCTCTGCCCAACATAACGGTGTCCGACAACGTCTACCATAGAGGGCCTCGAACGGTGCCATCCCAATACTCGCCTGAAAACTGTTGTTGTAGGAGAACTCCACAAGAGTAACATACTTCTCCCACTTTCCTCCAAAATCTAGCATGCACATCCGAAGCAGATCCTCCAAAGTCCTATTTGTGCGCTCAGTCTGTCCATCTGTCTGAGGATGGAATGCGGTGCTGAAATGTAACCTGGTACCCAACCGCTCCTGTACGTAACGCCACTCCCTGGAGGTAAATCTGCCATCTCGGTCTGAAACTATAGTCTTGGGTACACCGTGAAGTCGAACTATCTCGTCTAGATACAACTGTGCCAGCTTCGGACCCTGATCCGTCTTCCTAAGAGGAATGAAATGAGCGACCTTAGAGAGTCGATCTACTATAACCCACAAGGAATCATTCCCACTCTGCGATCTCGGCAAACCATGAATGAAGTCCATAGATATATCCTCAAAAGTCCACTCGGGAATGGGAAGTGGCTGCAACTTGCCTCCAGGCCTCTGACACTCGGCCTTAACCAACTTGCATGTCTCGCACTTCCCTACATAATTTGCAACATCACTCTTCAAACCTGGCCACCAGACTGTCTTCTTAAGGTCTGCATACATCTTCGTGCTACCAGGATGTATAGAATATCTGGAATTGTGTGCCTCGAAGAGAATGTCCTCACGAAGGTGACTGACATCTGGGATGCACACTCTGCCGTCGTGCAATAATAACTCATCCTGAATAGAGAACCTCTCCTTCTGACCTGACTGCACTGAGATCCAAATCTCTGCCATCTTTGGATCCAACGATATAGCTGTCCTGATCCTATCTCTAATATCGCACGAAATCTCCATCCAACTCAACCAAGCTGAACCAAAACTGCAACGGGGCACAACGACGATGTCCAGTCTCTCCAGCTCTCGTACTAACTCCTCCTGCTGAGTGAGAAGATAGAAACACGAGCCTCTCCTGCTTAGAGCATCAGCTACCACGTTCGCCTTTCCTGGGTGGTACTGAATGTCTACATCGTAGTCTGCTAGAAACTCCAACCATCTGCGCTGCCTCAAATTGAGCTCTCGCTGATCAAAGATATACTTAAGGCTCTTATGATCAGTAAAGATCTCACAACGCACTCCATAGAGGTAGTGTCTCCATATCTTCAGAGCATGAATGACTGCTGCAAGCTCCAAGTCATGTACGGGATAGTTCCTCTCATGAACCTTTAACTGTCTCGAGGCATAGGCTACGACCTTTCCATGCTGCATGAGAACACAACCCAAACCCTGACCTGAAGCATCACTATAGATCTGAAATCCGTCTGGCCCTGAAGGCAAACTCAAAACTGGTGCGGTCATCAATTTGTTCTTCAAGTTCTCAAAGGCCAACTCACACTCAACTGTCCAATCCAAGCCCTTTCCCTTCCTAGTGAGGGAAGTCAGTGGTAAGGCTATCTTCGAGAAATCCCTGATGAATCTCCTGTAGTATCCAGCAAGACCCAAAAAGCTGCGAACCTCTGAAACTGTCGTCGGCCTTGGCCAACTCTTAATGGCCTCTATCTTCTTTGGATCAACGCTAACCCCTTCCTGACTGATGATGTGGCCTAAGAATGCAATCTCTGAAAGCCAAAACTCACACTTTGAAAATTTTGCATACAACTGGTTCTTCCTGAGTGTGCTTAAAACAATCCTAAGGTGAGCTGCATGATCTTCTGCACTCTTAGAGAACACCAAAATATCATCTATGAAGACGATGACAAAACGATCTAAATACTCCCGAAATACCCTGTTCATCAGGTCCATAAATACTGAAGGGGCATTGGTCAGCCCGAACGGCATGACCACGAACTCGAAGTGTCCATATCTGGTACTGAAAGCAGTCTTCTGTATATCCACGTCACGAATCCTCAGCTGATGATAGCCCGACCTCAGATCTAACTTGGAGAAGGTGCTCGCTCCCACCAACTGGTCGAACAAATCATCAATCCTAGGAATCGGGTACTTGTTCTTTACGGTCAGCTTATTCAATTCACGGTAGTCTATGCACAATCTCAGACTACCATCCTTCTTCTTCACGAAAAGCACTGGAGCACTCCAAGGCGAAGTACTGGGGCGTATAAAACCCAAATCAAGCAGCTCCTGCAACTGGCTCTTCAATTCTGCTAGTTCCCTTGGAGCCATCCGATAGGGAGATTTGGCTACCGGTGTAGCCCCAGGCTGCAAGTCTATCGGGAACTCAATCTCTCTATCTGGAGGGGCACCAGGGAGCTCTTCCGGGAAAACATCTGGAAACTCCTGCACCACTGGTACCTCTGCCAAAACAGTCTTAGGCTCCTCGCTCATCAGTACTACGAAGGTTTCACAACCCTGACTAATGCACTTTCTCGCTTGGACTGCAGATATGATCATCTTCACTACTCCCTTCAATCCCTGAAAAGAGAAAGATGTCTGGTTGGGGCCATCGAACTGAATCTGCTTCACCCTACAGTCAATCCTGGCGTTGACTGCTGAAAGCCAGTCCATTCCAAAAATCAAGTCAAACCCTGCTATAGGTAGCAGCAAAGCTTCCACGATAATCTCAGTGTCACCAAACTGCACTGGCACCCTGCACTTGTCTCTGGTCTGCAGAAGGGATCCATTCGGCATCATGACTTCCAACGGTACTGACTCGGGGAAGACTTCTAAATCCAACTTACGCACTAGAGATTCCGCGATAAACGAGTGCGAGGCACCCGTATCAAACAGAATCTTAGAGGGTAAGTTACGAATCATAAGGATGCCTACATGAATGATTTATGAAGGATGAAAAATTTTAACGTGTCACTACGGAGGATTTAAAACCAACTTGCAAGCAAACAACACTTACCTGTCACAACATCCTCCTGATCCTTCGTCTCCTGCTGACCCAGCCCATACGCTCTGGGCTGCACTAAGTCTCGACCCTGCTGCGGTCTCCCATCAGTGAGCATCAAAGCTTTGCCCTTATCTACCCTGCTAGGGCCACCAACCTCGAACTTCGACTGCAAGAAGTAAATTTCATTAAAAATCTATCGTAATTACATAAATGTAATCAATACAAAAGGACCTTGATTACCTGATTAGTCCCAGCTTCCTGACAGAAACGAGCTATGTGTCCAGGTTGTCGGCACTTGTAGCATACGCCTGCACTGGCCAAACACTCTCCTGAATGGCGACGCTGACACTTGGGACACGTGGGGTAGTCCTTGCTTCGGTCACCAGATTGACCATTCTTCTTAGCATCAGGCTTCGGCTTCTTGTTCCAGTTCTTTCCTTGATCATTCTTGTTCTGCTGCGGCTGATGCGAATCCTGAGATCGCTTCGCACGGAAACTACTTCGCTTCTGAACCTTCTGCTGGTCAGCCTCCAGTCTGCGAGCTGTATCCACTAAGCTCCTGTAATCAGCGTTGACCATAGTCATCAGCGGCTGTCTCAACGAGTCACGCAAACCATCCACGAAACGACTGCACTTCTCAGTCTGATCTCCCTGCATCACGCCCGCATATCTAGCCAGATGAGTCAGCTCTCGCTCGTACTCAGTAACTGTCCTGTCCCCCTGGAAAAGCCTCAGATACTTCTCTTGGAGACCTCGTCGTGCGGAAGGAGGCACGAACCAACTAGCAAGAGCTCTAGAGAACTCGCCCCAAGTGAACATGTCTGGGGTACGGCCTGGCCAAAAAAATACGATTACACCAAATAAAATTAACACATTACTTCCTAAAATAAAAGAAATAATCATAACACTTTACCTGCAGGATCATCTGTCCGGTATTTGTCCCACCAGACTTTTGCCTCTCCTCGGAGGAGGAAAGCTGCCAGAGGAACTTTCTTATTCTCCGGGCACTCTAAAACATTCAGCAGGTCTCTGGTGTTAGCTATCCAATCATCTGTATCCATCGGGGTTTCATCCCCACTGTAGTTCGAAGGCTGAAGTTCTCTAAAATTTCTCAAATAGCGCTCCAGGGTCATCTCCACAGGTGCTGCTGCCGGAGCTGGCGCAGGGACTGGTACTTGAACTGGAGCTGGAAACCCTGCAGCCAGTCCTCTCTGAAACTCCATCAAGGCAACAGTAACCGCCCTGACAATCTGAGACGCTATGTCAGTGCCCTCTGGAGCTGTTGGAACTGGCGGTACCTGTGGCATGGCAGCGTCTCCCATGGTTGCACTAAGAACCGGGTTCTGGCGTGCAGATTCACCTGGTTCACTAACTCGTGGTGCCTGATAGAATATATAAAGGAAATCTGATTATTTATCAAGCATCTAAGAAATCTGATCTAGCAACTTATTTTGTACTCTAGCGAACACTAAGGCTTAATCGCAACTTAAAGTACTTTACTGACAATAGTTTACTCTTATACGCTCCTATGGCTCTGTGAATGATTTCTAGGGTCCAGGGATCCTAAACCTGCCTCTGATACCAATTTGTAACACCCCTTCCCAGTATTTCAGAAATCAGCCGTCCGGCCGGGTCAGCGATGTAAAGAAAACTAGGAAACAGTATTAAAACTAGTAGCAGCAGGTAATAAAATTTATACTAAGCAATTTAAGACTTACAGCGGAAGTTTGAATAAAGTAAACTAAGGGTAACCACATACCTGATATCTGGATTCACAGAGCCACTAAACAGGAAGTAAAACTGAATTAACTGAAAATCTGGTTAACCATAAATAGTCTGAAATAAATTAGATAAAACATTAATCTGATACAATGTTCTCATCTACAGGTACATGCTGAAATAGAGTAAACTGAAAAAGATAAGTAGTACAAACTGACGCCACTATAATGCTCATCCTAGACGTAGCTTCCCACCTGGGTCACCTGAAAAACAGTGCCCACGAAGGGTCAGAGTAAGGAAAAATAACCCCTCCTAGTGACACTAAAACCCAATTTTACATATGAATGCATGTATGCCTTTGAAAAATACTTTTATGCATTAAAACTTTTATGCTATGTGCTATGCATGGCTTCGCACTATTCTCTGGTCACACATCTACTCGTACTAAGCACGTGACTTTTATATTATTAACTCAAGTCCTGGCGTCCACTAACTAGCGTACTGTCTCATGTTAGGTCTATACTTGAGTTCTAGGTGGCTTCTAACCTGCTCATCTACTAGGAAGGCTCTAGGCAGAGTAGCTCCTAACGCGCAACTGAAACTGACGACCCGAGACCATCTTACGAACCCAATTGTTCTAGTGTCACGCGGACACGGTCTCGAATCTGCTAACTGGCTCAAGGGAAAATAATTCCCAAGTCTGTACTACTCATAAGGTTCCATGTACCTTATGAGAACGGTAGTGCGCCTCTACCTAGCACGGAAGAAACTCTGTGTGCTGGCTGACCTTTGTGGTCTGACGCTACTCTGCAAGGGATATCTTTTCTGGTGTACTACTAAGCGACCCTTGACTTTCTTGTGGTCGACTTGAAGGGACATTCACGCCCTTGGTTGGACAAATTCCAAGCTTACGTACGCGGGTAAAGTTTCGTACTTAAAATAATTATTCATAACTTGACTAACTGGGTCATGGAAAAGGGCGTCATCCTACACGTTTTCCGCGACCATTTTCCTACCGCCACACTTTACTATGCATGGTTATGTTGCTTGTACGAAATCTACATATGCGTATACAAAAATATAACTTTTGTTATGTCTAACTAACAGGTATTAAATTTCCTTACAGTGGTGGTGCGGCGCTCGTACACTCGGCGCGGCGGCATCTTCTATTTCAGAGGTGATCCTACTGTTGGGGACCCTCAAGTGCTGCCCCGACTCCACCGAAAAACCTGCAAAATTTAGGGCAGCCCTAAATCCAACATTTCCCCTAAGTATTTCCGATGGAAAAATCCAAAACAACTAGGGTTAACAAAATACAAATGCTAAGACCCAAAAATTACCTTTTTGTGGAGCGATTAGGGCTCTCAATGCGTCCTACTCGAATTCCGCGGTGAAACTCGAACCCCAAAACCTAATTAGGGCAAATAAATCCAAAACCTAGGTTATTTTAGTTTCCAAAACGAAGGATTTCCACAAAGGAATAGAGAGAAAGAGAAAACGGACCTACCGAAACCAAAATCGGATCTCACTTCTCCGGCTAGGGTTAGACCCGACACTTCCAAGGCCAAGGAAGGAAAAGGAATGCTTGTTGGCGCCTGCAGAGGAGGGAGGAGTGGTCGGATTTGGCTTCCGGAGGGGGAACGGCCGTCGGCTAGGGCGCGGGAGTCCGACTGGCGGAAATCGTCGTGCTCGCCTTATGCGGGAGACGGAACAGGACGGGAGGGTTCGTGCGGTTTTTCTCCCGTAAGAAAGAGGTGCGGTTTTTAATATGACCGGGCATGCGGTTATAGAATCAATCGTGGGGGAAAAGGACTGCTATTGGCACCCCAAAGCCAACATTAAGTTGTTTTCCGCAAACCACGCTACTAAATCACCTTAAATTCTAAAACAATTTCGCTGAGCAACGCTACATAAACTTAATGTGCGTCACACTAATATTATGGCTAACATACGTTACCAAATAACAGACGCGACCCCTAGCATAGTAACGTTGTACCTTGACGATGCGCTGTCTCGTTCAGAATCCGTCGCGACTTGACCCTACATTAACATAAATTTCGCGTCAGATTTACGGATGTTACAGGGTGGAGGTCGGGTCAGGTGAAGGCCGGTGGAGGAGTGGGAGGGTTGGATCGGAGGAGATGGCTGGATCTGGGCTTGAGTGCCTAGAAATGGGGGTTTTTCGGTGGAGGGAAGGGAGGTTGGGGGGCTTCCCTATTGCTGGAGGCGGTGGAAGCAAGTGGGAGGGTGGTCGACGACTCTGGGAGGTGGACTAGGGGGTGGCGGTTGGGGGACTGGGTGTTGGGCAGTGGAGAGAGGTGGCCGGCTAATTATGGAGGGGAAAAAGGGGGGGCGGTGGTTCTGGGTTGGAGGTGGAGCGGCAGCCTGAGAGAGAGGGGGGCTGAGAAGTGGGGGCCGGCGGCTTGCTGGGAGGGGCAAAAGGCACCGACAGCTGGGGGTGGTTGGAGGGATGGCTGTAGGAGGCTTCAAGAGGGATGTTTTGAGGCGGCCAACGACTGGTTGGGTGGGAAAGCATAGGGCGGTGGTTAAAAACTGGAGGCTGGACAACAGAGATAATAGGAAAGTGGAGGAGAATAACAAGGGATACACATTTACTCAAGGAGTCATTACCAAGAGGGCTCCACGGAGTCCACACCGCTGAGGAGATCACCGAAATGAGGAGATTTCTTCTCCAAACATTCAACAATGAATATGACGGCAACCCTAAACATCATATAAATAAGAATCCGAAATTAGGGCACCCAGAATCAACAACTCTGATTGACCGTTAGTTTCAGAGACAAAACTACTTGAAATAAAACTCGAAAAATACAAAGCTATATGTGAAATTGATTCGCAATGCGAATCCGGACGCATCCACAGAGTCCGATCGTCGATCCGGGTATGCTATATATGGTAAGTTGCCACACCGCATTAGTGAGTCTTCCAAAGGGACTCCCTACCACTTCGAAATTTGCAAGTCATTGCAACAATAATGTTGCGCTACTCCAACACAAGGTGGAGCATGTGTACATCATATGACTAAACATGCGCAATCACATAACAATAAAGTATAACGTCATAACTTGTCAATCTTATAATGTATGTCTTAATTAACTTCAAGCTCCACAAATCTTCTATCACAGGTCTACTCCACAAGGCAATGTGTCTTCAATATAGTACAAGCCAATGTGTCTTCAATATAGTACAAGCCAATGTGTCTTCAATATAGTACAAGCTCATCAGTATCTATCAAAGACTCGACCGACTGCGCTCACTTCCTCTCCAACCCCATACACCCAAGTTATCTTCCCCTCTCCCCTGTTGGCCGCTAACTCCACCCATCTTCCCTTCCAGTCGACGAACCATCCCCTTTCAACCCTTTGTATCCCCATACCTACAACCAACTCACATTAAAGCTTTAATAGACAACTCACCGAGCCCACATCCTCATAGTTGGCCACTCCTTTGGTTGAAACCGCCTAACTTCCCACTTGACAACCTTTCTTCTTCCTGGAGCCCTTTCCAACCCTCTATCTTCAATTTATTTGACAATTGCAGAAGAATTGTTGGCTCCCCCGCATTTCCTCCACAGTGCCTCTGTTTCTCCACCACATGCCACTGGATTCCTTCGCTTGTGAGTATATCTTGGTAGCGCGTTTCACTTTCCTTTATTGATTATGGAATGAACATGTTATATTTGTTTGGTGATTGAACTTGCGGTGCTATTGTTGCATTCTCTTAATTCATATGAGTTTTCATTTGTAAAAGTTGTAGTAGAAAGCCCCACTTATTAGGACGAACATGAATTGTTTATTTACTTGAAATAATTGTGAACACTGTGTTTAGTACCAATCTTATAAAATTTTATTTTGGATTAGTCAAAGCAATCACACATCGTATAGTTTTAAGCTTATTCGAATCCACTCCCTACTGTCACTCAGGAATGCATTAGCTTGACGTCGCATCTTTTCACAGCCCGTCCTGCGTCACTAAGACTGCCTTCTTCATATATTTTCTTTTTCCTGTTTCAATTCTGTATTATGCTCAAGAAAGTAATTTTGCCCAGATAGTGTTAACTCAACATGAGAAAAAAATCATAGTTGAATTTTTATGCACTTCCAGCATGAAATGAGTGTAAAAAGGTCAATCTTCCATGCATCTGTATGATGAAGAGTGAAAAAAACGGCAGGAAAATGTCCTACTGATTTACTGTGCAGGTTTTCATTGCTACACGCCTACACATGTATGAAAAGGGTATTAACTTAATGCATTCTTCTTTACGTTTTCATCTTTAGCTTTATTTTCACTGTTTGGTACTTTCTGTGCATCATAAGATTTAGGCATGCTTTACAAGTATATTCCATGACAGGATTATGATATGTTATATTCGTGTGCAGGATATGTTCTGCAGTTTCTTCAGCATTGTGGGGTACGACCTTAATTGCTTTGTTGAAATTGAGAATTTACTGGTCTCTGTATTTTTAGTTATTCTTATTAATTTTTTTTCTTTTACCTAGCTATTGTTCACTTTTACCTCTCATGTTAAGATTTACTAAAATATAGTCGACATTTACTTTATTTTAGTAGTACCTGCATAATTGTGCATTGTGATACTTGATACTACTATTGTAAGGGAAATGACAAACACAACCAAACGCAGAAAACACTGATTTACAGAGGTTCACCCAAATTCGAGCTACGCCCCCTCTTCGTCTTCACCACTTGTATTACCAAAAAATTAAGAGTTTGCAAACAAGAATTACAATGAGAACTCCTCTCACAATCTCTCACAAAACTCTCTCCTTTTCTTCTTACAAGAATTTGGCAAATCCCCCTGCTTCCGGCGACTGAGTCGAGCAACAGATCTTCCCAAGAGAGATGGTCCTTTCCGAGAGTGTCAAGTGACAGTTCTTGCGGCTCCTCCTGCTCTTACAGAAATGTGAAGTCCCCTGCACTCCAGCGACAACCCTAGTCGTGAGTCTCTGGTTCTCGGATGACAACCCTAGATCATAACTATCGATTCTTGTGTTTCAGCACTCTGACTACTGCTGTGATCAAAATAAATACTCTAGCCACATTAGGGAAAACAGGCGAATCGATATGGACCCTCCAATCAAGATCCAAAAGGATCTAACAACCACAATCCTGATGTAATGAAACTGAGCACGTCAGCTACCGCGTGGCGGTAGGGGTTACCGCGTGCAGTAGCTCTAGCCGACAAGCCCAATGTCGATGAGAGCTTTCACCGACAAAGCTACCCGGTCCAGTCGCTACAGCCTCCACTCTATACAGGGCCAGGTCCAGTCGATATCGACTAGACCTCTAGTCGATATCGACTAGACCTCTAGTCGATATCGTCTAGACATTTACTCGATATTGATTAGAACACTCCTTCAGCAATTTAGGTCGGGATCAACCTCCCTGAGCCCTCCATTGTGGACCCTGTCCCCTTGATCCCTGCTGTCTTCAACTTCGTTATTTTCAAGTGGTTTGGACGTCGATTCCCCTAAGCTCACGTGGGCTAACTCGGAAGTGTTCACTAGCTTCAACAATCTCCCACTTGGTGGATACTTCTTTAACCCCACTGCCACTGCACACCATTCAAATTTTGCAACAGTCACAATCTTGGTCAAGAAATCATAACTGTTTTTCACCCTATCAACTTTCTCAAGTCGAACCACCTTCTTCTCCACCTTTTCAAGGATGAAGTGGTACTGGATGTCTATGTCCTTCTTCCGAGAGTGAAATATCGGATTCTTAGCTAAATGAATTGCTCCTTGATTGTCGCATCTCACCTCCACAACACCTTGCTCAAATCCGAGCTTGAAGCACAAATGCTGCAACCAAATGGCCTCCTTACTAGCATGAGCAAGAGCCATGTACTCAACCTCCGTCGATGACAAATCCACCACACTTTGTCGTTGGTTCATCCAACTGGCAGCTCCACCAAATAGTGTGAACACATATGCACTGGTGGACCTCTCGCTGTCTACATCACCTCCCCAATCCGCCTTTTCCAACACCTTCTAAACAGATGAAGTAACACCTGAATACCCATTTCACTCCGCTCCAGTGCTCCTTTCCAGGTTTTGACATATGCCTGCTCAGCACTCCCACTACTTGGGCAGTATCAGGACGAGTACAAACCATAACATACTTCAAGCTTCCAATCGCACTTGCATATGGGACTCCGGCCATGTCCTCAATTTCTTATTGTGTCTTAGGACACATCTCTGCAGATAACTTGCTTTCTACTTGATGCGGTGCATAGACAAGCACTTGTAGTAGATGACGAGTTTTGGGCCCATTTGGGGCTGATTTGTGACTTTCTATATATGGCATGCCGGAATCGACGATCATACTCCGCAAATGTTTTCCGATTCGCGTTGCGAATCGATTTGATATATTATTTCACTATTTTGCATTTTATTTTGATGTATTTAGGTGGCCCCACCTTCGACCAATCATCGCCATCGATGGTGGGATGCCCTAATCCTCCTTTTATTATAAATAGATGGTTTGTGGGCAGGTTGAAGACATTGCAGAATTTTGGAGAGTCTTCTTCCCGGATTCCAACGATCACCCCTCGGTGCCGACGCCGTGGAGCTCTAGGTGACGATTCCTAGGTTTGTTTTACCCTCGCCTATCCTTCCCCTAACCCTTGCCCTCATTTTCCAAGCCTCAATCCCTTCCTCCACCCGCTGCAGCCCCTCCAAAATCAAGCCACCTCATAATTCATGTTCATCTTCATTGCACTATTCATAAATTAAATTTACTATTCCTAACCTATACTTCTCCCCTCCTTGTGCCACCGTCGGCCTGAAACTTTCCCCCAGCAAAGCCACCAGCTGCCCCTTGCCCTCCCTCCACGGCTTGCTCCTCCATAGCCTGGAGCCTACCGCCGCCCCCTTTTCTCCTAGCAAACCCACCAAGCCCCCCCGTTCCCCTCTCTACAGCCCAAAACCGACACCCCTCCCTTTCGTGGATCCACCTTCCATATCCTTTTCTCTTTTTTGGATCAGTCCAGATTTAGAATGTTCAGCCCAGATCTGATTCCAAAATATCTGATTTGCTCCTCCCTGCCCGGATCTACCCTCACGAAGCCGGATCCATCCCTTTCCGGCCCAATTCCACCATTCACTGTCAAGGACAGCCACCTCCTTCATTTTCCCACCGTCGGTTCCACGTTTGGTCGCCGCTCCACGCATCCAGCTCCGAAATCTTTAGTGCCTCGGTCAGCCTACTATTTGGTGAGACTTCGTTGTATTGGTGTATTATTTTCAACATATTTATATTGGACTGGATCTTATGCTTGTTGTGGATCTTTTATATGGTAGCTACTTGTTTAGATAAATATTGTGATTTGCAGGATTTATTCGCCGCGCGCTCTTGCTTTGACCCTCCACACGGAGGAAAGCCTAAACTTGCTTTTGCCCAAATAAATCATTCTGTCTTGCATTGAATTGTTTGTGTGAGATGATTTTATTTATTATCTAATTTATGATCTAATCGTCGTACTTTTGCATAACATGTAGGGTTAGGTCGCCGATTTTTTCGCCGCTTATAGATTCGTCCTGCGTCACTACTTGCATAGGAGCACCAATTAGTTTGCAATCAGCCATGTTTAACTTCTTCAACATCTCCTCAACATATCTTTGCTGTCACAACCATAGCCTCCTCTTGGCTCAGTCCCTTGTTATCTGTATTCGCAAGATCACATTTGTTGGGCCCAAATCCCTCATCTTGAATTTGGCAGCCAACAACTTCTTCACAGATTGGATCATCTTGACAATGTTTCTGTTATGGGTCTTAGAATGTTGCCAGAGGGGAGGCCGGAGATGGAGATGACGGTGGCGGAGATACTATGGAGCCTTAACCGCTGCTGCCTAAGTGGGGCGTGCCCGAGAGAGAGAGAGAGAGAGAGAGAGAGAGAGAGAGAGCTTCCAAGATCTCGTTTGGGATTAGGGAAAATAGACTTTCTTCATTCATACTGATACAAGACCTACTAGATCCTTTAAATTAGACTTACAATTGACACCAAAAAAGAAAGAACACTAAAGGAAATAAAGACATACTTGTACATGCGACCAAAAAGGACACGACATAATTAACATCGTCATTTAAGGACGTGGCTCATATGACATAATAAATGCATATTTGGAAATAAATAAAACTAAGTAATGTCATAATAAGACCCCTAACATCACTCCCGTCTTGCAAAAATAGCTTGTCCTCAAGCTCGAGGGAGATCAATGGTGTCTACATTAGCTGACAACCCGACACCCTCATCATCAGCGTCCTTGACGTGCAGATAGAAGAGTCGTTTGCACCTGTGGCCGCGAGTGTACGGCTCGTCGCAGTTGAAGCATAATCCCTTGGCGCGCCATTCCACCATCTCGTCCCGAGATAGTTTACGAACTGGTGGGGTTGGATGGTTCTCGGAACGGCCTGGTTGATTGCCCGTGTCGGCAGGCAAATAGACTTCTTGTGCCAGTTGGAGGCGACAGTCACATAGCCTGGCCAGACTCATAGTAATCACTAAGTTCGGCAGAGCCTCAAATTCGACATTAAGTCGCATGCGTTCGCATAGTCCGGCGGTGAAAATGACGACCTGCATCTCTGGAGACAATATGACATGTGCCAAAAGAAGTTGAAACTGCTCCAGATAATCGTCCACGAAGCCCATCTGACAGAGTGTTGTGAGGGAGCCAAGGGGGTTACTGTGGATTGGAGGGCCGAAACACAGGTTGCAAAATCGCTTGAAGTCGTCGCACGTCAGGCCCGACTGATCTGTGAGGAGACTAGTGGTCCAAAGCAAGGCCAAGTCGAGAAGGTGGAAGGTGGCCAGAGAAAGTCGTTCAACTACCGAAGTTTGTTGATGACCAAAAGAATTGTTCGCATCTTGTGAGCCAACCCAAAGGATCTTTTTCCCCATCATAGGTGGGAAATTCCAACCGGGTATAGCGTGACGGAATAGAAACTTCAGGGCGTAAGAGGGTCGACGGTGGCGGCTCACGGCGGATGAGCGACAGTAGCGGAACTTGACTGCTGCTGGCGTGATCCGTGAGTGGCGAGTAACCATGAGAATGGAGGTGGTCAGCTCATTTAGCCTGGCAATGATAGTGGCCATGTCGTCCCGATGCCGGATTTCAGCGTCTCGAAAGCGTGCTTCCATGGAAGTCATTGCAGTTCGTAGCATGTCTTGTAGAGCGGCCACAAAATCTTGCCAATCACCTATTTGTTGACTTGCTTGCCGAGAGGAGCGGGTGACTGGACGCCTTTGGTTGTCGGTCGCGCTTGAATTTTAGTTACCGCGAGTACCACGTTGCCGCCTAATGATGGCGACACAAATTTGATTACTGTTTTAATTCAATTAAGAATTAATCAAATTTGGAAGTGAAAATTAGGAAGGAATTAAGTCAAGATCCCGCGTGAGTGCTGATGATTACAAAAAGTAATAACTTGATGCGGATTCATTCTACACTCTAGTATAAACTATGTAGATGGGCATAAGCTAGATTGATTTAACTTTTAGGCAAGTGCACCTATCAATCATAGTATAGGAGAAATCTACATCTCGTGTCGTATTCCACATGACCTTTTCAAATACTCGTACTCACCCTCACTCTATTATCATACCTATAATTAAAATTGATTTTTAACATAGATTAATCTAACTATGACTACTTGGATAAAGAAACATTGAAGAGTTAAAGATGATAAAAAGCCGAAAGGCTAGGAGCGTTCACATGAAAATAATCACTCATTAATTCAATTCTATGTAATCATGAAATAACAAGACTATCAAATTCATTGTATTGTAAGGGTTAAACATTTATCAAATTCTCTCTCGAGCAATTCAAAATCTAAACCTAAGTTGAGTAAACTTTCTCTCAAACAATTTATAACACTCAAATTCGCATTAAAATAAAGTACCCTATCTACTACATAAATTCATGAAATCCTATCTCTAAAATACCATGAATCCATTTATCCGTAATACTATTATCCAAATAACATATCTCTCGATCATAAAATTTGAAATACAAAGAGAAATAACACCTAAATATGAACAATTAAACATCATCACAAACATCCAATTTCTCAATCTAAAAGTTTGTAATTCATGTAAAACAAAAACTAAATTCATAACTAGGATAAATCTCTTTGTTTGAAAGTCTACATACGAATAAAATACCACAAATTTGATGAAAACAATAACATACATGATTTCCAAATTGTTCAAATAAAAGTTTCATGCGAAATAAAAAATAAATAAAGTTAGATCACCAAGAGAAAGGGAAGATTAAAAGAGATACATGAAAGATTAAACGCATACTAAAATCTCCTTCAACTCCTCTTGGGTGCTCCACTTTCGTCCTCCAGAAGTTCTCCCAATGAAATGATCCAAAAAAGTCCTGATTATAATTTTTACACAGGTTTTTATAGTCTCCTTGCAAACAGGGTTGGACACGGGTTCCAACACGGCCGTGTCACAGGCCGTGTTGACGGTTCTAGGGCGGTTCCACACAAATAGGCGTGTCTGGTTGTGGGCCGTGTCATCTGACACGGGTACTAACACGGCCGTGTTGTTCATCGTGTTCTTCGCACACGGGTTGGTTGGCAGCAGACGTTGAATGTATCCCGAAAAGGACATGGGTGGGCACACGGGCGTGTTCCCACCCGTGTGGTGCTCTGTCTTTTTCTTCCAAATCTTCTGCTCCTTCCCGAATAGGACACGGGTAGGGACACGAGCGTGTGCCTACCCGTGTTCGCCCAATTCTTGTCCTGTCATCAACCATGTTGAATTTGTGAACTCCTCTGTTTGCTCCGAGACTTTTAGTTCCACTGGTTAGCAATACCTGCATTAGGAAAATGAAGGAATAAATACATAGCTTAATACATGAAATAATAGAAACTCCTAACTGTGCTCTTCTGTTCATGATAAAGTGAATTCTTAACTATTCTCGCGAAATTACTACATAGGGTGGTAGAAAGCCTATCATAATTGTACTCATCAAATGCTGGCCTCACAAGAAATAATCCGGAAGGAGCATGCGTGTGTTGTGCTGAATAAAGCACAATCAGCGCCTATACGGAACTAGAAGGAGCGCTATCAATGCCTGTGCAGATTGCGGCACGATGTGGCTTAGCGGAGACGTCGGAAGCCACAACAACTCGCGGGATCGAAAGAGTGGCCTGCTCGGGTCAGATGAAGACGGTCTATGCTGCTGGAAGCTCGTCGAACCAGAGGGAGGAGTGGTAGTTACGTGTCAATGTGAGCGGCTATGGCGATTCGAGCGGATGACCGATTGCGTCGATGCATGCGTCGATCCCGTCAGAGAGGGAGCCTCTGCGAGAGCTTGTGTGGTTTGATTGGGGAAGAGTGCTGGAGGTGGCGAGTCTTCTTTGGCCGGGAGCGCAAGTGGATGGCCGGCCCAGTGCAGCCGCAACAAAAACGAAGGTTGTCTGGCCTTCGAGGGAAGTTTACTTTTGTGCCGTTGGAGGAGATGCATGAAGGAGCGTGGGTCTGCGGACAAGGACAAAAAGCTCTGATTGTGTTGATGTTCAGTGGCACTGCGGATGGAATAGGATCGAAGCCTCTGATATCAAGTTGTCATGGGTCTTTGAATGTTGCCAGAGGGAAGTACGGAGGTGGAGATGACGGTGGCGGAGATACTACAGAGCCTTCACTGCGGTTGCCTAAACGCGGCATGCTCGAGAGAGAGAGAGAGAGAGATAGTGTGAGAGAGCTTCCAAGATCTCATTTGGGATTAGGGAAGATAGACTTTCTTCATTCATATCGATACATGACCAACTAGGTCCTTTAAATAGGACTTACAATCGACATCCAAAAGTAAAGAACACTAAAGGAAATAAAGACAGATCTTGACATGCGACTAAAAAAGACACGACATAATTAACGACATCATATAAGGACGCGACTCATATGACATAATAAATGCATATTTGGAAATAAATAATACTAAGTAATGTCATAATAAGACCCCTAACAATAGTTTCCGACCAACATGTCATCCACATACAATGTCAAGAACGTGAAGTGCACCCCCTTCTTCTGGATATTGACACAATTGTCAGAATTTGACCTTCTAAAACCTAACTCCAAAATGTAGGTATCGAACTTCTGGTACCACATCCTCGGAGATTGCTTAAGTTCATAGAGGGACTTCTTCAGCTTGCAGACTTGGTCCTCTTTGCCCTTGGACTTGAACCCTTCTAGCTGCTTCATGTATATCTCCTCCTCCAGATCACCGTGTAGAAGTGTCGTCTTCACATCCATTTGTTCAATCTCCAGATCATATGTTGCAGCAATAAAGAGAACAACTCTTATCGAGGTTAACTTTGCTACCGGCTAGAAAATCTCGTCGTAGTCAACCCCTCAACTTGTGAGAAGCCATTTGCGACCAATCTCTCCTTGTACTTCTTGACGGTGCCACCCACCTTCATCTTCTTCTTGAATATCCTCTTGCTTCGCCTTCCTACATTTTGGAAGCTTGCACAGGCACCAAGCCTTATTCTTCCTTAACAATGTCATCATCAACGTCATCTGATTCTTCATTGACATCTACCAATTCTTGATTGTCTGAATTCTGATCAGACTCATCACCAACAGTAGTGGTCACCTGAGCATCAACTTGGGAACTTGTCCCAATGCTCTCTTCTACCACCACTTCCTTTGCCTTCTTTGGCTTCCTAGCTTGTGTGCTCCCTTCATATTTGATCTCCCGAAACATAGCGTCTCTGTTGTAGACTATAGTCTTTGTCACTGGGTTTCAAAGCTTGTACCCCTTGACACCTTCCTTGTAGCCCACAAAGATGCACTGTTCAGATTTGTTGTCCAGTTTCCCTCACCTTTCTTTGAGAATGCGGACATACGCCTGCACCCAAACACACGAGCATAAGCCAAGTTTGGTTTCCTCTTGAATTCAACTTCAAAAGGGGTGCTTTCCTTCACTGCAGAGATTGGGGACCTATTCTTCAAATGATTTGCTGCAGCCACATCCTCTGCCTAGAACTCCATCCTTGCTTTAGCCCAACTGAGCAGACACCAGACCCTCTCTGTCAAGGACCTACTCAGCCTTTCAACCATGCTATTTTGTTGAGGAGTGTATGACATGGACTTCTGTCTTGTTATCCTATGCTCAGTACAACACTGTTCAAAAGCATTTGAACAGTACTCACTTTCATTATCAGTATGAAGGATTTTGATCTTTCTCTCCAACTGATTTTTTGACAGATTCTTAAAGTCTTTGAATATGTCCAGGACTTCAGACTTGGACCTAAGGAAATAAATCCAAGAATTCCGTGAGAAATCATCAGCGAAAGATAAATAATACCCGACGCTTCCAATAGATTTTGTTGGGGTTGGCCCAAATGCATTGCTATATATCAACTCAAGCAGTCTAGTCGCCCGTGTCCCTGTTCCTTGAAAGCTCACCCGGTTATGATTTCCGTGTAGGCAATGCTCACAAAACCCAAAGCTGGTGGAACACTCTGGTACACCTTCCACCATCTGACTGGATGTTATTGTTGACATTCCCTTTTCACTGATGTGTCAAAGCTGCTAGTGTCACAGCCTGGACAGCTCTTCCTCGTCATCCTTTAGACCTTCAGAGATATAACATCCACTTGGAACCACTGTCTCTGCCTGTAACTTGTACAGTGTTCCATATTCAACTCCTTTGGCAATCACCATCGCCCCACTAGTCATCTTACAGAGTTACAGGTGTGCTGGTCACAACTGGAGACCACACCTGCATCTTCCATTGTTCCCACAGAGAGCAGGTTTCTGCTCATGGATGGAATGTGCATCACATTTGTAAGGGTCTTTATCGTACCATTTGACAACTTCAGCCTCACCTTGCCACACCCCACAATTTGAACCGCAGTGTCGTTACCTAGCATGACATCAACACCTTCAAACCTCTCATATTCACAGAACCAATACCTATGAGAGAGGTCATGTGGAGGAGTGCAAACATGTCGTCCCGACAACGAACGTCGGCACCCTAACGTCGTGCATCAAAGTCCCGAAGCCGGGCGTCCCAAGAGGCCATCTTTTCTTCTATTGAACGACGATTATCTTTGTGACACTTAGCTTGGTGTGGTCCATAATTAATTGATTACTTAATTAATTCAAATAATAATTAATTAAAAATAAATTCATGAATAAATTAATTACTATGCACCTCCAAGCGTGAGTGCCAGACAAACATGAAGGAGCTTACGCGTATGCGTCTGTTACGCGTGTGTTTCTTGTCCGCAGAGGACTTGTCGCACACTGGGTTGTTTGTTGAGGACGCGTCGATGAAGTAGCGAGAAGATGCACCAGAAGGGAAGAACCCGACGACATAAAATCCAGCATTGGACGACACTGGATGGGCATCAGTTGTGCAAACTCACGTCAATGTTGTTTTGGAAGGAGACGATGCTGACGAGTTGTTGCTGGAGATCACGCCCACATGATCTGCGTCGAAGGAGCATGCCTTTACGCGTGCGGGAATCGAAGGGTATCTGACGAGGGAGATGTTGAAGTTGTCAAAGAGGCGCTGGCTTGGCCCGATGCGGAAGACGATCGCCGGCCCGATGTAGAAGCAAGAAAGAACGGAAGTTGTTTGGGCTTCTATGGAAGTAAAATATTGTGCCGCTAGAGGAGATGCGCGAAGGATCAGGTTGGCATGTGTCGGCAGACAAGAACCCAGCTCTGATACCAAGTTGTTAAGGGCCTACTCCAAGAAATCACTGGAGGAGTGGCCGAAGGTGGAGATGTGGTGGCGGAGATACTACAAAGTCATGACTGCGGCTGCCTATGCGGGTGTGCTCAAGAGAGAGAGATTCCAAGATCTATTTTGGGGTTTTGGAAAATAGACTTTCTTCATTGATGTCAATACAAGACCCAATGGGTCCATTAAATAGACTTACGACCGACTCTAATGGAAATACAAACAACGGACTTGGAATGTAAATAAATAAGAAATAAAGGACAAACTTGGAATGCGACTAAAAAGGAAACCTGATAAATACACGACATAAATAACGACGTCATATAAAGATGCAAATTTTAAGATAGAATAAATGCATATTAAGAAATAAATAATATCATAATAAGACCCTTAACACCTTCCCTGCCAGCTAAACTGCACCATGGCATTACCTTTGCCAAACAACTTCACGAGGAAGGCATTATTCTTCCCTAGCCTCCTAAATGATTACGTCTGGGGCAGTGTCCATTGAAGCTTTGATGATAAAACAAAATAAGATCAAAAAATATTCTAGCTAAAGATGAGTATGGAGATTTCAATACCCAGAATAAACAGACACCATGTATAATCTCCAGGAAAGTATGAATTCAAAGTGATTTATCTTCATCCTGATTTATAAAGTATGAAATCAAACTGATTTAGTCAGAACAGGCAAACCATGTATAATCTCCCGGAAATCAAACTGATTTATATAAGAAAAATATTGTCCTACACGGATGGAACGAGGGAAGTGGTCAGTTCGCCGTTGCTTGAATGAGGGAGAACATCTGTCCTTCATTCCTAGAATGAGGGAGGCGGCGAATCGCGGGGAAGGAATCATGAATTCAGACCTATATATGTCGGAATTGGAGGGGCCAGTTTGTTCTACGTTGAACTCCTATGGGATTCCCTCAAATTCCAATTCCGTCCTTTTGGTATGCCTGCCTAACACTGTAATTGAAATTTGGGTGCCAATTCGAATTCTTATCCTCCAATTCCACCCAAACGAACGAAGTTTTTTGGAACTTCGGCACCAAGGTTGCACAAAATTGCTTTCTCATGTTATGAGATAAATTGGAGCATGCACACCTTCATTTTCTCATTGAGAAGAAACAAAATTCAACCACAATGAGCTAATGATTTTCTCTATGTGCATAGTAATCTATGCCTCAAGGAGAAACATATCTGCAATGAAGATAGAAGTAGAATTTGTGAGATTGGAGGAGATGCATGCGCAAATACTTTGATGGTGTTGGCATGCTTAGGGTTACTAATTTGTCTCTAGACAAACCAGGGAGTGTGGATGCGTTGATCTCTAACAATGGTGAAGAAGAGGAAGAAAATGATGTTGAACAAGCTTAAATTTTAGTTGTCTCTTTTAGTTAAACATATAAGATATGGAATTTGAAATGTTTATGAATGTTCTATGTTTGAGAATTTCATATTATATTTCATTGGTTTGTGGATTTGTACTTTAAGTTATAATTTATGCTTAATATTTCATTTGTTTGAGGACTTTTTATTGCACTTGTAATATATACATATATATTTATTATCATTATTATATTTATTATAATGTAACCGGCTATAAATGTATCCTTGTTTTTTAAATTGTCATACCGTCATACCAGATACATATCGTACCCTGTTCCCATACCTGTGCCGATGCTTCCTAGCTCAAAACACTATTTTATGCCTCATTGATATTTTCATTTTTAACTACTGTTATATTATCGTAACTTTTAAAGCAGCTAATATGATCAAAGTATTTAGATCTCATCTGTAACTTCAGTTTTTCCATGTATCTTCATTTTTAATTATTGTTTCAGGATATGTAATTTACATTAGTTTTATCTTAATTGAAAAAGGGAAGCTAAAGTCTTGGCAATGGATGCATAAGTACCAGGGCGTTATTTTCCTTTTGATGTAGCACCAGATACAATGAATGTTCTTATTTAAGCTTGCAGGGACCCATCAAATGGATTATTTTGCTATGCTCAGGACTATAGCACACATTTCTTCTGTATAGCATCCTTTTTGTGGACCACAACAATTGCTTTTACACTTCATCGTACCGTTGTCAAACACAAAACTGATGTTGAAGACTTGGGATCTATTTTTCATCTATATGTTTGGGGTATGCTATTTAACTGATTCTTGCTTTGTCTTCTTTCAATCCTTCATTCCCTGTTTGGATTATTTCTGCATATTCCTCTACTTGTCAGCCCGTTCTCTTCCTGCATCAATAGAGGGATCCTTCCACTTGTTTTAGTTCGTGTATTGTGGGAGTATCTTCGTCCATTATTTAGTATTTTGGCATGTAACAAGGTTTCTTTAACATGAATGCCTCAGATAACTATAGATTTGTGTTTTGACCAACATATGTATGTTGATTGGTGATGAACAAGATCTGCCTTAAGTTATTAAGGTGCTGACCGTCACAATGTTTATAAGGATTTTACCTGCTTCTATTTATTATCAGGGTTGCCTAATCTATGTAACATGTCTTGGCGACTTTGGTTTGTTCATGTGCCCAGATTGATTATATAATGCATATCAGCTCATTTTGTACAATTGAACACATGGGTTTTTAGCTGATTGAAACTATTTCTATTAATTTACCAATTTGAATAGAGTTAGCACATATCAAATACTGTAAGGACTTTTTTGTTTGTATAAGAGATGAAACTTAGTTTCTCGATTTTAACTTGTTGCCGCTTGGCAAGACATTGTACCAGTTGACTGACTGGTGACGGATATTTCGTGGATGCACGATGGATGCTCAGAACCATATTGATTTGTGTGTGTGCGAGAGGAGTGTCATCGACAGCCTTTGCACGGTCGATGTATGACAGAGGGGCGTCCTTCTGAATGAGCATAACACTAGGTGACGGTTACTGAGTGACTGTTGAATTGCGGCAATATCAACAACTTGCATCTAGTTAAGTAAAATCACCGGTCGTGCGATGAGCAATTGTTTATTTTTATGTGCAACCATAAGGTCGTTGAGTTCGTTAAGGATGTTGGCTTTGATTACTGATATCGCCTTATGAGTGAAATGCAAGTTGGTAGTTGGCTATTTCATTTATATTACGTCTTAAGAATTTTGAGAGTACTACTGTTCTGGCTTCCCGTAGTTGGGTTGGGTATTAATAAATCACTTAATATTAGCTACATCTCTAGCTAAGTTATTATTAACTGTCCGCAATTGTTGTCGGCTCTGTTCTAAGTATTCTAAGATACATATGTAGTGTCTATTTTACTATGCAAAATATGCATTTTCTCTGCGTCATCCATTAAGGATGCGTGAGAGTTGATCTGCTAGAATATCACCTTTGTTTTTAATATGTTTGAATACTACCTTATAATTTTTGTTAAGCATGCAGCCATGAAAGTTATTCCATCGCTTAAATCTTAGTTTTCTACTATTTTTATTATTATACAATTTGTGTATGGCTTTACAATTGAATTTCCTGGTCAATGCTACTAGTTGGTCCTTTATGTTTAAATTTACCACTACTAAAACGATAAATGGTTTTATTGATTGTGGAAGAGTATTTATGTGATCGGCATTTTAAGACCGCTTGAAAGTCCACCTAGTGTCAACTACCTTCACCTATGGGGGAATATGTGTCTTGCACAGTCTTTTAGCGGAATTAAAATTATACCTGCACAATTAAACAAAACAACACAGCACAAAAATACGCAGGCAGTTATAGTGGTTCCCCGATTTGGGTACGTCCACTTTCCCCCTTTGACCTATCTCCCAACAAGGGACAACTCGGTCACTTCACCAACCGAATTGAAATCCAATCCTCACACTAAGGAAGAAACTCTTCCAACCGAAGGAGTCACCACTCCTCCACCACAGATTGCACCCAACCCTTACAACGCGGAACCAACGTTCCTTTACAACAAAAGAAAAATTAGAATGTATAAAATACAAACTACTTATGGAGCGCTTGGTGTCCCTCTTCATTCGATGTAGCTTTCTCGACGAAGACGAAGAGTACACGACCTAAGAGCTCACTTAGAGAGGATCTCCCTGAAATCGGCGGTGGCAAGAAGTGCGACGGCGGAGCTTTCGGGATCGGCGGCGACGAGCTTTGTAGATCCAACCTTCGTAGCAAAGCTAGCAAGGTCTACCAACGATCACACTTGGATCGATCGTCTCAATCGATTCGGAAAGGGAGGTATTCCCGATCTAAAACTAAGAGACAAAGGATCTCAAGATAGACACGTGAGACGCGTTGCTTGGCTAAGCTTCTGTCACCGGGAGATCAAGATGAATCCAAGATCAGCGGTGGTGACTTTCTCCCGAGCGGCGACGGTGTTCCGAGCGGCGACGGCGGCGAAAAGAAATCCGCGATGCTTTAGGTCACGATGGCGGCCCGTTTCTTGTTCTCGGTATTGATTGATTGTAATGTTCGAAAATACAACAGTATTTATACAGTAGGTCATACATTATGATCGTTGTGGGCCCCACCAGTAGAAACCCTAAGTCCGGTTCAAAACAGCGCGTGTATACTTGGTCCGGTCCAGCGAGCCGCAGAAATTCGCCTAAGGCAAATTCGGCGAGAATCATTTGTGATTCTCGACGAATCGGCGAGAATCACTATGATTCTCGTCGAATTTTCCTTGGGAGCAATTTAGTCAGAGAGCAAGCCATTCGGTGAGGGTCGGCAAGAATCATTTATTCATTCTCGACGAATCGGCGAGAATGCAAAGTCATTTTCGCCGATTCTGCCTTAGCAGAATTCTGGACGGCGCTGAGACAGCCGGAAGCATTCGGCGAGAATCGGCTAGTGATTCTCGACGATTCGGCGAGAATCACTAGTGATTCTCGTCGAATCGGCGAGAATCACTTAGGGTCCGTTCGTTTGCACGGAATTGGAATTCGATATTGGAATTCAATATTGATGAATATTGTGGAATTAAATATTGGTGACGAATTTCAATTCCAATGTTCGTCTAATAAAGAATATTGGTGAATATTGTGGAATCGGAATTTGATTTTTTTGCCCGGGCGCGATTTTTGCCCGGACGCAATTTTTTTGTCCGGGCAAGATTTTTTCACCTAGTGATTTTTTCTCACGGGTGGGATTTTTTCATGTGACCGCGATTTTTTTTCGCTCGAGCACGATTATGTCGCTCGGGCCCATTTTTGTCGCCCGAATGTGATTTTTTCGACTGGGGGCAAAAAAATGCGCCCGAGCAAAAAACGTGCCCGGGCGAAAAAATCGCGTCCGGGCGAAAAAATCGCGTCCGGCGAAAAAAAATGTGCACGGGAGAAAAAATTCGCACCCGGGCGGAAAAATCGCGCCCGGGCGAAAAAATCGCGCCAGGGCTAAAAAATCGTGCCCGGGCTCAAAAATTGCGCCCGGGCGAAGAAAACGCCCTAGGAGAAAAAAATCGGCTGAGGCGTTTTTTCGCCCGTGCGCGATTTTTTTCGCGCCCGGGCTAAAAAACGCGCCCGGGCTAAAAAACGCGCTCGGGCAGAAAAATCGCGCTCGGGCGGAAAAATTGCCCCCGGGCGGAAAAATCGCCCCCCGGGCGGAAAAATCGCGCCCGGGCGGAAAAAATCGCGCCCGGGCGGAAAAATCGCGCCCGGGCGGAAAAATCGCGCCCGGGCGGAAAAATCGCGCCCGGGCGGAAAAATCGCGCCCGGGCGGAAAAAAAATCGCGCCCGGGCGGAAAAAATCGCGCCCGGGCGGAAAAATCGCGCCCGGGCGGAAAAATCGCGCCCGGGCGGAAAAAACGCGCCCGGGCGGAAAAAACGCGCCCGGGCGAAAAAAAACGCGCCCGGGCGAAAAAAATCGCGCCCGGGCGAAAAAATCGCGCCCGGGCGAAAAAATCGCGCCCGGGCGAAAAAATCGCGCCCGGGCGAAAAAATCGCGCCCGGGCGAAAAAATCGCGCCCGAGCGAAAAAATTGGGCCCGGGCGCGAAAAATCGCGTCCGGGCGCGAAAATTCGCGCCCCGGCGAAAAATTCGCGCCCCGGCGAAAAAAACGCGCCCGGGGGAAAAAAACGCGTCCGGGCTTAAAAATGTATCTCGATCGGAATTGTCCAATTCTTATATAGATTGGAAGGAATTATCTTTAGTTCAAAATGAATTCTACGGAATTCATTAAAATTTAAATTCCAACGTCAAACGTGCAGACGAACGATGGAATTGGAATTAGACCTTCAATTCCAATTCCAGGGGCTCAATTCCGTGCAAACGAACGGACCCTTAGTGATTCTCGTCGAATCTTACTTAGACGAATATTCGTCTATCTTCCCGTGAGCTGGTCTTTGACCCATTCTTGCTCCTTGTCAGCTCTTGATCTATCACTGCCCTGTACTTGAAAGTAAGTACACCCCAATAGAGAGAGTACACGTAAGCCAACACACTGATCTGCTCAACGAGGGATTACGTTGCGCAGACCCGTGTATATTGACCTACTGCACCCTGACATTGGTGTGTACTTAGCGTGAAATAACTGCAAGCACAACTTGAAAACAAATGATCAAATACAATGTCAATTCACCTTAGCTGGTCCAGAGGCTTCTTCAAATCAGGTACATTTTGGATACAATACCCAACAATCTCCCCCTATTTGAAGAAGCCTAAACCCTACAAGCTAAGGTGAATATAACAGATGGAAGAAAAACATAAACTGAATAATCCGTTGAGAATGAATTTCCATACCATTACCTTTAGAGCATTTGGAGCATACTTTGCGTGAGCACCTTAGCACCTTAGCCGGACTTTAATACTTGTCACAATGCTCCCCCTCAGTTCTTGCATCTGTGCTTACTCTTGAGATTCTTGCGGATGCTCCCCCTTAATCCAAGAGCCGGGAGCCTCTGTATTCTTCATTCCTCAAGGTTTAACATACTCAGTTCAGTTTTGAAGAGACTGAACTTGGCTTCGTCTAGGGGCTTTGTAAAAATATCTGCAATCTGCTTATCCGTGGGGACATAGCAGAGAGATTGCTCCTTGTCAGCTCTTGATCTATCACTGCCCTGTACTTGAAAGTAAGTACACCCCAATAGAGAGAGTACACGTAAGCCAACACACTGATCTGCTCAACGAGGGATTACGTTGCGCAGACCCGTGTATATTGACCTACTGCACCCTGACATTGGTGTGTACTTAGCGTGAAATAACTGCAAGCACAACTTGAAAACAAATGATCAAATACAATGTCAATTCACCTTAGCTGGTCCAGAGGCTTCTTCAAATCAGGTACATTTTGGATACAATACCCAACAATCTCCCCCTATTTGAAGAAGCCTAAACCCTACAAGCTAAGGTGAATATAACGGATGGAAGAAAAACATAAACTGAATAATCCGTTGAGAATGAATTTCCATACCATTACCTTTAGAGCATTTGGAGCATACTTTGCGTGAGCACCTTAGCACCTTAGCCGGACTTTAATACTTGTCACAATGCTCCCCCTCAGTTCTTGCATCTGTGCTTACTCTTGAGATTCTTGCGGATGCTCCCCCTTAATCCAAGAGCCGGGAGCCTCTGTATTCTTCATTCCTCAAGGTTTAACATACTCAGTTCAGTTTTGAAGAGACTGAACTTGGCTTCGTCTAGGGGCTTTGTAAAAATATCTGCAATCTGCTTATCCGTGGGGACATAGCAGAGAGAGATGTCTTTGTTTTCCACATACTCCCGAATGAAGTGGTAGCGCACTTCAATATGCTTCGTCCTGCTGTGCGACACGGGATTGTTCTCAATGGCTATAACACTTGAGGAGTCGCAGTACATTGGTACTTCTTTGAACTGAAGGTCATAGTCTGCTAGCTGATTTCCGATCCATAGAAGTTGTGCGCAACAGCTGCCTGCTGAGATGTACTCAGATTCAGCTGTGGAGGTTGCAACACAATTCTGCTTCTTACTATTCCATGATATAAGCCTTCTTCCGAGGAATTGACACGTCCCGGAAGTGCTTTTCCTATCATCACTGCTTTCTGCAAAATCAGCATCTGAAAAGCCTATTAGCTCGACATCATTGTTTCTCGGGTACCACAAGCCAAGATTAGGTGTACCCTTAAGGTATCTAAGAATTTGCTTTGCAGCGACATAGTGAGATTCCTTAGTGTTCACATGATATCTGACATAAACGCATGTAGAGAACATAATATCCGGTCTACTTGCAGTAAGGTAGAGCAGGGATCCAATAATGCTTCTGTATTTGGTTTCATCAAAAGGTTTTCCTTTCTCATCCTTATCCAGAGACATAATAGATCCCATTGGAGTCCTCATAGAGGTTGCATTCTCCATACCGAATTTCTTGAGGAGTTCATTTGTGAACTTCGTCTGAGAAATGAAAATTCCATCCTCAGACTGTTTCACTTGAAGTCCCAAGAAATACTTTAGCTCTCTCATACTGCTCATTTCAAACTTTCCTTGCATAAGTTTAGAAAACTTTTTGCAAAGATTGTTATCCGTTGAGCCGAATATAATGTCATTGACATAGATTTGCACCAGCAAGATCTTGCCTTTGACTTCCCTAAGAAACAATATCTTATTTATTTTTCCTCTAGAGAACTTCTCAAAAAGAAAACTAGACAGAGTCTCATACCAAGCTCGAGGAGCTTGTTTTAAGCCATATAAAGCCTTATTAAGAAAATATACATGATTGAGATAAGTCGGATTAACAAAACCTGGGGGTTGTGCGACATATACTTCCTCTTTCAGGTTGCCATTTAAGAATGCCGATTTCACGTCCATCTGATAGACTGCGAATCCTTTGTGAGAGGCATATGCTAGGAACAATCTGATCGCCTCGAGCCTTGCAACCGGTGCAAACGTTTGGTCGAATTCGATCCCCTCCTCCTGTCTGTATCCTTGAGCCACCAGCCTGACCTTGTTCTTGATGATAACACCGTGTTCATCTAGTTTGTTTCTGAAGATCCACTTTGTGTCAATCACGTTCTGCCCCTTTGGTCTGGGAACCAGCGTCCAGACGTTGCATCGTTCAAATTGATGTAGTTCATCTTGCATGGCCAAGATCCAAGATCCATCATTGTTCGCTTCGTCGAACTTCTTTGGCTCAACCTGTGACAGAAAGCTAAAATGCAGAATCTCGTTAATTGTACCTCGACGAGTTCTGACACCGTCACGGGGATCTCCGATGATTTGATTTCTGGGATGATCCCTCACGTGACGAAGCTCTAACAGTCTGGCATCTGGAGCTCTAACATTTTCTGGGGCTCCTTCCTCTTCAGGGAGGACAACTCCATTCTGACCGTCATCATCTCGGTAGGTGTTGTGGTGGAGACTTTGACGTACTTGGGAGTTGCATCTTTAGCGGTCTCATTGAGACTAAGCTGTTCAATTCTTGTACCTGCATCTTCAAGAAGACCACTGGAAGAATTGCTGTTAAGCAAGCTTCCTTCATCAAATACCACATTTATGGATTCCTCTACCACTAGGGTTTTCTTATTGAAAACCCTATATGCCCGGCTATGGCTACTATAGCCCATAAATATGCCTTCGAAGCATTTTTCACCAAACTTAGTACGCGAGTACTTCCCGTTATTTAGTACATAGCATCTGCAGCCAAAGATCCTAAAATAGGACATGGTTGGTTTCCTGACTTTCAGTAGCTCATAAGGCGTCTTATGATGACTCTTGTTGATCAAGGCCCGGTTTTGTACATGACAAGCCGTATTGACAGCCTCTGCCCAGAAGTATTCTGGGAGAGAAGCGTCATTCAACATTGTCGTGCAAGCTTCAATGAGTGTTCTATTTCTCCTCTCCGTAACTCCATTCTGCTGAGGAGTGCGCGAGGAGGAAAACTCATAAAAGATACAAAGTTCTTCACAGAACTCTGTCATAGCACCAGACTCGAACTCTGTTTCATGGTCACTTCTGATTTTGACCACCGAGCAGTTAAATTCGTTCTGAATCTGCTTGACAAAACTGGTGAAGATGTCAAACGTATCAGACTTGCGTTTTAAGAAGAACACCCAAGTAAACCGAGAGTGATCATCAACAATCACTAGCGTATAAGACTTGTCTCCCAAGCTATGAACTTGCATTGGACCAAACAAGTCCATATGCAGAAGATAAAGACATCTGGAGGAGTCTTTGTCAACGATGCCCTTAAAGGTAGCCCGAGTCTGTTTGCCCTTCTGGCATGCAGGACAGGGACTATCTTTAATGCACTTAATAATGGGAGCATCCCTTACTAAGTCTTTGGAAAACAGCATATTAATTGTCTTATAATTAATATGTGCCAATCTCTTGTGTCATTGTTCACAAAGAGATGCACTGCCTCTTGCAACGAGGCATACTGGGGTAGAAGAATCTAGACTGAGAAAATCTAAGCAGGAAATATTTCTGCTCCTAATGCCAGTTAATACTGTCTCCGAAGAGGCACACGATATTATCAGGCATTTATCCTTGCAGAACTTAACGTCATAACCTTTATCACATAACTGACTTACACTGATCAGGTTATGATTTAATCCTTCAACGTAAGCCACGTCGGTGATAGAAATTATACCGTTGGAAATCATACCGTAACCCCTGGTGACTCCTCGATCTGATCCCCCAAAGATGACTTTGGGTCTATTCTCGACTGGACAGTAATCACGCAACAGGCTTCTTGTCCCGGTCATATGTCGGGAGCATCCACTGTCCAAGTACCATATGGGAGTTTTGGTGGCCTTTGAACATTCCTGCAAAACAGAATTAATTTCCCTTAGGAACCCAATCGAACTTGGGTCCTAGATTCCTCGTTAGCATACTCCCCCTCGGATGGTTAGCCCTACAAGTGGTCTGCCTCGCATTGCCAACTTGAGGAGTCTCGTTATTCCTCGGATTAAACCAACAATCCACGACAAAGTGACCAACTTTGTCACAGCACCAGCAGTCAAACCTGTTGTACTTTCTCCTAGGCACCTGCTTTACCATTGGAATGGTGGGTCCAGCCGGGGCCTTGGATCTGGAGGTGAAGGCATCATGATGACAGCAGTCACATGATTTCTTCACCTCCTGATTTCTCAGTGCAACAGGCTTAGCCTTTGGTGTCTGCTTTCTATTATGACCGCTGGAGAAGTGACCATAATCCTCCATGTGGATTTCCTCATAAGGTGTCTCGAAGACACTCTCTGCGTAGTTGCGGGGAAAGGTCCAACCATCATAACGGCTCTTTGGCTTTTCAATCGAGGGCCTGAAGTGATGACCGTACGTTGACTCAAAGTCATGCTCGTTGCAGGGAAAGCTAGGCTTTCTGAATGCAACCGGACTGAGTGAGGCCTTTCCCTTTTCAGCAGTCGAGGCCTTCTTAGCAGCCTTATTCCTTCTCTGATTCCTGTTTCTCCTGGATGAGACACCAGACACCCCTACATGCCCCAAGCCAGCTCCCTTGGCCTGAGCGGAGAAGGTATCAACCAGTGGAAGAACAGTTTTTGGCATGGAGAAGCTTTTAACAATCTTCCTTTCAGCCGCAAGTTGTTCTTCCAACTTGTTGATTTCTTCCTGCTTAAGATCAAGGAGCCTTAGAGACTCTGAGTGCTTAGAAGTTAGGTCCAGGTGCTCCTGTCGGAGAGAGATCAAGCTAGTGATCTTTTTCCTTAGGGATACACCCTCACCCTTAAGGAATTTAACTTCCTTTTTCTGAGCCTTCAATCTCTTGCGGAACTCCTCGAAAGTATTGAGCAGAAGCTCATACTTATCGAGGAGCTCAGCTTCTCGGGCAGAAGGGCTATCCTCGAGATCATCATCCTGAGACTCAGGATCAGAGTCAAAGTCGGAGAGAGGGGTGTGATCTTTTACCTTCCCAGTAAATGGGGGGCATTCTCCTTCCGAGTCAGAGCGACCCATTAGCCCGAAATAGGCTTCCTCATCATCACTGGTGTCTTAAGTGTCAGATTCACTCAGTGTCTTTGGCTTCTTTGCGATGTAGCTTCTCTCCTTCTTTTTATCTCTAGAGGACCTGTGCTCCTCTCCCTTCCCCTTATCTTTCCTGCCTTGTTGGCAGTCAGCCACGACGTGTCCTGACTTATTGCATCCAAAACAAATGATGTCAGCAGAGCGATGTTTGTTCGGTTTAGATGCATACCTGTCAGAAGAATAATTCTTCTTCTGAAGCCTGGAGGAGGAGCCGTCTCTCATTCTTTGATTCCTCAACTTGAGGAACTTCTTGAATTCTCGGGTGATGAGGGAGAAATCTTCCTCAGATAACTCTGAGCCGGAGGAGCATGGCTCGGAGTCTTCCTCCTCATCCTTTTTCCCCGCACGGGATGAAGCCGCACCCTTGCCCTTCCTGGAGTGAATGGCTTTTAGGGCCACAGTCTTTTCCTTGGCTGCGGCTTTCTCTGCTTCTTCTGCTGCTTTCCTCGTGTTCAACTGGAGCTCATAGGACATGAGCTTCCCAAAGAGTATCTGAGGATCAGTTTCTGCTAATCTGCCAAACTCTCGGATGGCGCAGATCTTCGTGTCCCATTCCTTAGTAAGGGACCTAAGGAATTTATCATTAAGTTCACCATCAGTGAACACTCTTCCATATCCCTTGAGAGCATTGACGATCTTGAGGAAGTTCTCGAAGGTAACTCCGATCTCTTCCTTGAGCCCCTGCCTGAAGGCCTCATATTTCTGGTTCAGGAGGGATCTCCGATCATCCCTCACTTCATCTGTGCCCTCCATCAGGATAATCAGGCAGTTCCAGATATCCTTGGCTGTCCTGCAGTTGCAGAAGTTCTGCATCATGGAGTCATCGACTGCGCTTACCAGAATGTTCTGTGCTTTCTTGTCGAGTCCAACCAGCACCATCTCGTCCTTGTCCATTTCAGATAGCTTCTTAGGCACCAGTTTGGTAGGATCAAGGGAGGAGGCCTTGGTGGGAATATAAGGTCCCTCCTCCACGATTATGAAGAGTCGGGGGTCGACTGCTTCCATGAAAAATCTAATCCTTTCCTTCCAGATAGGAAAGTTTAGCCTGGTGCACACGGGGATCTTGCCTGAGTACTTTAGTCCGTCCATAGTAGATATCTCCCTTCTTCTTGACACTAGTGGCAGGAACTTACTCGAGGTGTTAACCTCTTTGATGAGTAACCTGCCTCTGATACCACTTGAAAGTCCACCTAGTGTCAACTACCTTCACCTATGGGGGGGGGGGGAATAGGTGTCTTGCACAGTCTTTTAGCGGAATTAAAATTATACCTGCACAATTAAACAAAACAACACAGCACAATAATACGCAGGCAGTTATAGTGGTTCCCCGATTTGGGTACGTCCACTTTCCCCCTTCGACCTATCTCCCAACAAGGGACGACTCGGTCACTTCATCAACCGGATTGAAATCCAATCCTCACACTAAGGAAGAAACTCTTCCAACCGAAGGAGTCACCACTCCTCCACCACAGGTTGCACCCAACCCTTACAATGCGGAACCAACGTTCCTTTACAACAAAAGAAAAATTAGAATATATAAAATACAAACTACTTATGGAGCGCTTGGTGTCCCTCTTCGTTCGATGTAGCTTTCTCGACGAAGACGAAGAGTACACGACCTAAGCGCTCACTTAGAGAGGATCTCCCCGAAATCGGCAGCGGCAAGAAGTGCGGTGGCGGAGCTTTCGAGATCGGCGGCGGCAAGGTTTGCGGCGGCGAGCTTTGTAGATCCAACTTTCGTAGCAAAGCTAGCAAGGTCTACCAACGATCACACTTGGATCGATCGTCTCGATCGATTCAGAAAGGGAAGGTATTCCCGATCTACAAACCAAGAGACAAAAGATCTCAAGATAGACACGTGAGACGCGTTGCTTGGCTAAGCTTCTGTCACCGGGAGATCAAGATGAATCCAAGATCAGCTGTGGTGACTTTCTCCCGAGCGGCGACGGTGTTCCGAGCGGCGACGGCGGCGGAAAGAAATCCGCGATGCTTTAGGTCACGATGACGGCCCGTTTCTTGTTCTCGGTATTGATTGATTGTAATGTTCGAAAATACAACAGTATTTATACAGTAGGTCATACATTATGACCATTGTGGGCCCCACCAGTAGAAACCCTAAGTCCGGTTCAAAACAACGCGTGTATACTTGGTCCGGTCCAGCGAGCCGCAGAAATTCGCCTAAGGCAAATTCGGCGAGAATCATTTGTGATTCTCGACGAATCGGCGAGAATCACTATGATTCTCGTCGAATTTTCCTTGGGAGCAATTTAGTCAGAGAGCAAGCCATTCGGTGAGGGTCGGCGAGAATCATTTATTCATTCTCGACGAATCGGCGAGAATGCAAAGTCATTCTCGCCGATTCTGCCTTAGCAGAATTCTGGACGGCGTTGAGACAGCCGGAAGCATTCGGCGAGAATCGGCTAGTGATTCTCGCCGATTCGGCGAGAATCGGCTAGTGATTCTCGTCGAATCGGCGAGAATCACTTAGTGATTCTCGTCGAATCTTACTTAGACGAATATTCGTCTATCTTCCCGTGAGCTGGTCTTTGACCCATTCTTGCTCCTTGTCAGCTCTTGATCTATCACTGCCCTGTACTTGAAAGTAAGTACACCCCAATAGAGAGAGTACACGTAAGCCAACATACTGATCTGCTCAACGAGGGATTACGTTGCGCAGACCCGTGTATGTATATTGACCTACTGCCCCTGACATTGGTGTGTACTTAGCGTGAAATAACTGCAAGCACAACTTGAAGACAAATGATCAAATACAATGTCAATTCACCTTAGCTGGTCCAGGGGCTTCTTCAAATCAGGTACATTGTGGATACAATACCCAACACCGCTCCCTATTACGGGTGAGCATAATAATCAAAAATCGAATTGAACTCGAAATAAAACGTTTGATTCAAAATCGACTCAAAATTAATCTCGAGTCGATTTCGAGCCTCACATGAGTCGCCCGATTTTTTATTTGAGTCGACTCGATTTAAATTTTCTGAGTCTCCACTGTCTCCACTGTTGACCGGCATCGCCGCCTTGGGCATGCTCCCCTCCCGATTCTCAAAAAGGCTCTTCCTGATGTCTCACTGTGAAAGTTTACTTGTGAATCATGTATCTATGACAAACAACATCATATTTCTTTCCTTCCTACATGTACTCGGAGTACTACTCCGTTCTCTTTAGTTCATTCTGATATATGAGGTCCGTATAAAGTCCCCAGTGTTTTTGGCTATCGGTATTTTGTCATATTTATTGATGATTACTCGCATCTCACTTGGTTATATTACTTCATGATCGTACTGAACTAACATCTGTTTTTCGTATGCTAAAAATCATTTGCACTGATAATGCTCGTGAATATACCGGTCGCACCTTCTCCAATTTATGCACCGAGTTTGGAATCATACATCAAATCTCGTGTGCTTATACCCCCTAGCAAAACGGTCTGACCGAGCGAAAAAATCGCCCCCTCCTTGATGTTGCCGCTCCCTCATGTTTCAAATGCAAGTGCCCACAAAATACTTGAACTTTGCGGTCTCTACTGCTCGTCACCTCATCAACCGCATTCCTTCGTCCGTCCTCGACTCTGCCTCTCCATTTTGTCTCCTTTTTCCTACCGCGACTCTTTTCTCTCTCATATCTCGTGTCTTTGGCTGTGCATGTTATGTACACCTTCTTTGTTCATCTACTGACAAGCTCACTACTCGCGTCACAAAATGTACGTTTGTTGGCTACTTCCGCACTCAAAAGGGTATGTTTGTTACTCACCTACTGACCGCAAGATGATTGTCTTGGCTGATGTAACCTTCCTTGAGGATCAACCATTTCACTCCTCTCCCTCTATACCACCGTCACCACCACCGTCCACGTGCTGCTCTCCTGCCGTCTCCGTCACGACTCCATCTCTACCATCTTCTCCTACTCTCCCGGTTCCTTCACAACCTTCACATCCTCTCCGTGTCTATACTCGCCGCAAGTCCAAGACTACTTCCCTGTAGTAGCTCTCCTCTACAGATGACATTCCGCAGCGTGCTGATCCAGCATCAACCTCTACGACACACCCCTCGGCGAATTATATGTCTCTCCATCGCCTCTCTCCACCACTTCACCAGTTTACCATTTCTCTTTCCTCCATCTCTCTTCCTAATTCTGTGCAGGACGCTCTTCAGAACCCGGGGTTGAGGGCATCCATGGAAGATGAAATGATTGCCCTCTGGGCTAACCAGACCTGAGATCTGGTTCCTCTTCCTCCTGGCCAGTCTTGTGTCAGCGGCAAGTGGGTGTTTGTTATTAAACATGCTGCAGATGGGACTATTGACCGCCTCAAAGCTCGCCTCGTGGCACGGGCGTTCACTCAGTTGCAAGACTTTGATTATGATGAAACCTTCTCCCCGGTTGCCAAGTTGAATACTGTTCGAGTCCTGATCTCCTTGACTGTCCATCGCTAGTGGCTCCTCCATCAGTTGGATATTAAAAACGCATTCCTCGATGGTGATTTGCAAGAAACTGTCTATATGCACCAACCTCTCGGGTTTGAGACCACGGGGGAGTTTCATGTATGTCACCTCCGGAAGTTTATATATGGTCTCAAACAGTCCCCGCGTGCTTGGTTTGACAAGTTCAGCAAAGTTGTTCGTGAAGTTGGCTTTACACGAAGCTCAACTGATTTCTCCCTATTCACCCATCATCAGCTAATATGCACTGTGATTCTCCTTGTGTATGTTGATGATATCCTACTTACTGGTGACGACTCTACAGAAATACAACAAATCAAGAAACATTTGAACTCAGTTTTTCAGACAAAAGACCTGGGAAATCTCCGATACTTCCTTGGGCTTGAAGTCGTCAGACGACCTGATGGTCTCGTCTTATCCTAGCGGAAGTACTGTATTGATTTTCTTCAAGATGCTGGCTACTCAGGGTGTAAACCTGCAGACACCCCTATGGATGTAAACCACAAGCTCTCTGCACATTGTTGTGATTCTGACCAATTGCTTACAAATCCAGAATACTATCGCCGCTCGGTGGGGAAGCTGATTTATCTTACAGTTACTCGACCTGACATCTCATTTGCTGTGGGAGTTGTGAGTCGTTTTATGCATGCTCCTCAGACATCTCATCTCCAAGTCGTTGAGAGGATTCTCAGATATCTAAAGATTGCTCCGGCACAAGGACTTGTTTACAAACCATCTACCTCTCTATCTGTAGTTGCGTATTCTGACGTTGACTACGCAGGTTCCTAGGATGATAGGCGTTCCACAACTGATTTTTGTACATACTTCGGCGGACACCTTAAAACCTGGCGTAGCAAGAAGCAAAATATTGTTGCTCGATCCTCTGCTGAGGCCGAGTATCGGGCCATGACTGTTGTTGTATCGGAGTTAACCTTGCATGAAAGTCTTCTTAATGATTTGGGACTCAAACTCTCATCTCCGACAACCTTATTTTGTGACAGTCAAACAGCTATACATATTGCCAAGAATCCAGTTTTCCATGAACGAACAAAACATATTGAAGTTGACTGCCATTTCATTCGAGAAAAAGTTCAATAAAAGAAGATTGAATTGGAGCATGTTCCCGCTACAGGACAAGTCGCTGACATCCTAACTAAAGTCCTCTCTCGACCGCTATACTATCAGTTCTTATCCAAGCTTGGCGCCTACGACTTGTACGCTCCAGCTTGCGGGGGGTGGGGGGGTGGGGGGGGGGGGGTGTTAGAAAACTGTTTGTAAAGGCCCATTAAAAAGGCCCATTATAGGTTTTCTTCTTTCTTATGTATTAGTCTCACATCTTGTATAAGGTATGATTCTCTTTCTCTTTTTCCCTATATTTTGTACTCATACTTGTAATTTGTAATTCAAGAAGGATATACAAGGTTTACTCCATTATTCAACAGATTCAAATGTGTCAACACAATTTTCATGGTCCTAGCTTCCTAGTGGCAAGAGACAACAGTTTTTATTAATGTCTCCCTGTCAAATATCAGTTATCCCGTCTCCATATCTCGAAGCATGTGTTGCTGAATTCTTCACAAAACTAGCTTTTACGGTTTTTACCGCAACATAGCTTGTTGAATTCAGCCATTAACACAGTGCTTTCAGCCACACCGCCTATTGCCTAGCCTTGACCTTACTTTACTTTGACACTTCTGAGTTTTTGACTCCTCTGTCTCAGTCTTGTCAAATTCTCATAATGCATTCAGCCATTAACACATTCGGCATTTCGGCCGGCCCGTCAATGTTTATGGTGATAGCCGCTGCACATCAACGCGGGGAGCACGATCAAGGGCGACGTTGGCACGACGAGCAAATTGGGCGGTGACTAACGCTGGCACGACGAGCTAGGAGACGATCGACCCTAGCATGACAACCGCCACACCTCGACGACCGACGAGCACGACGAAGGGCTTGCTTTCCTCCTTCATTCTTAATTTTGTGGATTTTTTGTGATCTCTCACAAGTTGGACTCTTGGCAAGAATAATTATTTTCTGTGAATTTCCCTGCCACATTTTGTCTAACCACAGTCATTTCCTGTGTTTTTCTGTGATCTCTCACAGGTTATGCAATACCATTTATTGTTTGTAAATATTTGTTTTTATTTTTTGTTTGCAACTCTATTATCAAGTTCATTTTTTGCATGACTATTTATGTGGAATAATTTAATTTTTACCAAAAAAATAATTAATTTCAAGCTGGGTCGAAATTGATTCAAGCCAGCTCGAAATCAAATCGATTTTGAGTCGAGCCGGTTCCACTCAAAATTGATTTCGAGTCGGCTTCGAGTCAAAAATTTGTATTCCGAGCCGAGTAAGAATCGATCAAGCTCAACTCGATATCACCCCGACTCCCCAATTGGTTTCACAACCGTCGGTTTCAATTATCAAATAATCTAAATCTAAGGGGAGTTTGAGAGTGGGGTGGCGTTGGACTTTTTAAAAATTTTTTTATTTGTGTAAGATCTTCATTATTAAACTCCTTTTCCGTTCCGGCGAGCTTACTATATTAAGGGACTACTAATTTTCCTAAGACTTTATGAAGGGTCGGGCATAATTAACATGACCTAGAAATATATGAAGTTGCTTATAGTATGAATGAGAGGAAAAGCTAATACCATTGTACTAATGTGTGCCTGTAGTTTGATCTGCCCTTTGCCTATTTCCACGCCTAAAAATTTTATATTTTGCCGAAAAAATTGGGCCTTTTTAGTGCTAAACTAAATGATGTCTGAGAAATTCAGCTAGGACAAGCTTTAAGTTGCTAATGTGTTCTTCTTTAGTTATAGAGTTCACAAGTATGCCATCAATGTATACGTTGCTAAAAGTTAGGTATTTGTTGAAATATCATCCAATTTTTTGCTGGAATATGCTTGTGGCATTTTTTAGGAAGAATGGCATGACTAACCATTCATAGTGTCCAAGGGGGCATGTGAAGGCCGTCCAGGGTATACATACTATATTACTATCAATATGCATTCAAACTTGCCAAAAGCCGGATTTTAAGTCGAATTTACTAAAGACATAATGGTTTTTGATACTACTAATTAGTTCATTTTTATCAGGAATATTATATGCATTCGTTTAGCCTTCAATATTCAATTACCATTCTAGATTTTCCTCTAACAAGTTTACTATGCTTGTTGAC
Organism: Platanthera zijinensis; assembly: GCA_039513925.1. Classification (NCBI taxonomy): domain Eukaryota; kingdom Viridiplantae; phylum Streptophyta; class Magnoliopsida; order Asparagales; family Orchidaceae; genus Platanthera; species Platanthera zijinensis. Next base: position 138,535,722 of record CM077091.1, on the reverse strand, counting down.
AATGAGTAGGATTTCTGTGTGGACTAGCGCTTCTTCTATTTACATGTAGTTGTAATAATTCGATATACATTTTAAAATCATTAATGTTGTCGTTAGTTGCATCAATTTTCTTGGATATGATTCAAAATTTAAATCTTTTAAGACTTAATTGACATTCAATTTTGTTACGGGCCTAATGTTAATGGGGATTTTCACAGATTTCTTCTTCTTCTAATGTGCTAATAATATTATCTATTTAGTGTGACCTGTTTCTAATATGTTATAAAGGTAGTTGGGGGAAAGCGAGAGGCCAAGCTCAGGAAGTTCTTCTGCCATGTCCAGAAGGTAGGCTTCTGTTTCGGGGTACTTTGTGACAATTGGGTAGTTGGTAAGTTTACAGGCTCCTGTTTTTGGGCACTAACAGTTTGGATGAGGTGGTGTACAGGAGTTGAATTGTTTACTTGAGTTATGGTGTGGGAGCCTGATGTTAATGAGGAGGGTGTTGTTGTTAATGGGTACATGTTATGATTTGTAATAACCAGTCCATGATACCAATTTATTAATAGATCGAGTCCAATGACAATCTACTTTGTTGAGTAGGTACTTTGTTGTATTTTCTAATTTATATGCAAGTTTATATATGATATCAAGTTGTTTTATCAGATGTAGTATGCTAAATGCTAGCTGGTTTACTATCAGATGTAGTATGTTAAATGCTAGCTAGTTCACTATCAATATCGTATGTTAAGTGCTAGCTGGTTCACTCTCAGATACATGTTAAGTGCTATCTAGTTCACTATCAGATGTAGTACTATGACAAGGATTGTTATTTCTCTATCAATATTACCTCGTAAGGTATTAATGAATCGCTTAATATCAGCTACATCTCTAGCTAAGCTATTATTTACTGGACGCAATTATTGTTGACTCTGCTATAAGTATTCTAAGAGACGTATGTAGTGTTTATTTTCACTATGCAAAATATGCATTTTCTCTGCGTCATCCATTGAGGAATGTTAGAGTTAGTAGTATTTATATTATTGAGTTTAGTCCCACACCGCCTATTGGTGTTGGGTGTCTTGTTGTATCTCCTATATTATGCCCTTTTGTGGAAGAATAAAATTGCACCTTTCATTTCTCTCTATATGGTATCAGAGCATCGATCTAAAATCTAAAAATAATTTTTCCCGATTCCGTTGTCCGCTACTATTCTCCCCCCCCCCGACCCCCAACCCGTGTTTTTTTCCGCGAGCTGCTAGGGCACACGCCCGCCGCTCCCGCTCCTGTCGACGAAGTCGATAACTGATCCCGTCGACAGGAGCGGCTCCGATTTTGTCGCTGCTACCGAGTGCTGCTTCCGCCCGCATCATCGACTGCTTCTGCCTGTGTCATCGACGGATCCGTCTGCTTCCATCTTCTCCTGTCGGGCTCTCTTCTTCTCTTGCTGCACCTGGCGCAGCCCTTGTCAGCGTCGGATCCCGCTGATCCTGTCGGCTCCCCTCTGCATCGTATTAGAGATCCCGACGTCTTCTTCCTTGGTGTCTTCAACTCAATAATGACATCTTCTTCCTCGTTGGTCATCATCAACAACCTTGCTAGAGCTTGTTACTGCTCCTCTCTGGATCTTGTCCCCTCTGCGCGCTGCTTCTCCCGTGAACGAGGGCTCCGTCCTCTGCTCCTCATGTTGCTGCTGCGCCTCCTCCTCCGGAGCTAGGTATGCCCTGTCGCTTCTTCTCTGCACAGGTGTTGTGCTCTGCTTTGCTGCGGGCCACTGTTCCTATCTTCTGGTCGAGCTCCTCTGCCGAAGCTGCTCTCCGGCAGACCTTTTTTTAGCCTTGTCTTTCCGCTCGCCGGGGATATGGATCCTGCTGCCCCCTTCGCTCATTGTTGATGGTACTACTGTAGTTTTTTTAGTCGTTTGTTGTTGTGTTATTGTTTGCGTCTCTTTGCAATTTCAGCCTTCCTCCACGTGATCTAGGTTCATGTCCCCGACGAGGGTCCAACACGTTCACGTGGTCTACGTGAGGGGGAGTGTACGTCACGGCCTCCAGGCATAGTCTATGTCTTCTTGCACTTATTCCACGTGAGGGGGAGTGTTTGTGATAACGGCGACTAGGATGCCTCTTTCCCGACTCCTGTCTTAGTCACACATGGCCCCCAGGTTGATTTCGTCCGTTGTTTGTGTCTCCCCGTTTCTTTTCTTCACTTTGTGGGAGGAATGGTTTGACATTTTTGGTTGACCTAGTTTTAGCTCCGCGTGTATCCAGCGTGATCATGGTCGGTTTGTGGACCAACGTCGTGTGACCTTTGACCGGTTGTAGTATCCCCGGTGGCACGCGGTTGAGCCTCAGTGGCTGCTGTTTTGTTCCATGTTGTCAGCCTTTTTTTACCTTCCGTTTTATGTTGTGTTCAAGCTGTAGGTTTCTCCTCCAGCTTGAGGGGGAGTGTTAGAGTTAGTAGTATTTATATTATTGAGTTTATTCCCACACCGCCTATTGGTGTTGGGTGTCTTGTTGTATCTCCTATATTATGCTCCTTTGTGGAAGAATAAAATTGCACATTTCATTTCTCTCTACAAGGACGAGTGAGAGTTGATCTGCTAGAATATTATTTTTGCCTTTAATATGTTTGAATACTACATTATAATTTTTGTTAAGCAAGCGGCAAGAAATTAATTCATTGTTTAAAGGTTAGTTTTCTACTATTTCTATTTTTGTAGAATTTGACTATAGCCTCACAATCAGTGCGGACTAAAATTTCTGATTTGCTAGGATGAAGAGACAAAAGGCGTCAAGATCATAGCAGACAACTACAATTTTCTGGTCAATGCTATTAGTTAGACTTTTTCATTAAATTTACCACTATTATAATGACAAATGGTTTCGTCGATTGTAGAAGAGTATTTACGTGGTCGGCATTTTAAGACCGCTCCACAGCCGGTTTCACAGCCGCCGATTTCAATTATCAAATAATCTGAATCTAAAGAGAATTTTAGAGTGGGGAGGTGTTGGACTTTCTTTTATTTTGGAAATTTTTTTATGATCTTCATTGTTAAAATCTTTCTGGGTTCCGGTGAGTTTACTATATATAAAGGGCCTGCTAGTTTTCCAATGTCCTTTATAAAATGTCAGACATGCTACATCTGTTGATTTAACATGGAAGAAGGATACCTAAACTATGTAACATGGAAGAGGGATGTCTGAACTATGTACTTAGCATTCTACATCTATCGATTTAACGTGGAAGAGGGATGCGGAACTGGAAAGAAGGCGACTGTTCTAAGATCGAACAGATGTAGGCGGTAGCAACGGAATCTACAACGTCAATGCTAGTTGATTTGTGTATTGTCAGGAGTGGAGGAGGCTCGAGGAAGGCGTGCTGCACCGAGGAAGATGCTAGGGAGGTTGCATAGAGCGACTCACTTGCCTTGAATTGCAGAGTAACACCGTGGTCGAGGCGTTCATTCCCGTAACCACTGCAAGAAGCTGGTCCCGCATGGAACCTAAAAGGAATTTTGGATGGGAAAAAGCGCTGCTTGAAGGGCTTGTGGCTGTTTGGGTCGATAATTGCAAACAATGTCTCTCTCTAGTTTCTTTGGCAGTGGCTCAAAAGAAGACTGATGTGCAATTGCGGACATTGGTTCTTTTCAGCAAGGTGGGGTTGTGATGCGGGCTGACAAGATTGTGTGGCATGGATGGAGGTTGAGGGAGAGTGTGATCTGATACCAAGTTATTATGGGATCGCCGGTAGAACGTTGATGGCGTCGAAGGAGCATCCGGAGGCGGGGATGATGAAGGGAGAGTATAATACGGAGCCAGAACCACGACTGCCTAGGTGGAGTACGCCCGAGAGAGAGAGAGAGAGAGAGAGAGAGAGAGAGAGAGAGAGAGAGAGAGAGAGAGAGAGAGAGGAGAGAGAGAGAGAGAGAGAGAGAGAGAGAGAGAGAGAGAGAGAGAGAGAGAGAGAGAGAGAGAGAGAGAGAGAGAGAGAGAGAGAGAGAGAACAGTCACAATCTGATATAAAGAAAAAGGAATAGACTAATTTCTTGATGCCTACATTCAACCAGTACTTACCTTTAAATAGGCTTGCAGAATTTTAATGACACCTAACAACTCATAACTAATAATATCTTAATGACTCAAATACCTAAAAGACAACATGACTTAACTAAAGTATAACTGGGTGAGAAGCCCCAAACTATAAGTGGACTCAATACATATAAAGCAATGCGATACGGCATTAATAACGCGTAGGGCGTCTAGTCTTTGCCCATAACAAAGACCTAAAAAAACACAATACTTGCGATCCCATGGTCAGAAGTTGTGGAGAAGTTTTCAGCTTAGTGTAATACAAAGAGATTAGTTCAAAATTCCAAAAAATACAATATTTGATGTTAAGTTTTAAGAAAATCTATGGGGCTGATTTCCAATTGATTACTTGTAATTCAAATTTCCAAATTTTACCTTTTTTTTTGCCTCAATGTCATCATTTTATGATTCTTTCCTGCTCCTTACAATTTTACATAAATTTTTTTATTTAACACATCCATGGTAAAATTTTCAGGAACTTCTTTTGCTATGACTATTATACGATCCATAGGCAGTGACTATGGGCAGTTAGGTGCTTGGTGTTGGACTGGGCGGGCAAAAAGGGCAAGGCATGTACTTACGTTTTTGCAACTACACAGCCTTTGCAACTCAATATATTTCTTAAATAAGGATTATGCATTTTTTTCATAGTTTCAAATAATGATGACATTGCTTGTAGAAGCAATTGGCATACACCAAACATGCATGTATATGTAAATATTTGAGCTTAATTCTGTTACATGTTTGTAAGCCCTGATTTATGAAACATGAATCCTTCTATAATTATGTCATTACCATATAAAATGTAGTGTATTTGGATCATATATGGACACAATGTCATAACTCCATTTTATGGATGCTATACTCTTTTAAAATGACTGCTTTGAAATCCATACTGGATAGCAAAAAGTGCCAATAAAATATTGTTATGCTACTCGAAGGTGAGAGAAGGGATTGAGAGAAAGAGAGCTAGGGTAAGGTGAGAGAAGGGATTGAGAGAAAGAGAGCTAGGGTAGGGTGAGAAGGAGAAGGAGAATACCGGAGTAAAGTTCTTCATAATGCTCCAAGGGGGTTCCGGGTTATATATACCCGGAACCAAGGGGGCGGCCGGCCCCCCCAGATGGGCTGAACCATGTGGTTCAGGCCCGCCGGTCGAGTACTAGTGAATGGAGGCTGAACCGGATGGATCAGCCCCGTTTCTCCCTGCAGCCTCCTTAGGTCATCGAGCATATTTATGCCCCTTGAACCGTAACACGTTCGGGGGCATAACATTCCCCTCCCCATCAAGCACTAGCTTGTCCCCAAGGTGGAAGTCGGGGAACAAGTCGCGGAACTCCAGCAGATCGACCCAAGGCATTTTGTGCAGAGGTCAAATTTTTTCCATTTAACCAGTATCTCGGGGCGATATTCAGTACCGCGTTGCTTCCACCTGGTCATCAATATTTCCTCCGGTGAGGGATGCAGCTCCCCCGTTGTGGTGGCCTCAGGTAAGAGGGGGCTTGTCTGGACGGCGTCGCCAAGCTTCTTCTTGAGTCAGGATACACGAAAGGTCAGGTGTATACGGGAGCCTTCCAGAAGCGCCAAGGTGTAGGCTACCGGTCCCCACCCGCTGAGAAATGCAGAACGGCCATAGTATCGTGGTGCCAACTTTTGATTCGCTTGGCGGGAGACGGAGAGCTGTCGGCAAGGTTGGAGTTTGAGAAATACCTCGTTCTCCATCGCGAATTCCCGCTCAGTCCGATGTTTGTGAACTTTTATCCTGTCCTGAGTTTCCCGGAGATTGTCACGCTGGAGGGCTAAGGTACTATCACGATCGCACAATTGTTGGTCGACCGACGGAAGAGCTGTGCTGTCGGGCTCATACGAGCCCAAAGAAGGCGGAGGGCGGCCATAGACAGCCTCGAACGGGGTAAGCTTGCTGGCAGTATGATAAGATGTATTGTAGAAGTACTCTGCCCAATGTAACCATCGAGTCCATGTTCGGGGCTCGTCAATCACGAAGCAACGTAAGTATGTTTCCACCTCGCGACTGAGAACCTCTGTCTGGCCGTCTGACTGAGGATGATAGGTCGTGCTTAGGCGCAGCCGTGTACCTTCTAACTGAAAAAGCTCCCTCCAGAATTTGCTCACGAACACCGGATAGCGATCCGAGATGATAGACCGGGGCACGCCGTGAAGGCGTACGACCTCGCGAACAAAAAGATCGGCTACGATTTCTCCTGTATAGGGATGACTTATGGCAAGAAAATGTGCGTATTTGGAGAGTTTGTCGACCACAACCAAGATGACTGACTTGCCCTGAGCTTTGGGTAGGCTGTCGATGAAATCCATGGAGACCGTATCCCAAATATGGTGGAGAATTTCCAGCGGGGTAAGCAAGCCGACCGGAGAGGTTGTTTCATATTTCTGTCGTTGACATACCTCACACTCTTGCACAAACTGCTGAACGTCGCGGCGTAAGCCTTTCCAGAAGACGTTCTCCTTTAACCTTTGGAGGGTCCGGAGCACACCGACGTGGCCTCCCGTCGGTGACGAATGAAAATCCTGCATCATAGCTGCCCTTCAGTCTGAAAAAGGCGGAATGACTACTCGGCCCTTATAATAAAGGTGCTCCCCTTGTAACGGGTACCCTGGTATGGTTGGTTGCCCCTGTCGCAGTGCGTCCACGATGATCCTGAGTTCGGGATCCTGTTGCACCTCCGCCTGGATGTCGTCGAGGGAATCGATCAAGGGACCCAAAATGTGGATGAGCGAGCTCTCCGGGAGGCGGGATAGGGCATCAACGACCACATTTTGCTTCCCTTGCTTATAGATGATCTCATAATCATAACCCAACAACTTGGTCATCCACTTTTGCTGAAGAGGGGAAACTAACCGTTGCTCCAGGCTGTTTCAAACTCTGGTGGTCTGTGCGAACCTTGAAGTGATGTCCCAATAAGTACGGCCTCCACAGGGCCACTGCGTGTATGATGGCTAGCATCTCCTTCTCATAAGTGGACAATTCTAGAGTCTGTGGAGCGAGATCCTTGCTGAAATAGGCTAATGGTCTCCCTTCCTGCATCAAAACCGCTCTGATGCCCACTCCGGACGCATCGGTCTCCAACACGAACTCCTTACTGAAATCTAGTAGAGCGAGGACCGGTGTAGTCGTCATGGCCCGTTTCAGGGCCTGGAAAGCCGCCTCAGCGTCGTCCTTCCACATGAATGCCTCCTTCTCTAAGAGTTGAGTAAGCGGTCGTGCAATCTTGTCGTAGTCCTTCACAAATCGCCGGTAGTACCCTGTGAGAACAAGGAATCCTCGTAAGGCCCGTAAAGTCGTAGGACGAGGCCATGTCACCATGCTCTCGATTTTGTGCGGGTCGGCCCGAACGCCTTGGGCTGAAACCAAATGGCCTAGATATTCAACCTCCGCCTGGCTGAAAGAGCACTTGGACTGCTTGGCGTATAACTGATGTTGGCGCAATATGGTGAGAACTTGATGCACGTGCTCGTGATGCTCCGCCCAACCACTATTGTAAACCAAGATGTTGTAAAAAAAACAGCACGGAACGACGTAGAAGTGGCCGAAAGAGTTCGTTCATAACCGCCTGAAATGTGGAGGGGGCGTTGGTCAGCCCGAAGGGCATCACGAGGAACTCGTAATGTCCATCGTGGGTCCAGAAAGCCGTCTTATGAATGTCCTCCCGCATCTGAATTTGATGGTAGCCGGAACGCAGGTCCAGCTTGGGGAATAAGCACGCTCTGTGTAGTTCATCCAAGAGCTCCTCGATCATGGGAATGAGAAATTTATCCTTGACTGTAGAACTATTCAGGCCTCGGTAATCGATGCAGAACCGCCAAGAGCCGTCTTTTTTCTTCACCAGAAGAATGGGTGACAAGAAGGAACTGGTGCTGGGACAGATGATCCCGACGGTAAGCATCTCTCGAATGCTACGTTCGATCTCCTCCTTCTGTATGTGCGTCTATGTTGTTTAAAGGCGCGCCTCGGGGCGCCTAAGGCTCCGGGCTCACCAGGCTCAAAGGTTTGCGCCTCCGTGCGCCTTTTTTGCGCCTTTGGACATTAAAAGAGCGTCTGAGTGTGATTTTTGTTGTAAAATTTTTTTTTTCAAGATAATAAAAAAATAATGCAAGAACTCAATAATTTTTATATGATTCAGTATTTTTGAAACAAAATTGATCGTTGAGACTTAAATATGAATCAGGGATCATATTGGTTTTATTTTTTAAGAGATATAAATGATAAAAAAATGAATAATTAATGAGTATAAATATATGATGAATCTATTCAAGAAGATGAACTCATGTTTGATATTGATTATTTAAAATAAATATGGTTGCGTCTTGCCTTCTTCGGGCGCGCGCCTGCGCCTTTGAGCCTTTCGCCTAGGCTCCAAGACCCCTTTGGCCTTGGTGCGCCTTGCGCTTTAATAACTGAGATGTGCGTGTAGCGGTACGATCTATGATATTGGTAGGCTCCGACCCCCACCTTGAGCTGAATCGCGTGATCTCGGAATCTCGGTGGGAGGAGGGTGTGTGCGGCTCCTGGAAGACATCTCCATACTGGGTCAAAAGGGTTGCATCGGCTCCGGTACTTCAGGTGAGATAGGAGGGAAGATGCTAGGCCATAATCATCGCCATCGAGCTTCCCTCGTCAGATAAATATTCCAAACTCCGACCCGAAAATCTCCTTCAGCGGAGATGATTTGAGGTCGTGGATACAGTGTTCCTGTCCAAGCTGTGTGAACTCCATGGTCACTTGGTCCCAGTCGAAAGTGACTCTC